>CM049389.1:6175122-6775122 GCA_026937815.1 Etheostoma perlongum
GCCACACCAACAACAGCAGCCCCTACAACTGCCCACCAACAACAGCAGCCCCTACTACAGCAGCACCAACAACAGCTGCACCAACAACAGCCGCACCAACAACAGCTGCACCAACAACAGCAGCTCCAACAACAGCAGCCCCTACAACTGCCGCACCAACAACAGCAGCTCCTACAACAGCTGCACCAACAACAGCCGCACCAACAACAGCAGCCCCTACAACAGCTGCACCAACAACAGCGGCACCTACGACAGCTGCAGCTACAACACCAGCACCTACAACTGCTGCACCAACAGCAGCAGCCCAACAACAGCAGCACCTACAACAGCTGCACCAACAACAGCAGCCCCTACAACAGCAGCCCGCCACACAGCTGCACTACAACAACAGCACCAACAACAGCTGCACCAACAACAGCGCACCAACAACAGCAGCCCCCAACAACAGCAGCACCTACAACAGCAGCACCTACGACAGCAGCAGCACAACAACAGCACCTACAACTGCTGCACCATCAACGTCAGCACCAACAACAGCAGCACCTACGACAGCAGCACCTACAACTGCCGCACCAACAACAGCAGCCCCTACAACAGCTGCACCAACAACAACAGCAGCCCCTACTACAGCAGCACCAACAACAGCTGCACCAACAACAGCTGCACCAACAACAGCAGCAGCAGCTGCACCAACAACAGCAGCACCAACAACAGCTGCACCAACAACAGCAGCCCTACAACAGCAGCTCCTACAACAGCACCAACAACAGCAGCACCAACAACAGCAGCACCTACAACAGTTGCACCAACAACAGCAGCCCCTACAACAGCTGCAGCTACAACACCAGCACCTACAACTGCTGCACCAACAACGCCAGCACAAACAACAGCTGCACCAACAACAGCTGCACCAACAACAGCAGCCCCAACAACAACAACAACTGCACCAACAACAGCCGCACCAACAACAGCAGCCCCTAACAGCTGCACAACACCAGCACACTGCTGCACCAACAACAGCAGCCCACAAACAACAAGCAGCACCAACAACAGCTGCACCAACAACAGCAGCCCCAACAACAGCAGCTCCTACAACAGCTGCACCAACAACACCGCACCAAACAGCAGCCCCTACAACAGCAGCACCTACAACAGCAGCACCAGCACCACGACAGCTGCACCTACAACAGCAGCACCTACAACAACTGCTGCACCATCAACAGCAGCACCAACAACAGCAGCAACAACAGCAGCACCTACAACAGCCGCACCAACAACAGCAGCCCCTACAACAGCTGCACCAACAACAGCAGCAACAACGACAGCAGCCCCTACTACAGCAGCACCAACAACAGCTGCACCAACAACAGCCGCACCAACAACAGCAGCCCCTACTACAGCTGCACCAACAACAGCTGCACCAACAACAGCCGCACCAACAACAGCCGGACCTACAACAGCTGCACCAACAACAGCAGCTCCTACAACAGCAGCCCCTACAACTGCCGCACCAACGACAGCAGCACCTACAACAGTTGCACCAACAACAGCAGCCCCTACAACAGCTGCAGCTACAACAGCAGCACCTACAACTGCTGCACCAACAACAGCCAGCACAAACAACAGCTGCACCAACAACAGCTGCACCAACAACAGCAGCCCCAACAACAGCAGCTCCTACAACAGCTGCACCAACAACAGCCGCACCAACAACAGCAGCCCCTACAACAGCAGCACCTACAACAGCAGCACCTACAACAGCTGCAGCTACAACAACAGCACCTACAACTGCTGCACCATCAACGGCAGCACCAACAACAGCAGCACCTACAACAGCAGCACCTACAACTGCCGCACCAACAACAGCAGCCCCTACAACAGCTGCACCAACAACAGCAGCACCAACAACAGCAGCCCCTACTACAGCAGCACCAACAACAGCTGCATCAACAACAGCTGCACCAACAACAGCCGCACCAACAACAGCCGCACCAACAACAGCCGGACCTACAACAGCTGCACCAACAACAGCAGCTCCAACAACAGCAGCCCCTACAACTGCCGCACCAACGACAGCAGCACCTACAACAGTTGCACCAACAACAGCAGCCCCTACAACAGCTGCAGCAACAACAGCAGCACCTACAACTGCTGCACCAGCAACGCAGCACAAACAACAGCTGCACCAACAACAGCTGCACCAACAACAGCAGCCCCTACAGCAGCCAACAACAACAACTGCACCAACAACAGCCGCACCAACAACAGCAGCCCCTACGACAGCAGCACCAACAACAGCAGCACCTACAACAGCTGCAGCAACAACAACAGCACCTACAACAGCTGCACCACAACGGCAGCACCAACAACAGCAGCACCTACAACAGCAGCACCTACAACTGCCGCACCAACAACAGCAGCCCCTACAACAGCTGCACCAACAACAGCAGCACCAACGACAGCAGCCCCTACTACAGCAGCACCAACAACAGCTGCACCAACAACAGCCGCACCAACAACAGCCGCACCTACAACTGCTGCACCAACAACGGCAGCACCAACAACAGCAGCTCCTACAACAGCTGCACCAACAACAGCCGCACAAACGACAGCAGCACCAACAACAACCGCACCAACAACAGCAGCCCCTACAACAGCTGCACCAACAACAGCTGCACCAACAACAGCTGCACCTACAACAGCAGCACCAACAACAGCTGCACCAACAACAGGCAGCACCAACAACAGCCGCAGCAACGACAGCAGCCCCTACAACTGCTGCACCAACCACAGCAGCCCCTACAACAGCTGCAACAACAACAGCTGCACCAACAACAGCCGCACCTACAACAGTAGCACCAACAACAGCAGCTCCTACAACTGCTGCACCAACAACAGCCGCACCAACAACAGCAGCACCTACAACTGCCGCACCAACAACAGCAGCCCCTACAACAGCAGCACCAACAACAGCTGCACCAACAACAGCAGCACCTACAACAAGCACCAACAACAGCTGCACCAACAACAGCAGCCCCTACTACAGCAGCACCAACAACAGCTGCACCAACAACAGCCGCACCAACAACAGTAGCTCCTACAACAGCAGGCCCTACAACGGCCGCACCAACGACAGCAGCACAAACAACAGCAGCTCCTACAACAGCTGCAGCAACAACAGCCGCACCAACAACAGCAGCCCCTACAACAGCTGCACCAACAACAGCGGCACCTACGACAGCTGGAGCTACAACACCAGCACCAACGACAGCAGCCCCTACAACAGCAGCCCCTACGACAGCAGCACCTACAACAGCAGCACCTATAACAGCTGCAGCTACAACAACAGCACCTACAACTGCTGCACCATCAACGGCAGCACCAACAACAGCAGCACCTACAACAGCAGCACCTACAACTGCCGCACCAACAACAACAGCCCCTACTACAGCTGCACCAACAACAGCAGCCCCAACGACAGCAGCCCCTACTACAGCAGCACCAACAACAGCAGCACCAACAACAGCAGCCCCTACTACAGCAGCACCAACAACAGCTGCACCAACAACAGCAGCACCTACAACTGCCACACCAACAACAGCAGCCCCTACTACAGTTGCACCAACAACAGCTGCACCTACGACAGCTGTAGCTACAACACCAGTTCCTACAACTGCTGTACCAACAACGGCAGCACCAACAACAGCAGCACCTACAACTGGCGCACCAACAACAGCAGCCCCTAATACAGCTGCACCAACAACAGCTGCACCAACAACAGCAGCTCCTACAACAGCAGCCGTTACAACTGCCGCACCAACAACAGCAGCACCTACAACAGCAGCACCAACGACAGCAGCCCCTACTACAGCAGCACCAACAACAGCTGCACCAACAGCAGCCGCACCTACAACTGCTGCACCAACAACAGCAGCACCAACAACAGCAGCTCCTACAACAGCAGCCGCAACAACTGCCGCACCAACGACAGCAGCACCTACAACAGCAGCACCAACGACAGCAGCACCAACAACAGCAGCCCCTACAACAGCTGCACCAACAACAGCCGCACCTACGACAGCAGCCCCTACAACTGCTGCACCAACAACAGCAGCCCCTACAACAGCTGCACCAACAACAGCTGCACCTACACAGCTGCAGCTACAACACCAGCACCTACAACTGCTGCACCAACAACAGCCGCACCAACAACAGCAGCCCCTACAACAGCAGCACCAACAACAGCCGCACCAACAACAGCATCTACAACTGCCGCACCAAACACCAACAACATCAGCCTACAACTGCTGCAACAGGGCCACCTACTACAGCTGCACCAACAACAGCCGCACCTACAACAGCAGCACCAACAACTGCCGCACCAACAACAGCAGCCCCTACTACACCAGCACCAACAACTGCCGCACCAACAACAGCCGCATCAACAACTGCACCAACCGCACCAACAACAGTGCCACCTACAGCTGCACCAACAACAGCAGCCCCGACAGCAGCCCCAACAACTGCACCAACAACAGCAGCACCAACAACAGCAGCTCCTACAACAGCTGCACCAACAACAGCCGCACCAACAACAGCAGCCCCTACAACAGCTGCACCAACAACAGCCGCACCAACAACAGCAGCTACAACATCAGCACCTACGACTACTGCACCAACAACGGCAGCACCAACAACAGCCGCACCTACAACTGCTGCACCAACAACGGCAGCACCAACAACAGCAGCTCCTACAACAGCAGCCGCTACAACTGCCGCACCAACAACAGCTGCACCAACAACAACAGCACCAACAACAGCCGCACCTACAACGGCAGCACCAACAACAGCAGCCCCTACTACAGCAGTACCAGCAACAGCCGCACCTACAACTGCTGCACCAACAACGGCATCAGCAACAACAGCCGCACCTACGACAGCAGCCTCTACAACTGCTGCACCAACAACAGCAGCCCCTACAACAGCTGCACCAACAACAGCTGCACCTACGACAGCTGCAGCTACAACACCAGCACCTACAACTGCTGCCCCAACAACGGCAGCACCAACAACAGCAGCCCCTACAACAGCAGCTCCTACAACAGCTGCACCAACAACAGCGGCACCTACGACAGTCGCACCTACAACTGCCGCACCAACAACAGCAGCTTCTACGACAGCAGCACCTACAACAGCAGCACCTTCGACAGCTACAGCTACAACACCAGCACCTACAACTGCTGCACCATCAACGGCAGCACCAACAACAGCAGCACCTACGACAGCAGCACCTACAACTGCCGCACCAACAACACCAGCCCCTACTACAGGTGCACCAACAACAGCAGCACCAACAACAGCCGCATCTACAACGGCAGCACAAACAACAGCAACCCCTACTACAGCAGCACCAACAACAGCAGCCCCCAATACAGCTGCACCAACAACAGCTGCACCAACAACAGCCGCACCTACAACAGTAGCACCAACAACAGCCGCAGCTACAACAGCCGCACCTGCAACAGCAGCACCAACAACAGCTGCACCAACAACAGCAACCCCTACTACAGCTGCATCAACAACAGCCGCACCTACAACTGCTGCACCTACAACAGCAGCCCCTACTACAGCAGCACCTACAACAGCTGCACCAATAACAGCAGCACCAACAACAGCCGCACCTACAATGGCAGCAGCAACAACAGCAGCACCTACGACCGCAGCACCTACAACGGCATCACCAACAACAGCAGCTCCTACAACAGCAGCCGCTACAACTGCCGCACCAACGACAGCAGCACCTACAACAGCAGCACCAACGACAGCCGCACCAACAACAGCAGCCCCTACAACAGCTACACCAACAACAGCCGCACCTACGACACCAGCCCCTACATCTGCTGCACCAACAACAGCAGCCCCTGCAACAGCTGCACCAACAACATCTGCACCTACAACAGCTGCAGCTACAACACCAGCACCTACAACTGCTGCACCAACAACGGCAGCACCAACAACAGCAGCACCTACAACTGCTGCACCAACAACAGCAGCACCTAATACAGCTGCACCAACAACAGCCACACCTACAACAGTAGCACCAACAACAGCAGCTCCTACAACAGCTGCACCAACAACAGCAGCACCAACAACAGCAGCCCCTACAACAGCAGCTCCTACAACAGCTGCACCAACAACATCCGCACCAACAACAGCAGCCCCTACAACAGCTGCACCAACAACAGCGGCACCTACGACAGTCGCACCTACAACTGCCGCACCAACAACAGCAGCTTCTACGACAGCAGCACCTACAACAGCAGCACCTTCGACAGCTACAGCTACAACACCAGCACCTACAACTGCTGCACCATCAACGGCAGCACCAACAACAGCAGCACCTACGACAGCAGCACCTACAACTACCGCACCAACAACACCAGCCCCTACTACAGGTGCACCAACAACAGCAGCACCAACAACAGCCGCATTTACAACGGCAGCACAAACAACAGCAACCCCTACTACAGCAGCACCAACAACAGCAGCCCCCAATACAGCTGCACCAACAACAGCTGCACCAACAACAGCCGCACCTACAACAGTAGCACCAACAACAGCCGCAGCTACAACAGCCGCACCTGCAACAGCAGCACCAACAACAGCTGCACCAACAACAGCAACCCCTACTACAGCTGCATCAACAACAGCCGCACCTACAACTGCTGCACCTACAACAGCAGCCCCTACTACAGCAGCACCTACAACTGCTGCACCAACAACAGCAGCACCTACGACCGCAGCACCTACAACGGCATCACCAACAACAGCAGCTCCTACAACAGCAGCCGCTACAACTGCCGCACCAACGACAGCAGCACCTACAACAGCAGCACCAACGACAGCAGCACCAACAACAGCCGCACCAACAACAGCAGCCCCTACAACAGCTACACCAAAAACAGCCTCACCTACGACACCAGCCCCTACATCTGCTGCACCAACAACAGCAGCCCCTACAACAGCTGCACCAACAACAGCTGCACCTACAACAGCTGCAGCTACAACACCAGCACCTACAACTGCTGCACCAACAACGGCAGCACCAACAACAGCAGCACCTACAACTGCTGCACCAACAACAGCAGCCCCTAATACAGCTGCACCAACAACAGCTGCACCAACAACAGCCACACCTACAACAGTAGCACCAACAACAGCAGCTCCTACAACAGCTGCACCAACAACAGCCGCACCAACAACAGCAGCCCCTACAACAGCTGCACCAACAACAGCAGTACACCTACGACAGCTGCAGCTACAACACCAGCTCCTACAGCTGCTGTACCAACAACGGCAACACCAACAACAGCTGCACCAACAACAGCCGCACCTACAACAGCAGCACCTACAACTGCCGCACCAACAACAGCAGCCCCTACAACAGCTGCACCAACAACAGCCACACCTACAACAGTAGCACCAACAACAGCAGCTCCTACAACAGCTGCACCAACAACAGCCGCACCAACAACAGCAGCCCCTACAACTGCCGCACCAACAACAGCAGCCCCTACTACAGCTGCACCAACAACAGCTGCACCTACGACAGCTGCAGCTACAACACCAGCTCCTACAGCTGCTGTACCAACAACGGCAGCACCAACAACAGCAGCACCTACAACTGCCGCACCAACAACAGCAGCGCCTAATACAGCTGCACCAACAACAGCTTCACCAACAACAGCAGCATCAACAACAGCAGCCCCTACTACAGTAGCACCAACAACAGCAGCACAAACAACAGCAGCTCCTACAACAGCTGCACCAACAACAGCCGCACCAACAACAACATCCCCTACAACAACTGCACCAACAACAGCGGCACCTACGACAGCTGCAGCTACAACAGCAGCACCTACAACTGCTGCACCAACAACGGCAGCACCAACAACAGCAGCACCTACAACTGCCGCACCAACAACAGCAGCCCCTACAACAGCAGCTCCTACAACAGCTGCACCAACATTAGCCGCACCAACAACAGCAGCCCCTACAACAGTCGCACCTACAACTGCCGCACCAACAACAGCAGCTTCTACGACAGCAGCACCTACAACAGCAGCACCTACGACAGCTGCAGCTACAACACCAGCACCTACAACTGCTGCACCATCAACGGCAGCACCAACAACAGCAGCACCTACGACAGCAGCACCTACAACTGCCGCACCAACAACAGCTACAGCAACAACAGCAGCACCTACGACAGCAGCACTTACAACTGCCGCACCAACAACAGCAGCCCCTACTACAGCTGCACCTACGACAGCTGCAGCTACAACACCAGCACCTACAACTGCTGCACCATCAACGGCAGCACCAACAACAGCAGCACCAACAACAGCAGCACCTACTACAGCTGCACCAACAACAGCTACAGCAACAACAGCTGCACCTACGACAGCAGCACTTACAACTGCCGCACCAACAACAGCAGCCCCTACTACAGCTGCACCAACAACAGCTGCATCAACAACAGCCGCACCTACAACAGCAGCCCCTACTACAGCTGCAGCAACAACAGCTGCACCTACAACAGCAGCCCCTGCCACAGCTAAGCCAACAACAGCTGCACCAACAACAGCAGCACCTACAACCACAGCACCAACAACTGCCGCACCAACAACAGCCGCATCTACAACTGCCGC
This sequence comes from Etheostoma perlongum, assembly GCA_026937815.1. Classification (NCBI taxonomy): domain Eukaryota; kingdom Metazoa; phylum Chordata; class Actinopteri; order Perciformes; family Percidae; genus Etheostoma; species Etheostoma perlongum. The sequence goes on from CM049389.1 coordinate 6,183,834, forward strand.
AGCAAACACTGCAACATCTACATTAGCAGCAGCTACAACTGCTGCACCTACAACAGGTCCACCTACTACAGCTGCACCAACAACAGCCGCACCTACAACAGCAGCCCCTACTACAGCTGCAGCAACAACAGCTGCACCTACAACAGCAGCCCCTGCCACAGCTGCACCAACAACAGCAGCACTTTCGACCGCAGCACCAACAACTGCCGCACCAACAACAGCCGCACCAACAACAGCCGCATCTACAACTGCCGCACCAAACACTGCAACACCTACATCAGCAGCAGCTACAACTGCAGCACCAATAACAGCTGCACCAACAACAGCCGCATCCACGACTGCCGCACCAACAATCACAGTACCTACGACAGCTGCAGCTACAACATTAACACCTACAACTGCTACACCAACAACGGCCGCATCTACAACAGCTGCACCAACAACAGCAGCACCTACAACAGCCGCACCTACAACTGCTGTATCTACAACCGCAGCACCAAGCACTTTGTCCCCTGAACCAGTTTATAGCCTCTCAGCAGACTTGACATCAGTACCTTTTTCAGCTGCCCTTTCTGACCCCACCAGCCCTGAATTCAAAAGTCTTCAACAATCTGTCATAAATACTGTGAGTGCATTTTTAATTCATACACTTGTCACTGATTGAAGGGTCCTTGAGTGTTTTGAATGAGGATTTCATAGAATGTTTTTCCTAAAACACCAATCTATCAGATGAAAACTAATTTCAGTCAACTTTGTGTGTACTTGAAAGCCATTTAAGGTCCCCAAATATTGTTTTCTTGCAGTGTACTGCGATATACCAAAAAGAATTTGGAAATAAATTTAAACGATGCAATGTCAACAAGTTCAGGTAAAACATTTTTTCTATTTTTTAAGTTTTGATCTTGAAATTGGTATAATCTAATGTTAATTGTGTTGTGTGTAAATCGCACATGACACAAGGCAATAAAAAACTGTGAAATAGTTTATTAACTCATGTCCCATTTGTTTTTTTTATACAGGGCCATACCTCCACGTGCAACTGGAACTGAAGCAACGATTGAAGTTGTGTTCGATAGTACTACTCCTATTGCAGATCTCCCACAGAATAATGTTCTTGCTGAAGTCTTAGTAACAGCTGTGAGTAATCCCAACAATACCTTCGCTGTGATTATAGATCCGGGATCAGTCAAAGTAGTAGGTAAGTAAACATAAAAGTTCCTATTAAGTCTGCATAGCCAACTATGATGGTTCTTATAAGTCTGTTAAACTTGCACCAAAGTCAGTTTGACATCAAACAAGGAAAAATAAATAATTTTCCTTTGGGCACCAATAATTTCTTTAAAAATGTTTTTACAGACGGTCCAGTTCCAACTACAGCACCTACAACTGCTGTATCCACTACTGCTGTATCTACAACGGCTGCACCTTCAACTACTGTATCCACTACTGTTGCATCTGCAACTGCTGCACTCACAATAGCTAGGGTGTCCTTCAGATCTGTTCAAAGCACATTTACAGACGACTTGCTGAATCCATCATCCACAGCTTTTAAAAATCGAGAAGCATTGATAACTGGACAGGTAAGTTCTCACCCTTGGAATTAAATATCCTTGTACACTTATGAATTACTTTATCAGAGAGCTCAAGTACTCACCAAAGAACATGTAATGAAAAAACGTCATTAAGGGGAACATGTTAAGAAATGCAATTACACACCAGCTCACTGTACAACCTATCTCATATGTACACACACTTCAATGTTCAAAGTAAAAAGTCTTTAAATACAACTTATTTTGTTTCCACAGCTTGAACCCGTCTTCAAAACGACATTCTCCTCCTTCAGTTCCTTGAAAGTGGTGTCATTCAGGTAATTTAATTTATGTTCAGGTAATATAATTTAGGAATAGTGGACTTAATCTGATTTTTCAAACTATATTATGGGTTTCTTTTTCTGCAGGAGTGGATCAGTCATCAACACCATGGACCTTAGCTTTGTAAGCACACTGGCTCCTAATAACACTCAGATTACAAGCACTTTGATCAAAGCAGCTTCAAGCGTCAGCGGCTTCGACATTGAAGGCAGCTCCATCAGCGTGAATGGCTTCTGTAAGCATTATTGAGTACTACTTCATCAACATTTTTTAAAAAGGTACACAACTGTTTGTTAAACTAATGTTTTGTTTCCTTCTCCTCATTTACAGCTTCTGGTGGAGTAAGCCACAAAATCAGTCTTGTCACTGCATCCTGCCTGGTACTGTTGTCATGGCTACTGTAAAGCAAGCAATAACATCTGTGCTGATTCCATTTTATTATGAGATCATAACAATCATGACTGATGTGAAAAGGGAATCTGTTGTCAGTAAATATCCAAAATTAATGATTGCCTTAAGGCTTTGAAAGCTTCAAAAAATGTTACTATCAAATGTAACTTTGCAAAACCCCTAGAGAGGTTAAAGAATTGTGCAATACAAAATATAGGACAAAACGGGGAGGGGGGGTATGAATGTGTATGCAATTTATATTTAACATATATGTAGTCTACATGTATGTATGTAGATATGTAGGTATGTCGTTGTGTATATGTGCATGTATGTGTATGTGTATGTTGTATATGTTTATGTGTTTATGTGTATGTAGGCGCTACATATGCCTATAGGAAGTTGTACAGGTGTTCCTATAAGGTCAACAAAATGTACCACATTTTAACTTTGTCTGTAACTATCGTTTATTTATGCTATTTTCAAGGCCCTTCTAGAAACAGGCATTAGAACTAAGCAGTAGCTATAAATGCTAAGATACATCACATTGAATACATTTAAAATTAAGCCCTGGGATGTCAAATATTATCACAATGGTATACATGAGTATATATATACATACAAAACAATGCACTGTCAATGTTCTTATTTATAACGTGTATTTATCTAATCATGCAAAGCTGTATTATGTGAGATTTCTTGTAAGTTTGTTCATTTTCTAATAAACTTTACAATGATCAGAATACAAAGAAGAAAATAAAGTGTCTTGTGTGATTGATCTTGTGTTTTGCAATTTAAAAAAAAAAAATGCAAAAAAAAAAGAACCAAAATATTCTAAAGAGATTCAATACAACAGTCAAAGGTGTCATGTCACAAGTTTGTGTTACAGCACTAACTTAAAGTAAGACATCGTGCTAAAGAATAACATAGCAGTAGCACAAGTAGATATAGGTCATAAACCCAACAAGCTGGCTCAATACAGCAATAGGCCTATGGATCTTTGCTAACATTAACCATACCAAACCAAGTGAGACCATCAGAAATATGAGTTTTAGCAACCTGGAGGAATTCTACATTGCAAAATCAAATATGGGAGGTCTGCATTGGCTTAATTAAGTTTTTGTTTTTTAAAACATTTTTTTACTCAGACCAGCAAAATAAACAGGTAAGGGATTCACTCTTTCCTCACCAGAATTTTGTTCCTGGCAGTGTAAAGAAGGTTTTGAAACAGCATCAAGACATTTGTGTTGGAACATAGTTACTTATATAAAATATAAGGTCCAACCAGGGTCCAATATGTAATACTGACAGCTAGCGTTTAAAATAGTTACTGCAGTCTAAATTGTAAATACTGGAGAGAGTCTTCCCCTATATAAAATGTTTTTATATACATAGTATATATATACATATATATAGTTGTATATGTTGACAACTATAAATGCCCATGCTCACATGGGGCTCTGTACCCGACTGACAACCACCCTGTCTTCACTTAAATTTGATACTACAACCATTACTGACAGACACTTTCTTGGTGTAAAATTATCATCGGATGGTGCTGTGCTGGTCCTTTTAGACTCTATTTCAAAACAGCTTGCACCCCCTAAAGGGCATGCTAGAATCCTATTAGTAGACTTTAGTGCAGCTTTTAATTCTATGAAGCTACACATTCTCCTGCAAAGACTAGCCAATATTAACATAGATAAGGGTTTAATTCTCTGGATCAGAGACTTTCTCTCCTGTCGCCCTCAGAGGTTATGTGTAAAAAGCATTTTGTCAGGAGTGCATACCGTCAGTGCAGGCTGCTCACAAGGGTTCACAGCGTTCTTTCTCCTTTGCTTTTCTCTCTATTGACAAATGAGTTTTCTATAAATAACAGCACCGTTAAATTGATAAAGTACGCTGACGACATGGCCTTAGTAGGCCTCTTACAAAAAACAGACCCCCTTGGCGAGGCCTTGTATCTATAGCACACATAAAGGCCCTTGAAGCATGGTGCAATAATAGCGAGCTAAAGATTAATGTGTCAAAGACAAACTAGTTACTCTTTTGCACACAAGACACAACAACAGAGACAGTTTTACTTAATGGCCTAGCTGATGAAACTGTGGGAACTTTTAATTACCTAGGTACGGTTCTTGACAACCATCTAAGTTTTTCAGATAACACAGACTTTATTTTTAAGAAATGCTCACAACGACTCAGTCTCCTCAGAAGACTGAGCCGTCAGGGCGTCAGTGCTCCGATTACTGAGCTAGAATACACCACACACATTGAAAGTGTCTTAATCTTTCACCTTTCTGCTTGGTTTGGCCATATAGCTGCAAACTCAAGAAGAAGCTTAACAGGATAGTGTCAACGGCTAACAAAATAGTGGGAAAACCCCAAAAACATCTGACCCAAATATACACTGACAGAATGAGAACGATAAGGAAATCACTGCAGATAGTACACACCCTCTTTCCAGCCAGTTTGAGCTCCTGAAGTCTGGGTGGTGCTGGCAAAAAGTGTTATTAAAAAAATCCTATATTCCAAATGCCATCACTATACTCAACCAAATGAGACAACATCAAACAGAGCTGCTATTTGAATGAATTTAAGCATATTTAATGCTTTATGTCTGAGATGTTATCTGTATGTTTATCTGTCCTGTAGGTCTGGTGAGCCAAAAAAGAATTTCCACCCTGGTGGACAATAACAATTTATTCTATTCTATTTTAAAATCACTCGATTTGTCGGCTACAGCCGCCGATACATGGTCTAGACCTGCTCTTTTATGAAAAGCACAATGAGATAACTGCTGTTGTTGTGATTTGGCACTATACAAATAAAATTGAATTGAATTGAAAGGAAGAAAATACTGTTGTTGTCAGAATGGATAGTATTTCAGCCAGCATGTTTCCTTAATATCTGATGACATAGTATGGTCATTTATTAATTTAATGCATAGGCTATTGGTACTACTTTGAACTATTTAAAAAGAAATATTGGAAATAACACTTTTTTAGAATCTTTTCTTTTGATTCATGAACAAAGTTTTCTGTGGGTGGATGGATAGGCTACAGGAGACCTTGGACTTCTAAAAACTTGACCACAGCGCTGCTCCTTTGTGTTTAATTAAACAATGGGGTGTTTTATTGCTCATGATACAGCTATTTATTTGTGAAATGAAAAGTCGGATGTTTCTTTTTATTGTCTGTATTCTTCAATCTAGGTTAGACTACAGCTGTTTATCCAAGGTCTGGAACGAATAATGAAACACTAACATACAATAAGGTACACAAAAAAATAGGTATAGTTAATGATAAGTTACTGTTTTTGAAAGAGTAACGAATGATTAGTTAAGCCTTTAATTGATATATCCTAAATAGCTTAAACTGTTACAAATTGTATAAAGCATAGCTAATCACAGAGCAGAACCTTTCCAGCTGATCACAGAAATAATTTGAAAATTTGATCAGTGTTTTCTGTTTGATATAAAAAGTAACCAGCCATTTAAATCCATAGTTAGCATTAGCCAGAAGTTCCTTCATGATTGTGTGTCCTGATAAAAGAAAATAATGAACTGAAGTGACACCAGATAACTGCCAAACACCACCTCCTCAACACTCCTTAACATTGCAACACAAACTACATTGTGAAGTTTACAGTCACAGACGATGACAAAGCATGATTATCAGGCACTGTCTCCAAACTCAATCTGAAGTCCACTGATTGTATCAGCTGCAGTTTGATCAACCTGTCCAGTTCCATTGTTTTCTTTTTCCATTCATAATCACAATTTCAGCTTTTGAAAAAAAGTTCTGTACAGATTGTGTACTATAAGCCTTTAATTGATATAAATAGCTTAAAAACATTTTATAAAGCATGTTAACACTTTACAATAAGGTACACATAAAACAAACACAGTCTACAAGAGTAGACTGTGTTTGAAAGAGTAACGAATGATTAGTTATTCATTTTCAGAAGGGCAGTTACCCTTTTTCCGAAGGTAACATATGATTAGTTAACCTTTTTTAAAAGGGCAGTTACCCTTTTTATTCCTTAGCCATCTGAAAAAGAGTAACTACCCTTCTGAAAAAGGGTAACTAATCATTTGTTACCTTCTACCCTTTTTGTGTACCTTATTAAGTGTTACCACTTAATCTTACAAATCATTTCTTTGAACAATTTGTTAAGATTTTATTTTGCTAATGCTGTGTTGGTGCTCATTTTCCTCCCAGAAGGGTCTTGTGTTTTCTGCCCTCTCAGTAACGTCGATAGAATAAAAGACACTACTCTTGGGAAAAAGGTTATTTTTAAATCTGGTGATCAGCGGAACCGGAAGAGGAACACGCATGGATTACAACTCATATCATCCCGGGTGTACCCGGCATCACCCCCGTCGTCCAAAATAGAACCATGCAATTTGCCTTTTCTGGCTGGTACAGGACATAACCTAGCCTACTGGGCTATTTTATAAAATATGCCTGATACTGTAGCTACTTTCTTTGGTAAGGACTAAAGGTTATTATTGCGAACTAGCTGCGTGATATCTGTCGTAGCGTCAGGCCATCCACCATCTGTGGAAGTGGGACAAGGGAACAGATGGCGCATCCGAGCCGCCCTGCAGGGCTGCCGACGCTGACTGTTAGGACAACACTGGAGATGAGTATCAGTCAATAAAATAAAAGGCTATTGTTAGCTTTTGCACGTAAGGCCAATATTTTGCAGGCATGGCAATGCCAGAGTGACTTGGATACGGGTGTTTGACAGGAAGCATTGCAGATTGATTGATTGATTGATGCGCGACGACTCGATCACTGGCATCAACTTAATCCCTGTTTGACGTGTCTCCAACTCGGTGAACAATGGTTGACAACCGCTATGCTACAGCTCTGGTCATCGCCTGTGTGCTGAGCATACTGGCCACCGTGTATCTTTCGGTGGCCATCGGGACGCAGCACTGGTACCAGTACAGCAGCCCCACGGTGCGCGGAGAGGCCAACGTGTCCGAGGTGCGCTCCATGTATGAGGAGTTCATGGACGGGGAGTTTGATGAGAAAACCTACAGCGACACCCTGTTCCGCCTCAACGGGACTGTGGGCCTCTGGTGGAGGTGTGTGCTCGTTCCTGCCAACGCACACTGGTACAAAGAGCAAGGTATGTTAACTAACCTAACCTGCCCAATGTCACTGTGTGTCATTTTTACACACAGATTAGTCATGAGCTTCTGTCTCAGACGTCAGACTGTCTCAGACGTTCCACACTGCTCTGTAAATGTAGCCCCACCTGATCGCAGGTAGATGCCACCAGATGTGGCACATCGGACCTGTGTCACCCTTTAATTGTAAATAGCATCACTTTGTGTCTGTCATATTATCACAGAACCAAGCTGATTTTCTGATAAATATCTGTTGAAAAACTCAGAAGATGTTCTGAAGGCTGAATATAGGCTATTTGGGGTTGTCTAAGGTAAAATATTTCAGTGTATAGGAAGCCACCCAAATCCTGTCAGATGGATCGGTCCTAATGATCAGGGCTGGGTTGCCAACCAGGCAATCCAGACGTGCTCCAAAAACCCCAGGTTTACTCCATCTCTGGTTAATTGCATTTATTTTTCTTTATTTTGCACCACTGAAGTACAATATAAACTATGAGTCACATCTTGTGGTTTTAAGACTTTATTGTGTTAGTTTGTAACATTGTCATTGTGCAGTGCTTAACCAATTGGCTTTATTGTTTTCTAATGCCTTGGGCAAGATAGTATTATTCAATTATAGGATTACTGTAAGACGGCAGCCAACAATTACTTTATTATTATTAGGTCTGACAATAATTTATAACTAATTTATTGTTCAATGTATACAATGTTAGACAATTGTGAGAAATGGCCATCATTATTCCCTGAAGCCCAAGTAAACATACATCATAGTATACTGGGAAACTAGCAAATCTTCACATTTGAGAAGCTGGTACCTTTGAATCAAAGGCATTTTTGATTTTAAAAATGACTTTAGCTGTTAGCTCACCTGGTTAAGCGTGCGCCCCATATAATGAGGCTCAGTCCTTAATGCAGTGGCCCATGTTTGAATGCGACCACCTCTCTCTTCCCCCATTCCTAGTATTACATAAAATATACTATGATATACTTTATTGCACCACTGATCACACCCAGAATCACCGTTTTGTTTGATGACACCTAATTACATTTAAAGGAACACAGGTGTACTGGCAATGAAGCAAGCCAAAAGTCCCGTAGGAATTCATTATAAATTTATTTTGACAGGTTTGCTGTAGGGTCAGATTGTGTTTGTGTTACATTTCTTTACCCAATTCATTGTTTTCTTTGCTATATTCGGCATTACTAACGTTTTGACTGATTTTTTATGTTTTTGTAGAAAATATCAAAAATGTATGTTTTAAACATTGTCATGGTTTTTAACCATTTCTTGTTTACTTTAGTTACCCAGCATTTCCCTGATAGGCAGTATGAATGTAAATTAAAGGCCATATATTGGTGTATATAAAAAGTGTTTTTGTTGCAGTGAAGTAGCATTTAAGCAGAACAGATAAGAATAAGATTCCTCTATGCATGTTGCTATTGCAGTGAAATAAAAATTAAATAACGTTCGTAATCTTTTTCAGATGTCAAGGTTATGCTAGAGTGTCGAAGCTTCACTCTACTTCAGCAGTTCACTCCAAAGTATAAAGAACCAGGCAACCACAACAGTGGAGAAGACATGGTGCGCACGTGTAAGTTCAGTCACAACACATTTCCCCCTTTCTAAGTGATCTAATGAACCTGTAAGAACTAGCCTTTTCTCTGCGTAGTGCGTTAATTATGACCAATATGTGGTGTTGAATAATACATTGCCCCCAATCAGGGCTGCTTCTTCTGTCATGCATAAGAAGGTGAGTAAATGAAGACTTAGTGACAGTTTCTGTGTCTGTGTGCATGTGTGTTTAGACTTGTGGAGGTGCCAGTTTCTGCTGCCACTGTTGTCCTTGGGTCTGGTGGTGTTGGCAGCCCTGACTGGGTTTTGTGCCTGCCTCTGCCAAAGTCTCACACCCACCCTTGGCATAGGAGTACTTCACCTGCTGGCTGGTAAGACCTGTTCAGCAACACCAACCAACTTGCTAGTAACTGGCAGACGTGGCTAAATAAGCTTGAGGTAGTCACAAGGGTTCCAGTTTGAATCCAAGTCTCTAAAAGTAATGTTCAGAATGTAACCTATCCCAAACTCAACTAAATAGTCCATTCATGCATTAACATACAGAGAGAACCAAAAACTGTTAGAAAAAAAGTACTTTCCCTGAATCCATTAGGTAAAACACCTGCTAAAAGAGCAAACACGGTATATTCTTACAATCATGCTAGCTTTAACCTGACGCTGTGCTTTGAGCTATATGCTAATGTCAGCATGCTATCATGCTCAAAAATAACAATGCTTGATGTTGATGTTAAGCTGGTATAATGTTCAACATGGTATAAACATTATATTACTAACATTTACAAATAAGCAATAAGCAGAAAGTAGATGTGAGGTTGATGGGAATGTAATTATTTCTATAGGTATTTAGGTCATGACCAACAGTATAAGGTCAAATGTGTGTTACATAATATCATTCTACCATAACTTGACAATCAACGTGTTTGTACAGAGCCTTGTTGTTATTCCACAGTGCCAGTCAAGTCAGCAGGCAATCACATGGTCACACCTTAACTGTAATCATACTATTTATGGTGCATGTCTTATAACCACTTTGTTCCTTGTGCCTTGCAGGCCTCTGCACCTTAGCCACAGTGTGCTGCTACCTGGCGGGAATGGACCTGCTCCACAGGGTGTCGATGCTGCCTGATAAGGTGGATGGCTCTCTGGGCTGGTCCCTCTACTTGGCCCTCATTTCCTCCCCGCTCCACATGATGGCCGCTGCCCTGCTGGTGTGGGCAGCACGTAGCCACAGTCAGAACTACTACCGTATGACCGCCTACCGGGTGGCATAGACTGAGATTCAGCTCTGGATCTTGGCCCTGTTTAAATTTATATCCCACTCTGTCACCTAGATGCATTTTATAATGTTCTCAGAGGAATGTGATGTGGGTTAATCTGTGCGCTTTGCCCTCTGATGGATTAAAGTGCATGTAGTATATAGTAATGATGACCCTGTCTGCCGTGATAAAGGATTAGATTTTTATCTATCTACTGGTTACGGGAATTGGTTTTCAAAAGGTCAACCAGAAAGATGTGTATAGTAGAACATATTACACGTTCTGAATAAGAAGTGAGCTCACATTGAAAAAGTAAAAAGAAACAAAGTCATTGCTGGCATTTAGGAATGCAGAAACATTATTAAAAAATAAATTGGAAGAAAGAACACGAGCAGTCAACATGATCAGACAAGATTTAAACAAATCCTTAGATTAGCCAAATTTATTTGAAAGAGAAAATGAAGGCAACCAATTAAATTATTACAGAAACAGGTTAAACTTTGACCTATTTTTTATTATATTTTACTGTAGATGTGCATAAACTGTTTCCTAAACAATGAGGAATATTTACTGACATTTCTCGTTGTCTTATCTGCAGATAGTTTCTTGCCCTGTCCAATCTGATTATAGAAATGTTGCTGTGTTCCCATTGTTCCTAATACAGAATTATAATAGCAGAAGCATAATAAGATCCTTTTAGAAACACAACGTTGTCTATTTAAAGGCATTTGTGTTTGGGAGTTTCATCAATCTAATACAAAATACCCAAATTGTAATAGGAATTGTCATTAAAGTAAGCAGTTTTTAGTAAGCATGCTAAATTTGCTGGATTCCTAAGACTGTTGTTGGCTATGTCCTACGATGTAATGTACAAAGCAAACGAAGAAGATACACACAACTGGATAAAATCTATTCCAATTGTGGACACCTGGGGATTTTTCTCAAACAAAAAGTATGATAGATTTTAAAACAACTCACTAACAAGTGTGTTTGAAAGTCGCAAAGTAATTTGAGGTTTACAGGTTATTACACATACAGTATTCACATAAAATATACTTTATTAAGTTTGTGGAATGGCATTGGTACATACCTTTTGTTTTACTGACCTATTTTATGCACCACTGATCACACCCAGAATCACAGTTTTGTTTAATGACACCTAATTACATTTATAGGAACACAGCTGACGCAGGTGTACTGGCAGTGAAGCAAGCCAAAAGTCGCGTAGGAATTCATTTTATATTTATTTAGACAGGTTTGCTGTTGTGCAATCAGTCTTTTACTTTAGCTGCTTCAAAACACAGACTTGGACAGTGGGCATCAATGACTGAGAGTGACAATGAATATTTCTGTTCTTGCAAAAAAGATTGACATCCCTTTTTTGACTTAAGTGACATGTATTTATTCCTGGCCATTATTAGGGTCAGATTGTGTTCGTTTTACATTTCTTTACCCAATTCATAGCTTTCTTTGCTATTTTCAAGAATTACTAACATTTTGACAGATTTTTTAGGCTTTTGTAGAAAATATCAAAAAGTTATGTTTTAAACATTGTCGTGGTTTTTAGCCCTTTCTTGTTTACTTTAGTTGCCCTTACATGCTTATATACAGTACATTGGCATAATTTTGTAAATATAGTTGTGTTTGTTATTATTTATTTGATTAATATTTGTTCATTTATTTTTTATTCACTTGTTACAACCATTTCAATTCAACAGGAATGAATGGATACAGCATTTCCCTGTTAGGCATTATGAATGTAAATTAAAGGCCATATTTTGGTAAGCTACAGTGATCCTTTGCACTTAAATTATTTTGAACATATCCTGAATATTGCTGTAGTGGTCCATAGTGAATTTCTATTTTTTAAAGATGTCCCAAAACAAAATAAATTTAGAAAAATAGTCTTACCCTACTATGCCATATATTTGCAGATATGTATACATTATCACCAGTCTGTGAAATGATGCACTGTATGTGGTCTGATGAGTCTTATGATAAATTAGATTGTATTTTGCATATTCAGACTTCAAGAAATCAAGAAATCATTCTATCCCAGAATACACTGGAGCGTAAATATAACCGCAAATGTCCATGTATGACTGCTTTTGTGAATCTACAGTGACGGTCACTCTCCAATTGTGAGCTGAAACAGTTAATAAATGTACACCTAAATATTGTGTGTGAGTTTAAGTGAGCGTACACGTGCGTGTTCCAAGCAACTGTTGTTGTTTCAATAAAAGCTTTTTGTAAAATTTATTTCAGAGTCACATCAGTCTCATCATGTTGTGTGTGTCAAGTCCATCCTCACTCCTCTTCTTCTGATGCAAATTCCTGTTCGTTAGCTTGTTGCTTTTGCTCCGTCTGCACCCGGATAGCAGGAATCGTAACACGCCTTTTCCTCGCCAGGGAGAGAGCAATGCCCTTTTCATAATATGCACATTCATTGATGAAGAAAGGATAAAGAGGTTCATTGCCTTTATACCTCAGAGTTTCACCTGAGAAAGTCTGGAACAGTGGGTCTTCAGGGTGGAGCAGGCAGAAGTCTCGGTCCTGTGGGGAAGGACAGCCAATGAGGTTGATAGTGATTATGATGTTGAGCAACACCTTCGAGATTAAACATTTGCAAGGCAATCTCCACTTATATGTGTGTGGGTTAAAAGCAGCAAGGTAGCAAACAACAGGTCAAAACCAGCTGTATGCTACAGAGTTCATAAAAACTGCAAAATGTTTAAAAGAACAGTTTTAAGGAAAGTTGCTCAAGTTAGATGAGCAGTCAGATATACAGTGGGAAGCCACTCTCTTATGTGCATGCTAAATGTGAAGCTAGAGCTAGCAGGAGATTAGCTGAACATAAAGACTTAAAGCAGGGGGAAACAGCTAGTCTGTGTTTGCATTAGTGCTGATGGTGTGTATGTGTGTGAAAATTAATTTTGCCTCTAAAAGTTGGCAATACAGTCAACTTTGTAGTTCACCATCACAAGTTCCCCAGCAATTCAGAATTGCACTTTTATGAAACTGGGAAAAAAACTATTTATAAATTTGATCAGTGTTTTCTGTTTGATATAAAAAGTAACCAGCCATTTTAATCCATAGTTAATATTAGATGGAAGTTCCTTCATGATTGTGTGTCCTGATAAAAATACTCATTGAACTGACGTGACACTTCAAACGTCACTGACGCACAGGATGACTGCCAAACACCACTTACACAACACTCTGAAACATAGCAACACAAACTACATTGTGAAGTTTCCAATGCTAGTTATTTATAGAAAGGCTGCAATGTCAGTCACAGATGGTGACAAAGCATAATAATCAGGCACTACCTTCAAACTCAATCTGAAATCCACTGATCATATCAGCTTCAGCTTCATCAACCTGTCCAGTTCTATTGTTTTCTTATCCCATTCATAATAATTCAAAATGTCAGCTCTTGAAATTTGTAACAATTGTAACAAAAATAAAAGTACTGATTGCTTGTCATTTGTAACATAGTAATCAGTACCCTGCCTTTTCAATAATACGTTGCACCATCATTTAAACAGAAAAAAGGGTAACACTTAAATTGATGTAATTACTGTTTTATGTAGTTACTAGTTCCTACATGATTCCTAGAACTATATAATTTGTGACCAAAGATAAGGATAAGGATTTGGAGGAAAAAAGCTCCCACTGTGAATTATAATGTATTTTTAGAGATGTTAGAAACTCTCAATATATTGAATTGTATGTTTGCCTGTTTTTTCACATGTCTAGGTTACACCAGTAATTCATTTGAATGAACTAATTGGATTTGAAGCAGGTTAACCTTTTTTCTGTAATGAATACCAAATTACAGAATTCTTTCATTGACCCTACTAATGCATTTATTAAACAATTTGATAAGTGACCCAGAAAAACAATATGCAAATTACAAGCTGTTAATAATAGTTGTACTGGTATGAAAACCATGACATGGACGTCACGCCGTTTGATGATTGCTCTATGATAAGAAGCCATGCCAAAAGAAGACGCCCCACCCTGTATTGTGAACACTAAAGCTGTATGTGTCTTCATATTTAATGACAATTCCCACACACACACACACACACACACACACACACACAAACACCCTCACACAGACACTATTATTTTTCTATTGTTCTACTATTACTTTTTGTTTCTTTTTTGTTCATGTCTTTAGCTGCCCTGTATGTAAAGTAATTTATTTTTTTATATTTTCGGCTTGTTAGTTTATTGCTCCCTGGTTTGTTTAAATTCAGCTCAATCCAGATTAGTAACATTTAAATCTTGAGGGCAACTTCTGTTATAAAAGCTTGAGGCCACATATAGGTTTAAGAATATACCTGGACTTGAGGATGAATGGCTGCTGTGATGTTTTGAGACTCACTGTCTCTTGGGTAGTCAATGTGTTTAATCAAAGTGAACACATTTACACATCCTCCTTCAAAAATAGTACCTGTAAATGAATGAAAGGTTTAAAACAAGAAGGACTTAAAAGATGCAAAGGTTTGTGACATTTCGGAGACAAATAAACTATTCTGATTTTAGTTGCACCTGAGTTGAAGATACGGACCCAATCGAGCATGTGCTGGACGCCAACTTTCATTGTTGTATAGATGTTTGACCTCACCACACCGTGGGGCTGTGGGCCGATCTCCATGGCTGCAGGAAATGGATTTTAGATTATAAATATGATAGATTAGCAAGCATTCAAATGCTTTTGATAAACTAGTGTTATAGTAAAAATAAAAAATAAATGAAAACTTACCAAAGCCATGTTTTCCCACTGAATCCAGGGAATATGATTCTTTATTAGAGATGTCAAAATGGATGTACCTCATTGGTACATCTGGCATCTGCTTCTGAAAATGACATGTCACTCTCAACTTTAGATTTCTGGCATTACCAAACTCAGTTCTTAGTTCCATTTAAGTGTTCCCAAACCTGGAAAAATTCTCAAACATGCAGGGTGAATTGCTTTTACTTGAGTGAATGGGAACTGTTTGTGCTTGCCTGCAGATGTCTAAATATGTGCAGGCAGATCCAGTCACAGTCAGAGTACGCAATGAAGCACAGGTCCATGTTGGCAGTGGTGTTGTGGAGGTCACAAACAAGATCAACCGCCTCAGGATTTCCTTTTGGACCCAGCATGGTGTTCAGTTCTCTGGATCTGATTATCTCGTAGGGGACATCATCTGGTATGGGACCACTGGGAGACAGAGAAGCAATGTGATCACAACTCATCATCACAACTGCTACCAAGAGGCATCATCATCTCTCCCCGACTTACTTGAGTTTGGCGTGGGTGAAGCAGCGGTTGAGGTCCGTGTCGGTGTATCTGCGGCACTGCTGCATGGCCCGTGGGTTTGACAGCACCATCAGCACTGACAGGGGTTCTCCATCCTCCTTCTCCATCATTTTCTTCTCTTCCTTCAGCATCTCTCTCACTAAGTACACCCCAGACAGCTCGTTGCCATGTGTACCGCCGCACACAGCGACCCGGGGCAACCTTGGCAAACACACCACCTCGTCTACCTCCATCTGAGTGAGAGCAGTCAGAGATACAGTAGAGAAGGTGCAAGAATTTGAGGATGTACACAACAAAACTTTTTGTTTTTTAGCCTATATCACTGTATATTTTGCATCCAGTTTTTAGCAGCACATGCACAGATAGCTTTGCATTTTCTCTGATCATACACTATTTGTGTCTCTTTTTATTCCGTATGCATCAATGCGCATGTACATTTGATTTTCCCTTTTGTTTTACTCAGTGGGAGGTATCAGTTACTCCAGTGTGGATGTCACTGGGCACATTGTAGACAACAACTGCAACACAAAGCAGAGATATTGATTTGTGAAACCTTACCTCGCTGTTCTGGTTTGCTGGAAACTGTAAAGGGGCAGTTCCGGCTTTAAACCCAAGAAATGTAATGTACTCTAAAGCAGCACTGAGAACACTGTTTAAAGTCTCTTAACTCGAAGTAAAACAGGGTGAACGGTCAGCTCCACATTCACAAATAAGAGATTAAATGAATGACAAGGCATCGTACGGTACATCTTACCCTGTCCCTACCCTTTCTCTTCCCTCTCCCCTGCCGTTTACCCTCTTCCACCCTCTCCCAGGCTTTCATGCAGTTTCACTGATTCAGCAATCCCATCCCTCCCTCTGTACAGGCTGTAGCTGCCTGATGCAAACTCTCACCGTCTCTCTATCACTTCTTGTCCACTGCACTGCACTGTACTACACTGTAGCGTAGGCAGGGTGTGTCCTGAGTGTGATGTGGTGCATCGGTTGCTTCCTTTGGTCCCACCAGCTGTCAGGTCCGCCAAACTGTAAGCCCCTCCCAAACTCCCCATTCCTCTCTGCCCCATGTATAGGATGGTAGGTTCCAGTCTGCCTTTCAGAAAATTGGCTGAAAATAAATCTGCTGGCATGACACAGCAGTAGAGGCACCTGTGGTGTGTACAGTGAAAGAAACAGCTCTTCTCGCATTGAAAATAGAGAACCAGCTGGTGATTTAAAAAGAACACATATTTAATATTAAACTGTAATTACAAGGAGGTAGACTGCTGAAGAACAAATTAGAATAGCAGGTTTATACCATATAATATCATCCATGCATTTATATGAGCTATTAGTCTTTCTTTTTTACTTTAACTCATAACATATTCAACCATTTTGATAAAGATGTCTTAAATTAGTTTTTTTTAATTCTGACCAAGCTCTGTGAGGCTGTACTTTGAGCAAAATGCTAATAACATCAAAATGCTAACATACAATACATGTGTTTAGCAGGTATAATGTTTATCATGTTCACTTTTAGACTTTAGTGTTCATGCGCTAAAGACAAAGTACAGCTGAGTATTTGGTCATAAACCAAAGTCTGCACCCAATAGGGTGACAACCCATCCACTAGTCGAGATACTAGGGGGCCCCTGGGCCACAGTGGTAGACAGGTATTACCATCCACAGAGCCATAAAGCTAGGAGTAATAAATCTGTCAGTGCTCTCTATTTGACAAAAATGTGTAACAGAGACACGGTAACGGCGTTAAGGCCTCAAACATACTGTATCTATGTCCATAATGGAACTCCTTGTTGTTTAACACTCAGCGTTAACATCAATACTGATTTAACTGTAATAAGCTAATACCGTCGATAAACTGGCCCGGCCCGGGATTTATCAGTCCACCTTTAACTTTTACTTCATGCAACTTTAATGCTTTCTGTCTTTTGTTTTCTTAACTCTGAAAAGCACTATTTTGTTTAAAATTTGCTTTGATGGTAAATTTAGCAATGTAACAATACTTGGCCCAAATCAAATGGGCTATCACATTTTTAAAGGGCTTGTCATTAGCTTTAAAGTCTGTGAAAAAGCAAATTCAGTATATATTGAGACAATATTAACTAGTTTAAATATCAATAAATCAAGTGAACCACGAAACTGTTTCCATTGGATTTTTATTATTTTATTGACAACATATGTCGTCCCGTCTGGAGCTCCTACTGAACATGAGGACAGAAATTCCCAAAGAATCGATTTGGCAAGTCTTAAATTGTGTTAGCTAATTAATAATTAATGGAAATGTTGGAACATATGAAATTTATAGAAAAGTGTGAAAAGCGATTTGTTTGACATCACAGTTCATCACAACATTTGTTTATTACAGATTCTTTGTCTTTGTCAATACGAAATATTGAACAATGTCACGTCTCCCCTCTCGGTTAAGTATGAAAACTCCCTTTTCTCTGAAAATGAAGACCTCTTCCAATGCGAGGAACCAAAAAAATACAAGACAAAAACTACCTTACAGTTATCAATACTATGTGAAGTTCATTACATTTATAAAATCCTTGTTATTTTCAATGCTTTTAAACTCTTTATTCTATATTTTTAAGTACACTTACAAACAAAATTATGCAATTCACACACGCTTGGCACACACACAATTATATCCCATTTTTTGGTGTCAAAATGTACTTGCATATGTATGAACTCTTCAGCCAATACACAAAGGTTTATTTTTACCACTGCATTTACTTTTCTTTTCTCATTTGTCTGTGCTCCTCTCAACACAAAAATCGCACCACATATCCCATTCCATTTTTACTGCCATGTAACACAGTTACCATTCACTTATTTCATCTGCAAAATTGCTCAAACATTATTCCAATATTGTGAAAATGTAATTGTTATTGAATAAAACTGCACTAATGTGAGATTTTCTCAGCACTGGAACATGTGCAGCTATGCCATTCTGCAGCTATGTAGTCTTTTCCCAACTACTTCTTCAAAGTTTATAACATTTGTACAAGAAACCAGCTACAAATGTCAGCGTCAAATCCACTCAGGTGTAATGTAAAAACAAGTGACAGCAGGTTGCTCATTTCTAAGGCAAAACTTTAGGCCTTTGAGCCACATCAACAATTTCACCATCATAATTTCAATCAGGCCTTTGTGAAGAAAAACAAATCTAAGTATAAAAAATGACAGTGTGGAGGTTCAACCAGTATTTTGGGCAATCATTACTTTTTTTAAACACAGTATACTGCACAGTGGCAGTGTTGTAAAGGGATGGAAGAGCAGATATACAGTCATACACACAAGCACACTAGAACCTTCACTTTATTACATTAAGACACTAAATCAGAGATAAACAAGTAATCCTCACTTACGTCTTGAAGGCCACCAGTCAACATATTAATGAAATTATTTGAATCATAATTATATATAAATTTATATATTAACCAGGTCTTACCCTGTTTTTTTAGTGTTATTACCAAAGCACACCATGCTGTGGATGGCAATAGAACTACTGTTATCAGCATGAAACCTCTTCTGCTCCTGATCTGAGAGGCTGCACAGACTTGAGCAGAGAGACTAAAAAAAATGTTTAACTAATGATTTGGAAGCCCTGCCTATTTGATTTACTCCCCCTTATTCTCAGCCTGACCCAAGTCAAAGCAGCACACACATTTTCATTCCAGTCCTCTCATAAGTGTTACAGCAACAAGGGGGTAGGTGTGAAGACAGGAACCAAAATGGGATGAGGGAGGCCAGAGAAAAACCCTGCTTCCCCTCTGGATCAGACAGCAGTGATCGTCCTGGAAATCTCTTAAAACAGAGAGCCACTGGAGGGAGGCAGCCATCCAAGTGGGGGGACAAGCCGGCCTTTGCAGTAGCTGTTCACCAGGCGGCTTCGATGGAGCATTCTCTTCAAGGGCAGTCAAAGCCGAGGTCAAAAGATGTCGGGACAGCCCTCCCAGCTCCCACGGTCCTTTGCTTCCCAGTAGCCTCCCTTATAGATATGTATTTGCTCACCTGTAATCTGATCTTCACAGCGCTCGAACCAAAGTGCCTGGTAGCTGTCATGAGGTGCACCTGAAAGAGAGAAAAATTGTGTTAACAAAAAAGACAAAAGAAAATAGAAGACATAAACAGAAATGGAAGCATGGCATTTGGCAGTAAAGGAGTACTTGCTTTTTAGGGACGGATCAGTAAGAGAGTCCTCATCGGCAGCTTTTGGAAGAGAAAAGGAGGATTACAGAGAATTATTATTTTTTAACCCCTTTTAGATTTTCCCCATGCATGGTAGAGAGGTATACACACTAGACCAAGGATCTTCAACAGGGGGTCCGGGACCCCTAGGGGGTCCTCAGAGTTAGCACAGGTGGGCCGCCAAATAGTGTGTCTTATTTCAACAATTATAAGTCAGAACACATACATTAATATGAATGCTAAATTTGAATACCAAAGATAAATTTATATATAAGGTAGGGGGCCCCTACTCGGTCTGTCTTTCAGCTTAGGGGTCCCTGGCCTAAAAGATGTTGAAGACCCCTGCACTAGACACTCACCTTCTTCTGACTGGCTGGAGGTGCGCTGGCTGGCAGCTTCCCTCTCTCTTTCTCGCCGGACGCTGCGCTGCTTCTCCTCCAGCCGCTGCTTCTCTGAGTTGGCTTCTTCCCAGCGGCCGTCCTCCATCAGGCGCTGGTCAGGCCGGCGCCGGCTGTCAGTGGGTGCCACACCTTCCTCAAGCTCGTTTAGGGTCAGCGCCAAGGCAGTGAAGTAGTACATGGTCTCTGCTCCCTCACTGTGATGTAAGATGAAGAACAGCAGCACTGAAGTAGCTTGTTGCTCGCCTCTTGCTGATTCTATTGAACTGCGTCTTAAATTGTTTGTTTGCAGCCTTTTGTAAACCACCTGAATCATGTGTATGAAAGGTGCTTTTAAAAGGAATAGTTTGTTGTTAATATTATGAAAAATGTTGATTCTCGACATGTGGCAAAATTTAGTTTCTAAAGAAACTGGAGGCAGCAAAAACACACACCGCTGGCTAAACCATTTAAAAATGGCAGGTTTGTTCAGGACACCCGGTCTGTCGCTAGCAATGATGATGCAATTAATACTGATTCTCTCAGATCAACCAGTAGTCTACAGGTTTTCACCTCACCTTTTGGTATCGCCTCAGCTCGCTTGGAACCTTACCAACGGATACTAAAGTACCTGTTGGCAGGTACAAGGGACTTTTTTCATAATGGAAAACCGAAACAAGCGAGTCGAGTCTAGGCGAGTCGAGTTGGTACCATGTCATCGAAAAATGCCATTAGTCATTACTAGAAGACATGGTTGGCATAGGTGGCCACAGAGTGTAGGTGTAGCACTCCACCTGTTGTAGGGTTAAGAATTGTTCAGCTTTGATTAATTATAATGATGGCAGTGGTTCCCAGTGTTTTATTGTGGAGGTAGGTCACTATGAAATAAAGACCACATCTGCAGACATTATGGAAATAACATTTCACTTTTTGCATGTATGAAAGGTGCTTTTAAAAAGAAAAGTTTATTGTTAATATTATGAAAAGAAATGCTAATTATTTTCTTATGGAGGAAAAAAAAATTAATACACATGCAGACAAGGAGATTAGTTTAAATACCACTGTGGACAGTTATGGTGCGGACCAGCTCTACTCTGCTCGACGTGACTAGTCTTCCTTTTTCCATAGCAGATTTAGTGCCTAATGCGTGAGTCAAGCATGGATAGTCGTCACAGTGACGCCACAGCAAACTGCCGTGACCTAACGCGACACACACACAGAATGTCAAAGCTGTGTTGTTTTTGATTCTTGACATGTGGCTGTTTGCCAGAGGACAAATTTAGTTTCTAAAGAAGCTGGAGGCAGCAAAAACACATAGCTGGCTAAACTATTTAAAAATGGCAGGTTTGTTCAGGACCCCCCCGTCTGTCGCTAGCAATGATGATGCAGTGAATAGTGATTCTCTCAGATCAACCAGTAGTCTACAGGTTTTCACCTCACCTTTTGGTATCGCCTCAGCTCGCTTGTAACCTCAACGGAGGTGACAATTAAAAAAAGTACCTGTTGGCAGGTACAAGGGACTTTTTTCATAATGGAAAACCGAAACAAGCGAGTCGAGTTGAGTCGAGTCGAGTAGGTACCATGTAATCGAAAAATGTCATTAGTCATTACTCGTAGACATGGTTGCCATAGGTGGCGACCGAGGTAAATAAACTGGTAAGTGTAGGTGTAGCACTCCACCTGTTGTAGGGTTGAGAATTGTTCAGCTTTGATTAATTATAATGATGGCAGTGGTTTCCAGTGTTTTCTTGTGGAGGTGGGTCACTCTGAAATAAAGACCACATTTGCAGACACTATGGAAATAACTTTTCACTTTCTGCCCAATAAAAGCTCAAGGTACATATCTACACATGTTCTGGGAGTGCTGTCCCGTTGGTCAGTTCTGGAACAATATTGCATCCAAAGTTTCCACCTTGATTAATGTTACTGTGCCTGTTAATGTCGATGTCTTGATTCTGAATGACCTGTCAGCCTTTCAGCTCTTTGGAACTCAGAAACATGTTGTATTTGCTGGACTTACAGCTGCAAAGAAAATAATTGCAATTCGTTGGAAACCCCGCATTCTAATGTCTCAATGAATTGTTTGTAATTGTTTGTTAAAATTCTGAATATTAAAAAAAAGAAACTAAAAAGAAATAAAAAAAAGAAATAAGCTAAGGCAGTGAAGTAGTACATGGTCTCTGCTCCCTTACTGTGATGTAAGATGAAGAACAGCAGCACTGAAGTAGCTTGTTGCTTGCTTCTTGCTGATTCTAATTGAAATGCGTCTTAAATTGTTTGTTTGCAGCCTTTTGTAAAGCACCTGAATCATGTGTATGAAAGGTACTGTTAAAAAGAAACGTTTGTTGTTAATATTATGAAAATAAAATGCTAATTATTTTCTTATGGAGAAAAAAAATGAATACACATGCAGACAAGGAGATTAGTTTAAATACCACTGTGGACAGTTATGGTGCGGACCAGCTCTATTCTGCTCGACGTGACTAGTCTTCCTTTTTCCATAGCAGATTTTGTGCCTAATGCGTGAGTCAAGCATGGATAGTCGTCACAGTGACGCCACAGCAAACTGCCGTGACCTAACGCAACACACACACAGAATGTCAAAGCTGTGTTGTTTTTGATTCTTGACATGTGGCTGTTTGCCAGAAGACAGATTTAGTTTCTAAAGAAGCTGGAGGCAGCAAAAACACATAGCTGGCTAAACTATTTAAAAATGGCAGTCGAGTCGAGTTGAGTCGAGTAGGTACCATGTAATCGAAAAATTCCATTAGTCATTACTCGTAGACATTGTTGGCGTAGGTGGCAACCGAGGTAAATAAACTGGTAAGTGTAGGTGTAGCACTCCACCTGTTGTAGGGTTGAGAATTGTTCAGCTTTGATTAATTATAATGATGGCAGTGGTTCCCAGTGTTGTCCCCTTGGTCAGTTCTGGAACAATATTGCATCCAAAGTTTCCACCTTGATTAATGTTACTGTCGATGTCTTGATTCTAAATGACCTGTCAGCCTTTCAGCTCTTTGGAACTCAGAAACATGTTGTATTTGCTGGACTTACAGCTGCAAAGAAAATGATTGCAACCCGTTGGAAACACAATTTCTAATTTTGAATATAAAAAAAGAAATAAAAAAAAGAAATAAGCTAAGTTTTGTGTAATATAACATTCACCGAAAAGAAGTGTATGTGCTATTTTGAACAGGAAATGCCACTTTTTTTTAATGAGTGTGATTTTTTTTGGCAGCTCAGCTAAACAGTTTTAAATTTCAGCCTTTCATTTCTGGCGGTTAAGAAACCAAAATATTGTGTGTTTGAACCAAAACACGGTTTGTTTTTAACAGATTTTTGCTGCTAACAAATGCTAAACAATCTTTTGTCTTCAATGACAAATGTATTTTGTGTTTATTTTTGGGTAAACTTCCCTGCTGTCTTTTGAGCGCTTGTCAGTCCCTCATTTAATAAAGACCATAATGTCACGCGTACCTAACCATGCAGTTATAAAACTCACGGTAAAGGGTTCCTCCTCCAAACCTCTCTGGCTTTGAGGGTTTGATAGACAGTCTTCTGTTTGCCCTCGGTGCCATTCTCTCCTCCTCGGCTGCTCTGCATCACCCGGGAAAACTCCATCTTCTCATCCCACGTGCCCGACAGCACGTAGTGGGCCTTGCCATCCTTGTCCATCACCACACCTGTAACCTAAAGAAAGGAGAGCGAGAGAGGGCAGGGACGTGTAACTGTAGTTTGGTTATTACTAAAACATATCAGTGTAGATCTATATTATACTACAGCAGCATACAGTGGGGCTCGAAAGTTTGGGCACCCCAGGTAAAAATTTGTATTAATGTACATAAAGAAGCCAAGAAAAAAATCAAATGACAGGTTAGACATTTGTATAATATGTTACAAAAAATTTGATTTTATTTCCATCATTTACACTTTCAAAATAACAGAAAACAAAAAAAATGGTGTCTGCAAAAGTTTGGGCAGCCTGCAGAGTTTACAGCATGCACCGCCCCCTTTGGAAATCTGAGACCTGACAGTGTCATGGATTGTTCTCAATCATCTTCTGGAAAGACCAGGTGATGTCAATCTTAAGGTTTTAAATGCCCAGACTCATCTGACCTTGCCCCAACAATCATGGCTTCTTCTAAGCAGTAGTCTAGAAAACTGAAACTGAAAATAGTTGACGCTCACAAAGTAGGAGAAAGGTTATATGAAGATGGAAAAGGGTTTTCAGATGCTAATATCCTCTGTTCAGCATGTAATTAAGAAATGGCTGTCATCAGGAACAGTGGAAGTTAAAGTAAGATCTGGAATACCAAGAAAAATATCAGACAGAACAAGTCGCAGGATTGTGAGAAAAGCAAGGTGCCCAAACTTTTGCAGACGCCATTTTTTTGTTTTCTGTTATTTTGAAAGTGTAAATGATGGAAATAAAATCTAACTTTTTGTGACATCTAATACAAATGTCTTATCTGTCATTTGATGCCTTTTGGAGATTTTTCCATCTTTTCTTGGCTTCTTTATGCACATTAATACAAATTTTTACCTGGGGTGCCCAAACTTTCGAGCCACACTGTATTTTTTTTTTTTTTTTTGCACAATACCTGAAAACATGAATACAATAACAACATAATTAACATACAGAGAGGAATTTGTCAAGGCTCTTTGCATTTTTCTCACCTTCCTGGCGACATCTCTGGAGAAGTAGCTGTAAGGAGCAAACTTCAGGTGGCAGCGGTCTCCGGTGGTGTGGTTCACCACGTCTATCTCTCCTGACTGGCAGAGAGAAAGAGTTTTAAAGAAATCGCTGAGACTGTGGAGACATTTTAATTTATTTTTTTAAATATAAAAGTATAAAGCTGAATTTAGGGTTGGCGGTATGAGGATAAAACGCACTGTAGACAAACACATGGAAGTCAGGCACCGCTTTCAAAAAGATTTTACTCTATTTGTTACCTCCACAAACAATATGTGTAGGGAAATGCAAAGCAGTATGCTCATAAAACTGCACAGACTAGTGGTGTATCAGAGAATAAAGCATTTTAAATATATGAATATTAAAATGCTCACATGTATACTGGGCCAGTGTGTCGGTGGGCTGTGCAATTCTTCAGTGTGTGTAAATATCTACACGTCACAATTTTAACTCTGGCAGTCTCACCTGATCAATCCATAGTTTTCCTACAATGATGTTGTGCACCGTGGTGGTCACTTTCTTCCATGTGTAGTGATTGTTGCCCTTTTCAAAGATTGCGTGAATTGTGCCTGCAATGAAAGAGAGAATGCAGACAGCACAAGCAAATAAGGTTCATGTTACCAAACAAGCCACTGTTACATATTCAATAGTATCCGAATGTTAACGTTCCTTTAATCAAAGGTGTGCCTGCTACATTCCCCAAACTCATAACATCATCAAAGAACAAGGTAGTCATTAACATCTTCATGTGTGTTCCGAAAAGTATTTGTGTTACACCCTCAATCTACATCATGATGAGACCGCAAGGAATGCTTCGAAAGTTTTGAACTGCACCGCCTCTTACCTAAAGGCATAATGGAGAGGTATTTTCCCCTGAACTTGCTGGCAACAGTTATTTCTTGTCTCAAGGTCCAGCCGCGATCAGAGATTGCATGATGCGCTGCTGCAGGGGGGTGGTGACTCACCTGAGAAAAAGGTAAAGACGTGAAGCGTACAATTTGTGTTTAAAAAAGAACACAAGAGGCGTTGAAATGTGGTCTTTGAGTGGTACTGTCTTGTAGGTTTAGATTCTTTATAAGGGTTATAATTCACATATAGCGTCATATAGACACATACAGTACATACTGACAGACCTGTTAAGCATGAAGAAAAAAAACTGTTGTTATTGTGCAGAGCATAACAAACCCCATTGTATGCTCAAGTACGCACAAAAGTCAGAATGCTCAAATCCCTTTATAGTACTCATCTACAATAGGATTTAATAGTTTCTCACACTTCCACACCCAGTTCTATTTAAAGCCTTTGTGACTATATGCATTCTGTTTCTTGTAATCGCCTTCTACAAATAATTTATTTACTCTGCTTTAAACATCCTTTCTTTTTTCCCCACATTGTGCTTTAGAAAAAAAGAAAATGGATGTTGCTTTTTGTCCAATTTTTAACAACTACAAAGAATATACTTTCTTTGGCTTACAGTATTTTTAAGTAAGCTTTGCCACAACCACAATTATTTGTTATAAAAAAAAAAAAAGAGAATTGATGCCACATAAAAATAGCTGGAGCTATGCTATGCAACAGCTGTAATGGTTTTATTCAGCATTAACAGCTGTTTTTTTAAAGATTATTTTTGGCCATTTTTAGGCATTTATTGACAGGACATGAAAGGGGAGAGAGAGAGGGAATGACATACAGCAAAGGGCCGCGGGTCAGAGTCCAACCCGAGCCCCCCTGAACACCCTGCTATTTTGCAAATTCTCCCACTCAGAAATCATGGAGCCCCAGTCCGAGGGAGATTGACAGTTATATTTAGCTTCTAAAGGGTCAGAATTGTAGCTGATAGACAGGTGTTCAAATACTTATTTGCAGCTGCATCATACAAATAAATAGTTAAAAAATCATACCTTGTGATTTCTACATTTTTTTTTTTAGATTATGTCTCTCACAGTGGACATGCACCTACGATGACAATTTCAGACCCCTCCATGATTTCTAAGTGGGAGAACTTGTGAAATAGCAGGGTGTTCAAATACTTATTTTCCTCACTGTATATGGGCGCCCGCTCTACCAACTGAGTACCCAACAGCTGTTTAACCCTTGTGTTGTCTTCCCATCAACTTTTTTAACGTTGTGGGTGCTTTTTTTGATGTTTTTTCCAAAGTTATTTGATATTTGTAATGTTGACATTTTCAGCGCTTATTTTGAAGGCCCATTCTTTTATGATAAAAAAAAAACTGAAAACGGGTTAAATTTGACCCGAGGACAACATGAGGGTTAACTACCACAACTCTTCTGACCCCCAATTATGATAAACCTGCTCTTCTATTACTAATTTGGTTAGATAACACCCATGACTGCTACTTATCTGGAACATGTTCATCCCCAAATACATGAGGACGAGGAAGCAAAAGACTTGGTTCAGTTTCACTTCCCTGTTGGAAGGCTTCTATCTCTGTTTGTTTCTTATTGTCTCACCTGTTCGCAGAGGGAGCGGTAGCCGCTCTCTCTCCGGCGGTCTAGCTCATACGTCTCTCCCAGTAGAGGGTTGAAGGGCTTGCCTGTGCGGTAGACGGTGGTCGAGTAGGAGGACACGGAGAAGGCAGCCACGTAGCACATTTGCTCCAGCGAACTCTGGCACTTGGAGGCCTTATCCAGCAGCTCGTGGTACTCGAGGTCTTCCGACAACCGCTGCAGCATGGAAATGGGCTCGTTGAAGTTTACCTAGAGAGCAGAATGATTCAGATGTCTGATCATTTAAAGTGCCCATTAACATTTAGTTTGAAAAGTAAATTTCTATTATCATGGTGTTTCTAAGCTTAGCCTACAGATTGTACAAAATCACAATGAACTAACACATTTAAATATAGGGCATGTACTTATATTATATAATACATTATATATATTATAGCCCTACCAATACTGGATTTTTGACGCCAATAGTACGTTTTTAAAAACATTTACACATAATGTAAACCCTAAGTATCTTGTTAAGGATCCTTTTTTTGTCACAAATAAGATAATGAGCAACTGATACAGGCCAAAAGTTTGAACACACTTTTTCATTCAATGCGTTTCCTTCATTTCATGACTATTTACATTGTAGATTATCATTGAAGGCATCAAAACTATGAATGAACACATGTGGAACTATGTACTTAACAAAAAAGTGTGAAATAACTGAAAATATGTCTTATATTCTAGTTTCTTCAAAGGTGTGTTCAAACGTTTGGCCTGTACTGTATACTGGCCTGGCAAATTTATCGGCCTTAGTATTTTAGTAAGTAAGTACTGTTTGTATAATGAGTATATTGTATTATTGTATATTATATTATATATATCAACATGTCATTACGTCTTCTGTAACGTAGTAGACGCGCAGCTGTATGTTGTATTAAAGGCAGGGTTGGTCATGAGTTGAATATAGCATCTCCCATACAAAGACGTGTACAAGCATCACTAAATCGCTGCTTAAATGCAGAGCAGAGAAAGGACTGCACTGCATGCCTCATGTAAGCAGACACCCAATATTATGTAAACCAAATGTATTAGACCAACATGACTCCTGTTGACGAAGCTGTGACGAAGACCCGCATAAAGCTTGTTTATGCTGTGTTGAGTGAAATGGGCTGGTGTGTGCATATGCATAATAGAGCGGATTATTATGAAAAGAAACCTAAATAAAGACTACGGATATAAACTCACAGCCTATCCCTAACTCTCTGACTTGACCTTTATGAATGTTTTCTTTAAATAGTCACACACAACAGACAACAAAACTTGTTGGAACTGGTTTCCAATTAAACATCTCAATAGAATGACTAATGACTCATAAAGAATGTTTTTGAGCCAGTATTGCAAACATGACAAACAGTTTTTTGGGTGGAACCCACGTCACAGGAGCATGTTGGTGCAAGGAGTCTAAAGCGTCCTTGTCAAGAGGAAGTTATCTTTTTTGCTGGCCATGCCAACACATTTATTGAAAGGCAAACTCACAGGCATTGGAATCTTAGACAGCTCTTTGCCAATACAGTTCTTCATTATACTCCACAGGTTGAGAGAGTAGTTTGGCTTGTCTGGAATGCGTGTCCGCCTCTTCTTCAGGGGTATCAAGTCCTGAGAGAGAGACTCCTGGTTCATCACGAGAGGCTCCTCATTAAGCTAAAAAGAAGATAGTTATGTCAATAAAAAAAAAAAAACATAAAATCTTCTGGAAATAGGAAAGCTTTAAAAACAGGTTTATGGTTTGATTAAACGTGTTTCTGATCTAATTTATTATGACTGTAGCACAATCACACCATTAATATTAAACAATCTGCCAGCCTGCTGCAGCTATGCAATAATACTGCGCATTTTTACTCATGATAATAAATGATGGTAAACAACATATTAAGGTTTTTAGCTGAAACAGTAAAACTGTCTTTGAACAGAATGAAACATACCGATTGATCATCAGGACACATTTCACTGTTGAAACCGCTGATATTACTGCTTGACCTTCTGTAAAGAGATTTTTTTTAAATGAAACAAAGAGGCACTGTCAGAGTTTGGAAGGTTTCTGGTAAAACATACCGTCAGCTTACAAGGAAATGATTCAACAAACACAATCCAACACAACACAATCAATTAGTGATTTCAGAAATAGGGGCAGTGTGTTGTCTCCCGGAACAAGGAACTGAATTGAATAAATACATTTCCAAAGTGGTAACGATCAATGGAGGAAGTTACAATGTTAAAAGATTTCAAGATCAAGATCTTCATTTATTGCTGCATACTTCTGCATAAGAAGTAAATGGGTTTATGGGGTAAATGAGTGTGCACTGACTTGTGAAAATGGGGATCTGCAGGTACAGTGATAAACTCAGGAGCCTCTTCCACGGCATCAAAAAACTCATTGTCGTCGTCCTCGTCGCTGGCCTCACCTTTTCCTGGCCCAGCAGAACCTTAACAAAAAAACAGTTCACTTGGTGTAATATAGACACTGGAAACCGATTCACAGGTATAATTTACCCTTTTAAACTTTAAACCTTTTTATGACAAGCATTTTCTCTTTAATATGAATACCGTGGAAACACAGCCCTATTGCTGACAACAATTGTCAGGCAAACTACTATGGAAGCCCTGATCATTTTAAATTTCATCATATAAATGCTGTATATTTGGGCAACATGCCTTTTTAGGCATTTAGGAGATTCTCACAACTATACAGAATAGAAGATATTTTTCCAGAGTTTCCAGAGTGCAAGGGGAGAAAAGGGGGGTAAGTGGACAAAAGAATGAGTTGAGAAACAACTGACCAAATGCTAACATGGGAAATGGTCAGAGTCACATCTTACTTTTATTGTCTGAGTAGCATTAGCCTGTGAAGCCCCTCTGAACGCTCGCTCCAGGTTGTTGTGCTGCTTGGCCAGCTGCTCTAAAGTCTCCTCCAGCCTTACCCGCTGGTCCCGCTCTGCTTGAAGGGCCTTCTGCCATCGCTTGCTGTGAGCCTGAGCCAGGGCGAGGAAGTCTCGGCACGCCTGAGGAACAAAACATCAAGCAGGGTCAAACTAGAACTACTGAAACCCAAGAGCCAATCAATATAAGGCATTTTGACCAGTTAATTTGGCCTGCACACAAGCACAGACTGAATGGAGTATAGATTTACAAGACTTCCATTTACACATTATACATGAACAACAAAGCAGAAATACTGAGAGGAGGCAACACCTACATTAATCATGGCATTAGAGGTGATGCGGAACAGTGTGGCCCTCTCGGTCACCTGACGAATCTTATCCCCAGCCTCTCCAGTCAGACGCAAACTGTCCAGTTCTGATAAAGACCTTGAAATAATGATCAAAATGTACAACATGAATAAACTGTTGGGACAATAAATCATCAACTTACAGTGTAAAATAATGGGATAAATAATGAGTTTAAATTGGGTAAAATAATGGTAATAATGGGTTTATTATTATAACTCATACAGTTTTGTCTGTCAACTGCAGTACTACTTTATCTACTTGCTTTTTTTGCAAAACTCTGCCTGTAAATGGCAGAGCAAAAGTAGCATGCAACAGTGATATGATATTCTGGATATGAGGACATTACTTAACGAAAGAGTTTGAAATAGAGTTGTCATGAGAAACATGAGTATGTGCATGTTTTAGTCGTACGTGTGTTGGAAGAGACATGACAAACTTTGGACTATGTAAGCAAAAAGTGAAGCAAAAACAGAGCAATAGATTGTTAAAGCCTGACCTCTGGAGGGCAGAGCCATGCTTAGAAATTAGGTCGTTGCATGTGCTCAGATCCTCCACCTTGCTGCCTAGCGTTCTGAGAGCAGACTGAACTTCTGAATTCTGTGACCCGCCACCTTGTCCGGGTGCCACCGGTGGGGATGATGGGGAAAAGTCATCCCCCGAATCATCTGTTAATAATCAAAGCAACAGGAAAGCACAAAACATCAGCTTTTAAAAAAAAAAAAAAAATTTAAAAAGCTTTCACAAAACCATACCATGTCTGCCACTCGCATTGCACTCTCTTAAGTTTTAAGAGCAAGAAAACTGAATACTGTTTTTTCAATCTGGCCGTGTGTTTGTATATTTTACCTGACTCTGATTGCATGCATGCGGCTTTAGCTTTAGCCAGTTCTAGGGCAGTAATCCAGCGCTGCCGTTCCACTTCACAGCTGGCCTTCAGGTGGTAGGTCTGCGCCCCGCCATTGGAGATGACAAAGTTGCAGGCGTCATCCACAGTGATAGTTGCTGTAGCCAAGTTAATTGTGCCTCGACACGTGTGGCCCATTTCTGCCTGGGTCCTAATAATCACAGGGGTTTGATTTGACATTTTGGAAAATATTTAACTGAACAGAAAAAAAAAACACACATGCAAAGTTTATGTCCTGTGATTACAATATTAGAACTAGGCTTTAACCTGTGAAGGAAATTCAACTAAAACAAGAAAGAAATATTGATAAGGTGTGGTTGATCATTTGATTGTTTAATGCTTAATCGAGAGCTGGTCGGATGACATTAAACAGTAGTTACGGCAGATCAAGGCTAAGGGATTTTTCTGGTGACGTGATAAAGGCTATATTCTTCCTTTATTTTTATGTATTTTACAGGATCGCTTACCTGTAGTATGACAACAGCCCATTGCTCAGGACAAACCACCTCCGCTGATAACCCTTGATGTAATTTGTCCACTTGAACACCCATCCTTTGTATGTGTCACCAGCGGGTGTGGGGGTCTTGGGCTCCGACATCACAGCCCCCAAAATCAAGGGACAGATTTGAAGAACCTTAAACGAAAAACTAAAGTTCAAAATCTTAGAATTTACATAACAAGGCTTGTGCTCTCATGTAGGGCTGAACTGATTAAACAATTAGTAGGTTGCCAAAAAATTAACCAGCAATTATTTTAACTGATTTGTTGTTTAAATCATTCTTAAGGAAACAATGCAACAATTTCCACAAATACACTTCTCTGAGCTCCTCAAAGGATCATATTTGCTGGGTTTATTTGGTGATATTAAAATTTATATTTTTGAATTTTGGACTTTGGGACATACAAGGCAAGACTTTTCCTCATCTTGGACTTTGGTAAATTGCAAAAGGCATTTTAACCTATTTTCTGACATTTTGAGGCTGAAATTATTAAATGGGAGAATAATCAGCAGAATCATTAATTATGTCAGTCAGAACCTTATATTCATACTAAACCCAACATTTTATACTACACTACTTTGCTTCATTATTGGAGGTTAATACTGATCGTTCAGTGTGGTGTGACAGGTCAAAGACTAACCATGGAATCAATACAGATTCACTGCTGACACACTGCACTACCAAATATAGTGTTCAAGATGGGATTGGAGGTGCATAAAAGAGGGACTGATTTGTGATTAAACCACCTTAGTGTGATTCTGTCTTCTTAATTTGCCGTTGTTCATTTGCCATAAGGGCCCTTCAACTTTGGAACGAGGCAGGGGAGATAAGGCCCACAGAATCAGAAAAACCAAGATATATATTCTTTATTTATACTTTAAACATTTTATTGATCCCCAGTTGGGAAGTTATTATTACTATTATTAACGTTCTTGACTGTAGCAGTACTTCTTTTTTGTCAACACCTTTTTATAAACAAGAAGGCAAAACAGAGAGAACTAATAAAATAAAAATACACATAAAATAAAAATACAGTAAAAGCAATAAAATCAATAATTAAAATAAAGAGAAAAAGTTAAATATAAAGACATCATCAGATGAAAGCAAGTCTACAAATATAGTATCCTTTACATACTTTTTATTCCTATAAGAAACTAACAAATATGTACAATATAACGGTTTTATTAATGGAAAGAATGAAGACTGTACAGTTTAGTGCTGGGTGTGCAAACACTTTGGTCGGGGATGTGCAAAGGTTCACAGAATGTATAATATGTGCAATGGTCAGGGGTAATAGTTCAACATGTGTGGTGATATAACGTGTCAATGTAACGTGTGGTGACTGAGGGTGGGGGGTTACGACAGTTTAGCTCTGTTATATTGACCTCTGGATATCCTATTATTGCCTATAATAGCACTTTGTCAACTGTTTTAAGTTGCTATATAAATTTAGTAAATATGTTTATTAATTACCTATAAACTAAATAGTATCAATTGACACATACCAGGATTTCTAAAAACTGTGATTGTAATGACTCGATCAGGGAAATGTGACAGTTGTACAATACTTGCAACACTGCAAAAAAATAACAAGATACAATTTATCAAACTCCTAACATATTGATGAGTTTGACACCAGAAGCTAACCGACGTTAGCTCCAGTTAGGCTACTGGGAGGCACGGTAATACCAGCCCATTGCTAGAACAGGAGCTAAAGTAAAGAAAATCACAAATTTCACGTTTGCGGGAAGTTTACCAGCTGACATGGACATCTTTACAATAACGTTATGGTACAAGCAAGACAACGTTACGCTAATTAATCATTAGCTTAACAATATGCTTTCAAACTTGCTAATGGCTAAATGTTTACCTTGACGTGTCCGAAATGTGAGATCAGGCAACCAGACAACCAGTGAAGTCACTGCTAACTTTGACACCCATACACTACTGTACCTAGCTAGCTGAAGAGGATAACTAGCTAACTGACCAACACGGGCAGTTCTCTAATGATAAAAACAGCTCAACCGAAGACAATAACAGCAGTGTGATTGTAAAATGAAGTGACGCCAACGAGTTCCATCAGTATAACTCAATACTCGTGTTTTAAATGTTCATTCGACAGCTGCGTGCACCGAGAAGATTCTAAAGCTAAGCTAGCTAGCTACATCTAATTAGCCTAACGTTAGCTTGTTGGTTACACCCGGTGCAACATAGAGATGGTCTCGTCTAGAAACACACAGCTAGGCATTGTGTTTTCGACGTATGGCCGGACGAAACCGTCATTTATGCCTTCAAAGTAATAGTACATTGTGTCAGTGTTTGGTACTAAATTCAAAATGTTTGTCTTAGTCAGCGCAACAACCATCGAAGTATACATGCTGTACAATATATAGCTACATCCATTTTCGTGTTCTGTTATAGCCGTTTATCAGTAAATTAACTGACAAGTAACTGTTGTAGTGTAGTGCGCTCTTATTTTTATTCTAAGACTGTGTTTTGTTTTGAAAGATACAATCCAAAATCTTGATTAGATACTTGATTGTATCTTGCTACCTTGACACATTCAGTTCTTTCTTCAGATCGGGCTGGGTTTCCCAATCTACTAGTTAGTAGCTAGCAACATTTAACAGCAAAATTGCATTTATTGAAAACGGTTTAACTAACGCTAACGTAACCTAGTAACTACACTACTATGTTGATGTCTGTTGCAGGCCATGATTCAAATGAAAAACTCAAAGTCTAACGAAAAACTGTAAACTGTTAGTTTTGTCTCTACTTAAGAACAAAAACGGATGCTTGTACTAGCTAAATGTCGAACATTTCGGTGACAGAAAAATACGACTCCGGTGGGACTCGAACCCACAACCTTTGAATCACTTCGAGTGATACCTAGAAGTCCAATGCGCTATCCATTGCGCCACGGAGCCACCTGTTGCATGGTGTAGAATAATCCAGTTTTAAAGTATATATCGATATCTCTTATTGGTAACTTGTACTACTATAATATATCCATGCATTGGCTTTACCCACTTTCGCTCCACCGACTTCACAAAACTGTTTCGTTTGTTAACAAATAATGAACATGCCTTGTGACGTATTAAACACTAGGTGACGCTGAAGGACCACGCGCATTGGGCGGCTGTGACTCAGGAGCACTGTCTGCATAACGTTCTCATCACATGAATGGCGATTCGATCCCCGGGTCAGCCGGTGTGTTTTTCATGTATGTGAACGTTTAATTATATTTTTTAGAAATAATTAGAAATAAAATAAATCAACTTTAATCCAATATAATTTTTTATGAGTTCATCATATTCAGCAATGTAAAAGTCTTACCACAATAAAATCGACCCTACATATGGGAGCTGGATAAGACTAATGCAAATGTACTAATACAAATTCTGCATTTTAAAAAGGCAATCTGTATTAACAAACGATGTGATTACAATGCATTTACTAAATATCTAGTCTACAAATATACGCCATACACTCTTGCACACATCCGGTCTGGCACACAGGAATCCCTCTTGACTCCTGCGTGTCTTTGATATATCCTGCCATGAGCGGAAGCGTCTGGGATAGGGGATAATGCAGAATCCATCTCTTCCAATCAGTCGTTTGTAAAGAGAGACGAGGCGGACGCCGTGTGTATTTCTTCCCACACCTTCACCATCAGCTTGGCTCCATTTAGCGTCGCTGTGCACTAGTTAATGTAGCCTAGCTGTAACAGCACGGGACATGCGCTATCAGGTTAGACTTTTACTACATCAGACATGCGTACCAATTGGCAAACCAACATGAGGACATTTGGTAATAATACGAACGGGTATTTCTTTCTAATGAACGTGTTTTGTTATTAGGTCTACGCAATCGATGTGAACGCCTGCCTGGACACAGGAGAGGATTAAGTTACTGCTGCTGGCGGAGGATTATTTTATTGGCCTCCTCCTGTCACGCCCGAGTCTTTGGTGATCCTTTTTCCAATTAGGAGAGGCCGAAAGCCAGGTACGCTATTGTGCTCAAAAATGATAACCTTACCTATTCCTTGAGATGTCTCATTCTGGGGACAAAGTTCTACGCATTACTGAACGCCCTTTGTTGCTCATTGCAAAAGCCAACCAGTATTCCTCGCGTTGTGTGCAGACAACAATAGAAACCCCAACATAAATGTGCAAAAAGTGGTGTGTGGTAACAATAGCAGTGAGTTACACCGTTATTCAATAGGATAAACACTATTTAGTCACACAGATCTAAATAGCTATGTGAGTGTTACAGTGGACTTTACTATATAACGATATAAGTAGAATAGTTTTATGCTCACTGGGGAAAGATGGAGACAGGCTAGACCTGGTAAAATACAATTTGCTTTGACACTGTGAAACATTAGGTAGATGGCATATAGAGTTACTGGCTCCCCTGCCTCAGCAGCTCGGACTTCCCAACCCCCTTTCCCTCACTGCCACAGCTTGTTTTGCTTTCAGGCGGATCATGCCCTTTTGTCCACTGAAGCCTGACTGTACTTTTCAGGACAGACGCGCAGTATGAAATCATTTGCCTGCTGTTTTGACATCAGTTTTTCACTCACGCTGGCAACCTAAAGATTTTGGGGATTTGCTGAATAAACTGTAAAATAACTGTCTTTTCTGTCTTCCATTTTTTAGAAATGGAAATGATGAAATCCTTATTTAGCTCGTGTGTTTAGTTAGTTAGTTAGTTTTTATTTCCATGTCAAATCTTTTAGAATTCAGTTGAAAAATAATCAGTCATCACAGTTTGTAAACCTAAAATTCAAAAGTACATATGACATAATATGAAAGTAATATTTTAAACAGAAACAAATAAAATAAGTGAAGAAGTGACAGGACTTGCAAACGCCATTAAAGATACTGACAGCAGGAGTTCTTAAATAATTTTAAGTAGATATCAGTTTTAACACAACTATTTATCAAACACCAAAAGTACAACATGACATCATCCAGTTACATGTGTGCACAACAAATTTTTAAAATTACTGCTAAATACTTTTAAATAACCCATTTGTCTGTAAACAAAGGAAAATTAAGGTGGCATATAGACGACACCAGCAGCCCAAATTGACATCAGTTTGACAACTAACACACACAGGTCCCATGGCATGAAAATTTCACTTTTATGAGGTTTTTTAACATTAATATGCGTTTCCCCCAGCCTGCCTATGGTCCCCCAGTGGTTAGAAATGGTGATATGTGTAAACTGAGCCCTGGGTGTCCTGCTCTGCCTTTGAGAAAATGAAAGCTCAAATGGGCCGATCTGGAATCTTCTCCTTATGAGGTCATAAGGGGCAAGGTTACCTCCCCTTTCTCTGCTTTGCCCGCTCAGAGAATTTGGTTATTATAATTCCAAAGGCCAAGGATGCATAGTATCCTGATCCATGAAATAACTGGCCTTTTAAAATAAAAATGTGCCTGCTTCTATGGGAATTTAACATAGGAGTGTGTATAGTTATGGGCCCTGTATTTTAAGGAAGAACATTTATTTATTTGCAATACATTACTCATTCACAAAGAAAATTGGTGTCCTTGGTATTGGATTTTCCTATTTTGTTTTAAATTAAGGCATTAAGATCAATTTCCAATGGTATTCCTCTTTTTAATCAACTTTAACATGGGTGTCTAACTCATTCAAGCCACTGTATATAGATAGTCCTGGAACCGGAGAATGTCTTTCAAGCCTTTTTGCTTGATAAATAATTGACTTTATTTATGAATTGAATATCAAAATAGTTGCAGATTATTTAAGTCACAATTAAAAAGTACCACTTTGCTTTCTTGTTTTCTCAACTTTTTCAGAGGCCGCAGAATTGTTTTTTTTTTCTCGACAGACATGTCTTTCCGGCGGGGTGTGGTCAGACAGAGCAAATTTCGCCACGTCTTCGCCCAGGCGTGGAAAGCTGAGCACTGCATCGACGATGTCAGGGTGTCCCGCGTGACGTGGGACACTTCCCTCTGCGCGGTCAACCCCAAATTCATTGCTGTTATCATCGAGAAGCCGGTGGAGGAGGGGCCTTCCTTGTTGTTCCGCTTAGCAAGGTTCAACATTACATTACGTTCAGCCTCAATTAAACACTGGATCAATAGTTTTTTGAAAAGCATCTGTCCTGTTTCCTATCTTTCACTCTGCAACTAAAAGCTAATATGTCAGCAAAGCTTTGACGCCTCGCTCCATGTGTGCTGATGCATACTCAACACTTTTACAGTTCCACAACAAATAGTGGATAAAGGTTATACTCCTGTAATGTGTTAAAGTTTCTCTAGCCAGCTGTCACACTGTCATGATCTTAACCTTTTGTTTTCTCCCACAGAGTGGTAGAATTGATCAGTCCTGTCCAACAGTGTGCGGCCATGCAGCACCGGTGCTGGACATCCAGTGGTCCCCTCATGACGACAACATCATTGCAAGTGCCTCAGAGGACTTTACAGTAAAGGTAGGTTAAAACTTTGACACATGTCACCCTGACCCTATTTTTGGAAACTAGGTCTCCAACACCTGCAGTCAATTTTTTTTCTTTTTCAGTTAAAGGAAGTAAGATATTGTTATTGCAATTAAAGAGCTGCTAGGGTATTATTGTCTTATGTTAATGCTGTGTCAAAGCCAAATTTTATTCTGACAATAAAAAGGCTAAGTGCTTAATCCAGGAAACCTTGAAGGAATTGTTTTAACATTTTTAGAAATTGCACATTATGAGAAAAAACAGCTCTCAATTCCGTGCAGGAAATATGAAGCTACAGCTATGAGAAGGTTAGCTTAGCTTGGAACTCGGTTGGCCCAATTCAGGGGAAAAATGAATCATCATTTTTTTTAGTTTAGAATTGATATCACGGTTTGCAATTTATTTTTTCTCACAACATATTGAACCATAACAAAACAAATTGGCAGTGACAAACATAGATTTCTTTTGACACTTATGGCACATTGCGCATCATCACAGACCTGTAAACATAGAGGCTTCAGTGAAGAGAAGGGAGAGCATTGAAGTGCTTGCAAGTGCTTTAAAATCTATTTTATACAATAAATGGACTGTTCTTATATAGCGCTTTTCTAGTCTTAACAACTACTCAAAGCGCTTTGACATAGTACAGGAAACATTCTCCATTCGCACACTGTGGCCAAGGCTGCCATACAAGGTGCCACCTGCTCATCAGATATACACTCACACACATTTGCACTCTGATAGCACAGCATCAGGGGCAACTCTGGGTTCAGTGTCTTGACCAAGGAGTCTATGTGTAAAACTCACTGAAGAAAGTAATAGTGTTTGTGATGCGGTCTGCTTGTAAAAATAATGAGAATGTCTTTTTTCTTCTTTTTTTTTTTTTAATCGAAGTTATTCAAATATTAAATCGTGAACAAGGTGAATCAAGATCGAGGTTTTCCTGTAAAGCACACAAATTCACACGGTTTATCGTCTTTATTTTGTACAAAAACGGAAGTGTAAAAATAACAGTTTGTGGTTTTACAAGGGCTTATGTGCTGGACTAGTCAGGCAGGCTTTCTCCCTGCTACCGGTCTTTATGCTAAGTTAACCATCTCGTAGCTGTAGCTTCATATTAAACAGCCAGAGATGACTGGTATCAATCTTATCATCAAACTCTCATTAAGAAAGCGCATAAGAGGACTTCTCAGTATTCCAGAGCTTCTGTCAAAAGCTCTATTTAGTTGAGTGTGATGGTTTTAAACTGGTTTCCAATCCACAGTGTCTTCTTGAGAGCAGAAAGGTCTAAAGAACCTTTCACATAACTTTTCTCCCTGCTCTGCCTGAAGATAGTTTCTGTGGTCAAAAACAATGGCAGCTATTCAATATCAATGGCAATGCATCATATCACATCAGTAGCTCTTTTGCACCTGAATGGATCACATTCACAAGTAAATGTTTGCTGTGTCTGGTGGTTTGAAGGTGTGGCAGATCCCAGATGGGGGCCTTACAAGCCCAATGACTGAGGCCATTTTGACCCTCGAGGGACACAGTAAAAGAGTGGGAATCTTGGCTTGGCACCCAACTGCCTTCAATATCCTCTTGACGGCAGGTAAAGTCATTTATCGCATTTTGGTGCCACATAATCTGTTGCAAAAGTGTGGGTGTGTGTCCGTCAGGATAGACACAACCACACTAATGTGGTTTCTATGTTTTACATACAGTAAGATGAGTTTTATATATTAAATGACCCCACAAACATGGCTGCCAACAATACTTAGGTTATGTTGAAGGAGAATGTGATAAACCTGAACAATGATTACACTTGGTGCTTCTAGATGTTTCATTTTTTAAAATAAATCATATGTGGATCCCAAACACACAAGTACAGTACATTCACAAGCAGAGAAAGTAGACTTTGATGTACAATATGTTTATCTCACACGACATTGAGCTGCAGTCTTCCGTTAAAACCCGCTTTGTTTATTCCCTGTATCACAAGAAGCCACAAAGACAGATTGTTGAACTATAAAGGAGTGTATTTAAATTTAGGCAAATAATGGAGTTGGCAGTGGCGTCAGGCTGAGCAGGTCCAATCCTTTCTAAAATGGAAGGACTCTCTGTCTGTATAGTCTCGCATTGCCAGACCTTCCTCCACGGTGCTGTGGAGGAGGGTCTGTCTAGTCCACACCACTATTAACTGTTACACTTCCGGACGGCATGCTAAGTACAGCTCGATCTCCGTCGCTCGCTACAGTACATTCAAGACCAGATTAAGAGGAGAGATGGGAGATGTTAAAGCAACCTCAAACAGCAATGTAAGTTTCAGAATGAGCGCTCTTGTTCCCTGAA
Organism: Etheostoma perlongum; assembly: GCA_026937815.1. Classification (NCBI taxonomy): domain Eukaryota; kingdom Metazoa; phylum Chordata; class Actinopteri; order Perciformes; family Percidae; genus Etheostoma; species Etheostoma perlongum. The sequence continues at coordinate 6,224,587 of CM049389.1, forward strand.
ATAGCCTAATCCCAAATCGCTAGCTGTTAGCAAATCACATGGATGCAACTATGTCATGGCAGGTTTATTGTTCAGGACCCAAGGAAGCGTAGTTGGATAAGGATAGTTGAGCGGTTAAAGCCTCTTATAAACTTGGTTTCATTATCTGTAACAGCCAAAGTTCGAAATGTTTGAAAAACCACCTCCATTGTGTGGGTGAACCACTGCGTGAGTGTGGCTTGAACAGATTTTAATGACCGTGCTGGCAACATAAAGCTATAACCCCAACTGTGAAGAAGTAAATCCAGAACATTTGTTAAAAGACTCTATTTAGTTGAGTGTGAGGGTTTTAACCTGGTTATAAACCCACATTGTCTTTGTGAGAGCAGAAATTGGGTCTAAAGGAAGGCTTTCAACAGCTGGTGACAGTCAAAGTTGGAAATGTTGGGGAAAAACATTTGTTTGATTACATGTTAATGACCGTGCTTCTCACTCCACATCTGTAAAGGTTTATCCTTCTGTCTGCTGCCTTTTAAAGGTCCCATGGAATGACTATTTCACTTTGAGGTTTTTTAACATTAATATGCGTTACTCCAGCCTGCCTATGATCCCCCAGTGGTTAGAAATGGTGATAGGTGTAAACTGAGCCCTGGGTATCCTGCTCTGCCTTTTGAGAAAATTTAAAGCTCAGATGGGCCGATCTGGAATCTTCTCCTTATGAGGTCAAGGGGCATCATGGCTTTCAAACCAGCAAAGTGGCAGTTGGTCAAGGCCACACCCCCAGCCTCCACCTTCTCCCCCCCACCCCCCCTCCTTCTCAAAAGCTACAGACTCGGAAATGGCACATACTAAGGAAAGCTCATTGTGGGACTGGCTCTAGTGGCTGTAATTCTGCAACAAGGCTAAATTTTAGGAAAAAGACTTCAGATACAGTATTAGGGAACCACTAAGGTCTATATAAAAGAGACTTCGGATACAGTATTAGGGGACCATTAAGGTCTATATAAAAGAGGTAGGGGACCACTAAGGCCTATATAAAAGAGACTTCAGATACAGTATTAGGGGAACCACTAAGGTCTATATAAAAGAGACTTCGGATACAGTATTAGGGGACCACTAAGGCCTATATAAAAGAGACTTCAGATACAGTATTAGGGAACCACTAAGGTCACTTCGGATATTAGGGGACCACTAAGGCCTATATAAAAGAGACTTCAGATACAGTATTAGGGGACCACTAAGGCCTATATAAAAGAGACTTCAGATACAGTATTATGGGACTACTAAGGCCTATATAAAAGCATCCAAAGAGCACCATTTCATCAGACCTTTTAAATCAATCACAATCAGTCTGATCTAATGTACTTATGACATTTTGTATCTCAATTTCAGATCCTCCTTTTGGTATACAAAGCTCTTAATGGCATTGCTCCAGTTATCTGACAGGATATCAGCAGATCTCTCAGATCACAAGACATCAATCTCCTTCATGTTTCTGCTTTTAGCATGTATGAATTTAAAGAATGGATGGATGTTGTGTCTTCCTCTCTATAGGCTGCGATAATGTGATTTGTGTGTGGAATGTGGGCACGGGGGAGCTTGTGTACCAGCTGAGTGATGCCCACCCAGACTTGATCTATAGTGTCAGCTGGAACAAGGACGGCAGTGCTGTCTGTACTGTCTGCAAGGACAAGGCTCTGCGTGTCATTGACCCGCGACGGGGCACCGTCCTCAAGGTAACTTCACTTTCTTTGCCATGTGTGCAGATGCATACAAAAGAAGTTATACTACACCATGCAGGTACACATCCTCTTGTCATGCTATGTTATGTGTCTTATTGTTCTCCCAGGTGAAAGAGAAGGTCCATGATGGCACCAGGCCAATGAGAGCTGTGTTCCTTTCAGATGGGAAGATTCTGACCACAGGCTTTAGCCGTATGAGTGAGAGACAGCTGGCATTGTGGGATACGGTATGGATACTTATGAATTACGTTCATGTTGAATGATTCTTGACTGCCTTACCCATAACTGCTTTCTTTCAATAACCTAAAACATGCTCTTTTTGTTATGTACAGTCACTTTAGAATTGATAAAGTGCTAGTATTACTGTAAATGTTAAAACTATGTCACTGATAGGGCTGTAATCTCCCAGTCGACTAGTCGATTTATTGGTCGATACGTTATGGCTCAACCAAAATTCTGATTGGTTGATTTTTTTTTGCAGTGTTATTTCATCAAGTGGAAGCATAGACCGTAACGGTCTATGGGTGGATAGCACTAACTCAGCCGCAAAGCCGAGCTCCATGTTCAGCCGCTGATGCGTGCGAGGACATGCACAGAGCGCTGATGCAGCGCTGTCAGAGCCGACAGACGAATGTCATTTCAGTGCAAAATAATTAGGTCAAAAACGATTTAATATACTGCAAATAGCCTACAAGGACAAGTACTGCAGGACAGTACAGTTAATTAAGCTAACGTTTTTTTTCACACCCCTATGCATTCCCCCCCCAGTTGATTTTTAATCGAAATTTCAGGTCTTCAGTCGACCAAGATTTTCTTTGGTTGATTACAGCCCTAGTCACTGAACATAATCAGGTTTTGCAGATTTGTCCAATATCAGTCTTTTGTTTGGTGGCTGGAGTGTACATATCACATGCAAGCAATTACAAATATTATTAAATCTATGTCTTTTGATTTTCTTTTCTTTTATTATTTTACAGAATGATCTCTCTGAGCCAATGGCAGTACAAGAGATGGATACAAGTAATGGGGTTCTTTTACCCTTTTATGACCCTGACACGAACATGGTCTACCTGTGTGGCAAGGTATGACATCAGGAAATACAGATTTACTCAAATCTTAAAGTTGGTATCAATTCCCTTTTTTAATGTTTGGTTCAATCGTCTTAATTAGATTATCTTCTGGCTTTCAGGGGGACTGCACCATCCGTTATTTTGAAGTGACGGATGAATCCCCGTATGTTCACTTCCTCAGCTTATACAGCAGCAAGGAGCCTCAGAGAGGTGCCGGCTTTCTTAGTAAAAGAGGTGTCGATGTCAACAAGTGTGAAATTGCCAGGTAAATAGGTTTGGTCATGTTTTCCTTCCTTGATATTTAATTACTTAAAAAAAATTAAAGGGCTGGTGATATATTATGTTATGTTTTTCTTATTGTCAACTAACAAGAAAATAAATGATCCTACTGAGTATTGCCTGTGTAGCCAAAGATTCGTACAGATTATTAATCAGCTCCATTGTCCAAAAACTATTAGAAACCCATAAATTAGCCACACCATTGTACTGGGTGACATGTTCCTTCATTACCCTGAACATGCTTATTATCACTGTATATCTTCTGTAAGAACAATTGAGGGCTGAGTGACACAGTTGGCAATAATAAGTAATAAAGCATTTAGAGACATGTTTGTGATGTTGGTCTTTTTGTTTGTTTTTTGCATTACGAAAAATGTAGACTGCCTTAACGAGATTACTAATCTTCTGGTCTTCTGTAGGTTCTACAAACTGCATGAAAGGAAAGTGGAACCCATTTCTATGACTGTACCACGAAAGGTAAGCCAGGCACAGCATATAAAAATAAATTACTTATTAGTTAAAAAAAGGAATTGAAAGCCTTCTGTATTCCAAGGAGGTCTATCTAGAAGCGTATCATAAAAACTGTGTTTTTTCTGTGTCCATCTTGCCTCTCCAGTCAGACCTGTTTCAGGGAGACCTTTACCCAGATACAGGCTGGCATGGAGCCAGCTCTCCTGGCGGATGAATGGATCGCTGGGCAGGATGCACAACCCCTGTTGGTCTCTCTGAGCGGCGGGTACTCAGCTCCCCCATCCAAGCACAGAGACACCCTCAGAAGCAAACCCAAGCTCATCTCGCAGGACTCTGGGACTGGGGCTGCACCGCCTTCAGCAGGCAATGCAGCAGCCGCATCTAGCTCTGCCGCCAAGGAGATGGAAGAAGAAGTGCCACAGCCACGAGTTGCCACACGGGAGACAGATGGAAATACTGAAAGGCCGAAGAGAGAGGTGAGTTGGCAGAATGAGACACATTGACCGTACCATTTAAATGCTCAAGTTTGTTTTCTGATTTGTTCCTTCTCTCCTTCTGTCTTCCAGGACGATTTGTTGAATGAGTTGTTAGCAGAGATGAAGGCCTTGCGGGCTGTCGTCCTCGCTCAGAGCCAGAGAATCGAGTTGCTGGAGAGGCAGCTGGCTCGGATTGAGGATGGGGATGTATGAACAAGGCGGAGAACCACTACATTCGGAGGGCATTCATACTTAATCCATAGACCATAGCCTATGAATCAGCCATACCTTGAGCTGTGTAAGTGGAAGAATGTAGTATAGGGTAGCAACTAACTAAATCAGAGTGACTTACAACCAGGTCAATTATTGTGGTGAAAACAAGACCACAATTTGTTTCTGTGATTGTTTTCCAGACTGTGGCTGAAAACGGGGTGTCATTTGCATAGAATGATTTTTGACAGTGAGATAATGTTTTGTTTTTCATATGAAGGAATATCGTAGCAGCTGTTTGGTGCATATAGTGCAGCTTTGAGCTTTGCTAATTTTGAAGGGCTTTAAAGGTGTTACAATGGTACCATTGCCTCCCTCAAGTTAATGCACAAAGTAGTGATAAAAACATTATATCAAAGTTAATTAAGGTTGACATACTATAGCAAAGTATAGTAAAAATATGATTTTCTTCCTTTAAAGCACTCAAATGTAACGGTTAGGGCTATTTATCAGGTAGTTGAAGCTGCTAAACTGTGATGTCATCAGACCCCCAATTGTTAATTCATTGTGTGACTTGTGCTTTGTTTTACTGCTTCGTTATGTGTGTAAGGCTAACGGTAGGAAAATCTTTTGGTACACAAATCATGACCTTGACAGTGAGAATTATGTGACTGATAGCAGATGAGTCTAGTTGAATATTTGTGTATTGTAATTCTGTGTCGTCTTTGCAGTCCATGAAAAGGTAACACTTGTGATTTTTGCGTGATTTACTAATGGTTTTAGGAGAGAGCTAGGGCAGATATTTGTCCACATTATCATTAGGATAAAAATATGCAGAAATATTTTCCTTCTTTTGAATGTCTGGAAAGGCTGCCGTATTTTTGGCCCCCTAAAGATCCAGGATATTTGGTTTAGTCGTCACTTCTTGTGATGTTTTTTTCAGAGCCGTCAGCTGGAGTAACAGTTGTTTGGTGGACATAGAGCCCAAGTTGAGCTATAAACCGTACATGAAAATATAAAAACACTAGTAACATAAATCACACTAGTGTTTGCAGACACGAGAGCGGAAGTTACGGTGGAAGGGGAAACATTTTCTACTGTTTGCAATTGCATTTATATTGGTGTTAAAAGATGAAAACATCTTTTAGATTTTTTTCTTTTTTAATTTTTTTGTGTTTTTTGCCATTACATTAAGCATTTTTTTGTTAACCTCTCCATCAGTCAATGATCATGTAACAATGGTACATTCCACATCAAGCTTATCCCTTTTAATTACTCATGTGATTTATATTTCTTTATGCACTGACCTCTTAACACTAACTGTAAAAGCAGTAGCAGGTTAAAGGAGACTAAATTGTGAAAACTCAATAAACATAAATTTCTTCTTTTTGTATTAATGATATGGCTTTTTATTTACACTAAGAAGTGTTCTGATCTTGATTTCTAGTATTTGTTATATATTACCAAGTGTAGTTATGTTTGGATTGTGTACACACAAGTGTGTTGACTGTAAGCCTAGCAACTGCTGCCTTCTCCAATTTAACAGACATATGCACATAAAGGATGCAACGCCCTGTAGATTTCTCACATTTTATATTGTCTGAATTTCTCTGGTTTTACTTTTGCTATAAATATTCTTAAAATGTCTCAAACTGTGTAGGGGCCAATTAAATTGACTGAGGAAAAAGGGACAATGAGGCCCTACAAATGACAGTCAATGTCATGTCAGAAACAACAACAAAGAGGTTTCTGTAGATTTCAGAGAAGTAAAAGACATTTTCGGAGTTTCATATTAGCGCAGCAGTCTCCCATTTATTAGTTTATATAGTAGGTCATCTAAACAAACTGAGCAACCAACCAAGATGCGTAAAAGACGAGGAACCACTTCAGGTCAACTAGCATAACAGAGTAATCTGACAAAAAGAACACTAAACTCAGCAGACTATGCAAAGTGTTACATCGTGGTACCCTAGCATGGTATCATAATTGATGGTGGTGTTGTAGTTTAGATTAGGGCGCTAATACAACCAGACAATCACTTTGTCCAGCAATCAACACTGAAACCACTACAGGGAAATCCCAGAACTCAGTCCAAGTTAAAACTTATTGAGTGGGATCTAAAGATAGTTGGAGCAATTCGCCAACTCTACCTATATCAAGTCAAGTCAACTTTATTGTCAATTCTGCAATATGTTTCAGACATACAGAGCAATTGAAAATAGTTTTCTCTCCGACCAATGGTGCATAAAGGAAACACACAACATGTATAATATAAAAAAGATAAGACATACATGCATATACAAATAAGATGAAGCAGAAGCAGCATTGGACGGGCCCTCGTGCCTCTGCACGCCGGGGTTACTGGCTCCTTGCGTCCATGCATTTACGTGGCGCTCAGACACTGCAAATTGTCGCCACTGAAAAGGGAACTCCCTGCTGAGTTCAATGATACCTCACACAAGACTCTACATACAATGGTTCATTAGTTATAGAAGGGGGTGTGGCTAACACCTAGGAGGCGGGTCAAACATCACCAATCAAAAAGGAACTCTCTCCTGAGTTCAACGATACCTCACACACAACTCTACCATGTGCCATAAAGGGGCATGGCCTCAATACACAGGCGTGGTTAAAGTATAGGGGCCGGCTCAGTGTCACAAGTAAACCACACATTTTAAGTTTCATGTAAATCGGATGATTTCCTGTTGCCAACGGGGGAGGGTGCTATGACCAAAAGTCAATATTGGGCAGTAGATGTCCTCAGGCCTGGACTCTTGTTGATTGTGGGACATTTCAAGCAGATATGACAATGTACACTGTAGTAACAACCACTTTCTTGTTCATCGCTAAACACTCAAAATGGTTGCCACGCCCACACCGTTTGACAAAAAGTTTTCATCTTTAAGGTCTATCGGATGAAATCTCAAGGAGGAGTTTGTTAAAGTATAGCACCTTTTAGGTCTACTTCCTGTTGCTACCAGGGGGCGTTTGAGTTTGAGCCAATATCTGCATGTATATGTCGTCAGGGTCGGACTCTTATGAATCCCGAAAGGTTTCAAGCTTATACAATGTACACTCAAGTTACACCCATTTCCTGTTTCGATGGTGAAACGCACAAAAAGGCTACCATGCCCTATAACAAAAAGTTTTTCTTCTAATAACTTTTCTTCTTTAACGTCTTAAGATGGCACAGAAATTTGTTTTTTGAAGATATTTTTTGGGCATTTTTGGCCTTTATTTTTGATAGAACAGCTGAAAACATGAAAAGGGAGGGAGAGGGGAATGACATGCAGCAAAGGGATGGAGTTGAACCCAGGCCCACTGCATTGAGGAGTAAACCTCCATATATGGACCGCCCCTCTACCGACTGAGCTATCTGGCTGCCTGGCACAGATCAAATTTAAGGTTGATCTGATGAGATCTCTAGAAGGAGTTTGTTAAAGTTTGAGATGTGGAAATGACCCAAATCACACTCATTTCCAACATTCAATTCAAAAAGGCAGACTTCTTGTTGGGTTTAGGGTATGGTTCCAATGAGCTTTTTTGTACGTCCTGACATGCTACATATGTGTACCCCATTTTGTTAGTCTACGTTAAACGTACTGCAGGGGCTCAATTTTCTTAATTGTGTAGGGGCCGCTAGCAAGCCATCTTTGTGCGCCTATTCCCAAAACCCTTAAAATACGTACATTTTCACCAGACTTAATGCAACCGCCAATTTTTGTGAGTTTTTGAGGATGTTAAGCGCCTTAAAAAGGAGATTCATTTGCCAGAAGAAAGAAAGAAAGAAAGAAAGAAAGAAAGAAAGAAAGAAAGAAAGAAAGAAAGAAAGAAAGAAAGAAAGAAAGAGTAATTCATTCAGTTTCAATAGGGCCTTCGCTGTCGGCGCTCAAGCCTAATAAAAGAGATAAGTAATATGTACAATACAGTAATATGAAACATTCTAAACAGTGCAAATGTAAGGCAAAATCAAACAGTCCAGAAAACTAAAGATAAAGATATTAAAAGGGGCAATAGAATATGAGGTAGAGCTCCTGAATGTCTTCATTATAAAGTGGCCGGTGCTGATCCTGATTGGGGGGGGGTTGAGCTTCCTTAAAGTCTGTATATTGTATTTGTTTTACCAATAAATGTTCTGTGACACTGCGAGTGTTCAATCTCAATCTGTGACTCGTGTTTATGTCCTCAACAGGGTAACACGGTGGAAAATAACCGTAGAGATTTGATATGGGTGTCTTTGTACACTAGGGGCTGTGGTTGCCTGGCCCCCAGAGTGAAAACAGGATGTGGTTAACTCGTTTCTGAAGTCGAGAACAGTGTTTGGACTTGATCTGTTTTTTCTGACTTGGTTAAAAGAAGAATACATATAATAACCTTAATGTTTTGCATAAATGAAAGAATTATTAGGATCTTTAGTTCTTGGGATTCTTGGACTCATGTAACACTATTAGACCCCTCTTTTTCAGTGTCATGTTAAAAATTTAAAAAACATTCACTTTTAAAAAAAAACTTAGCTGCCCTTATGGGAATTAATGTGTTATTAACAACCCATTGACATATTTTGTATGTTTGGAAAATATATACATTGAACATGTATTTCCTGTGAGTAAATTGTAGTCGACAAAGAGTATGAATGTTCCTAAAATGCACTTAATATATCTAGCATAATGTCACCTGCACCTGTGCTATAAGCTGAAAGTGACACAAGTCAACTTTGCAGGAAAAAATTCAAATGTGTATGTCTTCCTCTTTCCATAAATAAATAGCACATTTTCTTATCTGTGCTTTCCACCACACCTTGCTTGACTTTGTCTTTAATTTGTGTTCTCATCCCCTCCACGCTCCACCTACCTCAAAGGGCTGCAGCGAGCGTTCTTCACCACATTTCATGCATCACCCACCCCTTCTCTCATTTTCTCTCTGTCTCTTCTCAAACCCACACACACACACACACACACACACACACATACATACACATGCTGTTACACAGTTCAAAACTACCTTAAATTACACAAGTGAGTCTCTTTATGTTCTGACACCATCAACTTTTTCTTCTGCTCACAACTTTGGTAAGGGTTTTACAGTTTATTTCCTGCCTTTTTTAATAGTTTCCCTCTTTACCCATTTTTGCTGCATACATATATGTCTATTCTTAATTAATTATAATATGAATGCCTCATGTTTTGTCTGCTCTTCTGTGATTAATGACAGCTCTGTATATACATATTTCAAAGTTAAGACACTTGAATGTTTGACTTAATGGACTTTATGTTTTAAATGGTTGTATAATTACAGTATTGAAAGCATTCATTTACCACCCAGGTCAGTTATCCTCATGCCTTTTTAGCTTTTATTGCATGTAAAGTCCACTTATTTCACATCTAATATTTTAATTTATTTATTTTATTTTAATTATATTCATGATGTTGCAATGCTTTATGTCTGATATCTAGTAGTCTAATTAAGCATGACTAAAAAGTTCACACCCATGGCAGGCTGACTGATGCTCTTCAATTATCATTTTGACAGGAAACCAGCAACGCTGCGAGCGGTCTGCTAGCTTCCTGTCACCCCAGACAATGCACACAGTTTACAGTCAAAAAAGATAAAGGCAACACATACATACTTCCTGTTTCATCTGCAGCGTACGTTTGTATATTGCAATTAAGAACCATTGGTTACATTTCAGCCAGCGTTGATGGTGACTTTTTTATTACAATAGTGTCAGGATTAGATGTCTGTGTTGAAATAATATATTTTAATGTTAAAACTGAGCAGCTTCCAAAATCTAATACCACCATGGAGTGGATTTTTAAAACAGAATTATTGTAATTTAATGGTAATCTGCTTAATTCTGAGTGTGTAAAACTTGAAATGCCACAGCAAAATGAAATTGAATGGATAATCTTTTATGTTAGGCCATCTAAAGGTTTGCCTGGATGCACCATGGACTGTTATTTATTTTGTAATTTTCCTTTTTCTAGATCCTGAATACACATTTCCAATGGATCTCCTTCTAATGAAAACTTAACAACTGCTTTGAGTTTGACTGCAACATTCTACCTGAAACTGTGACACCAAGCCAGTGGGACTTTTCTGCTCAACAGAGACTTTTCTAAAGCGGTAAAGTACATTTCTTAATCTAATCTGTCTCTATTTTGTGGGAGTTAGGGCTTGATAATATTAAAAAAATTTCTGGTGCTCTTGGAAAGAAATAGCAGGCCTGGTTCAAACAGCTCACATAACTCATCTGTGTCAACCTGTTTTATGTTGCCTCTGGTAAAATTTGGATTCATTTGCTGGAATCATCTAATCAAAAGGGCTACTCTATTAAAAACAATCATTTGGCCTGTAAGGAAATACACTTATTTGCTGTTATGCTAGATGAGAGGCTTGAAAACACAAATTTCTGTACGGTATCTACAGTATATACTCGCTTAATAAAATAGTGTAAATATCAAGCTACAGCCAGCATCCAGCCAGCTAGCTTAGCATAAAGACTGGCAACAGGTAAACAGCAAATCTGTTCAACTTGAAAAACAACAAATTGGAGTTTTATGGGTGGTTATGTGATTAGAATATTTTTTATTGAGACTGGAGCCTTTGGACAGAGCTAGGCTAGTCATTTCTTCTGTTTCCAGTCTGTATGCTAAGCTAAGCTAACCAACTACTTTGACTATATATGCTGCCTTTAAGCTTATGTTTACCGTGTTCAAGAGTTCTAGAGTCCATGTGAATACATTCACAGCCTCCAAGATAACAAGGTTTGTTTTCAGAAATGGCTGAGGCCATGGAAGTGCATTTTTTGGTGGATGGTTATTCAATATATTGTAATTTTAGTCTTATAGAGTATAGCTACTAAGTAACTGTTAATTTATACAAAAATATGTCACCTTTGTTCCTCCGCATGGAGTTTAAATACAACTCCATTTCTTGGGAATAAAAGCAAAGAATGACAAGAGACCATGTTGCCGTTTCTTAGCAGCAGTCTTCTCATGACTTAACCACTTGAACGTGAAGCATATCCTGTACACGACTTCTCATGTCATAACCACAATCTCACAAGTTCCATTTGAAGGCAGCAATATTAACTGTATAAATGTGAGAGCAGGAAAGCGAATAAGCTTATTTTCCAAAATGCTAAACTATTTCTTCAAGAGACAGTGCCACTAAATAGACTCCAAAAACAACAAATAAATCCCAATGTGAATCATCCACATTGCGATTTAGGATCCACATTGGGATTTATTTGCAGTTTTTGTAGTCCATCCTCAGTGGATGGGACCATGCTAACCCTTTTCTCTCTTTTCACTTCAGGCATTGCCGACCCTATGATGGCTAATACATCCTCCACTACGACTGTGTCGATCCTTTTTTTCTGCCTAATGGGCTTAATTTTATTGTTGATCTTCTTGTACAAGAAGTTGAACAGGGAGGCCAATGGAGAATATACTGTGCGGCGCTTGGTGTATAAGGAAGGAGGGATCAGGGACCGGGTCAGAGGTATAGCTTTAGCTCTAGGGACACGTTTCGGAGTCCAGCTGTGGCCTCAAAGTGATGCTGGGGAGGATGAAGAGGAAATGCAGGAAGTCCGATTTGAGGATGTAAAGTTGGATGAGGGTGGTAGCCAGGGGAGTTACAGCGAGGGAGATGACCAGGAGGAGGAGGAGGAGGAGGAGGAGGAGGAGGAGGATGGAAAAGGAGGTGACACTTCAGATGATAACTCAAGTTTGGAGGGTTCGGAGGCCGGGGGGCAAGCCAGGCCAACAGATCAGGAAGAGGCAAAGCGAGACCCAGAAGAGAAAGTGGGAGATGAGGAAGGTAAAGGTGAAGCAAGTGGAGGGGCTGGAATGTTGGTAGATATAAAGTCGTTCTCTGGTAGTGCCATCTGGTCTGAGGAAGAGGCAGGTAAGGGCAAGGACAGTGATATGACTGCACTGTGAGTGAGAATTTAAAAAGAAACATTAAACACAAGGGAGGCTTAAGAAATGGTCTTAAACAGTACTGAGGTCATGAGTCCAAATTCTCTAATTAGCTGTTAAAATATATTTTTCCGTAATTTTATTTCTCAACATAAGTGTTCTAAATGCTGTTCCACACTGGGAAGGCCTAAAAGTACTGGAACCACCCTAAAAAACAGACAACTTTCCATTTGCAAGTTGCTAAAACCTCATCACTTCTCACTAAAAATCATTTGGGTTTAACGGTAGCTATGGTCCTGGTCTTAATTCCACTTCCTGTTAAAAAGGTGATTGATGAATGAAGTCGTAAATATGCAGGAGTATACTGGATTGGATTTTTAATGTAAGAGTTTACCTTACCTAAAGTAAAACCATATGATTAAAACTGGTCAAATGAAACGTTGGTATTGGTATTACTGTCTGTGTATTCATGCTGTATGTTGTGGACTGTGGCATATGTTTTTTTACTGCTTTAAATGTTTTGTATAATTTACATGAAACAGAAAAACAAGACAGATTTTACTGTTTTTGTATTGTTCTTCATGTCAAAACAATTAGTCAATTGAATGATTGAGTGTTCCCCAGAAAAGTTAAGTCATTTTTAAGCAATGAAAACAACATTTGAAAGGTTCCAGCTTCTCAGATGTGAACTAAAGATGAGTCAAACTTTCAAGTTACATTGTTATACTATGTTAGTTAGCCTACCTTGTTATGTAATGTTTAGTAAAAGTAGATAAGTAGTAAGTAGTAATCATTATGTTGAATGTACTGCAAAATCACGACATTAAGCTCTATATATAGCTGTTAACGGATGTAATTATGATACCATGACTAAACTACAATAAGGTTTCTAACTCAAACCATTGGCATAGGCTGTGTGTTTAATGAATGTATTGTATTGAAAGGCAGTTCTTGAACAGTTTTGTGTTTTGAGACGTTGTACACAGAAACAAAATGAATTTAAAAAAAAAGGAAGAAACTTTTTTTGTCGTTAATAATGACTTTTTTATTGAGACATGCATGGTGATAGCAACCTCGATAAAAGAGATACAAAATACGTTGTTGAACGAACATTGACCAATGGGGATGTAGCTCAGTGGTAGAGCGCATGCTTCGCATGTATGAGGTCCCGGGTTCAATCCCCGGCATCTCCAGAACTTTTAGATATCGTATTACAAAACATGATTAAAGTATGTAAAGATGCGAATAAATAAATCTACCGTAAAACCATTTCGAAATACAGCGATACAGAGCATGTGAGATGTTCACAGAAGGAACTTCGTGATTGGCCAGACGGAGCACTTGCTCAAATCGGATTGGATGTGAGAGGTCTTCATAGAGCGTGAGTGTGGGAGTGTTCACCCACAAAGCGAATGTCATACATACTTTTCACCGGGAAATTATCTTCAGTGTGAGATCCAATCGATCTAAACATTATGGACCAATAAGTAAGCCCGATTTAAAGTAAACATAACTTTAGCGTAACGTCATCAAAGCAATTATGTAACCAGAAATCCTGGATTTTTCTTCAAGACTGAAGACATTCTCACAGTGACAGATGGAACATTAAAGCACCCGAACTATTTGACTGGAGACAATCTAACCCGATAAATAGTATTTGCTTTCTGGAATTTGATCTTCCCTAACAGATCTGAGAAAGCACAGATTTGGTTAAAAAAAAAAGAAGCGGAAAAAGCAACCTTGCATTGCACGAAAAGAGCCATTCTGTCACAGTAACCTACTTTAAGAGTGCCGCATCACCGTGAGCATCCAAGTTGCATTTTCTCCTCTCACCCTAACTTGATTGTGATTTCAGTAGACGTCACTCATCTGCATAGGGAGTAAAATGCAACCATCCTGCAAGGTTTTCTGCGCCCTTAAACCCTCACCGTGTAAAAAGGACCTTCTAATTGCTGCATAACCGAAACTACAAACATGGAAGGTACGGTTTGCATGTAGTGTCATGCCAAAATATATATTTATATGCACAGATAGGAAACACATCTGTGTTGCAAACTGTCCAAGATGGATGCAGCGCTGCTGTGCTTAGGGATGCACGGCGGAGCGGCAGCAGGGTGTCTTTAAATGCCCACTATCCCCGCGGCTTTGCTTTCATTTATGCCTCCCTATTGTCAGTTGTATTTTTTCACCTTTGCAGGAGTAGGATGTTACTAGCATCCGCTGTAGTGGTATGGGAATGGCTGAACGAGCACGGACGCTGGCGGCCCTACAGCCCGGCTGTCTGTCATCACATCGAGGCAGTCATCCGGAGCGACCCGCGGTGTGGTAGTGTTGTCCTCGGCCAGGTGGACTCTCGCCTCTCGCCCTACATCATCGATTTGCATTCCATGCACCAGTTCCGACAAGACACAGGTGAGAAGCAGAGAGGAGAGAGACACAGGGCGGAGGGTGTAACCGGTGTAGCCGGGCCTGAAGTGGAGGCCTTTTTATTGCTCCTGTGTTTACTTTATCTTTGCAAGCCCTTATGATGATTCTGCTCCAGAAGTTGATGCCCTGGTGGGAGTGTTTTGTTACAAAGTGGCTTCTTATTTCTGCAGCAGTGACATCAGTGTCATTCTTTTTATTTTTTATTTTGGATCCCTAAATGTCTACCCATATTTGACACCTTTCCTGTATTATGTTATATTTAAATGACAGGAGTCTGTGATTTTGAAAGGTGTCAGTGGTGAAGTAAGTCATTCTGCTGGGACCTGTGTGTGCTGCATGTGGACATAGACCCCAGCTAAAGTGTCCAGTCATAGCCACATCAGTCATTTTATTTTTTACTGCAAACACTGTCATCAGTATTGCCTTTTATAGTACAATATGGGCATAAGAAATCATCCTTCACAAGTTAAAGCTTCATGAAAGAGAGGCGAGCAGTAAGACAAAGCCGGGAATTGTCAGTTGTCAGATGTCTAACTTTGGCAGATAAACCAACACCCCCCCTCCCCCTCTCTCAATATTGGCTGACAAAATCCTTTGTGAAGTTTGTTTTCCAAATCCAGCAGAAACTGAAATAGGGGATGGTGTCTAAATATTAGACAGTGTGGAGGAAGGGGGGGGGGATAAAATGAGAACGATGGGAGCAGATCTACAGATCTAGTGAATAAACTTCCTTGATGTCTTATTTAATGTCTAGGCCTACTGTACCACACACACATTGTATGGTACACATTCCAATTGTTTCTATATGAGTTGGGTCATATATGAGATTGTTTTTGTTCTTTACTTTGGAGATTTTTTGATATACCGTATGTTGGATCCTACATGTATTTCAAATGCTGAAATGCATTTTACAGTTCTGACAAAACTGACTTGTAAAAAGGTTTCATCTCTCACTTCTAGATTCCAGCTCCTTCATCTCTGAGAAATCTTTACACCCCTTTGTGTTTACGACACAGATATGTGAAGGCTTTACAGTATAAGAACTCTGTTGAGTTTCTCTGGGAAAGCAAACACATCCAGCTTTGGGTTGGATCAAAGCTGCCAGCCAATCAGAATTCAGAACACTGTGTGCTGTTTCTAGGGGCAACTTGTTTGCCCAAATTCTTAGCAAGCAAACAGACATGTTGAATTTGTTAGGTTTGCAAGCTACTTGTCCACAGTAAATACAACAGTCAGCCAATTACCTCCTGTTGCAGCAACCTCTCATCACCCCTCGTCATGATAGAAAGATGATCAGACTCTATAGTTACTGTAGGAGTCTTGCACAAGTAAAAATCAAGCAGTAAATCTGTCCTATGTTGCTATTCATGGAAATAATCCAAATGCAATATAACTATTACTAGCAGTGCACCTTTTTCAAATTGTAATACTGTGCATGAATCTTTAGCATTTTACTAATTACTAATTACTAATTTCCTAATTAATGCCTTAGGTACCCTTCGACCGGTACGACGTAGCTTCTACGACCCCACCTCAGCGCCAGGCCAGGGCTGGTTGTGGGAGTGGGAGAACGACGCTGGCAGTTGGACGGCCTACGACACGGAGGTGGGCATCGCGATCCAGGCAGCGCGCGATCGCCAGCAGCCCTGGCTGGACCTGGCGCCGCTGGGTTTCTGCTACCTTATTGACTTTGAAAGCATGACCCAAATAAACGGGCAGACACAGCGCTGCCGCCGCATCCAGCGCCGCTCCGACCTGGCTTACCCGCTGGTGTCCGGGCCCTTGCCCAAATCCCACCACGCTTGGGGGCCCATGTCCATGCCTAGCCATGCAGGACTGCTTGGTGTGGATGTATCTGGAGTGGGTATGGGAATGCGGATGAGCAGCAGTGGGACTGGAAACGGCAGCGCATATCCCAGTGGGGCACTCCCTGCTTCCTCCATCACCTCCTTGGGACAGCCCTGCGCCTGTCAGCAGTGCATGCTGGTGCTAAGTGTCAAATCAGGTGCCATGTATGCTCACACTCTGGGTCGAAGACCCCCACAGACCAAACCACCTAGTCCCAAAATTAGCAGTTACCCTGTCCCAGGAGGGTCGTACTCACTAACCCTCCCTCGACCTCCGTCCCTGTCACGGTCATTTTCCCCCCCACAGGACATCCATAGTTGGGGCGACAGGTGGCTTTAGTCTAGGTGGTATGGGTGGTGCAGGAGGTGTTGGAATCGTCGGTGGTAGTGGTGTTGGCAGTGCCAGCTTTGGTTATGGAGGAGGCTTCACCCACTCGCTTTCCCTCCTTGGCTCAGCCACCGCTGCCTTGTCCATTTCCTCCACCCGTCCCCCTCCTCCACCTCTCCCCCCCTCCTCCACCACCTCCTCCTCCTCCACCCTCCACTACACTCTCGTCTGCTGCCACGTCTCCCCCTCACCCCTCCACCTCGTCCTCCCTCTCTGCTTCCTGTTCTGCCCCTACAGTGCCCCCTCCAGGACCACCTATCATCTCCACGGCCGCCTCCACCTGCACGCCCTCGCCTTCTGCCCGCGTCCTGGGTCCAGTGTCGTCATCTGGTGCTGCTGCCTGCGCGGCCCCTCTGCCCCCCCGGTCCAGCCTAGCAGGGCTAAGCCGACCTGCGCTGCAGCGTATCGCCATGGCTCAGTCACGTGCCCTTATCGCCTCTGGGTGAGTACACAACCGCTGTAGTAGTATATCAGTTTGCTCATCATATTCATTTACAGTCAAAAGGGGTCTATAGTCCAAGAAAAGGTAACAAAACCACTGGAAATTAAGATGGATTTTCAATGGAGCATATTAAAGCAAGCTTTACATTCCTACAAAAACCACCCATCCAATTCAAAATTGTTACTTACTAAACAGTAGTAAATTTGTCATATTTATTTTTCAGTTTAGTCCCACATTAAAATCTTCTTTCACACAACTATTTAAAAAGGTAAATGAAATGAAAAAGACAAAGGGTGTAGTGCTCAGTGACTATAAAGGCAATACAGAACTGGTCAAATGATTAACTTGAAGCTTAAAGCTGCAATAACCAATATTGTCATATTAACAGTGGATCAAATGAATATGTGCCACGTAAAAAGTGTCGGTCAAATTGGAGATTTATCACCCACCAGCAGTACCAAACCGTTAGTGATAAGTTGGTGAGCATTATGGCTAAAAATACAATTTACACAATAGAAGAATACAAACGCATGTATGAACACATGTTAACAGACTAAACTGTAACTGAAAATTGTAAAATGAAAATATAAAAATTATATAAGCAGTGGGCAGTTTTAATGCCAGCTAGTTAGCATTTAATGTTTGATGTGGCATTCAAATGACATCTTCACAGAGACTACATCCCTTATCAATATACTTTATGAAACTAAATGAGACCAACTGAACAGGATATGTAAGACAGCCAATGTAGACAGGACATTCTAATTTGTTTGAAGCCCTCATTACACAGTGTCTGACATCAGCGCTCATTAGCGTTCATGAGCCTTTAATCTTTGTG
This sequence comes from Etheostoma perlongum, assembly GCA_026937815.1. NCBI lineage: Eukaryota > Metazoa > Chordata > Actinopteri > Perciformes > Percidae > Etheostoma > Etheostoma perlongum. The sequence goes on from CM049389.1 coordinate 6,242,678, forward strand.
ACAAAGTCCATCGGGCTCGTTCATTTAATACAATGAAAGGCATTCACACTGAACAAGCCCAGCTCTCACAAGTGTTTCACAGTTCAGACATTTATCATGCAATCACTTAATGATGGATTTATTTTACACACACACACAAACACACATACATTTGTATATTTATCATGCAATTTCTTTTTGCTCGGTGGCCTCAAGAAATCAGAAAAGTCTGGAAATGACTTTATGGTTATGTGTGTGTAAGCACTTGGCTCTGTTACCCGTAGCAACCAGGGGCTTGTATCACAACGCAGGTTAACTGATGTCTGGATAACTTTGAAAATATGAAACATGGGCTGATTGTAAAATGGCACGCTGTGGGTTTTACCTACTACATCTGGAATGGGTCCGTAACATGTAGGATGCCCCCATTGTTATGATATGATTGATATTTCCATCAGTGGTCTTCTTGTCCTCAGACTTGAGCTCAAGATGGGTGTATCTTCAATCTATACACAGTGCTCATAAAAGTGCTGCTAGCTGTGTCACCACTTATACTGGCAGATGCTATCTAATAATGGGAAATTAGGTAAAATGTTGGTGACTGAAGCAATACATTTAGTCTGTGCTCTCTTTAAATCAAGTTTCTGATGTATAGGGAACTAGAAGTGTGATGTGGAAACAAAATAATCTGAAAATAAACTTTACTATGAAGTAGGAGACATCTTGTTTGTCATAATATTTATAGATTATTGACTTTGTATTGGGAGAGAAGGAGTAGGTTTTTTTGTTGTTTTTTGAGATATTTTTTGGGCATTTTAGGCAATTATCTGACAAGACAGCTGAAGACATGAAAGGGGAGAGAGAAGGGGAATGACACGCAGCAAAGGGCCGCAGGTTGGAGTCAAACCAGGCCCACTGCATCGGGGAGTAAACCTCCTCTTTATATGAACCTTATTTAACTTTTTTGTAGAAACTCTATATCCAGTCCCTCCAGGATTTTGCGGCCTTTTCTGAGATTGTTGCGGCCCAAAATGCCTGATGTTGAGGGAGCTTTTGTAAAAAATTGCGATTATAAAAAAAAAAAAAAAAAAGTTGCAATGTTTTTTGTATGTTTGTTGCAACGAAGTTGCGGGAGACAGAGAAAGCTGCAAAAAAAGTTGTGATTTTTTTTGTTGTATAGTTCTTTAAAAATAAAAAGCAAACTTGTTTTGAGGAGAATAAAATTACTCTAGGCTGAGTTTTCCTAGTAACCTTACCAATAAGGCTGAGGATGCTGCAAATGAAAATGGCTGGTGGATTTAAGACAAAAAATATTTATTGAATGAATCAAATTTGAACAGGTGTGTCACTGGCTTGTTGATCTTTACATTGTTAGTTCATTTTCTATCCTGGGCTGGTACACACGTTCATACGGTTTGATAAAGGACTTATTGGACTTTAACTCATCATTGCACTTACAATAACAAGCGGAGCTGTCCTCAATTTAGATCATCCTGTACGTCTCATTTCCGTGTTTGTGTGCGTGTGTGCGTGCGTGTGTGTGTGTGTGCGCGGGTGTGCGTGCGAGCGTGCGCGTGCGCTCGCCAGGTCAGTCGCAGGTTTAACTGAGCACCAACAGGATTGAAACAGCAGCCGCTTTCAGCGACATCAGAGTGAAAAAACGTTACAGCATACATTGTTAAAATGTATACAGGTTGGCAGGACAGTCTGAAATGTTTTACGTCTTTTGTTTTGTTGGTAAATGTGAGATATCACACACGTCTCGTCTTCACATCAGAAACAAGGAAATTAATATGGCCATGTACTTGTGACGTCTCCCGCTTAGTCATTGGCTCTCAGAGTCACATACTGATATAAAGTCTGGCACGTGGGACTGCTGGGATTGGTTGAAGTCACGTTAAACTCCGATTATTGGTCAAATTTGCAGAAAGTTACGGTGATTGGTCAAAATTGCAGGTCGCACCAAATGTCCTGAAACATGTCTAAAGCCTCTAGAGCTGTCAGTCTTTCTCTATAATACCATTCAAATTCCATTTGATATTTTTTCAAATATTGTATTCAAATAATATTAAAATATTTAATGTTCAAATGTAGCCTGTTAACTAATATGTACTACACTATCCAGGCTTATGCATTGTCAATGCCACTACCACTACAAGCATGTGGTTGTTGTTACACGTTCTGTCCACTAGAGGGACTTCTGCTCGAAGCTTTGTTCATATTTATCTTCCACCACAAGCACACAGCGAAAAAAACATAAATCAGCAGAGAACTCTGTAATGAAATATTATCTAACAAGTATAGTGAAGAAAAACAGTGCTGTCACTACTTACTATTGCAACCTGTATTGCAACCAGATTGTCACATTACTGAGATTACAGCTATTAGAAGGTAATATATGAAGCTAGCTCTGACAGCTGTAGGGCAGCTAACATAAACTTTAGCTGTCTACATTAAGCTCTCAGCTAAGCTAACTCTGACAGCTGTAGGACAGCTAACATAAACTGTAGCTTTCTCCATAAAGCTCCCAGCTAAGCTAACATAACTTTACTTTGCAACGCTGTTAGAAAACAAGAACGAGCTAACTGATGTTAACATACTTTAAGCACGTTGGCTAGGTGGATGTTGATTTTAAAGTCATGTTAAAACTATTTCTTGTCCTTCTTACAATTTCCAGCCACAGCCTGTCACTCTCCCTTGTACTAACTTTACTCGGTACGTAACTTTAGCTCTGTAATGTTGTACTAACGTTACTCAGTACGCAACGTTAGCTTAGACCTCACAATGCCTTGTGTTTCTCACTCCCGCTAACTTATTGTTCATAAGACCTGATGTGAGTGACACATGCATGTAGGCCAAGGCGAGAAGAAGGAGATTAGCTAACGTTAGCCAACATATTTATAAAAAAAGTCACATTTGAATAGTAATTTAAGCATTCAAATAGTGAGGATTTTTTTACTATTCAAATTATATTTGACTTTCGGTATTCATTCCAACTGCCCTGAAAGACTCACATTTGTTAGCATAAGTGTTAATGAATGATGGAAGTATTCAGGTCTCATAGCCAGAGGGCACTGCTTAGCATTGTATCTGTTGTCACTGTTATAAAGAGGTTCCGAGAAGACTTTAAGACCAAGAGCACTGCTTTTCCTATTTTATCATTCCTTTTTCTGTTTTGCAGCTGGTTCTGTTTTAGCTCCTTGTTGTGAGCATGCTACAATTTTTTTAGCATCCACATTTTACCAGATTCCAATTAAATAGCCTATCTATTTCTAACATTTCCCTCACAAATCTCACTGAAAGAGATGTTTCTGGGCTGCTCTAGATGGTTGTTATGCCGAGGCTTCAACTATAACATGCAAGAAATTCCCCCATAGGTCAAACACATGTATGCAGTCACTTTATTTGTGTTTTATAGCAGGTCTGCATGGAACTTCTTGTACTGTGATCAAACATTGAAAAATGACCACATGCTGTGGAGAATTTCCATGTTAGCAAACCCAACATAGCCCCAGCAGAGAACCCCAGCTTTCTGGATCTAAGCATTAGCAATCCAGCTAAGCTTCAGATTAATACAGAATACCACAGGCTTAATATTCATGCTTCAGTAATCTGTGTATTTTGTGTCAGGTGAGCTGTGTGACTGACCAATTCTTTCAACCCATCAGGTGAGAGCACCTGCTCCTAAAACAGCTAAGGTCATCGATCAAGAGCCTCTCTGATCCCATCAGCCTGTGATTCTTGCTTACCCCACAGATCGATCTTCTTCTCTCCTTCTATGTGTTCTAAGCTCCACTTAGTGCTCCTGCTGTCCTTATTTTATTGCTTTATCCCCAAATTCATAAGTGCACCACATGCAGTTGGATTTCTACCCAGTGGTAGAGTTCAATCATGGAAGTACATGTGGGTATTAGGCCCACATTTTTGTTTTGAGTCACTTAAAGAAGAAAACAGAAAACGGAAGAAAATTAGGAAAAATATGGATTATGACCTTTTGAAGCATTTCTTTATCAGTTGACATTATGTTTTAGCAGTATGCTTATTCTGCTGGTTCTGCACTTCTCATTTAGTGTGACTGATATTTAAAGCTTTAGTGCTTTTGTGACATTAATGAAGATCTGTTACATTTAAGCCATTGCCAAATGAGTTGCTACAAAGCTAATTAAGACTATCAGATCCACACAACTCTCTCTGTATTTCTCATGACTATGTTGAGAAGATTGTGTCGTCCGGCAATTTTGCGCACAAGCTCAATTGAAGAAAATTACTTCTTCTGAAGAGTCCACCATGTTTTTTAATCCTCTGTGTCCTCCATAGCTATTAGCAACTGTGTGGAGGAGGGTGGGGGCAACAGTGATAGATAAGTAACTTAAAAAACCTATAATACTACATATTACTGTATGAGCATCTACAATATAAAAAATGAAGCATTGAAAATGGTGCTGTTAAACGATTAAAATATTTAATCGCATTAATGTCATATAGTCCATGAGCCAGTGCCCCAAATTTGGGCCATCGGTATCATCTCGGGGGACAAAGTCTCATAGTGTTTTTTGGCAAGGTATACACCCCTAGTACTAGAAAAATCACGATAGCAAAATCCCTTTTTTTCAGCTCATGTTACTAACCCCCTATGTTAAATTTTGTTTTTGAAATATAATAATATAATAATAATCTTTATTTGTAGAGCACTTTTCAAAAACAAGTTACAAAGTGCTTTAACAAGTGTAAAGACAATAATATCCAAGAGACGATAATACAAAAAGACAAAAGCATGAAAACATTGAAAGACTGAAATACAGCTAAAAAAAAAAAATTTGTAAAATACAATAAAAATAAAAGGGATATATGGTAATATATAATATGGTGTTTATCTGGTTTAGGCTCATGGTAGCGATATTGCCAATATTCTGTAATATGGTGCGATACCGCGTTTAACTGACAGCACTAATTGAAAAACTAAAAATTGTATTGTTTGGTCAAAAATGATCACAAATAAGCAACAAAATGAGGAAGTGAGATACAATTTAGATGACAGTAATATCATATCTTATGATTCTCAGTGTTGTTTATAACTAAATATTTTAAAAAGAATAACTTTTGTTATTGTTAAGGTTGCGAGCATCTGCAGTGAAAGGAAGCAGATGGACAGGTGATTTCTGTGTGTCACGGACACAAAACATACACACACACGTGTGTGTGTGGGTGGGTGTGCCATGTGCTCCAGCTTGTATGTTTCTATCATCCAGCGGTCCAGATGGCGGCTGCTCTAATGCCACTAGATTAGCTGGGATTAAAGAAACGGGACCAACTGACTCTTGTTTCCCATCCTTTCTCTTCCTCAGTGTCAGTCATCTTCTATTTATGCTCAGGTGTGACCCAGTCAGCCAGCATGTTTTTGTGACTTTGTGTGTCATATATGGCACACAAACAGGAAGCTGACGGTACAGCTTAGACACTTTGTCGGCAAACAAGCAAATAGAGTACAGTGTAAGTATATTGTCAGGTACAGCAACTCTTGCCTGTAAGTTGTTCTGTGTCATAGTTGCATCATGTAGAAGGACTCTTCCCACTAGTGAAAACACACAAATGTGTTACTGTCTTTGTTTATACCAGAACAATCCATTCAACCTTAACCCTCATGTTGTCCTTGGGTCAAATTGACCCGTTTTCCTATAACAATGTTCTTTTTAATTACCCAACTGCAAGTAAAAATCTCTAGTTTAATTAATTTTGGGGTGTCTTATTCAATTTTATAGCATTTGAAAAAAAAATGAAGGGGTTTTGAAATAGTATTGAGTAAAAGTTGACATATTCCACTCTGTAATTATCTATCAACATACTTTCCTTTAATTTGAGTCTAAATAATTCCTATTTTCTGCTGTTCTAACTCAGACGTTAAGTTTAAATTCCTAAAAATGAGGTTTATTGAACATAAATTCCCAAAATAACTGTAAAACTAAAGTTAATATGTTGAAAACGTCCAAAAAATGAAATGAAAAATGGGACAAAAACGTATGAAAAAGTTAAAAACATTGATAAAAAAGCCTCATCAAAAGTGTTGATTTACAATTTTGACGGGAAGACAACACAAGGTTAAAACCTACACTTACATGCTTATGTTACCCTAAGAACAAGGTCGGTAAGATGAGATTTTTTTTATATGATCAACTGTCAAATAATATACAGCTGGACAGATTATTGTATTTAATATTTCAAAAGGAGATTTCTTATTTTTTTATTTACCACTATCAGGTATGCATCTGTTGCTTCCTTTGGGTTGTAAAAGAGCATTATCTGACATCACACACCCTCTGGTTTGAATTAATTGGGTTAAAAAATGTTAGCACAAGTCAAAAAGTGCACCCTGCTTGTCATCATATCAATTAGAGGTTTTAGGTATAGACATAATCTATGGTAAAGTATAAAATATATATAATAGCAGTACAGTGTGCTTTATATACAGTAATACAATAAAAAATACTCACAAAAAGATATACTAAATGACCTGTAATTAATACTAATAAAAAATACAGATTTTTAGGAAAAGTTTATTTTATGTATGTGCAGTTTTATATATTTTATTTTTTCCCCATTTCACAAATCAAGAGGAAAGACTAAATGGCAACAGTAAGACAAACAAATTAAAACGCAAATACATAAAAAAAGAAGAATGACCAAAAAAATTGAATAACAGACATGAGTGTGGGAAATTAATTAATTAAATAAATAAAAGAGAAAGGAAAAGGCAAAAGGCCCAAAACACATAATTGCAGCTGTCTATTTGAATGACAAAAAGCATCTGTTTAGACATATCTTTCCCCTGATTAGTGCTTGTGGGTGGAAATATAAAAGCCTTCTTTGTTAGCATAGTGCACATTCTAATTAAATCTTTAGGGACTGTAGGTTGCAAACATTACAGTTACAGCCAAAGTGATCACATAGGACAATATTAATGGATAGTTTTGATTAATGTAACACAGCAAAGTTTTCAAATAACCTTCCAAGGTAAAAATCCAAGGTTAGGATTTTATGTTAGCAGGTGTAAGAGACAGACAGACAGATAAGATGCTTTAGTGGTCAATCAACAAAGGCAATTGTACACAAGGCAGTTGAATTGTATCTCTTAGCAGCGGCAGTGTGTTAGTAGGCTACATCAACGAGTCTTATGTACTCGTGTCTGTCAGCCTTATGGCAGCCAGTGTGACGTGGTAACTGACAGGTAATCCCTCCTGTGACGGATCTCTGCCCTACAGTTTAGTCAACAGATAGAAACAGGTGGATTAGCCCTATAAAGGGAGGAAGAAGACGTGACACCGGCACACAACCATAGGAAGTGAGAGACAGGGACAGACGAGTGCCGGAGCAAGTCAACTGAAGCAACAAGTGGAAGTTATTGCAGCAGTATCTCGAGTTTGTCTTTGGTGCTTTCAAGCAGGAAAAATGACTATTATCAGAATTACCACTCCGTAAGTACACACCTGTTTTACCCGTTAATAAGCAGAGATATAGCACAGCAATGGTTAAGGATGGTTTACTGGTCTGAAATATTTTTGTTGAGCAGATTTAAAGGGACTGACACTTGATACTCCACAGATCTGGTTGGTAGCAGTTTCATGTAGGAACTATTTTCTTTCTAGTATAGTTATACACAAAGATAGCAAATAGCAAAATTGTGTGGTTTGCCTTGTTTTAATGCTGCCGTACACATCCTAATCTTAAGCCTTACGTAGCAGGAAGTCCTCGTTGGTAATTATAGGACAGTAAGTCAAGTCGTGATGAACAACGCTGGTTTGTTTCTCTACATAACTTGGCACAAGCTCCTTAGCCTGCTGACTAGAAGCTAGCATATGTTTACATGTGACTCATCAGATTCTGACGCCATGAATCCTTTGCTGATGTGACCAGACCAGTTGCATGTCTGCTTTTAGTGTGTCAGCAATCTGTAGATTCCTATTTAATTAATTTCTTGTGTTTTAGAGTGCCAACCGTTCCAGTGAAGAACCTGAATGGATCAAGTCCTGTACACCCTGCGCTGGCAGGTACATTATTTCTCATTACCTTGAAATCAATCAGAAGTACTTTCTTTAAAATAGGTTATGAATTCTGCTTGTAAGACGTTGAAGAGCCATCCTATTTGTTAGTCACGACTAGACTAAATCCACATACCTTATGAGTATGGTTAATAGATAATTCCCTGGTTAAAGAGCTCATCACGTGCTGAGTAAATCTCAAATACAGTGCCTAACATTCCCCCTCTGCTGGCTGTATCCAGGCATTACAGGCATCCTGATGAGCGCAGCAGGACTTCCTGTCTGCCTGACCCGCCCTCCCAAGTTGGTGCTTCATCCTCCACCGGTCAGCAAGAGTGACATCAAGCCTGTCTCCGGCCTGGGCCACTGCTGTCGCAAGACCACAAAGAAACAGGCTCGTAAAGGTGGGTTTGATCATAAAGTCTGCTTCATGTTTTCCCCCCGTATGTCATAGTCATACCTATCCAATGAATTTTGGTCATAAACAGATCTTCATACTTTGTGTTCTGTCACGTAGGGAAGACCCCTGAGGAGGTGGTGAAGAGGTACCTTCAAAAAGTCCGCAATCCCCCAGAGGAGGTGAGTTCTCCTTTTAGGATTATTTGGATTTCATTCTTTTGAAAACACCTGTTTTCAATGGCTAAACAACATCTTTCGTACTTGTTTTGTACTCAGGACTGCACCATCTGCATGGAGGCCCTGGCTGGACCATCGGGCTACAAAGGCCCAGGCGTGGGGGGCATCTCCCGAGCTGAGTCGGTGGGCCGCCTGGCACAATGTGGTCACCAGTACCACCTCCAATGCCTCGTTGCTATGTACAACAATGGCAACAAGGACGGTAGCCTGCAGTGTCCCACCTGCAAAACCATCTATGGAGTCAAGACCGGCAACCAGCCCCCGGGCAAGATGGAGTACCATGTCATCCCCCACTCGCTCCCCGGCCATCCGGACTGCAAAACAATCCGGATAATTTATAACATCCCTCCTGGCATTCAAGTAAAGTTTCACACATGTTAACATGACACTAGCCTCTAAATGATGAATACAGGAAGCGTTAATGGTTTTGCTTGGATAATGTAATTGCTGACTTGCTGTTTAGGGCCCAGAGCACCCAAATCCAGGCAAACCCTTCACTGCCCGCGGGTTCCCCAGACATTGCTACCTCCCTGACAGCGAGAAGGGACGCAAGGTAAATGAGAACTTTTCTCTATTGCAAGTATGGTTTGAAGTTAATGTGACTGGATAACCCATCATCTTTTCTTTCTTCTTCTCTTCGTCCAGATTCTGAGACTTCTACTGGTAGCGTGGGACCGCCGGCTCATCTTCTCTGTGGGTACATCCAGCACCACAGGCGAGTCAGATACAGTCATCTGGAACGAGGTGCACCACAAGACGGAGTTTGGCTCCAACTTGACGGGCCACGGCTACCCCGACCCCGGCCACTTGGACAACGTTCTGGAGGAGCTCAAGGCTCAGGGCATCACAGAGGAGGAGTGCCTACTGAGAGACTGAACGGAGACATTCACTCACAATCCTGGGAAGGGATCCACAGCTGGACAGAGGAGTTATTTTCAAAGTCTGATAAAAAAAAAATGTACCAAAACAACTTTACCCACCAGAGATGGAAAACAACTTCTTAAAGCAAAACTCTTTGCTGAGAATAAAATATCTCCTTTGACTGCATGAGTCAGTTCCGATACGTGGGAAATAATGTTGTTCTCCCGATGAAGTGTCAAGATCGCAGATGATATTCAGTGAGACATTTGAGACCACTGTGCACATACAAGTAAGTGTTAGATTTAAAAAGGAAAACTGTGAGACTTCATATCAAGAATGTAACTTAGTGAATTTTGCTGAATTGAAGTGTTTACCACGCTTACTACTGCTGCTGCTATGTGGAACTGAAAGAAAAGAACTGGAGGTCTGTACGTTTTGTCAAGTGTTAGTCCACAGGCAGAAGGAACTTGTCCCTGCAGATAAATATTTCAAGTGTATAACTGGATATCTGAGCATGAATATTTGCTGACCTCTAGTGGTACTTTTCCAGAACTACATTCCTTTTTAGGTTTGATTTTTATTATTCAATTGTATTGCTGTAAATTATGAATACTTGATATATTATATGATATTGATTCCATTCTATCATGTTTTTTATAATTTAATTTGTTTTATATGGTGTGTTTCTTTGCATTGTTTTTGGGTGTGGCGTGACTGAGATGTGGGGTGAAGTAAAGATAAACTGCTGGTGTACCAGAGTTTGCCTGACACTTTATATGCCATATACCAGCCCCCTTTCTTTAAAAAAAAAATCATTTTCAGTATTTTGTATTTGATAGGTTCACAAACTGACATTCCTTAATTGTTCTGCCCTCAGAGCATGGGTGCATTAAATAGCTTTCTATGTCTTCTTGTATCTGCATTAATGTTAAGGACTGATAGAGGAAAAGCTACTATGGATTACAGCATTCCCCCCCCTGGAGGAGTAGATTCCCAAAAAGCTAGGATTGGACCTCCTGCTTGAGCTCAGACTTACACAGAGCTTTCTACTTAGTATCAAAAAGAACCAGACAGCTTATATCTACTGTATAATTGTGTAGGATACACACACCAGCCTCAAATGCTCTAATCACAATACAAAATGTGCTCACCAATTGTTTCTGTCATATTAAGTTTTTGTCAGCAGGTGCAGAAGATGATCTCTTGTTGTGGATCCAGCTTTGGCCAAAACGGTCCAGTCCGTTTGCATTCGGTCCGTTGTGGACCGGTGTATGATGAGGTACGTTTACGGTATGTGTTGACATACTGATGTAGGCCAACTTTAAAAGCATTTATACTTTATGATACCTTATGTATGCACTGTACTGTATGTATGTGTTTTATGTGCACAAATTTGCATTAAACATTTTTCTAAGGTTCAATGAGTTAACAGAACTTTATGCCGCTTTACTCCTTCATTTTATGTAAGGTTGATTTACGTGATGTTTCTTTAAGTCCATAAATGTGCCATCTTTTATTACTTTAAAGTAAGACTATGTAACTTTTGATAAACAGCAGACACTGAACACTAGTGGCGAATACAAGATCATAGTAAATGCTAAAACATTGTAACAGTAGTAGCACGAGTAGAGAAGGCTCTCTCTGCTAATGTCAGCTAACAATAGCCACCAAACACTACTGGTCATACCAGACTGATTAAAACTTTTTTTGTTTAAAAATAAAAAGCTGGTTCACCTCATCTCTATGGGTGTAGTTTTTTAGTCACTGTCTGTTTAGCTATTGCAGTTTTTCTGGGAAGCCACTTTTTCATTTGATTTAAGCCTTTGTATAAATATTCATGGAGAGATGAAAAAAACGGACGACAAAGAATGCAGGTATTAGTTATAGTATGCAGCACAGGATGTATGAAATACTAGCAACTTGCATAAAGTGCAGCGGGATTATTAAATTGAAAAATTAGAGATGTTGTATGTTTTACTCGGTTTATTTGAATTTGTCATCCTGCAGTAACACACTGAGGTCAAATATTTCCACGGATTGTATTGGAGATAGCCTATTGTATATTTTCAGAAAGATAAAAATCATGTGTTCTATTAAAGCATGGCAACACCGTGCAGTTCCTCTATGCACTTTCCATAAAGAATTATAGCCATGGCCATCTTAAAACTACAGTGGTCGCATTCACTTTTTGCAAAGATGACTGTGTTACAGTTCATTTTCAGTTATAGAGACCTTTTCTTCCATCATGTGAAATTTATAAATAGATCCTGGTTAGATTTTACAGATCACCCACATTACTTCAAGAAATGAGCGGCGGATAACCAGTTTATCTGTAGATTAGTCTGGCTCCTGGATTAGTAGTCTGGATTAGGCTACTTCCACTTTAGTGAATGAAAAAATGTACGGAGATAGTTAAACACAATTATAGTGGTCCCCAGCAAGAGGATTTAGTCACGATGTTGAAATAGGCAAGGGTTAGTATGTCAGGGACTATTTATTTAAACATATGCATTTAAGTTTCTCTTAATGTCTTATTTAAGACAATGTTAAATATGTGAAAAAAACACCTACCCTCTGAGCCAAATGCAACAATCACATCCCCCCGAAAAAAATGTTACCTTCAGAAAGTCAGTAAAGCGATAAATAAGAATATATCCCCTGGAGTGGAAAAACACACAAAAAACCTTTCATGACAACTTTCATTTGCCCTTCAATTTCTGTAACGGCGGAGCTTAAAACATTTGTCTTAAGTGACAGGTGTGATGGATTGGGCAAAGCCGTCAATTTAGTATCAAAATGCACCGGCCGCCTGTCAGGGTACTGCGGAGCAGATGGGTCAAGTGTCTAATCAGGCTAGAACTGAGTATAGCCGGACTGACAACAACTAGAGGCATCTTTGAAGGTGAAGTGAGGGTGGTTGTGTTTTAGTGCATTATCACATCTGCACATTATGGGGAGGCAAACGTAAAATGGAAAGACAAATTAGGAGGCAAAAAGCTACATAGAAAAGGGGATTGGGTTTTTATTGTCCATGTATTCGTGTAAAAGACAAAAAAGTGTGGTTTTGATGGACTAAATTCTTTAAAAAGAAAAGGTAACAGGCAGGGAGAAAGAAAAGAAGCAAGAGACAATGGGTAATAAATGCACAGAATATATAAGATTAGGTTGCTTGAGATGGGAGTAGACAAAGCCCCTTGCTGAGAACTAAATGGGGGAGGGGTCTCCAACTGGTTGGAAACCCTTCCTGCAGGGGTCCATTGTCTACAACCCCAGGCTAAGAATAGAAAGCTGATTACAGAATACAGTGCAGTCAGCATTTTGTATTCGGTTGCATGGGTGCCTATGGTTGATCACCACATGTTGCCATTTTGTCTGATATGTCTCCACCCTGTTATTTTTACCCAACACAGTGTTTCCCAGTTATTCAGTGAAAGATTTTTGCTTTTGCCTTTTAGGTCTAAACTGCAGACTGGAAGTGTTTTCTCTCTTCTACATCATGCCAGATAAAGCTAATCCTCCCTCTCTCCTCCTCAAAATGGTTTGTCTATTATTAAAAGCTTTTAAATGGAGCAGTGTGTTGGCTGACGACCAAATCCAGTGCCTTGTTGCCAGGGAAACATACCCTCAGCTCTCCTTTTTTTCTCTCCCCAGAGGCTCATATTTCAAAGCTGTCAGCAATCTCATGCACTCACACTGCTGCCTTTCAGCTAAAAGCTTTTTGTGCTACCAGTGGAGCAGTGTGGAAGGGAAAGGAGGTGGATGGGAGTGGTTAGAGGAGAGGGAGGGAAAATAAAGTACAACCTTCGCCGTTACCAAGGCAACTTGATGTCACGGTGACATCACGCACCACTAAAAGCTTTTAACCGGATTCCTCTCCCGCCTTAGGCCCCATTTTGAGTCCTCTTTCAGCTAGGCTAGGGGGAAGGGCACAGGCAGGACGGCGTGTGTGCCTGCTTGCTTTTATCACTCCCTCACTGCAGATTCATCACAGCTCTCAGCACAGTAAAAGACTTTCAAATTCACCCACTAAAGATCCTGTTTCTGCAAACCCAGCCAGCCAAGAGAAAGCATTTAAAAAAAATGGCAACAGAGGATGGTTTCAGCTACCTCATGGCAGGTCATAGTGAGAAACACAGGCGGGCCCCGAACTGGACCGATGGTGAAATGAAAGCCCTCCTGTACGTGTGGGAGGAACACCACAACGAACTGAAAATGAGCAAGAGGAACGCCAAGGTTTACGAGAAGATGTCCCAGAGGTTTTTCCAGCTGACTGGAGAGCAGCGTTTCAAAGAGGAGATCAAGATGAAAATCACCAACATGTCATTTCAGTACAGGCAAGTGCACCAGATCCAAATGTCCAATTAGAGGTATGACTTCACTCCAACTGTTGCTGCATGACTTTAAACATCTATTTTCGATCCAACAGGAGACTGAAAACTGTAGCTGGTGAAAGTGGGGAGACGCCGGACTGGCCGTATTATAAGGCCATTGAGAAGATCCTCTCCAAGCCGCTGGAGAATGGGCGGGTGACCTCTTTGGAGTTCCAGGCCTCTGTGGGTCCATCTACTTCCTCCCAGTCTACAGACAATCTGGTTCCCCAGTCAGAGGAGGGGATTCTGGGATTTCTGCCAGAGTACACAGGTTCCTCAGATGAGATGGAGATAAAACAAGAGCTGGACTCTTTGAGTTCTGACAGTGAGCATACACTGGGCTCCAGGTAATAAGGAACTAGACAAGACATATATTGCGTTGGTGTGTGTGTGTATGTCACTGATAAAAGTAATAACAGTTAGATAAACTGGCCTTTGTATTCTATTGTGTAAGGGAAGCAGTCCACCTAAAGTTGTTCAGTTCAGCTGACTAAATGCCCTTCAGGGATTTAGTCGATCATGTTGTATTTCCTGTTGCATGTATACATGCATCATAAAAATGCTGACTCTGCAAACCATATTGTAAAGAAATCGAAATTAGTTTCTAGAATACATGTTTTTTTGAATATGCATTCAAATTAAGCATACATTAATTTTATATCAATGATATAAAAATATATATATATATATATATATATATATATTTTTGAAGAAGATAAAAAAACTCAGTTGCTCAGTTGTCATAGAGTTGGTTAGGGTGGTCCAAAGCTAAGATAAGTTACTCTGCTAAGCTAGGCTATAGATACCTTTTTAGTAGGAGTATTTTAGCTGTTTTTTGTTCTCCATGACGTGATTTAGCTGTAGCCTTATTTACGTGGAATAACAAACTGAATTACTACACTGTTAGTGCATCAATATTTATGTTTCAATTACAGGAAAAAGGAAAAAATGACAATTTAGCTTTAGGCTACAGATTAGCCGTGGTTATCTTCAGCTAGCTATAACTGGACTTGGCTTTACTGTTTGGTTTGGTGTTTAACTGTATTTTGTAGTAATGAAAAGATGGGGGGTAAGTGAATTTACCTAAACGTGATATCATCAGCTAGCTTTAGCTTTAGCTTTTGGCTGTCTTGCTTTTGCTTAGCTATGTAGGCTAGTTGACTGTTTGTTTCGGTGTTTAGCTGCATTTATTAGCTGGTATAGCTTTAAATTCTATACAATGTGGTTTTTATTATACTGTACATATATGACATAATATATACTATGACTATCTGGTTCATTTGGTCTTAATATTTTGCCTTAATATGCAGTTACTAAGCCCCTGTACATGGGGCACATGCTCAGCCAGCCGAGCCAACCAACCAATTCAATAAGTTTATTAACCCTCCTGTTGTCTTCGGGTCTAATTTGACCCCTTTCCAAAAAGTTTCTATATCAGAAACTTGGGTTTCTTTATAACAAATTTTCCAAAAAAGTAACGTGGATGGTTCCCAACAACGCGTCTTACAAGTTAAATAAATAATCAGTTCACTACGTTCATTGAATTTGGGTGTTTTTGTCAATTTTATAGCATTTGGAAAAACAAAAACAAAAGTGTAACAAAAGAGAGAAAAATGTCAAAAGTCACCAAATGTCAAATAAAGTGACAGAAATGTGAAAAGATTTCAGAAAAAGTAACAAAAAGGGATAAATGTAAATAGTTTAGTTTAGAAAGTTTAAAAAAAAAAGCTTTAAAAATTTTGGGGGAAAAAAACACGACAATTTCAAAAGGCTCAGAAAAAGTCGACAAATGTTGAAAAAGTGACAAAATCATGGAGGGAAAGCCACAAAATGGTAGAAAAAGACGACCATAACCTTGATAAAAGGTTTTTCCAGGTCGGTGGGAAGACAACACAAGGTTTAAGCCTTTTTTATTATAATAATTATAATATTTTTGGTACTGTATGACTCTGGCTTTGGGAGAGGTTTCTGTACCAATGAGCTCTTGCCCCAGAGGTGATCTGATCTATCACAAGTCACTGCCTGCTCTAAAAGACCCATTCTCTGTTCTCCAGCTCTCACCCTACTTCAGCCAGAAAAAGACATGCCAACAAGCACCTGTCCATGAAGAGAAAGAAACTGCGAGTGATGCAGGCCATGTTCCAGCAACAAAAAAGGTCGAGCCGTGCCATTGAGGAGACGTGCAGGGAGGTCCGTCGAGTCATGCACCAACAGAACCTCCTCCAGGTCCAGTGTCTGCAGCTGCAGGAACGTATGATGAACCTTCTGGAGAAGATGATCCAGCCTCCCTCCGCCATGTCAGCATAATGGAGTCAGATTGGGGTCAAAGATCCAGTGAAGCCATGACATGTGAGAGTTATAGTTGTCTGGGAGAGATTATTGTCTTGCCTCACCTATAGCCTTGTTGAAGCAAGAATAAAGCATATTTATTTTGGATTTCAGTTTGACAAGGAACATTTTAAGGTTTATTGTGATGCATAGCCTATCTCACAGTGTAGCTCTTATCAGTGCAGAGACGGCATATAGAGGTACAAAAATATGCTGTAATGTGTTTTTAAGGTGTCATCAGCCTGAATATCATTAATGGAAGATGACCATTGTTAATAACCATAATGACATATGCTGGCACTTTAGCATCTAACGTGCGTCAGGACCCAATGTGAGCCTTCATTGTAGGGATAGCTGTATCAGCTGTCACTGTGGGAACAACAGGCTTGCAAAAACAATCATTTTGTCACTTCATTTTTTCACTGTGCCAGGATAATTACAAATTGCAACCTTTGATGCCAAAACAGGACAATTTGCATTTTTAACCAGAGGATGAGGCAATAATCCCTGCTGTTATTGAAGTAATTGGAGGGAACCTGTAAACAAATGGCAACATAATCAACACCAATTGCATGTCCTTTTTGTGATCAATAGCAGCACAGCCAGTATTGACAAAAAAAACCTGCTGGCCTACCATATGCCACGTATAAGACAGAATTGCTTCTTAACTTGATTATACAATATTATACTGATGTGGCTGTACAGAAAACAAACCAAGAGACACAAGGTCTTCTTATAATGAAGGTACGTCCTGCTTTCAACTGATAACTTTCAAGGTAAATCTTATTTAGGAAATCAATAAAAAATAAGACAAATATTGAGTCCACTGACTCATTCTTCATATCCAACTTCAAATTGTGCGTCACTGTGACCACACAGATTTGCTCTCTGCCTGTACAGTAATTGAACTGACTACGGACAAACAATGGTTTAATTATGGGTGGCATTGTGCTTTTAGCATTGGATATAAATGCAAACTTTGAGAGAGAAACAGAAAACTTTTTTTTTTAATTTTAATATGCAAAAATGTCCTGTTCTTATTTGCATTTCTGCTGAATAAAACAACACAGTCTCTTATTTATTGTCTTTTAATTGTTACTGCAGAGGAATTATGGAAATGCAAAATACACAGAAGGTAAGGCCTAATAGAGCCAAATGTTAAGGCATTTGCCTTTGTGTCTATTTTAAAAGGATTTGGAGAAACTGGAGATTAAGTTAGTTCCATCAAACACTACACAAACTCCATGGAAGCTTCATGAAAAAGCAATACACTATAACAATTTATTTTTCATTAAATGACTGTCAGTCATTTAGTCTTTTCTGCAAAGGGGTAGGCTGAACCTGCGTAGTAGCCTAAACAATGTCCGTTGCAGCCCTTTGACCAGAGTGGTATTGACAAACCATGCATCCACAGTCAAGTGCTGCTGCTCCAGTCTGGAAGAGCTTGGGTAAGACTACGTACTACGCCGTGGCATGTTTCCGGGATAATTATTTAGCTTACAAAGTGGTTTCAACCCCAGTTTTCTACATTTAAATGGCGTTGTTTACTTAAAAAAAAAACTATGCGTTTAATGTGATTTCTTAAGCGCAAAATAAAGACCGTCAACTGTCATCAATTTTAGCCAATAGCGTTGCTCCGATCGTTTGAATATTGAAAGTGACAGGCGTTGTGATTGGCCAGAAAGGGACGTCACATGTTCTCGAGACGTTACGCTGTCATGGTTACAATGAAAGACGCTTTGTGATCTCCGCCACGGTGGAGGAGTGGAGGGTGGTTGTGGTGCTCTCGCGCGTTGACATATGGACTACTGAATCACAACAGGGAAATAGTGCTTTGATTTATTTAAAAAAAAATGGACGTGTAATGTGAAAAATGTAAAGTTTGGACGTGTAGTAGCGTGAATGTAATCGTTTGCCGTTTTTGTGGAACTCTTTACCCCTGGAAAAGGTAACTTAAAAAGTTATTCCTCACAGAGCCTCGTTGTGGCGATAGTTTCAGATAAATTAGCTAGCTAAGTAACATCGGTTCAAAACCCAGCGATTATGGTTTAAACTATTTCTATTTATAACTTGTACAAAATAAAGAAGCCACAGGTCTTCGTCTGGTGTTTCATCGTCCGGTTATGAAAGTGTTTAACTTGTGTGGTTAGTAGAGTATCGGAACATTTAAAAACCTCGGGTGACCGAAACTTAAGAGTCTGGTTGTGATTAAAGTGTTGTTGGTGAGTAGGGAGCCAGCTGGCATTCTGTTTTGGGGGAGTGGGTGGAGGGGTGGATACTTTGCAAGCTGTGTTTGGGCATAAAAGATGTCCGTCTAATCTCTGACAGATAATTACTAAAATAAGATCGATAGGTCTTTAATTCGATTTATAATTTACTTTTAGTTGAAGTAAAAAAAAAAAACCAGCCTGCCTCTTATTATTGTTTGCTTTAAAGCATGCATTATAAAGTGTATTTGTAATTCTGTTTTGAACAAATTGTCTCAACACAAAAATGTTATATTAATAATAATAATTAATTATAAAATAATGTCTTAACATGATTAAACTGTGTAATGTAGAGCTGAAACAATTCGATTAATCAGTTAATTGATCACCAGGAAATTGAATAATTACAATTCTGGTCATTGATTAACTGTTAAGGTCAGTATTTTGAGCAGAAGAGCCTAATTTAGCTGGTAACAGACTCTCAAAAGTGACTATGTCCTGCTTTATTTAGTCTCAAATGGTTTTCTCAAAGCTTTTGCTGTTTGGACATAATATCAGGAAACTGTGATGGGTGTTTTTCACTATTTTGACAAGACCATACTCATTTCGTTGGCAAAGAATTTGACAACTTAAGAAACACTTATAATGGAGTAAGTGTTGCAGCCCTAATATTGACTTAATGCTTCAAATTAGTTTTTCACCACAACATGTCTCTGTTGAAAGCTGATGGACAACTGGATTATTCTGCAATTCTATGTGATAATCTGGTGTTGGTGCTGTTTTTATGTAGTATAATTTCATGTATGGAAAACAAATTGCTTTCTTTCTGTTTTTGCCCACTTTGTGTAACTGTAGGATGACAACAACACAATAGTGTTGGCAACTTGCAAGTGTTTCAGTTCCCACACACTGGATGTCACAGCGCCCTACAACAAAGATGAGGATACAGGGGCAGCCTGAGGGCGCAAGGAGGCGTCTGGATTTAAATGGAGTCGGTGAGCTGAGGGGTGTAGAGATCATCCGTGGTCGGGCAGGATATGGATTTACTATTTCAGGGCAGAGGCCATGTCTGTTGAGTGGAATCCTGGAGGGAAGCCCTGCTCACCTGGTGGGTCTCAAACAGGGGGATCACATCATGGCCATCAACGGAACTGACGTGTCCACTGCTTTGCATGAGACTGTGGTGCAGTTGATTGGCAGCTGCAAAGGACCCTTGCAGTTGGTGGTGCATGCTGCAAGCCGAATCATGGGGAACCCCATTCTTAATGATGCAAAATTTGGGATTGGCCAGAAAAATGGTATTTACCAAAAGGCAGGTGTTCTCCGCACTATTTCATATGATTCAAGCAATTCCTCCTTTAACTCAAATCATGCTATCAGCACCAAACAGAGGCCGGTGTCAGAGCCTGATATGTCACACTGGTCACAACAGTGGAACTCTTTAGCTGAACAGAAAAATGAGGAAACTTCCAAAGTGGGGGACACAGATTCTGTGTTTACAGACACAGAAGAAGCTAATTCAGACTGGAGTATGTTAAACATGACCTTGGTGGTGGGCTACCTGAGCTCCACAGAGCTGATTTTAAACACTACAGAATCGGAGGAGGACTGTTTAAAAGCCATTCAGGAGCGAATACGACTGTTGGGAACAGAGCAGAATACTCATACTCTGGTGATGATGAAGATCATGTTTGACTGCATCCGACTTTGTGACGACGCAGGAGCTGTATTGGCAGCCTTTCCTGCTGAGAACCTGGTTTTAGGGTCTGTGTGTGCTGAAGACCCTCGTTTTTTGTGTCTGGTCACTACAGCCCATGTAATCAATGGCCGTGTACCAGAGGATGGTCCTCTGCGGGCCTCCTGCCATGTTTTCTTCATCGACCCAGAGCTGGGAAACCACGAGGACCATGTAGGCATTGCAGGGCGCTTTGGCTTCGACTGCACTCCAGATCCAGATGCCTTGGGCTGCCTGGAATTTCCTCAGACTCCACCAGACGTCCTTCACTTTGTCACAGTGCTGTACAGTGACATGGGGGAGGCTGTGGAGAGGCTTCGCCTCAAACTGGACATGGAGTCTCAGCGGCAAGCCAAGGAGAACGACAGCACAGGCCAGCAAGGCAGCGCCAGCAGCAATGGGGACAGTGGAATTGGAAATGCGTCACCCCCTGAGGAGAGAGCGGACAGGGATTTCCCTTCTGCAATCCGAAACCACCCTGGGGCTCACCTCCCCAGCTGTCCATGGGATTATCCCATGGTTGAAGACCTCACCCCAATAAACCTCTCCAAGAAGGGCCAAAACCTGAATCCAGAGAACAGTGCCAGCACACATTCCCTTTCAGAGTCACTACCTGGCCCTGACTCTCTTCATAGCTTTTATGGAGGTCCCCCACCCAGGCTGGAGTTCCAGTTTAAGCCCCCACCACCTCTGCCTTTGGGTAAAAAAGCAAACGTCTTTGGAGACGCTCTCAGAGGTAGCCAAAGGTGGTTCTCTAAGCCAAAGTGGCCTAAAGTCCTGAGTGGTGAACCAGACCCTCCGGTGACCAACAACTGGGCCTCCAGTGTTAGTGTTAGCACCGGCACAAATAACCTGCCCCCCCCCATGAGCCAGATCCCCTCAGACAGGTACTGCTCAGCTGATGTCATGATGCTCCCTCCCAGAGAGGACTGGACCAAAAAGCTTCTTGAACAGAGAGAGAAACAGCAAAAAGATGGTGGTATCAAAAATGTAAGTAAGACACTTAAAAATTAAAAAACTAAAATCTGCAGCATTTAAAACCTGCAGTTCAACCAAACAATTATTTTCTTGTCTTGTCTTGTCTTGTCTTGTCTTTTATTTTGAGAAGCCAGAAGAGGTAAAAAAAAATCTGATAATTAATTACAACAAAGGCAACGTTTTGGGAAGTCTGACAAGATAAATATAATTTTGTGCAGCAGAAATATTGTATATTATTCTGTCTGAAGGATTTACTTTAGTGACTGGTCAGTCGATGCCATTTATTTTACTGCTTTGCAACAATGAAGGGAACCAGCTTACACAACAGTAGATGCTCTGCCATCTTTGCTGCAGTTTGAATATGTGAAAAGGTATGGATTGCTAATGTTTTGATTATAGGTGAAAACTTTTGACCCGTAGCTATTTATGTTACCTGAAATCTTGGTTTTGTGTATTTTTGATAGGTATTATTGGATTTTTAATACTAGTGCACAGTTTTGCTCACATGTACTGTTCCATGCAGGTCATTTCTTAGCCATGTGTTAATGAGAAACAATTCCATTGTAAGCTCAGTCCCACTAAGACATCTGTTTCTGTACTTCATTCATGTTTAACACAGCTACACAGGAAGTATTAAATGGTCACATGAAGTTGAGTTTCCAGACACTGAGAGGGTGTGAGTAAGCAGGACTTTGGTGGCCCCTAAAATGAAATACAATACCACTTTTTCAAGAGTCAATTGGTGCTGAGTGTGAATTGAAATATCCGAAAGCACCTGTTTTAAATCAATGCAGTCATTGTCATAAACATGCAGAGAGGGATTTTTTTTTCTTCATTACTGTCCTCTCTGCCCACAAGATGGCCCTGTGTATCCATATAGTCCCTAAAATGAGGCTCCCTCAGGAAATCAATTATGTGTATGCGTTATCTTTAAATTTATTTATTTCAGCCTTTGGGATCAATGCAGTTAGTTGACATGTAGGCAAAAATGTTTTTGTAAATACCAGTAGCTAAATATACAATTCTGGGCATTTTATGTCCAAGTCAGCTACAAAATCTGTAGTTTTTGAACTACATTTATAGGTGTTTTCAACCTTATTTTAGCAAAGTATTTAGCTGTGTTTATGAATCGGAAGTAGAGTGCGTTTTTTGTCCCCCAGCCTGCAGTAGATCAGAAAGGAGTCAATCTTGCACAGGAAGCCAAGCAAATTACTGGGTAGAGACCATGTCATGTAGTGGTAAATATCTGCAATTTTTAAACTCTCGTTCAAACATTAGGCACAGCCTCTCCAAACATAAGAATTGGGGTGGCTGGTGAAAATAATAAGGGTGTTGATTATGCTGTCTATGGTATTAGTAATTGTATTTTTGCTAATCTGTTTCTCCTTTATTGTCATAGGGCTCCAGGTTTTGGGGTATGGGTGTTGGCCGTGCCTCTAGACGGCGCTCTGCCAAACGTCTCAGCCTGGCACGGTCACTGGACGACCTGGAGGTAGGCAACAAGTTTTGTTTATTTCATTGGTTTTCTTAGAGGTTTAATTCTTGTTATTTTTCTCATTTAATTTTAATCACAATAGTCAAGCTTTTAATTGGATTAATTTTCCGTTGTTTGTCTGTGACAAAAGTTGTTTAAAAAAATGGAAAATCATCAGTGTTTTCTAGTGGTCTGCTACACTAATGTGGACATTCAGTCGAACCATTCCCTTTCTCATTCTGCTCCACTTTCCGTTCTTTTTTAACCTTTCATTTCCGTTGCCTTGAACTCTGAGTTTGCTGCTACATGCCCGGGGTGGCTCACAAAGTGGTCTTTGTGTGGGCCAGAGGCGTGGTCCTGTTTGTTTGGCCTTGCTAATGAGCACTGCTGCACAACTAAATGTCATGGTCACATTTTCACATATTAATGCTGCTGAGGAACTCTGCATGCATGCAGTACTCATGCACACTGATTTACATTCACACATCTCCTACATCTCATGATTGCTCTGAAAGCACACAGACTGACACAGAAACAAACTAACAAGTGGCATACTGTATTGTATGTCCACTCATTAGACATCAGTCACACTCGCAGACCACACTTTGTACTCAAAGAGGCACACCACATAGATCCCCTTAGGATTGTCCCAACACACACTAAACAGTACTTTTGTTGAAAAGCCCTAGGATCTGAACTGGTCTGCTCATGATGTACAGCCACAGGATTAGAGATGACTATAAAGGATAAGGTGGGATTGCCCACCTTATCACTTGTACACAAGTTGTAAATCATGCATTTTTGTTTGGTTTCTGTGCTCCAAGTCAGCTAATGTGCAGTGATCCCCTCACTTTGTTTTTCTGTTGGTTTGGTGATTTCATTTCATGGCATCCCAGCAGTTGCAAATTAGTTTGCATCTGTTAATAGTATAATTACTTTTAAGTTCACATTCATCCCTAACAACTGATGCAGCTGCAAAAAAGTTTAGGAAGTATAGAACTGAGAAGCTTTAGACCGCTTTAATCATTTTTCTATTTTGTAGTTATATTTTTCATGGGACATAATAACATTGGCTGGACAGAAAGCTGGCTGCTTTTTTTAACTTGTATTACTGTGTGGAGTTCTCTTTCTTAAACATTGAGTTTCTTTTGTTACAAATGTTTTGTGCACATGTATTAATACCTGGACTTCACACCTATCTCAGGAACTGCTATGACACAAACAGGTAGAGCCAGGCTCAGGCTGGTCTGATGTGTTTTTCTAAATGTAGTGTCAAAAAACGCTGGCCTTTCATGTGCGAGCATTATGGGTAGCATCTCATGGGTAACACATCTGTACATTATCCAATTTACTTGAATGATGGCATGTTGAAGTAAGCTGAGTTTGGCATATCTATTATGGAAGAAAAAATAGAATGTGGTTGCCTTTTATAATGACAGTTTGTGTTAGATTAAACAAGACTTGATTGGATGCTGGAATTATTGCGTTATGAGAGGGAAGTTTTACATTGTTACCCATACATTGTTTTGATCTGGCTTTAAAAATGCATTAGCTGTTCTGTGGCCCTTGAAGCCCTTAGCTTCTATCTAAGAGAGGGACCGTTTCAGTTTCATAAAGTCTGGGGTCCATTTACAACTTACTTGGGCTCTGATTGTCTGCGTACAATAACAGTAGGGCTGTTAATGTTGGCTTGGGGAGAATAGATCTTTATTTCCTAACTGTATGGTACCTTCAATTGAAACTGTTGTTCGGTTTGGTGCCCACGGAGAAAATGGGACAGAGTAACACGGCGGATATCGCTCTCTCTCTCTCTCTCTCTATATATATATTATTGATCCAACATAGTTAAGGCGGGAGGCTGGTGTTGCTGGTGGCCGCCTTAACTTCAAAATGCTGCGGGAAACCATGAGACTATTTAGCTAATATCACTCTACTTCCTGTGAAATAACATCCGAGAAATCAGTTGTCATGGTGCATCTAGCTCATAGGTATTCAGACTGCATGTAATCAAGAACAGTAATTGAACCCCTTGGTAGGCCTATACGTTCCAGGTGTTAACACCATAGGGATATTTTATGGTTGTCAAAGGCAATTAGATCCTCACCTAGCACTTGCCCCTGGGCTTTTGTTTCAAGGGCTGAGCTTCACCCTGGGTTCATGGTCAGAGATCTGATGTTGCACTTCTAAAAGCCCCCGTGCAAAAGTTGGTGTTTTTACTTCCGCAAAAGATTTGGACAAGTTCTCTATGAAGAGCCTGTACATCAGACTGTAGAGACATGAGCCTGAGAACTTCTTTTCACTTCTTTCTGCTCTACTTCAAAGAGAGCACAGATAAGAATCGATCAACCTATCAAGCCTATGAGCTGCAGTAAGCTGTTGAC
This sequence comes from Etheostoma perlongum, assembly GCA_026937815.1. NCBI lineage: Eukaryota > Metazoa > Chordata > Actinopteri > Perciformes > Percidae > Etheostoma > Etheostoma perlongum. The sequence goes on from CM049389.1 coordinate 6,267,660, forward strand.
CTTAGATGATACCTTGCTTCTACGTTTTCAGTGGCAGTAGTTTGGTTTCTTCTCTCTAACTTGGAATGTTGTTGTGAAGGATGTTCTAAGGGACTGTTCTCATGGCAAGTTTAGCAAAAATAAATGATAAGCTCTCAGTCAGTGCATGCATCTGGACTCACAAGGACACCGTGAGACTATTTTGGAGTTCACCATCAGTGCTCAGACCCCTGTGGATAACCCCTGTATGTAGCTTTACTGCATGTTGTGACGAGTCCATCACAAATTGGACGCGTGTGGCCGTGTTGCTTTTTCCATGATCGGTGGTGTGCGTCACAGTGGATACAGGAATGAGCAAATGCTTGTTATTTTCTTTCACTGTACAAAGGCTCTGACACGTAGCTTTTGCAACTCGTGCATCAGTTCAAATCAGCATGTAAACAGCATGTCTTTTTGGTTTAATAGAGGGGGAAACTGCTGTAAAATTCTGTGTTTGTGCCGATTCATCTTGTGATGAAGGGTGTTTTGATGCACGCTGAGCTTTGGTTGTCAGATCCGCTAATTTTTGGGCATGTTGAAGAATGTACTGCTTTGTACCTTCTTGTCATTTATTTCCACACAGAGCTTGTCGGAGCCCTGCCGCAAATGCACCCAAATCCCACCGCATCAATTCACCACTATGAGCCTATTTCTTACTCATCACAGGCTCTTTGTTTCTGCGACACTCTGTAGGTGACACCATTAGCAGGCTGCTGTGCTCATGTTCACACTGACTCTGTCTCCTGAAGTGCTGCTGCATGTTAGTTAGTGAAAGCACATAGTTTTTTTCAGACATATTGAAATAAATGTAAATGTGCTGTATTTATATAGCGCTTTTCTAGTCTTAACGACTTCTCAAAGCGCTTTTACATCATACAGGATACATTCACCATTCACACACATTCATACACTGTGGCCGAGGCTGCCGTACAAGGTGCCACCTGCTCATCAGATACACACTCGCACACATTCACACTCCGATGCGCAGCATCGGGGGCAACTCGGGGTTCAGCGTCTTGCCCAAGGACACTTCGACATGGGACTGCAGGGCCAGGGATTGAACCACCAACCTTCCAATTGGCAGTCAACCGCTCTACCTCTGAGCCACAGCTGCCCATATTAAATAAATACTGAAATTTGGGGCACTTCTTTTGCTCCATGAGTGTGAAGTGTCTCCTGTCCTTCTAGGTGTGGAGACATTAGTAGCTCTTGTTTGCACGAGAGAGAGAGAGGGAGAAAGAGAGAGTGAGGGAGAGAGAGAGAGATAGAGAGAGTGAGGAGAGAGAGAGATCCCAATAGCTGTCAGGATTTGCGGCTCTCCTGCACGCTCTCTCCTCCCCCGTTGAGCTTTGTCTCTCTGCACTGCAAACACCAACTCACACACACACACCGGAGCTCGAGCGGATGGACTGGTTTGTGCACACCAGGCGTGTGGAGCAGCGCTGAGGACAAGCCAAGCGCACGCATACAGCGCCATACATGGAGCAAACTTTGACTCTCAACTCTGTAAGTGTTGTCATGAAATCCCAAAGTCTTTATTATTTTGTCTGTCCTCACTTCTCTTCTTTTTTGGTGGTGCCATCTTCCCTGCCACCGTTACTATTCCGTCTTTGGGCTCTTTGTAGCTCCTGTTGTAGCCTTCGAGCGGCATACAGTGGTTAGCTTGTGTGGTCTGTCAGAGGAATGTTTTGACCAGTGCCAGCTGAACTCGCATGTGCTGTATGACACACACTGCGCTGCTCTATATAGCTAAATGTGGTGTAGCATCTATATCAGGATGCACACTGACTTCAAATTAAACGTTCTACTAAAAGGGTTTTGTGAAGTGACCCAAGATTATTCTTGTAAAGTGTACATCAAGGGTCACTTTATGGGCCTTTGAATGAAGTGTGCTTGCACTGAGAAGTGACCCTTTCTGCAATCACTTGGTGGCATTGGGAGAAGTTAGATTCAGTGTGAAATAGAGATCAGAGGGTGTTGTTTTCAGATATAATTAAGTCTTTAATGGACGTTCTCTTGCATCATGTAATAGTTTGAACTTGAAATGGTGCGTGTGGTTTGGCTCTGCCTCTATTTCCTTTGTGCAGGCATGTCTGTGCTCTGATTCACCAGCACTCTCATTCGCTTATCTCAAAATGAAAACACCTATCTTTTTGATGCTTGTAACTACTGCATGATCTTTGTTGCTATATAAAATGTTTTACATAAATACAGCATATCCAAGCAAAAAATCTATGTTTACTGATATGCCATACTTGATTATATAAATTATTCTCTTTTTTGATGTGGGTGTTAATGATTTGAGAAGATGAGCAGGGATAGTGTGTTCCTGGGGATTAGCTGTAAAGGCAGGAGAACACGACACACTTTTCTCTGTCTGACATCACATGGCCAGCTCTGGAGTGTGGGTGGACTCACGAAATGGGTCCTTAGGCGAACATTATAGGATGCAAAGACTAAACAGCCTGACATTTTCTAAATGTCTCCACTATGATTCCTTCTTTTCCTCTCTTCTCTCACAAGACATTTTATTGCAATTACACAGACTTCTCTCTTTCCAAACCCACCGATTGGAAAAACAATATATTAACACAACAAAACCTGAGTGGAAGTTGAACTGTCCACTGCTTGGAGTATGAATATGCAACAGCCAATAACCAGATGACCAGATGTGGCTGTGGTTGCTGAGTTTGCTGTTTGACCAAACTGTGACCACGGAAAATACCCGCTGCCTTGCCATCTTTTGGATGGAGACGCACCACAACTCCACACTTAACTCTATTGACATTCAGGATTATGATGTATTTTTTTAGTTAACCTAACAGCTTTTCCTCATCCCTTGTTGATTGGCTATAGGAAAGAGTGTCTGAACCAGAATGTACGGATGTGACACACAACTTCTGGAGGTGATTCATTGCCCACACACTGTTTACCTTCCTCAATCATACTATTATTACATTTGTCTGCTTCACTGAAAGGGAATCGACAGCCAAGGGTGTGGAGGTTACTTAAAAGCAACTGCTTCAGAAGGGCCAAAGTCTTGTATCACCTCCCTGGTAACAGTTTAGACATGTCTGGGATACAGTGGGCTAATCGCCTGCTCAACACTCACACCTGTTGCTTAGACGACGCCAGGGCGCGTTTGCTTCATGTCTTTGAGACATTGAGCAAGACGGATTGTCTTGTTTGAACTAGAGAGGATTGCAAGGAGGCTCGGAAAGTGAATGTAGTTGGTATCTTTTTGATCTTGGGTTGGCAGGACCAGGTCAAAGCCTTGTCTACCTCACACTGCAGAAGTCATAAACATGGATTGTTGGGTATTTAGCCTTCCTGTGATATTGTGAGGGATTGGCCTGGAGCTCTACTTAGGCGGTCCAAACACTAACTTTCCCTCACAAACTATTTATATAACATATTCATCCTGTGTGGTCAACATCCAGAAATATAATCTCTGTTTATATAGCTTGGTTATTGCATGACCTCGCTGCTTAAGGTTGAGTAAAGTGCTCTACGTTTATTCTATGTTTTGTTCATGTGTCATGGTATTTCTAAAGGCAGTAGATTAAAAGGTTGCCCTTAAATGCAAATTATGCGGTCCTAAATTAGTCATATTATGAAAATATATATATATATCTCATCACATTTAGTAGTACATATGATAAAGATTGAGGAAAGATGCAGATATTCATTGTAGACAAAGTGTCACAAATCTCAAATGACACGTTTCTCCAATTTCTTTTGACACTTTGAGCCTTTATGAACTGCAATGCAAAATACCCATAGAGAAATGCCATCCCATAGACCTTAGCCTAGAGCGATCAACTTAAGCCAAACCTGCCTTCCCTTATTCCCCAGTTTCACTTAACCAGCTCAAGTTCCCTGCATGGCCCAAAGGATTAACAGTGGGTGTAAGGTAGGACACAGGACGTAAACTATTATGACATTTCCTTGTCATTGGCAACATATAGCCTTGTACACTTCCAGGAGGCAGGTATTCATTCATATCATGCCTTATCTCCACACAACATATGTACCCAAGCACATAGACTTTTAAAAACATTGTACACTAAGCTTTCATGTAAGTGAATTTTGGCATAAAAACTTCCCAGTGTCGGGTTTCAGATTGGAAAGTCCATTTCTGGTGTTTTTTATGGAAGAGAAAGAGACCAGTAATAGGGTGTGGTGGTATCTTATGTGGTTTACCCACCTCAAGCCCTCCAGGCAGCCCTTTCTCTGTGATAATAAATTAAGATGGGAGGGGTCGTGGTCACTAGTTCTAGTTTCCATCTCTGAAGCTATTCTATTTGTGTTTAGCTGTGCCTTGTGAAGCAAATGTATTTTGTTGTTCATTTTGTTTAGCATTTTCCCTGACCTAGCCTTCAATTTTGTTACTTCAATGCAATAAACATAGGTATTAAAACAACAAACAACATGTTTACTGGCATGCTTTTAGGCTTCACAGTAAGCTACAGGTCCAGAGCTAGAGCTGTACAGGTTTAGGCCGAGTTAAGAAGATCAGAATTTACATTGTCGTCATAAATTGGGAAAGACAAATTCTGATAATGGTTAAAGCACACACATTCTTGAATTCTGTGAGAAGTGGCAGCAGAGGGGAAAAAGGTAAACGTCTCCATCCAGAGGAATGCTAGTACTCCCTGTCATCTTTTTTTATAAGCAACAAGTGGTGAACACACACATGCACACCGGCAGCACTGCACAAAACATACTAATGCCACTTTTAAACAGATTGGAGCAGAGCTGTACCCATCTGCTGTGGCTAACCAGTTGGAGTTGGGGAACAGGCAGTAGATTACTGCTGGTCAAGGGGATTAAGAGAAGAAACTCATTGTGGCGATGGACTCTGTTTGCATGCAAATCACCAGTGTCCTTAACCCATTTTTTAGCTGAGAGGATTACACTTAAAAGATGCCTTGGCACAAGTCTGGACCCTCATGGCTCAGAGCCCCGGGCTCGACATGTATCCACCCAGCATCAAGCATTTGTTTAATTGAACCTCCCCAGATTAGTGTTTTACTCATTATTGAATCACAAAGTATTGGCTTCCCATTTATATCCTGGAGTATAGTGTCTTCTGTTGGCATTGATAACAGGACAAGATTTTAAATCTGAATTTCTACACTGTGGGAAAATTCTTATGGTTTGTTATTATTTTCTATATCAATATCTTAGTTAGTCAGGTAAGACAATAACCTTTGTTTCTTACCCCCCCCTATCTGTTGTTTGTAAAATTTAAGAAAAAACATATACAGATTTGGCTAAAATTAGGAGGAAATAAATCCCTTTGCCGAAGCACATGTGAAAGGTGGATTCTTAATTTAGATTTTTCCATGAGACAAATCTTTTATGTTTTGTTTATGCAATAGCAATAACACTTTCACACTTTGTTTAAAAATGAAACCCCAAATGCCCAAATGATGTCTTCTACGGCCGCCTTTTGTATGAAAAAATCAAAATCAAACTAAAAAATATATCAGAACATGTGATGCTAAATTAGATCACCACTGGCATCATTTCTGAGGTTTTCATGGCAAAAATAGGATTTCTAAACACCGCGTGACCGTAAGTAGCATATTAAGATAGGCCTATGCTATGAAAATATGTTGTCTGAAGGCACTCAATATAGAGTCTCACAGCCCTTGATCTATGGACATAATGCAGATAGGAAATCTAACGAGAGGCTAATTGTGTTCATGTTGTTTACCATTCCTGGCCCCCTAGCATCACATAATTATGATGACCTCATCCGATCCTTGCTAATGTAATAAGAGTGTCTGGCAGATTTGCTGTGACAACATTTCCCACAGTAAAACAATGGATCCTTCTTTAAACTCCTAAAATTACCCTGCCAGCTGTTTGTCTGTCTACACTATCACTTAGACACTTTCTGATATTGTCAGAGGAATTTCATAATTCTCTGAACCAGTATCTCAGTACTGAACCGAAACTCCTTGCTTGGTTGGGAGAGAAATGTCTATTCCATCTAATCAGTCACCACACCCTCGCCCCTTTCTCTCTCAAAAGGAAGTTGCCTCCATGCAAAGCTCTCTCTTGATGTTATTGTCAGGGAATAGTTTGTCCTCTGCCACAGATAGCAGGCTGAGATAAATTTCCTTCATTGCTAAAGATTGCCTGGTGGAGAACTTGACATGCAATTAGTTAGGTCTTGTGACAAGCAGTGCTCGTTGTCGCTGTAAGGCCTGTTCAGAAAGGTTTCACAAATTGACAAGTGGAGGCTCAGAGCTCACATGAAGGCTATTTACTTTGTAGCAGCAGACTTAGCAAAACTGAAGCAAGAAATAGAAAAATGCTTTTCCTGAGGGCATTTTGGTTTGAAGAGTTCCATGATTTTGCTCTTATGCGCTTATAGATCACCTGGCTGCTGTGAACACAAAGGGCAAAAGTAGATATGAAGGGCTGTAGTAGACTGTTGAGTGTCCTGTGATTTTGGGACTCAGCTTAGCACCAAGAATAGCTTCCTGCATGGCTGATTTAGTCTGCACATGAAGAAGTACACATTCTCTCTTGCATAACATACAACATATTATTATCTGAATAGCACAGTGTTTTAAATTAATGTCCCAATTTGTACAAACAGGAAATGAAACCAACGTGCAGGTCAACATCCACTGCTTTTTAAATTTGGAAGGAGAAAACAAGACATTTAATACGTTATTTATACGTTATTTCGTGTTTTTGAGATGTTCCTGGAGCTGTATCAACCCTTTTTGCAATTAGTTTTTTATTTCCAGCTATGAGTAGCTTGTCTATCGATTTTGTGCTTTGCATTGTGGGACATTAGTGTCCATCAAAAGCACAATCAAAAATAAAGTAGAAGTTTGCCACTTGTTGTGTGAATGCAGTGTACACAAAAAAAAGTCAGTTTGAAGTAGTTGGCTATATTCATGTTATTTGTTTCTCTTTTTTGAGACGTCAGTATGCATCAAAAGAAGTCCTCATCTGATAAAAATTGAGCCTTATCAGATTAATTAAGACTGACTGATGGCAGATTTGGGAAGGTTGTGTCCCACAATTTTTCTAACTTTCTAATTTTATAGTCATGCTCACTTTACACAGGCCAATAGGTGCAAGTATTCAGAAGTTGATCTTCAATCTCAACGTCTCTTTTTTTCAATTCAGTCACACTGTGTAACTGGATGCAACAAAGGAAAGCTGTCCAGTGTGCATTGTTTTATTGTTTTTTTACATTTAGAAATTACAAACTATTACAAAAACTATAAACTCAGCCTCGGAACGCGTCCCAGGACCAAAAAACATACAAGGATAGACTATAGGGAGGGAGACAAAACAACACATACTCAGACAGACACAAGAAAAGGGACCAAACACATGCACAAGTTAAAGCAAAGGCTGTAGCACAAGGCTACAGCCTGGACCTAAAAGCTTCAGCTATGTTCAGAGAGTTATATATAAACTACATCCAAGAAGGAAAGGTCCATGCACGGATAGACAGATAATAAGGGGGTTTCCAAAAGGTTGCAATCATTTTGTTCGCAGCTGTTAGTCCAGCAAATACAGCATGTTTCTGAGTTCCAGAGAGCTGAAAGGCTGACAGGTCATTTAAAATCAAGACATTAACAGTAACAGGCGGGCCAATATTATCGGCCAATATTAGACATTTCCCATTGGCATCGGCATTTATAATGGCCGATTAAAAAAAAAAAATAAATAAATTGAATTCATCAGAAACATTTATGATGACAAATAAATGATTCTGATAAATGAATATTTAAAAAATAAAAAACAGACTGTCAACTATGTTAAGAGCGTTTGCGTTGCACAGTTTGTCTGCCAGCGGGCGCTCTACAGCGTCCCTGTTGGCAACACTGATTGTTTTTTTGTTTTTTTTTGTTATTGTGTTTTTGTTCAAAGGACTTTAAGTTTCATATCTTAAATTTGTATTTTTATACATTTTATTTATCAGAAATTTTATATATTCGAATGTAACTATTGTGAAAATAAAACTTATTATGTTAGTGAGAACTCATAAATAACTAATGTTAGGGAAAGCTGTTTATGTTTTGTTACGCATTTCTGGATTTTTATATATATATATAGTCAAAACTGGAAACAAAGAGGAGGATGTGCATCCCGGTTAAGACTATAGCTGAGGGATTAGAATACAAAACTTTAATCATACCAATGAAAGTGTTACCAAAGCCCATCACCTCTAAGACTGACCATAGAAATGGCCACTCAAGTCTGTCAAAGGCTTTCATTGCGTCAAGAGAAAGAAGTGACATTAGGGTCTTACTGTCTTCTTCCGCATCAACAATGTGGAGAAGGCGTCTAACATTATCTGCTGCTAGTCTTGTTTTTAAAAATCCTGTTTGGTCAGGGTTCACTAATTTTGCCATATGAGACTACCAATAACGGGCTAGGATCTTTGCAAAGATTTTCATATCAGCGTTAAGCAGACTCAGAAGTCGATAGCTAAAACACTCTTTTCCTTATCCTTTTTCAAGAGTAAGGAAATTAAGGCTGTGTTAACATCCCTTAAGAATTCACCATTTTTAATAGAGAAGTTAATCATGTCAAGAAGGAAAGGGCCCAACAGTTCTCAAAAAGTTGTATAGAATTCAGGGGAAATCCCACCAGAGCCTGTGATTTTCTTTTTTGCATACTCTGTACTGCCCCCCATAATTCTTCAATAATATAGTGGGATTTATCCAAAGGAACCTCCAGATTCATACAGGTTGGAATAAAACGTCTGAAAGAATTTATTTATTTTGACAGGGTAGGTTCTATTACCATATGAAGATTTAATAATGGAAATATCTGCAAAATAATCACTGGATGTTAATCTCATAGCGAGAAGGTGACTAGGTCTAGCACTCTGAAAGTAATAGTACAGTCTTGTTCTGTGAAATAGAAATTCAGACTTCTGTTTCAGAATGTTGCTTATTACTTTCTTGACTAATGAACATTCTACAGTGATCCAGTCAGTAAAATTTGTTTGTAACAGTGAGTCTAGTCTGGTGAACTCAGCTTCAAGATTTTGACGTAGCTTTGCACTTATTAGAGCAGAATAGTATGGTGTTGCTCCTAATAAACCCTTTTATCACCAAAATATCCTGGGGTCTTCTACTGAGCCACCATTAGTATCTGCAAATATCTGCAGGCCGAAAAACAGCCTCATAAACCTCAACCTCTTTAGCGGAGGTGAAAGCTCTGTAGTGGGAGCTTTCCTTGATTTTCAAAGTTGCAAGGTAAATCAGGAAAAAAAATCCAAGCCTTTGGCTTGTGCTGAATCCATGGTTGGAAAGAAGGCTTGGCATCGCTTGACCGTGAAGTTGCTGTAGTCTGGAGCGAAACAGATCTTTCTTTCCGCAACAGTGGGCTGGGATCTCTGTGCAGCCTGAAGAATTGCCTGTCTGGTTGTGTAGCAAAGCACATTGAAAATAAGCGCGTGATTAGCAGTGGTATTGCACTGTCACTGTAAATTCGGTGATCTCTCATAATTTCGATCGGGACATCCGCCAATTTTGGGAACAACTGAGGCAGAGAGTGGAAGAGACATTGAATAGTGTTGGAGCCTTCCAACCCTGACAATGCGGATATTGCATCTCCAGTTTCTATCCTCCATATCTGCAGCACACCGGTGTTGAGTAGGCCTGCACAATTAATCATTATAAAATCACGATCTTGATTCACCCTTTTCACGACTTTTTTTATGAATTTGATTCTAATTTAATTTTACAAGCCGACTGCATGACAAATTCTACTACTTTCTTCTGTGAGTTTCAAACATAGACTGTATAAAATAGGTTTTAAGCGCTCCCATGCGTTGCAATGCTCTCTCTTCATTGAAGCCTCTATGTTTCCAGGTATAAATATTGTGATACAATTATAAGCTAAAACATTGTGTTTCATATTTCTCCCAGAATTATGCAGGCCTACTGTCAAGAGTACTTTAGTTCCTTTCCGCAGAGTGTCCACATCAGATCTGATAGTGTCGAGGCTTGCAGTCAGGGATGCTAGCTGAGCAAGTATAGCAGTTAGCTTCTCGTCGCTCCGAGAGAAACATGGCTCAAAGTAGGGCTGCACAATTAATCAAATTTTAAACATGATTACGAGTTTGGCTTCCCACAATCAAATTTTTTTTTTTTTGCAAACCGCTCCGTAAACCACTGTCTGATTATGTACCAGTCAGAGTTGTTCCCGGCACCGCGCAGCTTAGTTTCTAGATGTAGACAGTCACAAAGGACAGAGTAACATGAGGAAAATTCCACAACAGATAGCAGTCGGTCATACGGCGGTCTCAAGGGTGCTAGTTAGTATCTGTTAGCTCACAGGGTTCTAGGGTGCGACTAACATTTTTCTCTAGGTTGCACCGGTGCACCTAATGTCCTCGCATCCGCTGCCTCTTCACAAATGCAGCAATGTTGTTTATCGATATGGTTTAATGTTACGATACATGACCCTTTTCTTCTGTAAAGCCGTGCCTGTGTTTGGCTCTCTCCTCTTACTCTCCGCGCAGCCCCACCCCCATCAACTCACACACGGCTTCAAGCAACATGGAGAGACACAGCGCCGATCCACACTGCTGACATTTGTCCACAGTATTAATTGTTATTAACACAGCTGTATATTGTTAACCATGAGAGACAAACCTGTATTTGTACCAGTGTTTTCCGCTGATAACTCTGCTATCGCGGCAGCCACGGCAAAAAAAAAACAGAAGAAGTTATTGAATGCAACTAACTTCAGTTCGTAGAGTAATAGCGTGTGAGACGGATCCTGCTGGACCTGGGCGAGAGATGTGACCCATGGCCAGAATATCATAGTCCATAAAAATGCAGCGCAGTGACAATACAGATGTTTCATACACACAACGTGTGTAACTCTGCTGACCCGCCATTTGACCCGTGCTGGACCCATTCATAATGAGTCAGCCATCACTCAGTGAGTAGGCCTAGCACTCCCCCTCTCTCTCCCTAGCTCTTTTAATCAAATAAGTGAAGGAGCTTTCTCAGAGATACATTTTTTTTTAAAGAATATATCCTAGGCTATTTATTTCAGATAATTTTCATTTACATGTGTTGCAGCCGTATTTATGTACATGTATGTATGTACAACATACAACTTCAACATAAGAGGAATGTAGCACAATATGGATGTGAAAGCAGTTTTATATAGCCTATGTGACAATAAATTTTGTTTAGGTTAAAATCAACAAAGAATGGTGATAATTAATCGTGATCTCAATATTGATCAAAATAATCGTGATTATCATTTTGGCCATAATTGTGCAGCCCTAGCTCAAAGTCTCAAAATCTTCTGTCTCTCCAGTAATGCATCTGCAATGGCGTACGTAACGACGCGTTGGGTTTTGTTCTTGCTTGTCATTCTCCTTAAAATAACTCTATCGAGCAAAAAGTGGTAAAATATCAGAGTTGGAACCATCCAAGAACTATTTTGCAGGGTTAGGCCCAGAGCTACACCTTCAGCTTCCATCTCTGTTGAGCTGATCAGCTGCCTCCTGTGTGTTTTTATCTTATATTCAGTACCATTGGACACATGGATACATGAACACTCAGCCCTCCAGAGGGTTTTGATATGCCACCTGTGATTGCCCTATTCATCACCCTAGCCATACACATATGGGGGAAAACATCCAGTTTCCAAAGGGATAGACCATGTGAAAATCCAATCAACAGGGGAAATCTACCATGAAAGCCACGCTGTTATTAAATACTGTGTCACGTCTATTATTTACGGCAGAATTAAGTCCAAAGAATGCTAGATGTGTGTGCCACAGGAAAACCTCCGGAAGAGCCACCAATGCTTAAGGAATAATAGTCAGCCCAAAAACAGTGGGCATGCTGATTGTAGAGATTTGGCAGAAATGTGGAGGCACAGTGCTGCATCGGAGACCAGGAGTGATGCCAGAATATAACCCAATTTTTCTTTTGCTGGTACATGAGCTAAATTGCTTGCAGAAAACACCAATTGACGTGATTAACGGTGAAAAAGCAAGAATGGTGCTCTGTGGCAGCGGATAATGAAGCTCAGAGTTCAACTCGTGGGCTACCAAACTTTTGTTTTGATTAAACAAAATTCATCTGGTTTCCATTCTAAATGACTGGGTATTTCTTCTCTCTTTCAAGTGAAGAGAGAGTGCCCCAATTGGAAAAAGAGGGGGGGAAGGCCAATGTGGTTTTGAAATAGCCAGTGTACGTGTTCTTGTGAGGGAAATAAAGAGGGGGTTAATTAATCTGATTCCTTCATGCCACTATGGCATAGGCTGTATGTATTGTCGGCCGTGTTGACATGGCAACAGCTGCGGAGTAAGGAAATCTTTCTTTCCTTCTTCTCACCTCCTCTTCTTTCTGTCCAGTACCTTGTCAAATGTCTGCCTCTCCCTCCCTCCCTCTCTTCCCCTCTCTCCAACTTGTACAGACATGGTTTGCAGAGTTTTGGGTGGGGAATGTTCAGGTATGCGTTCACACACACACACAAACACACACACACACACACACATAATCTGACTGTGTGCTGCTAGCGTAGCAGACTAGAGAACAATGAGTCTCAAAAAGAGACTTTCCTTCAAGAGGACCTGGAACTTCAACACTGTAAGTAAACTGTGGTTTGCTGAGCGAGCCTCCTATTCCTCCTCTGTATGAAGCAGGGAAACTCCTTTCGTTCAGTCAGCTGCTTTTCTCATTAATCTCCCTCTTTGTCGCTAGTCTCTCTCCCACTCAGAACAGCTGTTTAAAGCAGCGGCTCTTGGGTGTTTGTTTGCGGGGTGCTAGAATCAGCCTTGACTTGTGTATTTTTTATCTAAGTGTGGGGAAGTATTGAGCAGAGTACATCTCAACCCAGTTTTTGAGGGCAGGAACATGCCTAAACAAGCCCAAACGACCAAAGAAATCACTTTTTAAAAGACATAAATAGTCTGTGAGAGGTGTCAATGGGTGGCATTAACTATTGTGTGAGTGTGGCTTATCCTTCAAATGATCTAACACCGGTGAGAGTGTGTTTTTGTCATGGTGGCTCCCTTCAGATCACACATAAATCTGTCTTGGTGGGATCATCTACGTTTCTTCAGTATGTGTGGTGTCTCGGGATGCCAGACTGTATGGCGTGCCATAGTAAAGCTGGGAGAGCATTTTCCAACTGGAGCCAAGTCCTGCTCTGTTTGAAGCCAGGGTACTTGCTGTGATTTGAACTGTGATTTTGTCCATTTGCTTGAGGGAGTCCAGCTGGGAAATGGGATCTCTGCAATACAGCCTTAAATGAAAAGGATCAAAGAGTTTCTGGAGTACCGCAGAGCCACCCATGGTGGACCAGCTCGTCACCAGAGGTGTCCATACAGGAAGGACTGTGTTGACAAGAGGTGATGGTGTTCCTGGCTCATCCCTTCTTGTAGGGGACTTGTGGGCAAGGAAGTAATAACAAGTGGTGTGTGTGTGGTCTAAACCCTGCAGCCTCATAGAAACAAACATACACACACCACCCTCTGCATATCTGCCAGCCCTACCTGGTCAACTTTTACAAGTGTGACCGTGATGTAATTTTTACTTGAAAGTCATTGATTAGTTGATCAACAAATTATTACTGACAATAATTTGGACAATGCATTCATCATTAAGGTCGTCCAAACAAGAAAACACAAACATTTGTTATTTATAATTGTAAAGTGTTCAAAACTAGCCATTTGAACAGGTTACATTAGGCTCACTGAACTTGTTGTTTTATAGCGCAAAAATAATCTGTTATTTGGAATAAAATAATCAGCAAATGAATCAATAATGAAAATAATCGTTATTTGCCCTTATTTGAGAATGCGAGTAGAATTTGAAGTGAATCTAATAATGATGTGTTGCAGCTGGTCACACTAGCAGCAAGGTTTTGCAACATTTCCATTCTTTTAGACGCTTCAGTCTGCTTACACAACTTTGTCATCAATATCATATTTGTCATCAGCATAATTGTCCTCTGACACAAGCATGCTTTTAAAGATGATATATTACATCAACTATGTGTCAAGAGATTCATTGTGATTTATTGTAACTCTCCCACTTGTATCACATGTTGGTGAGTAATTGGAAGTTCCACTTAAAAGAAGTGGATGTCATCATATTTGTCACCTTTTTATAAGAAAAATCTCTCTGTGTATATAGGTTTTAAAAGTAGTGTTGACTCTCAAAGAATGGATAGTAGTGAATACACCAATTCACAAGTTTCAGTCTGGAGACCTCGTGTTTGTCCAAAACCGAAGTTTACGTCACACTGTGTGGTGTCTGTCTTGCTCTTTAAAATGAAGCCACACTCTATATATTTAAGGTCTGAGGTTTAGCTGTTTTTAGACCCAAAGGGACAGACCGATGGAGTGGGTGTTCTTTCTTTTCTCTCTTTTCTGTTTGGGCTTCGTGTTGGTCCTCATCCTACCCGCCCATGATTACTGTACACATGCTAGCCACCACAGAAGGGGTGGCTTTTGGGTGTTGACTATATGGGGTTGGACTCAGCAGAAGCAGAGTTGTAAAGAGGCTGTGACAGACAATTAGTGGTTAAGTGGTTGATGTCTGATAGAGTTTTTACATGTGGTCACTCCCAAAATGGAACAAAGCGTCACGTCAGGGCACATGACCGCGGTTACATCCCCTGTCTTTAGATGATCAGTCGCATCAACAAAAACGAAAAAGAATGGGCCAGTCCACAATATGTCTGAACTTGTTCTATGGCTGATTGATCAAGCTGAAAACTACTGATTAAAATCACAGCCCATTTAGAAATTATACTGTGAATAAAATCAGACATAAAAATCAAACCATACCAATGTCTCATTTTCATTTCATATCATCAGGGTGCATCATTTTCAAATAAAACTATGAAAAGCCATTTTGGTCCTCTCTACAGTTTTCGAACCATGAAAAACTATAGTGTTGGTTGAAATAAACACATAATTTACCGATTTACATGTGAAAATTTGGCTCTATGCACGCTATGGGTACTATTTTTTTAAATGGAGTCTGGTTGGTTCCACGCTAGCTACGTCATAGCTGTTTCTGGGAAACAGAAAATTAAATAATATAATTAATTAAATAGATATCAAAAAGGTCTATCTCTTAAGGGTTAAGACACTTAACACTTTTATTATTTTTAATTTTATTGTTATTAGGATGTGCACCAAGTGGTAGGCACACTGTTAAAATTTCTGTGGAATTTTGTTGTTGTTCTCTAATATTGTAGTGAGGACTCTGGATTTCCTTGGTAGCTTTACAGTCCAATATTATGCAACTGCACTAAAGTACATACTGTATACTGCTTAAACCAAGGCACCAGTCTGGTAATGAGAGCCATGTTTAGACGTATTCTCAGCCTTGGATATTCACACTTTGTTTGTGGCAGCTCAGAAAACACTTCTGGAAATAGTCTCCCTTTTTCAGATGAATCCTCCAACGCACCGATTTTTCAAGTGTTCTTGGACCAATCACTAAGATGCGCCTCTCATATCCTCCCCTGCATTTAAATATATTTGGGACAGCAACTTTACAGTTTGGGCTTCTAATCTCTCTTTATTAGCCTAACCAAAATTATGCTAACCTGTTTTAGAGAAGCTTCAAATAGAAGTATTGTCAAGTGAATATTTGTTGATCTTTCATAAGATCAGACATGTGTGGTGTTTAATTCAGATTTGGTCCTAGGCTATAACTGCATAAAATGTTGTCGCCGTAACATTTTCATGGCCCCCCAGGGGTGCTTTGGCTGTTTGCCTTTTATTTGGGGACATCTACACATGCATAAACCACTTGTTCCTTAATTTAGCAAGTGAAAAGAGGACCATTGGGGCCAGTGATGGCTTCTCAAGTAGCCCTGCATTGATGAGCTCT
Source organism: Etheostoma perlongum (assembly GCA_026937815.1). Lineage (NCBI taxonomy): Eukaryota > Metazoa > Chordata > Actinopteri > Perciformes > Percidae > Etheostoma > Etheostoma perlongum. The sequence continues at coordinate 6,283,556 of CM049389.1, forward strand.
GGTGTGTGTGTATGTGTGTGTGTGTGTAGATAGATGGATGAATGGTGGGTCCTGGTGTGGAGGTGTGAACAGCTGTATATGGTAGAGGCCTGGGGTCCACCCACTTACAAATTAATGGTCTTGTGTATGGACCCAAGATCCAATCCTTTCCTAGTAACACACACACACACACACACACACACACACACACACACACACACACACACACACACACACTTATAAATCACAAAGACACACACCTCAGAGCGACTGGTGGGATGCCTGACGAGACACTGCTATCTTCAGTCTCTGGTCTCACAGTAAGCACAGGAGGTCATGAGGGCAGCCTCTCACTCATGTCTCTCTTTGTTCTCTTTCAGTCTGCTGCTTCTTCAGATGGGGGTGAGTACAATTCCTTTATTGCTACTTTTAAACACTGTTCTGTAAGAAAAATAAAACATCTTAACATTTGATATGAAATGTAGAAAACAATGCCAGCTATGTAGTGAAACTCTTATTGAAACTCTGAATTAAATCACAAGAGTAACAAGGCTTCTTTCCTTATCATCCTTTTGTACTAACACAGTAACACTTCTTAATCTCGTCCAACTTGCATTGCTTTCTCCAGCTTTGTCAGTGTCTGCACTTTTATTTCTCATTTCCTGCTCCACCCTTAACACAGAACTTTGTAGTTGCTTAATAAAATGGTCTAATAAAAACACTTAGCGAGAATGATGTAGTCACTGTAGGCAGCATGCTTCATTAACACAGGTTTGCTGAGTGTATTTTGGGTAACAGTCAGGGCTAGCGTGCATGCTTTCTGGTCCTCCCTTTCATAGCAGTTTTCAATAACATTTTCTAAGAGGCCGACCGAGGCTGCGGTGAGGAGTGCAGCTCCTTTCACTGTGGATGTGCATTAGACGTGCACGGCTGTTTGCTTTCTAAAGCCATCTCATTAACTGAGCAGCACACATTGTGGTAAACACGTCTCCCAAAGCCTCAGTCCTAATACATTAAACCAAGTACAAACAAATGGCTTGTCAGCAAAGTTTAGAAAGTGACTTTCAGTGGCACAGGGAACCAGCCAATTGGCTCTATTGTGAAAAAACAACAACAACCAATCCCTCAGTTTCTACGATTATAGTTTATATCCACGACCTTCCGCTAATGGGATTGCTCCACCGTACGTCCTTTTTGGCTGGATATCCGTCACCTTTTGCTTTCTTTGTGTTGGAATTCTTCGGCCATTTTATAAGGACTTTTGCTGACTGCTAGCTGGACTATTGGTCCGGAGTTTTCTGTTGCACGACAAAAACGACTTTTGAACATACAGTACATACGTTCCACCAAAACAAGTTCCTTCCAAAGGCTATTTGCCATTCACACCATGACAACTGTGATTGGTTTAAAGACATGCCAGTAAATCAGAGCATGCTTCTCTCCCATCCCAGAATGCTGTGTGGACTAGCCAGACCCTCCTCCGCTGCGCTGTGGAGGAGGGTAATGCCTATGCAATTTTAATGACACATCTTCTCAATCAATTGGAATAATTTCTAATAGACTAGGATATACTATATGTGTTATAACGTCATGTATTATTTACAGGACTTTTATTTCACCACAGTTGAACTACACCTATTCCGCCCTATTTCTGTGCAGGCGCTGTACCTTACTTGACCAAACTAACGTTTCTGTTCTCAACAGCAAAGATAAATTCTGTTAATACCAGTTGCCCACGCCACCCAGTTGACTCTCAACAGAATGACCACAGCCGTGTATCTGTAACAAATCTCACTGTGACCTTTTTGTTTTGACTGTGCGCTTCCTGCCTGCCCGGCCCACAGCTCTAAAGTGGCCATCTGCTGCCATGATAGCAGGTACTATGGGTGCCAAAGCCCCCACTCTAGTTGAATAGCAGCTCCTGGATCCTTACAGACTCTGTCTCTCTCTTTGTGTCTCTTAAATCAGCTATGTCTTCTTTCTTTCTTCTTCTTTTGTTCTTTCCTCGCTGGCCTCTCTTTGCTCCTCTCAGACCAACTGAGTGACATCTGCTGTCTTCGAATGTAAACAGATCTATTAGCTTTGTGCTCCATACTTTCGACGTGACACATTTGAACTTTGACATTACATTTATTGGGTCACATTCACCGGTGAGAGGTGTAGCAAAGGGTACAGCAAAGAGCCATTAGCTTTCCTTTCAAATCCCTTGACCTTTACCTTGTAGTCTAATCCATTTTGTGTTTGTATCTATGTTTGTTGCAGATATAAGGTACCCATAGAAATCAAATGGATTCTGGAGACAACATTTTATTTCTAAGAGGGCACCTTTTCCTCCCCATTGTGCCATATTATTTTATGACAAGTCATTCTCTCTGTACTCATAAGAGGATTACGACTTTCATTAAACTGCTCAAAATATATTCGTTTTTCTCGTTTTCCAGCAATTTCCAAAACCCAAACATGTACTCTTGAGATAATTTTGTTGAAAAGATTGTAGTGAGAGTTTTAGGTGTAGTTGTTGACATTAGTTAAATTAGCACTAGAACCCGAATCTGACGTCATTCCAATGTTCAAAATGTGCTGTTTATTGTGCGTTCTGGTTTACACGTTTACCAAAAAACAGAGACATGTCTACTTTTGTGAGAGCCTTTTGAGGATGTGTACCATTACGAGATATGTTTTCTTTATTGTTTCTTTAAGGATGTTTAGGAAAATCTTTATCAAAGCTCTGTTCTCCACAAATTGAATCAACTCTCAAAAGGTAAAATTGTCATGAGGAAGAAAAGCACACAAAAATGCTGAAAGTGCAGGAATATTTGGAAGGGCACATGGGAGAATGGCTCTAACATTCCCTCTGGCTGGAATTACCTTTTAACATTAGAGCCCTCTAACCCCTTTCCCCTCTCTCCGTCATGCAGGCTATAGTGGAGTCCAGTTGCAGGGTTGCTGCAGCCAGAGCAGCCTGAACAGTAATGGCAGTCTTCCAGGAGCAGGCGGCCTGCGAGGGGCACCGGAGCAGCGTGTGGCCAGCTGGGCCGCCTGCTTTGAACGCCTCCTCCAGGATCCAGTGGGCGTGCGTTATTTCTCGGTAAGAAAATGAAAAAGTTTCTTAGGTTGATAGAATCCTGTCAGACTTAACCAAAAGTGTTGTGAAAAACAGCTGACATGAAGCGTCTTGGTTCTTGAGATTTAAAATTAAAACAAAGTGGGGGAGCAGTATTGTTGTGTGGATTTAATCGATTCTGCTTATTAGCTCTGTTTTTTTTTTATTGAAACTTTGTTTTGCGTCATGGCATTTGAGAAGAATGAAAAGCAAAATATATCAGAAGTGATAAAGAAAGTGTGATCTACCATTCTGACATGAAAAAGTCATGTATACTTGCTTTGTCATGTTAGACCACCTTCCTCCGTCATTAAATTCTTTTGTTTCACTATTTTTTGTAAATCTTGACCATGTGTAACTATATGGCTCGAGTCACATGAAATCTAAATGTTACGACCGAACTGAAAAGAACATTTCTTAACAAATCCTAGTTTTATATAAATTCGGAATAGGGTCAAGTTCAGAACCAGTTCTCAAAACTGAGTACAGGCACCTCATTTATGTTACCTCCCACATAAAAGATGTGTTTCTGAATTTTCAGAAGGCTCAACATGAAATTCTGGCGTACCACAGCCCGCTCGCTCCTCAGCTTCCCTTTTCACTGATCAAAGCTGCGCTGTGTGCCTACACTGTCCTGCGCCCACACTTACACAAATCTTGTTCACACCATATTACACCCAAAACATTCTCTTCTCATTACTGGTCTCAACAACAGCAGCCCTGGAAAGAAAGAGTTTGAGATCATATAGAAACATACGTATTGTGTGACTCCACAGGAATTCCTCAAGAAAGAATTCAGTGAGGAGAATATCTTGTTCTGGCAGGCCTGTGAATACTTCAGTCATGTTCCTGCAACTGATAAAAAGCAGGTAAGTCCCAAGTATGACACAAATCCCATTGCTGAAAACATATACACTGATTGGAATGGTTCCAAACCTATTTGTTTTATATCCACTTAAAACAAAATAAACTCTATGTGTGACCTCTCCTCACAGAAATTATATAATTTTAATATTTTTTATGGGGCTTGAATAGATTAAGAAAAAAATAAATAATTGAAATTCTCTCTAAAATGATATTTTATTTACACTAGGGTTGTGCTGATGGGCGATATCATCGTCCATTGTGATGGTTGACCAGCATCACAATGGACAATGATATCATCCATCAGCACGACCCTAGTGTAAATAAAATATAATTTCACTGTATTACAACTACAATGAGAACAACATGTAACTTATATTGCAGCCAGCCAGCTTTTGTGTTATTGGCGCGAGTCTCTTTTGGATTGTACCACAGAAACAAATTATTCTTCAGCTATGGGGAAGTGCAAGTTTAGTGATACTTGGTTTGAAAAAAAAAAAAAATTTAGGGCTTAGTTGATGTTGTGATAAAGGACATAATGGTCTTGAAACGGTCTTAAAAAGTCTTAAATTTCACTTGGTGACTATGGAATTGTGCATCATCAAACCCCTCTTCTCCTGCAGCTGTCCCAGAGAGCTGGAGAGATCTACAACAGCTTCCTGTCCAGCAAGGCCACCATGCCGGTCAACATTGACAGCCAAGCCCAGCTGGCTGACGACGTCCTCACCTCTCCACGGCCCGACATGTTCAAGACGCAGCAGCTCCAGGTACAACAAGGCAGTAGTAGTAGTGGACTCATCTCTTAAGACACCACAACCTATTGGTTGGTGCAGGGTTTCCATGGGGTCTTAAAACGTCTAAAATTATAAAATCTAAATTTTAGGTCTTTAATAGTCTTTAATAGTCTTTAATTCACTAGAATTGTGTTCCAGGTCTTAAATAATATAAACAGGCCTTAATTTTGCTGCGCCCATGTAACGCTACCTCTTATGCTCATTGAAATATAACAAAGTAAAAGAATGTTGTTGTTTTTTTTAATTCTGTAGTATTGTAGTTCTTTCTTTTGCTAGTCCAAATACAATTTACTATATTATGACTACAAATAAATGAGCGGAGGTGTTCTGCTCCTCCACACGCTGACTAGACACCAGTCCTATAATGAGACGATGTTTCCAGACTCTTGACATCTGCCTTTTTTTTTGGATTGTTTTGATGTTGTGACATAGGTCTTAAATTTCATTCACTATGGTCTTAAAAGGTCTTAAATTTGACTTGGTGAAAGTTGCAGAAACCCTGTGCTAAATAATATGTTGCTTCCACAATTATTTCTATATTTTATGTCTTTGGTTCATTTAGACTTTCACTTATTTAAATAATTCAGTTGTTCCGTATCAACACTGAAGATCAAGACATTTTTCCTGACACTAGGGGTTTTTGTTCACATCTAGCCTTTAGTCGCAAGCATATTGTTTTTTTTTGGTTGCCATCTGGGTTTGTTTACGAAACGGCTATGAGCCTTTACCAGAGAGATAAACACAAACTGGCATACACCCACAGAGAATCTAGCACTGCACACACAGACACATAGACATGTAGTTACAGATCTGTATATTTTCAGCCTGCACACGAGCATGATAAAATGGTAACCATTAAGACACCTGTCATAACATCAGCTGTAACCATATGTTAACACTGATAGTTTCTTCTGTCTTGTTTCTGTCTGTTTCATTTTCTCTTCATCACTCCCATATTTTTGAGCATAGCTGCTGCTTTGTGTATCTCACCTCTTCCCATCCCACCACTTTCACTGTTATTTTAAAACAATTCTTTACTTTACTTACACCACTCTTTTACTTTGCATCTACAGATCTTCAACCTGATGAAGTTTGACAGTTATTCGCGATTCCTCAAATCCTCCCTTTACCAAGAGTGCATGCGTGCTGAGGTGGATGGCCGACCCCTGCCGGACCCCTACCAGATTCCCTGCAGCCCTGCGCCCTCCAAACACAGCGCCAGTTCGGACCGCTCTACCCTCTCCACTCCCAAAAAGGTGCCACAATTGCTTTTTGGCTGTATCACAGCAGCTGGTCATGGAATAAAACAAGTGCTCACCTGTCCTGTACGGCAGGTAAAATCTTAGTTTTTTTGTTCTCCAACCAACAGGAGGCCAGAAAGCAAAAGTCCGGGAGGTCACTGAACGAAGACAGCAAGGATGAGAGCGCTGACAAGAAACGTGGCATCTTCTTTTCGTGGTCCCGCAACAGGAGCTTTGGGAAGGGCCCAAAGAAGAAGGACATAGGAGACATTAACCTCGGTAAGAAATTGATTAACAAGCCTGTTCCCTTCTGGCTACAGAGATCCACCACAGTTTAAAACTTTTGCAACAAAAGCGTCCGAAGCACTGATGTGTCCTTGAACAAGACACCAATTCACTGCCAGCTCCAGGGTTACCATGAGCTGTATGCGGGGGGTGTCATGTAGAAACACTACTGCACCGTAGTCATCCAAGTATTATGGCACACACACACACACACTCTGTACTGGTACACTAGTAAAAATATGTTTGTTGCATGTTATTGGCGGCAGTCATGGCCTAAAGATTAAAGAAGCGAGCTTGTGACCGGGAGGTTGATGGTTTGATCCCCAGGCCGACAGGATAAAAATCTGGGTGGGGAAAGTGAAAGAGCAGCGTTTGTCCCTCCCACATTACCACCACTGAGGTGCCCTTGAGCAAGGCCCTTAACCTTAACCTCAGGAGGTTGGAGCTGCTCAGTGGCCAGCAGATCAGACTGTGGTGGCAGCTTCCAGATGTAAATTGAATGTGGAACTGTGTGAATGTGACAGGCCGTCGTTGCAAATGAGAATTTGTTCTCAATTGACTTACCAGGATAAATAAATTTAAAAAACTGTCATTTTAACACATCAGAGCAAGTTATCCACAAAGGGCCAAAGTTTTAAAGGTGGTAAAATACAAAAATTTGGTTGATATGATCAAATTACTGTGAACAGTTTCTTATTTAAAGGCTGCAATTGACTAAAATGTCATTTTCTATATTTTTTTAAGACTTTAAGTAATGATTTCTCATTTTTTTGTTTGTAAATATCCTCTGAAAGCACAAGTAGTCATACAAGTACGCACACGATTGCAGATAGCCCAATTTGGTCAAAACATCATAATAGCTATTGTTGAAATTATCTCTATTTCAATCATGTGTGAACTTCCTTTCTTGCATTTAACATAGATGTTTCTCACTAAAGTGTAGCTGCACTTTAATTTAATAAAACCCCTTCTGTCTATTCCCACGCTTCTTTGATGACAAATATGTTGTGGTGTCAAACTACGATCACAAATCCAAAACGTTGTTTTTAGTCATGCTATAGCTTGACGCTGTCTTGGTGTTACTTATTGTAAATGTCATTTAATGCAAGTAGTGCGCCAATGTCTCTTATCTGCGTGAATTAATCGTCCTCTGGGGTGTTTTGTGCAGACTACTGGGGCAGTAATGGGCGGAGGGAGTCCCAGGGCTCCTTGTCGTCCGGTACCAGTTTGGAGATGGCCACTTCCTGCTCTGCTGGCAAGATTGAGGTAAGATTCCTCTGGACACATCCCCATGGCAACACAGAGCCCAGTGTCAAATTATTATTTGTCAGCCCACTCATTGTTTATGTATGGCATAAATCAGAAAAACTAGCTACAAATACAACTGAATCTGTTTATTAACACTGGAAAGCCATAAAGCAGTCCTTGTTAAAGTAAGCCTTTTTCTCCAATCATTTATCCTTAGTCTGATAACCGGCACTCAGTATGGGAGCGCTCCCCCAAACATTGCACCGTGATGCTGTCTGACGGCTCCTGCCCTTCTATCAGTCTTCGGCCCGGTGCCTCCATAAGGGAAGTCCTCCACGATCTCTGTCAGAGCATTAGCGTCAACATGGCTGCTGTTGACCTCTTCCTGGTGGGAGGGGAGAAGGTAAAGGGAGGCAGACGCCGCTATCAAATGACAAATGCTAAAAACATCTGCTGCTAATAGATCAGAGAGTAGAATACTGCTACAAAAAGGTTACAGATGATTGAAGTGGACAATTTGTCTTTTAGTTAGTGTGTAAAGAGTTTACAGTATGGAGTGGTTCTGGCTTCATCTGTTGCTAATGTGTAGTTTCTTCTTTCTCAACAGCCTTTGGTGTTGGACCAAGACTGCATGACCCTCAGCTCACGAGACTTGAGAGTGGAGAAGCGGACCTTGTTTAGGTATTAATAATAAATCAAAGTTTGCTTGGAGCTGTCAATTTCCTTTGAATATCACATTGTCTGTCTATGCTTTTATGTCTGTGCTGACATTTACTTGTGCTCTTTCTTTGCTCCTAGATTGGACCTGGTACCCATTAACCGCTCTGTGGGGCTTAAAGCCAAACCTACCAAACCAGTCACTGAGGTCCTGCGCCCCGTGGTGGCCAAATATGGTCTACACCTCAGCGATCTTGTGGCCAAAGTAGTAAGTCGTCCCCGGTGGCTACAATGCTTTAATCTTTTTGAAGTTGCTGTGTGTCCAGGGAGCAGCCTGTGCAGTGTGTGACAGTGCCACAGGGTGGAGTATCATGGTTAGGGGAGGGAAGCGACCGCATCCTTTTCCATCTCTACACTGTGGTTAGCACTCTGACTCAGCCCAGCCTCTGAAGATGGAGCACCAGGGCTATAATTAAGAATGACGACACTCCTTAAACATGCCAACTTTTTACTCCTCCCCTCAACCCCTGCCAGAAGATTTATTTTAGTCCTGTGGGTTTCCAGGCATTATAACTGTATAATACAGTAGACTCTGAGCTGAAAGAGGGTTTTATAAATCATGCAATGCAAAAAATCAAAACTCAAAATGCTAAGAGAAATTGTAGTATCTTTAGACTTCTGCACAACCGGTGAAAATAAAAAAACATTGACCATCAAATTGTGATTCGTTTAAGAGCGGAGAAACTGAGCCTTTGGACCTGGGTGCCCCCATATCGAGTTTGGATGGCCTTCGAGTTGTTTTGGACCGAATCGACCCAGCTTCAGGAAAAGGTTAGACCATCAAATACACTGCAACCCAATATTAAATACTTACAAACTAACAATAAGTTGTTTTTCACGCTGTAAACAACTGTTTGTGTACTGACTGGGTTGCTCTTTGTCAACCGGATGCCATAAATGTAACTGCCAATTGTAAATCATGTCCACCTCTGTTATTCCATTGATTAACATATTTATATTTAAAGAACATGTCTTACGTCTAAAGTGTTCTCTCTCCTCTTTGTCTCACTTTCTCCTCATCAATTTCTCAACCTGATGAATTTTTCATGTACTTCTCTTGTGTCTTTCTCTCTTTAAAATAGACCAATCCAAGTCGTCCTCCCTAAAAAACCACCCTCCAACCAGGAGTTTTTCTGCTACAGTAAGTACTCACGGCATCTTTATTCTCCTACAACATGTTGCTTAAAAAGTTCAGTGTGTAATGTTTTGTCCTTTTTTATTGCTGCGCTGCTTCTGCAACATTCAGTATCACTTATTAGCGGACCACCCACATTCATCTTAATTAACATTTACAATCTTTGACAGGCTTTAAATTGGTGGAGTTTCTGAATTGTTTGTATTCTTTGCCCTAACACTGCCCGTGGCTAACTCGCTTGCTCATATCTTCCATTCTTGAGTTATTGCACCGTATGTAGGCAGACCGCACGTGGTCTAGCTGCTAGCTAGCAAGGTCAGTTAAGACACAGAGCCAACAAATGAGACGAGGGTCTCTGTGAATCTGGACACTCTGCTCAGTAGGGTACTTGACAGCTCATGCATAGCCTCCCCCTTACAACCCTCCCCCCATCCCCTAACAGAGTGCATTGTTATTGTTGCATCTGCAGGCAGATGAGAGGTCAACACCAAAGGACTTTTCTGTGAGAGCAAGTGGACCAGACACAGCACTCCCAGGGGAAAAGAGAAAACAGAAAAAGATTAATATAGATGAAGCTGAAGGTAAATCCCTTTTCCTTCTCTTTCTTTCTTAACTTATTGGTGGATGTCTTAGCTTTGCTTTGTCTTGGGACCAACTTTCAGCTGTGAGGCTGCTACGCTGCATGTTAAACCTTAACTAATCCTTTTCTTCTTCAATCAATCAATCAGTCAATCAATTTGGAAAGTTTAAGTGAGGGAACTTGTTTGATCTGTTTTGCAGAATTCTTTGAGCTGCTGAGCCGGGCACAGAGCACCCGAGCCAACGACCAGCGCGGGCTCCTGAACAAAGAAGATCTGGTGCTTCCCGAATTCCTACGCCTAACCCCTCCCAGCTCCTCCTGCTCCGTCACCTCTGACTTGGCATGCTCCACTCCCGACCGCCGGGAGAATGGCGTCTCCTCGCGGGGGCCCTCACCGCCAGCCTTCGTTCGGAGAGCCTCGACTCCTCCCTCAGCTCCAGTGCCAATGGACACTCTGGGACCAGGCGGTGCCTATTGCCCCCTCCTCGCCACCAAACCTTTGGCACCTACCTGTCCCCCATCCCCCGGCCCTCAGACACCCGGCCAAACCTCCGCACCGTGGAGGAGGACACCCACAACGACTTGACCCTCGTGGGCGAGGGCGACATCAGCAGCCCCAACAGCACCCTGCTGCCTTCATCACCATCCCCCATGCCGTCCTTCGACAGCAGCCTGCCTGAAGCCAACTTCACCCCGCCACCACCCTTGTCCAAGTCTCAAGACGCAGCTGGAGAGGGAAAATCCAGTTCAGGTATTTCTACAGTGTAACAAACCAATGCTCCGTGTGTTTGCGTGTTTGTGTGTGTGTGTGTGTGGTATGTGCATGTGTGCGCTCTGACCCCGGTGGTCTAAACTGGACCACCTTCGTGATTGAACTCCCTCTACACTGACTCTGATGCACTTTAATGACAAATTGATACGGACTCTTTCTCAGTTTGCCATTCATTTAAACAGATTATTTGATTAAACTAAGCATGTGTGTGTGTGTGTGTGTGTGTGTGTGTGTGACTGATTACACTCGGATCATATTTTAAATAGGGATGTGAATATTTTGTTCAGTGAGTAACGTTTACTTGGATGTCCATTACCACGCCACAAATTGTTGGGTTTCGCCACATGACTGGGATTAGTTTATCCCAGGGAAATATTTAGTTTATTTTGTAGTTTTGGGTGCATAAGCATGCTAATGTAACTGATTGCAAAACCTATAAATATTAATTATATATGCATAGTGCATACAGATAAATGATCAATATTTGACAGTACTGTAGTCAGTGAATGTTGTGTTGAAGATTGTTATTCAGAACAACCGAACAATTGAACGTGATGACATTAGCAGTTGTGTTTCCTGGCATCATGGGGTCATTATGTACAATTAGAAAACATCGTAGCAAACCAGACCCATGTGATGGTTTTACAGTTTTGGACCTGCGAATGCCAAACAACTCTATCCATCCCACCACCTCGAGTTAAGAGCAATTCAACAATGTCAAAAAGCTTCTTCTTTTTTAACGCATCTCTCTAAAACCGGTGAGTCATTAAATGCTGTCAGCTCCTGTTGTAGCAATTTTAGCAATGGAAAATAATTAGTCAACGGAAGACAAGTGCACCTTTGTGCTGGTGACATTGTTGAATTGCCTGCCATTCTTTATCTGGGTCATTCACTCCCTCTCTAATGCCTGTTGTAGATAATCACTGCCAATTAACTGTGTACCTGTGATTGAGTAGATCTAATAAATGTTAGAATTGGAAATCACTCTTGTTTGTCTTTTTACACATTTGTGAGCTCAGTTCCCCACCCCTTCTCCACCTCCACCTCAGTGCCTCCGCATGCCTCCCCCCCCCAGTTCTCCCTCAGCTCTGTCTCATGTTGTCTAGTGGTTTTCTTCTCTCATCTGCGGCCACTCTTTTGTGTACTTTTCTGTGTGTGCTCGTTTCAGGGTGTCGCTTGCTTTGTGTGTTCTGCTCAGACTGTGTAGACTGTTCTGTGTAGCGTGTTTGTGCAGTGTCGTTAAACATTGCTTGGTCTACCTGCTTGGTGTAATTGTTGTTTGGCGGGGTCACTGCTTGTGTGTGTGTGTGTGTGTGTGTGTGTGTGTGTCTGTGTGTGTGTGTGTGGCTCTAGCGTGGCATTTTGGATCTTTTTTTTGACTCTGTCTTCTTTCAAACTTGGGTTTTAAAAGCTTGGCGTTGTTTGTCTTGGAGTGTTGGCTTGTTGTGTATGATTATAATCATCTCCCGCGGATGGATTTAATTTCTATTTCCCGTCCATGTAATTTCCCCCACTCCTCCGCACCGTATGTTTCTGAGATTTTAAGGTAAACTATCAAGGGGTGAATTGATTTGTACTGGTGATGGGTTTTTTCTTACGGTAGATATTTTCAGAATTGTCCTAAAAAATAAAGGCAAAAGCTTTCTGTGTTTGAATATCCAATTAGAGGAGATGTTTGATCCTAGGAAGCATTCTTTGAAACATGTGAACTCTACAGAGAGAAGATTATCACGCTTGTTTTCAACCAACAAAGCTGATGATGTGATGAGTATCTTCAAAGCACTTTCCCAGCATGTTCTCTCTGACCTTACTGCCTTAGCCGAGCTTTAATGTAAGGTACACAAGATGATGACGAAGGAGCGGAGCTCCTCCACAGGCTCTCTCCTCTTTTCTGGTTGCTAAGTGCATCCGCCTGATTCTTCCCACCACTGGGCGCCATGGTAACCTTATCCACGAGTTGACTGAGCCACAGATAGAAACTGTCAGTGCTGGATTTCATCTATCTCTCCCAGCCTATTTTTCTTTCTTTCTCCCACCTGCTAAACTAAAAAAACATTAAAAGATAGCTATGATATAATGTACCCATATTTCTAACACTGTTTGCCACACGCCTCCACATTTTAGAGACTTTATGAAGTTGTTAATTTTAAATTCTGGTGGCGAGTCACGCTCACAGGCTTAATATTGTGTAAGAGACAAACACCCACTGAGTAAGTCAGAGGCCATCAGTCCAAACAAGTTAACAGTGGTGCGGTAGCAATTATGCTCTTTTACTGTGTCAATCTGCTTGATTTTGTCCCTCTTCAGTTTGTGTATTACTGTCAAACTGATGCCCTCTGCTGTTTCGAGGGAATACATCATTTCTGCTGAGGTGCATCAGCATGTTCCTCAGACATCATTACCACTATGCCATAAATAATGGAGTACTAAAGAAAGGCAGAGGATGAAATCCAGCTGTTTACTCTTTTTCACATGAGGTGATGTGTTTAAAAGAAATACTTTTTTATTTTTATTTGGGGACTTTATGGTTTCCTCTTCTGCAAATTCACCAAACCACACGTTAATTATTGCGTTAAAAGGACACACCAAGATTTGTTCATAGATTTAAGGGGGTACAATTTCTCTTTCACTAAAAAACAATATACCTTGACATCAGTAAGCATTTTCATCTAAAACAGTGGGTCTATTGTAGCAGAAGTACTTCTGGTGACCCGCTGATTAGACTGTTACAATGAAGACCAGTAGGCCTCTGGTCTGTGTCCAGAAGACCAGAACTGAGGACTGTTGCCCAATGTTATCAAGAGAATTTCCTAATCATGGCTGTAATCACTTCTCCCTGTCTGGCAAGTGTTGGGTCCCTGGGCTTGGTTGGTAGGGATTAGGATGTCCACTAGGGGGCGACGTCACACAGTGTAACTCTATTCATAAGACTGATTTGAACTCAATGCCTGGTGTTTTTAGTTTAGTGAGCAAGCTAAGAAAGGAGCCAGAATTTGTAGAAATGATTCATTCAGAAAGTTCATGTGGAAATTATTTCCTTTTCCCTCAGAGAAGATTAAAGGATTGGTGGGATATCTACCCTAAGGTCAGGTTATCTACAAAAAGTGCTCAGTAATGACTCAGCAGTACACCTGAGGGACCATATGGCTCAGTTTTCCTTTAGACCTGTTTCACTTTCTTCCTCCTTGTGTGTCCGCTCCAAGCTGGCAGCCTCTGACCCTGGGCCAGCCTTATCATCCATCTGACTGTCGGAGGAGGGCTCGGTGCAGATCTCTGGCAGTCAGCCACAGTGAGGACTGTTCGCTGGGTTCGTTCCAGTCTGGCTGGTCTGTCTCAGCTCCCGGCTGCTGCCATGTCTGTGGACAAGACTCGCCAAAGGAGGCATGGCTGTGTTGAACGGCTGCGTCAAGACATGATGTTTACACGTCACAGCAGAGTCGGCAAGCTTGAACACTGAAAACATGTTCGAAAACGGTGTATGAGTAAATAATAATGAAGGCCTGAAGGAAAACACTTATTTTAGTGAGGTGCTGGCTTATGGAGAAGGCAAGATGTACAGAAACAGTGATACATAGAATTAAAAAAAGAAGAAGATTGTATTGGTGTTTCCACTCCTTGCAAAGAAACGAGTAAGCACATTTGAGTCATTTGTTGTAAAATAATATAAAAAGTTACGTTATTTTGGTGGTGTGGTGGCTCAATGGTTACAATAGGACTTCTCTCAGTATCACCATCTTAAAGTTAACCTTTAACCCCTTGTCAAATGTATTTTGTATTAACTATTTATAGATATACACATGAGGCAAAAAAGATTTTTACTTTCACGTATATTTGTTTTTAAATACATGTTGCATGCCTGAAGAGCTAAAACTATCCAAGATTTCACAGGAAAATTGCAATTATAAACTAGTTTTAGATCATAAAGGATTTTTTCATACTGCCTAAAATCATCTCACGACCCTTAAGATCTATCTATTAGTGGGTTCTGGTACCCAGGTTGGGAGAGGATGGAGAAATTCAAAAGAATGTCCAATTCATCAAAATGCATCATCTAGCAGATCTGCATACCAGCACTAATACATCACATCCTGTGGAAAACCCTGTGACGGAGATTTATGTTGATATGTCATCAATTATATATTTAATTCTAATCAATATTTGCCGTATTTGCCAAACACACGTCAGAAGTGTATCTATGAACTTCAGAGAAGATCATGACGGTCTGTGTTCACCTTGGTGGTTCAAGCTGTGCCGTAGCTGAGGTTTTGTGTGTGGTCAGCTGTTGGAGCTCACAGGCTGTGTTTACATCTGAGCTGAACAGCAGTGAATCACAGACAGCACAGTTAGGAGAGTGTTGGAGTGCCGTGTTTGAGTCACCCGGGCCTCTGTGTTTAGAGTCTGTGGGGCCACAGGGATCACATGAGAAGTAGAGTTTATCAGTCACCACAACAGTAATGCCAGCCTCCTGGAAACTTCGGTTTTTAGCCCCCCAAGTGCACTTGCATGTGTAGAAGGAAATGTTGGAGTCCCTGTGCCCAACACACGCTTCTTAAATGTGAGTTTAATATTTCATTAACTTATGTTCAGGGCTTTCTGATGAGGTCATGCAGCTCTGAATTGTTTGAAATGAAGCAGTGGTAATGTTAAAATATACCACATGTGACAACAAGTCAATGAATTAATATGTTTAATCCAGTTGCAATTTCATTCAGATCTTTCCCATGATTTGGCAAATGAGGTCAGTAAGTTCGAGCTGAAGCGGTTATGTCATCAAGTTTGTCTTGACAACAGCTGTCCAGATTACACAAACATATTAAGATGGCGTGTTAATTTGAGCGCTGTAGAGTTATAATTCATGTGCAGTGTGCCCCCACGCCATGGGTGACAAAGTTTTAGTTTCTTAGATCCTCTGAAATCTCATACAGTTGTGTGCTCAGCATCTGGTCATCACGCAGTCTAATGTGAAGGCAACGTCAGTCGCCTGCAGGTCCACATGAGTCAAACGTTGCACGGAGATGGAACCATATTTTTGTATCTGTTTATGTTTAGTCCATGTGTATATATAAACATATATTTTTGACAACAATATTTAAAATGAAGATGGTTGGTATCAGTTGGTAGGGCAGGGACACACATATAGAGCTTTACTGCTCAACGTAGCGGCTGCAGGTTTGACTCCAACCTGCGGCCCTTTGCTGCATGTCATTCCCCCTCTCTCTCCCCTTACATGTCTTCATCTGTCCTGTGGAAATAAAGGACTAAAATGCCCAAAAAATTATCTTTTAAAAAAAGATTGTTTGCCTATTGTAATTTGCTTATTTTTAGCTGCAGTAATCAATATTCTTACATAAAGAATGGATCAAGTTACTGTGAAAGGGGGGGACAAACCCACAGCACGGTATCTGAACGATATAATGTTGCTCGTGTCTACTGGATGTGTAAATACTGTAGGTAACTATTTGGTTATAAGGTGTTAGTATGTCAATGCGTTTTTTGCTGACTCGAAGTGGCCAAAACAATCAATGAATGCAGCTTGAAGTGTTTGCCTCTGCAATTTCTTATGACCACCCTCATAAATATTCAAATATACCTCTTGGCTGTCCATAATGCATCAACTAATCTTAAATCTCTAATGTGTTTCTTTTCTCCCCCGTGCACAGAGGGAGGAACAGAGTCAAGCTCCGACACCAAGTCCCCCGCTGACAGAGCCGACGCTGCACAGACGGTTCAGGAAGTGATGGATGTGGAGGGGGTTCATCTCGAAGAGGGAACGCTGGAAACATCCCGGGGGGAGGACTCTGAGCTCAGCGTGAGCTTCCACGGCTACGTGGCTGAGCTGCGGCAGTGCCAGAGCAAGCTGAGGAATGCCCAGATGCCCCAGAACGGGCGCAACCCACCAGAGGGCAAGGACTGCAAGACAGACCTTTACAAGGCCACGATAGTCTAAAGGGACCCCCCACTGCTGCACTTTTTAAGCCTGAGGCACTGACTTTTGAAAGGGAATTATTGAAATGCTGGGCTGCATGTACACTCCAAAAAAATCAATATTATGGTAATAGACATTGTATATTTGTTACGATTTCTGGCGTCTTCTCGTTGATTTTTAGTACTGGTTGTAATTTTTGGACAGTGATGTGATTTTGTTATGGTTTAGTTTAATAATGAAGTGCAAAGCAGTTTTATTATGAGCCATGTTACACCAAGGACAACCATGGAAGAAGCCTGATATGAACTTTTGGGTACTAGTTTTTAATTATAGGCATACATTACAAACAGTTTCTAAGTTGTAAACAATGGGTTTATTATAGAGCCTAACTTAATAAGCCATAAAAATGAACTAAAGAGCAAAATAAAAAGTAAGTTATGTTAGTAGAAAATATGTACAAGCCAAGGGATTAACCATTAATTAAACTATTAATTACAATTTAATGACTCAGCTGAGGAAGACTGAGATGCAGTTGAAAGCTCCAAAAAGTGAAGCTTGATTTTAAATTTTTTGTCAAACTACTGTTGCCCTATTAGAAAGTGATACCCACTTTTGCTGGACCATACATTAGACGGGACTGTTTTAGGATCAAAAGGGAGGAAAATCACAATGTTCTTGCATATTTAACTATTTCCTGTATATATTTTCTTCCTATGTTTTACAGATGATACATGACGGTACCTTTGTTTCCTGTACTTCCTGCTTCTGTGGTTTTGAGGTTGCCCACATGTTGAATGATTAAATTAGCTTTGATGACTGTAATTCTAACAAAACTGAAACTTTTCATTTGTAGCCTACTTAGATTCATTCTGGTATTTCTGACAGCAGCAAAATCCTTACTAGGCCTGCACAATAAATTGTTATAAAATCCCGATCTCAATTCACCCCTATTTGCGATTTAATATTTCAATAACTTTGATTACCGACTGCATCACAAGCGCCTAAACTTTCTTCTGTGGGTTTTAAACATAGACTGTATAAAATAGGTGAGCTCCCAAGCGCTGCAATGCTCTCTCCATGTGTGCAATAAACATTACACTTTGTAGAAAAAAATCGTGGCAGAGAATTGTAATATCAATTCTAAGCTAAGAAAGTTTGATTCATATTTTTCCACAAATTCTGCAGTCCTAATCCTTACCATCCCTAACAGCCCCCTTGTAAAAACGAAAAACTTGAAACACAAAACTTTAAATACTGCTCTGTTGTAGTTTATATCCCCAAATCTTACCTAAGACGTACAGCCCTGAACTCTCCTACTTGCTGTATTTGACCAAGGCTCAGCTATGCATTTGCCAAGTAAGTCCAAATTGTCAATAATTAACAACATAGTTGTCTTAGTTGAACAATTCCTCTTTGAAAACACACTGCCTTCACCTGGGGATTTGTTGCCAATGTGGACGTGCTGTTCAGCCTCCTCTTCTAGATGAGCATCTGGAGAGAGATTATTACAGCTGGTGAAAATTAGAGGTTAGATTATGCGACTGGAGATCTTGTCTTGACACAGGCACAGCATGTCTATGCTGGAATGCTGACAACACATGGGGCTGGTTGGGTTTTTCACTTTCATACTTTTCTTTTTTTTTTACTGTCATTATTGAATTCTTCATTACCTGCTTCCAGATACTTGAATCACCCCCCATTTTGAATGTAACGTTTTCTTATCCTCAAAGCATGAGATATAACTCATGTGACTGTTATCAATTCTACACTGCTTCCACCCTCTGTCTACTTCTCAGCCAGTAGCCGCTTTGGCCCCATCAGACACAGGGTTATTAGGGGAGAGCACTTTTAGGACTTAAAAGTCCCGCGTAATGATTGTTGTGACATTATAGCTACTTTTGCCTGGGTCACATCCTCTGACAGGTAGTTGCGGTGGTTATATCAACAAATTGCAAGGGAAACGTAAATAACCAACCAAGGTTTTCTAACTTTAGTTAACTAGCTAGCTTATCGCAATTTAAGCTAACTTCTAGCTAAGCATGCTAAAATGAAAATGTCACAAAACTTTTCTCTCTGGAATTAATTATTAAGTTATCACGAGGGTAACATTGACTGTTTTAATCTAGCTAGCGTTAGATAATAAGATTGAATTGCCATTTCGAGTTTAAAATCAATTTACTTCAAATCGCTGAGGAAATATAGCTAACGCTAACGTTAGCATTTTAGTCTGGAAGGGAATTAACAGCGTTAGCCGAACTAGTTAATGAGACCGATTGCAGAATCAAACTCGCTACTTTTATATGAGCTTAATCCTCTATCATGCTCTAATGTTGCTAAGATTTGTAGGTGTAAATATACCGTTATTGTATTGTGCTATAATACCGTAAATCGCTGGGTTGAATTAGCTAATGTTATTTCTCAATTTAGGAACCTTATGCTAAACCTTTACAGCTGTGTGGTAATAATAATATAATAACCCTCGGCGTATTCTGTTAATGTGGTCTGAGAGAAAACTAGACTTCTGCACCTCCTCTTGGCCGTTTCCAGTCCATGGCCGCGGGGACATATTTTGAGTTGGGGGGTGCTGACAAATTTTCGAGAGTGACATTTTCAGCCAAAGTCAACCCCCACACACCACACTGCATCCATCACAACGCTCCAAAAGCGGAACAACTAAAACAAGAATGAAACCCCAAACCCAAGACAGGGTAAAACTAGGCATGGGTAACAGGATATAGGCACAAAGCTACGACAATGGTACAGAATAGACCTACTACACTACAAGCTCAACCACTGAGCCACAAAATACAAGGATATACATCACTGAATTAAATTAAATCAAAATTAGCTGCCTCGTCGTCTGTTGCTAGAAGGGTCGATGTGGGAGTGACAGATGGAGAAGTGCTGCTGCAACTTCTTTCACTTACAGTTTCTGAGTTTTCTAACTCGGGTCTATTAGTTTTTCACAGGTATGTATAGATAGATAGATATATAGATAGGTAGCTTTTATTAGTAGACTCAAGTCCATTTAGAGGGACATCTTTATAAACTATAAATCAGAACAACCAGACATCACAGCTAAATCAGTTTTAAAAGTGTATATGATGCGATCCATGAAAAAAGTAACTTCACCTGACGCTGGACGATCCCAGAGGCTGGAGAGGAGGGATTTTGCAGCACCATCTCCCGGCCCGGCCCCCGCCTCTGCCTCTGGAAAGTTTTGGTCTGTCCTCTCTCCGTGGATCACTTGACAATGATACACCGTGGGCGTCTGCGGAGATGGTGTACGTACGGGGAACACCAGCCGGGGTATAGGATGCCTCAGAGATAGGCAAGCCTAATGACGCAACTGGTTTACTCAACACAGCTTCAAAATTGTGAGGGACAGGATAATACTTGCAGGGTTTCCCACGTTTCCTATGACCAAAAGCAGGCTGAGGACTCGGAACCTGACAGATATAACGTGACACAGGCACACAGACCCTCTTCCGACTTCTGGCAACAAGCTTCTCCGGACACCAGATACCAACAGATGCAAACTTTCATAATGGCATACCTTATATTGATTTTTTTACCTTTTGTTTTCAGTACACGGGCGGTAAGTTTAAACCATCCTGCTCACCTCATCTTTTTCATCAATATTGCGGAAAAAGCCAAATAACGTGCAATAGCTTCTCTCCCCTGATTTCAGCGCATATTAGTAGCTGGATATGAAACGGTCATCTCTAAAGAGCCATACAAGGAGAGCCAGAAAAGTAGGTTTAACCTCTGTCCTGTGTTTGATTTAGAGGGAGGGGGATGAACATTAGCCTGGCAGTGAATGGGATATATGTTCAGCTGTAGTAATAGAAAGTTGTTGGTGTAAATCAAATCTAAAGCATGTGGGAGCTAGTGCATGTATTGTTCTGTAACCTGCCTTATAACAGCATGATTAAACTTTTTGAGGAGAGGAGCATGGATTTACTGTCCTCTGATCAGATCTGTACAGTCTGAGGAGTCGTGTGTGTGTGTGTGTGTGTGTGTGAGGTACAGGGGGAAACTGCACAGATGTTTTTCAGTTTCTTATTTCACTCTTTTGTGTTTTGCCCATCTGTGTTCATTGGAAATCCTAACTAGCTGCATTTTGCTCATTTCCAGTTTTTACTACAATGGGAGAAGAATGCAAGTTCCCATTTCGTCAGGGTGGTAGGATTCATCATCGCTGCCTCACCATCCTATCCTCAAAACCATGGTGAGTCCCTATTAGCCAGCGTGTCTGGATCTACTGTTTATGTTACACAAACACACACATCACCAATGTGCGCGTAATCACACGAGTTACCACACATGCTCTCCAGACAACAACTTGACAGGTACAGTAGATGTGCTGTCTTGTCATATTTGGTTTTGTTCACACATTCCACACACCTTGTCTACGCCACTCTCACACAGACCACAGGTGTTGCGTCACAGGTGAGGTAATGACCTCATTTTCTTCAATAACTTGCACATTGCTGAATCGTATGTGGGCCTTGTAATGATGAAACTAGAATACTGCTGTTATCATAAACAAGTTTTTTAACGGTGACATAAGAGAGAATGTAGAAAATCTTAAACGGTGACTATGGCTGTAGTTTGTATCACATTTACTACTTCCTACAGTTAATCCCAATAGTAAATAAACAGCTGTCACAGTTAAACCCCCATGGTGCTTTTGTATTGCTTCAAGTTGTGACATAGCAGCAAAATCCTCTTTTTATTAGATTTTTATTTTTAGGATAAATAAAAAAAAAAAAAAAAACTTGCTTAAGGGGTTTCCAGTCATCCATCCTCAGAATTGAGACACTAAGGGTGGGTGCCAGCAAGTTGAAGTAACAAGAATGTAATTATATATGGCCCAACATCTCTGGCCCACCTACACATAAAGTTACTGCAATACGACTGCATGTTTTTGTGATGTGCTCATGAGCTCAGTGTTAAGATAGGTTTGTCATTATGCACTGCACATTCAGTGAGTGTTGAAGTGAAGTATGTATGCTGATGTTTCTTGGATTAAAGTAGTGGCTGATTGACAGATGACTCATACATACTTAGTCGTTGAAGGGAGAGATTCCACAGCATAAACAATTTGACCCAATATTTGACAGTTGCCGAACTTCTCATGGTATTATTGTCATATTGCCCAACCTTAATTTAATTGCAAATGTTTCCAGTTTGTAATCCAGGTGACATGCTGGTGACTGTATGATATTTCTGTCACTTCTGTTGTAGGTGCTCCCTCACACATAATTTTGATCGGGACCGGCAGTGGGGCTTTTGTGCACCGGAGAAAACTCAGCCAGATGGTTAGTGTACTGAACTCAGTGCATTTCCGATTGGACAGTATTTTATCATATTACTGTAATGTGTATCTTCTAACCGTGTTCTTCCTTGTTGATGTGTTTTAGTTTTTGTCCACACATCACGTAGAATCCCAGATCCATGTCGGGTGAATCCATGTCAGCATGGAGGCGTCTGCACGCTGATCCCACAAATACACTCGTTTGAGTGCTCCTGTCCTGAGAGCTTCACTGGGAGACTCTGTGAGCAAAGTACGTGCATTTAGTGATTATTATTATTTTATGAATGACAAGTATAATACCACTAACCTGGGTGCCAGCCGAACTTAGCCACACCCGAGGTTGGGAAGTTCGGTCTGGACTTGATCCGTTGTGCAGCAACTATGCTCAAACCAGACCTGTGATCAGATTGTCAGGGCGGGCTTTATACAATGATGGACAGATGATCTACAGTAACGTGATCACCCACGTCACCAAAGAGTGCTTGGGTTGAATTGGTTTACAACACGGCTGCCGCTGGAGAATTGAGATGTGCAGATTCCACAATGGTGTCTGTTGTAGAAGATATCGACAGCGCATTTATTTTAAAAGAGGAACAGAGAACTGCCATCAAGGCATTTGACCATCGGAAAGATGTTTTTGCCATCCTTCCTATGGGATTTGGCAAAAGCTCAACCTACGTCATATACGCTGTTGCTCTGATTGGTTGTAGGTCTATTTGTTGCTCTTATTGGTTGGTCTATCCAATTGAGTGCAGAGGCATTTTCTTTCTTGGTTCGGTTGAAACACCCCCTATAATCACAGCCAATGGAGCAGACTCAGACTCATATTCTGACTAGAATCTGAGTATGACCACGTCAGGCTATAATACCACTGTAGTGTTATGTGTGTGCTATTTGAGTTTTAAAATTAGTTATTGTCTTTATATCATACTGCACATTAGGCTGCCTACTGTCAGTCACCTGACAGCCACAGAAGAATAAAACTTGTCAACTTACAAGACAGTGAGATGCATTTAAGAACTTTGGAAAATGCTGACCTTAAGTGACATTATTATGTCACAAAATGATAGGGAAGAGATTGCCTCTATATAGAATAAAAAAATGAAAAATGGCCGAGAGATGTCTTGACGTTGCATTAATCAGGGGATTTAGTTTGTCTTTGCAGCGAACATAAAAAACGGACTACACCAGCTTCATTACCCATGGAAAAGCATGTGCATCACTGTGTCAGTGGCTGCTTATGGTACTTTTCTGTAGGTATGGGCAATATGGCCTAAAATCCATATTGTCATATACATTGCAGCCTCTTACAATAACGATATGTATTACAAAATATAAATTATAATAGAACCATTTCGGACCAGGTTACATAGACCCTGAGGAAAGCCATATTGCTCTCGTAAAGAGAAAGAAACGTAGTTTTGAGATTTATTGTGCATTACTGTAATTATACAACATAATGTTGCAGTAAGTACTCTAGTTGCAGAGACTTGCAGAGAAGAAAGTGTTGGGTTTCTTTGCGTTAGTGCAAACCATTCTAAAAGGCACTACACTTAGCTAGTTAAAGTCTTTGGTTCTTAAAAGCCACCAGAGAGAACAGGAAAAACTGGTGTCTTTTAAGTTAAGGAACAGACACTGTACTGAAAATACTTTCAATACTTATAAAAACATATTTCAAACATAGAGTTTCTTACCTGCAGCCTAATGTAACACATTTGGTTTTAAACATTGAAAACTGGTGTCTTGTTAATAAAGGAACGGATACTGTGAATTAGGGAAATACTTCCAGTGAGGCGAGGTTATTTTGAATAAAGAAAATCCTTCCAAGTGTAGTGAAAACAGATAGAGTGCAAAATGAAAGCACAATCATTTTTTTTAATAAAGAAGATACTTTTACTATAAGCCACATACACGTCAACTAAAGAAAATGTTTCAAGTATAAAGGTTTCTTTACAGTAGTGCAGAAATGGGTGTTGCACCGGTCTTGTTCACCAGCTGACTTTAGTTTGCCATGTTTCATCAAGATGACGATGATGCAGCCCGTTGCAGCTCGTGGCATCATCATCATCACCATGCATAATCGGGATGTAATATAATTAAAATCTCTATTGTAGGCCAATTTTGTATTGTTTATATTGCATATAATACAATATATACATAACAATTGTATCGCCAATTACTACTTTTTTACACGGAGAGCCTCACCTCCCATAACAAACCCCGTCGGACTAACGTTACGTCACATACACACGTTGCCCACATGGCTACCTGTCTTAAAAGGGAAGGATCGGTAACAATCAGATAAAAGGAGAACGCTGAAAGTTTACTTTTTTATCAAGCAGCAGAAGTTGTTGCGTCAACATTGCAACGTCCTGCGATATTGATGATGAAATGAAATATGGTGCAGCCTTACTTTGCAATAATATTGAAAGTGAAATCTTGTTTGTCCAACATCACACATATTATTTCTATTATAAGTATAAGTAATAAGTAATACATTTAATGCTCTACTGCTTCCCTCTCCTACTTCCCTTAAAAACCTTTCACCTTTGGTTTTGAAGAAGTCTGTTATGAGTCATTTGCAAAGAGGTTTCACTCTACATTCAACGTCATTTAAAGTGCTCACAGTCAAACCTAAACAAAACAAAAAAAAACACAAAAAGGGACCCACTTTAAATGCATCTTGCACAGGTCAGCCATCAAACTTTGCTCTACACGCTCCGTTGAGCTGATATTGGATATCAACCTATTGCCTTTTATGTGTTTTGTCGGCTTTTCAGAGAAGTGCTATGAAACTTTACACCTGCGCCATTATGACATCGGAGAGTCTTGGGGACGGATTCACCTCCGCAATGTGGAACAGTGCACATGTATGGCAGGGGAAATCGTGTGTGAAAGAGTTCAATACACAAGTAAGATGATGTGCTTTCAGCTGTTGTTGTGCTTCAATTGTGTCTTGCTTTTACTCTGGGGTCTGCTTTTGTTAAGATGATGAGAGAGAGAAAACCAATAAGGGGATGAATTTACAAAACCTTAAACACTATGCACTTCCACAAACTGTTGAAGTGGTTGTCAGTTAAGTGAACTTTGTTTACACTACGTGTAGTCAGAATTATCTAAACTGCACTTGACACTGAGCATGTACACCTGATATATTAATTAAACTACTACTACTAGGAAAATGGAGTATAGTACACTCTAAGGGAAAAAAACTATGTTTTTTTGATTGATTTGAGCCTCAAAAGATATGAGTATCAGGTCTTTTCCCAGCCTGAAGACATGCTTTTTCACTTTGATTTCAGATCCATAGTTACAAGACTAACTTTGCCATGGAAGAAAAGACAGATTATATGACTCACTGTGACTCAGGAATGGTGTTTTAGGACACGCCCCATGGGTCCATAAGGTGCTTTCATCTCAATGGGAGACGTTCACTGGCATTTAACAGATTGCCTTGCATAAAAGAGGGAATGAAAGAGGGAATGAGTGAAGTAGTTTCATGCTCACTGAGCTGAAACAGTTTTTTTTGAAGATGGTAGGAACTTATCTGATAGTGGAAAGGCAGCTGTCCTGCTTAAAGTAAATGCACCTGAATATCCTTTGACTTGGCTTTCAAAGGAAATTTGATTATCTTTTCATTTTGTACTGAGATCAAAATTTTATTTTAGAGCTTTAAAATGCAGATACAACGTCACTATTCTCCGGCATATTTCACAGATCTTAAGGGAATGCTCAGGGTCAGGAATACTATTTGTACACATAGGACCAGTTTGCACTGTAGTTTTAGGATTCCACTGGTTTTAGTTTTTTTTTAACCTGCATTTATTGATTTTCTTCCCACTTGAGGGCAGCATAGCATGCTGAAGATATAACATTGACACATAGTATAGGTAATAATCTCATAAAGTTGCCATGTTGGCAAACAGTTTCCTATGTACCCAACAAGGAGACATGAAGGAAATATATGTCTCTTTAGCATGTAGTCTATGCTCTTTAGCTGCTAAATACTCTGATATTTACCAGCTTGTTGCTAACTTAGTTCAACTTTGGTGTACAGTCAGTTTGTCAGAGCTTTTTTGTTGAAAACAGCTGCCTGCTGCGTTAGGAAAACAGCTCTATGAGAGCAGTGCGAGTAAAGGGCCAGATATCTCCCTCAGGAGTAGGTAGAGACAAAAAAAGAGTGAATATTGGACATTCATTAGGCCAAATCACTTATTGCATGCAGGGGTTAAGTGTCTTGCTCAGGGACACATTGGGTGATGTATCGCAGTGGGAATCAAACCCAGCTCATGTGTCATAGCCACTGCGCCATCACCACCCAAAACAGACAGATTCTGTTATATAGCGTACTAATATACACTATGTATGGTGTTAAGACGTGACCTGGTTTGCCTTAATGTGTCCAGTGTGCCGTTCAAACCCTTGTCAGAATGACGGAACGTGTCGACTGATCACATCCACCGACAAGGAAGTGTGTAACTGCAGACGTGGCTACAGCGGCCCGTACTGTAGCTTAGGTGAGTAAAAGCAGGACTGTAGTGACAGGTAGTGATGTTCTTTATGTGCCCCCCCCCCTTTTGTCATGTTTATGCAGTGCATGTTCATACACGAGTGTGTGTGTGATAATGGTTTGATTAATGATGGCAGGTAAAGACATGAGCAAACAGCTATGCTTCTACTACTAAATTGTTGTAACTGTTGCTAATGCATACAGAGAGTTGTTTATGACTTGTTCTGACTGGTTTCACTGTGAAGGATAGAGATCTGTCATCACACTAGCAGTCTGTCTGATTCCAATTCCAATTGTTTACATTCTTGTGTTATGCTGCGGAAATCGATGATTCGGACATTTGTTTTGTGTGCTACCGTCTTTGGTTTGTGTGAATGTGTGTGCAGAACCAGAGACAGAGTGCTACAACAGCAGGGGCACAGATTACAGAGGGCTGGTGGGCACCACGGTGTCCGGCGCCCGGTGTGTGGCGTGGAACTCAGATCTGCTATATGACGAGCTCCATGTGGGCACAGTGGACGCTTCGTCCCTCAAGGGCCTCGGGGAACATGCCTACTGCAGGTGTGTGTTGAGACATCCTGCTATATCGGGTAGCAACATGACAAATAGAAGCTACTTCTAGTTATGCCATGAGTAGATTTTGTGTCAATATTGCAGTCGCTACAGTACCAACTAGCTTATCCGGAAGGCCAGATTTCCTTATACTTTTCCCCACAAATTCTATTTTGAAGATGCAATATCCAACTTTTTACCCTGATCTGGCCAAGCTGCCTGCTAGTCCTAGCTCTTATCTGTAAAGTCCATGTGCCAACATTTGTTGCTCATGTCGATGAGCCTTCAGAAGAAGTCTACTCAGAGGCAGAGACTATAAAACCAGCCTGGGCCTTAAAGAAGCACATGGTGAATCCAGCCTGTGTGTTATAAAACACATATCTCCTCCTCCACATTTGCTCTTCTTCCATTTATTACTGCTTCCCTCAGTTGTCATTGTTGCTATGACGACCGAGCAGCCATATGGCATGCCCACAGCAAATGGTATGTGCACCAAAATGTCCAAAACCTCTAAGAAAAACCCATTTCAAGCAAACCTTGTGATTTAGGCACAATTACACAAGTTTGTGCGTCAGCCTGTAAGGCTCAGACTCTGATGGATCGGAGTCTGAGCCTGTAAGCCATTTAGCTACTGTATTGAACTGAGTAATGTGTGGTGTTCTAAACAATGGTGCCATACCTACACACACTCCTACACACACTGTGTTTCTGTGTGCAGAAACCCTGATGAAGACAAGATGCCGTGGTGCTACACACTAAATGACGCCACCATCTCTTGGGAGTACTGTGACGTCCCCTCCTGTGTTATGTCTGTGTGTGAGTAAACGGGGCAGAGGAAAGGAGTTTTGTATTGTTTTTTTGTTGTGAGTTGGCCAGTGTATTCTGGCCTAACATTTGTTGAAACATTTTGGCAGGCCAGATTAGAAATCATAGGGCATTAAAGAACCTAATTGCATCTGTAATTAGTTTGTAATGTAGTTAGTTTCATCACTGACTGGGTTTATTGATATACTTTGGTGCTTAGAGCTAGGAGCATAATATATCTGTTAGCTTGGCTAGACATATTGTCAAAACAGTTTAATTTGGCAATATATCTTTCATCATTTGCTTCCACTGTTAATAAATTCTGGCCACTGCTGAATTATTTGCTGCGGTCTTTGTATTAACTATTGGCCTTGATTGTTATTGGTCTTGCTGTTTAGGCAAATCAAAGCCAAAGTCTTTTTCTTCATTTTGTACCATATCAAGGATGGCACATTCACTTAGCTGTCCTTATTATAGATCCTTATTTGAACATTAAGCTCATCATTATAAAGTATGATTAGCTAAGACTATTTACCAAGGCCACCCGCTGTATAATTCCATATCTATTATCTTAGCTCTGATTATATTACCAGTCGGCAAAACATTCCAAACAGCTCAACACCTCATTTAGTATCTCCACTTTTAATTAGAAGACCAGTGTTTGTGATTAAAAACAGAAAGCTGAGAATACAGCTAATCTCTGTTGAGTCACGCTGCTGTGAAAAGTTGAATTCAGCCAAGTTGACTGGTTTTGGCAGAGCACTTTTAAAAACCTGGGCTAGATGAGATACGAGGGAAATAAGGCATGAGTCACCCTGCATCAACATGTCAGGTGGAGTCAAATGTTTAGGTGTTGAGTAGGATTTAACACAATGTCATGATGCCAGGAGTATGCACAGAATCCACAAGCTTGTCCCATCTGCTGTGTCTTCCTCAACATATGATTTTAGGATGAGGTTGCTCTGTAACATTATTCAGCAGAAGTATATTTAGGTAGTGTGTTGGCAAGATATTCTAGCTGTTGGACCAGTTTGTAGTTAGTTTGTTGTAGTTCTAGGTCTTGTTAAAAAAAAAGAAGTAGCGTATAGTAGTATAGTAGCAGATATGCCTTTAAGTTTGAAATAATCATACAGTATAACTTGTTTCCTCATGCAGCTTCTTCACGAAGGATTGTCCCATTTAATGTCCTGCCCGGCATTAAAAAACCGGGGCCCCCCTGTGCCTCCCAAAAAGCATGTGTGTGGAAAAAAGCACAGTAAAAGGTTATCGGTAGCCAGGGGGCGGATATTGGGCGGAACATCAGCACTCCCAGGTAATCACCCCTGGATGGCAGCCATTTACATCGGAGAGTCAGACTTCTGCGCCGGCACCATGGTCTCTTCTTGCTGGATTGTCTCTGCGGCTCACTGCTTCTTCCGCAAGTACGTCATGAACGCACTTCAGCTGCAATGGATGCTGATATTTGTATTTATGTCACTACAGTAAAGACAAAGGTGTTGTGGCCCTTTTGAGCCAACATACTGTAGTACATAATGTAACTTTCACCAAGTGCCTCTGAAACTTTAAACTGAAACTCTAAAAATAAATGTTATGTCCTTGGGAGCCCTTTTTAGCCCAATTGTAAAAGGCTAAAACACCCAGCTTGAGTCAGCAATGTAAGAAACATAATCCTTCAGAAAACATGCATATATCAGAGGGGGAGCATTTTTTATTTTTTTACCTCAGCTGAACAAGAAGTGGCAACTTAAGAGGCATGGTATTCAGACTCCTCAGCATCACAGCTTTATGAACACACTATATTTAGACAAGCATCCAGTTCGAGGAAAACCTAAAAACGTCTCACGCACAGATGCTGTTAATATGCATGCGCATACTTGTCAACAAACAGGCATCTGTTGTCATTATACAAGTTCAAAGATCTTAAGCTAACACATTAACATCACTGAATTGGACATCAGTAGCTGTGATGGAAAGGCCATCTTATGTGTGTTTTAGAAGGATACAGTAAATAATAATGTAATGTAATGTATAATAATATATCCCTTATTAGTCCCACAAGTGGAAATTACAATTTACACTCTGTTGTTATTACACACATTACACACAGGCCTGAATCACACACACATGCTCAGTACCTATACATGCTCTAAATGGAGAGTCAGAAGGAGGGGTCTGCCCATGGAAAGGGACCCCGAGCAGTTGGGGGTTTGGTGCCTTGCTCATAAGCACATTGGCAGTGTCCAGAAGGTGAACTGGCACCTCTCCAGCTACCAGTCCTCCACCATACTTTCATTCACAGTAAATGATCTCTGCAAGGCTTTCTTTTAAACATATTGTCAACTGCTAAATTGTTTTTTCAATCAGCTGGGATTTGATTAAACTAGAACAAGAGTTCACAGTGTTGTACCCACTGTACAAACACGTCAAACATAATGAACAGCATACTGAAGATTTAGTTTTGATTAGAGTCTTGGGACTAAAACTGTTCATATTTATCATCAGGACAGGTCAACAAATAATTAAATCAGGTCCAAAATGGAAAGGGTTCTTCCTCTGAGAAGCATACATTTACAAGATACATTTAATGGAAATCTGCCAATTAGATTTTGATATTTCTTGTGCAACCATGGCCATTTTAGAATGTTGATGCTAAAAGAAAGGTTGTGGTATCCTGGGATTCATCCTTTGGGAATCACAGTTCAAGAACGTACAGTACAGCTGGTAGTTGTCGAAGTAACTTGGCTGACAGATGGACACAAGAATTAGGAGTACATACTTGCAAATCCCATACCGTGCAGCAGCATGGACTGATAATAGTGTGTCTTCCCTTAGCCCCCTGAAGTCTCAGCTTCGAGTGGTGCTCGGTCAGCAGAGATTCAACGTCACGGGTCCCAACACCAAGTCATTCGGAGTGGAGAAGTACATCTTTCCTAAACAGTTCTCAGTGTTTAATCCAACACTACATGACATTGGTAAGCATTAAATACACAAACACACACACACACCATTGACTCACATAAACCAGAAGATCTCCTGTCCCCATTCAGAAGCACACAAACTCACTTAAGGGCCCACTCTGTGT
The DNA here is from genome assembly GCA_026937815.1 of Etheostoma perlongum. Classification (NCBI taxonomy): domain Eukaryota; kingdom Metazoa; phylum Chordata; class Actinopteri; order Perciformes; family Percidae; genus Etheostoma; species Etheostoma perlongum. Next base: position 6,314,468 of record CM049389.1, read on the forward strand.
GCACAGCTGTGCATCACTGAGCAGCTGTGTCCCTGTGCTCCCCCCCCCACAAACACACACAGACACACACACACTGACTGTTGGGTCCGGGGTTTTCAATGGGCAGCGGAGTCTCCAAGTCTACCACTTGTTTCATCGTTTTTTGTTGTCTCTTTACCCATTTCATAACATTGCATTTCTGTTTGCCAGTTTTGATCAAACTGGCGAAGCAGGACGGGCGGTGTGTGAAGAGAACCCCGTTCATCAGACCCATCTGTCTCCCAGACAAAAGCATGACGTTCCCTGATGGGTACTGCTGTACTATTAGCGGCTGGGGACACATGCATGAGAGTGAGTGATGAGGAAATCATGGCATTAATGTGTCATCATGATAATATTTACAGTCATACACTTAAACAGACTGTATATTTTCGGGATTTTCTTTTGGGCATGCATCTCTACCCCAGCCTTGCAGCTGATTTGTGTACAACACACAGAGTAAACAGGCAGGAGGCTGTGTGTTGCCAATTGTGGCAATAAAACCCATTTGAGATGCATATTCTGAATACGCTGTATACATGTCCAAAAGATGCTCCAAAAACCTGAAGAATATTGCTATATCCCACATCTTTTAATTGGAAAATGCTACATTCGAAATAAGGCCTAATTTGGAATATCCAAATGGAATATGCTGTTTGAATGACCCATATCAAATTTGGAATAAAAGTGGAATATTAGTGTGCATGTAAACATAGTTGCTGATGACAGTGTAATTTATTTATTTTTAAGCACAGTCAGTTCCCAGCCACACAGTTCTGAGAATCAGGCAACATAAGTGGCCACACCATGTGGGTGAATTATCAGTGTATTGGGCCCAATTAACTGAAAAATCAAAATAATAGTAAACATTTAGGGATTTCTTTTTAGTGTCTCGGGGGGGATTTGGCCACTGCCCTGTTCAGGTTAAAAAGGTTTTCTTGTCACGTAATACGTTATTTGTGCTTTATTTTGACAGAGGCACAGGGTTACTCTAGTCTGCAGGAGGCTGGAGTGAGGCTGATTCCTCATGACACTTGTAGGAAGCCAAATGTTTATGGCAACCACGTCACTGACGACATGATTTGTGCGGGGCTCAACGGCTGTGTCGACGCCTGCCAGGTAGGAAAACATTTTGAGACAAACAGTGATTATTAAATCCTACACTATTATTTCTGCCTTTTTCAAATAAATTTTATTACACAAAGTTAAGGGATACGTACACGCACACACACATACAGTACATACACACACTTAACCATATACATACTCTTCAATACAAAAGTGTTCAGTTATGCAAAAAACAACAACGTATTTACATCCCAACATTAATTGACGACAATCGACTGCCGATGTTTTAACTCGAGCCTGCAACTTGATTCAAAGTATACACCCACTTTCAAGAATGTAATTCACTTAAGGGCCCACTCTGTGTGCACAGCTGTGCATCATCACTTAGCAGCTGTGTCCCTTCACTGGTCTCCATCCACAGCAACGGGATCTGTTGGTCCATTTCTTTAACTGTCTATGATTATATGTCAGCAAGCTAAAATGATCTTAATGTAAGAATGACTTTGTTTTAATTTACTGATCCATGAACACCAAACAAAGGTAGGTTGAATTAAAACTTACGAGAGCTGGAGCATACAGCTCTTATTTTTGTTTTTGTCTTATTGCTCTGGAGTATCGGAAATTACCACTGATCTCAAAGTGTTCTGGGCAAAATAGACTGCCAGAGTCCACATAGTTGTTGACCTCCCTTGACTCTGAAAGGGTTGCTATCAGAAGACTTGAGATATCAGAGTAATGGAATAGCACAAAGATGGCAGCAGAGATTCCCTAGAGTAAAGTGCAAGTGTCTGAAAACTGCAGAGATGTCTGCAGCGCCAGACTAACTACTCAAACTGCGGTGTAAAATATTCAAGCTCCTTCTTCTTAAATTAAATGTGACGGTTATCTTTTTACCTCATGGGTCGGATGCAATTTTTTGTAATATATTAGGGTCCAAGTGGGTGACTTAGCTGTTTGTGTTTCTCCACTTTGATCTGTGCATGTATGTTGATGTTTTCCCCAGGGCGACTCCGGGGGCCCTCTGGCTTGTTCGAGGGATGATGTCAGCTTCCTGTATGGGATCATCAGCTGGGGAGAGGGCTGCGGCCGCTCTCAAAAACCTGGTGTTTACACTAAAGTAGGGAACTATATCGATTGGATCAATTCAGTGATCAGACACAAACCCAAGGCTTCATAAATGGACATTACCTGGACATTAGTTTTTAATATATGAAATATTGTACTATATTGTATTCTGTTTTTTATTTGTAATTCTTGTGAAAGTGTATTATATTTTTTAACTGTGAAACATGCTGTGACTGAATAAACCTTTACTGACTTGATAAAGCATTTTATTTATATATAAAATAATGGTCATAGAATTAGTGACGTGAGTTAGCATTTTGGATGTTGCCATCTTGGTATTTTGGAGCCAGAAGGGCAGGGCTGCGGAGGATGACACGGATAAGCCAAAGATGGGGCCAGCCAGTGTTGTATAGAGCTCAACAGTCCATCCGCCAGTCCCACCAGACTGAACTGTACAAGATTTTCATTATCTAGCGAAGGAACTACTCATCCCACTCATCCCGGGCGGGACTGTTGAGCCCGGGTCTGTTGAGTTCCAGAATTAAAAATAAAATGCACCTTCTCCATTGACAATTGGAGTATAAGCCATAAAATCGTAACCATCAATAGTAATACTTAAAACCAGCTGCCAGATGAATATGTGATTGCATATGCTCATATAGATGCCAAAATTTCATAGGGCACCAACCTTGTTTTGAGATAAATGTCTTTTATTTACAATGTCTTGGATAAGTACTTCACTACCCACAATCCTGAACAATCCCACAGTGATACTTCTGATTGGTGGAACTCATGCTTGTGAGGAGGGGGAGCTGTCGGTACCCGATCTGTATGCATGCGTATGATAATCCTGTTTTACAAGGATTTACGACACTGCATGAATCATGATCTGTTCTGCTTCTGCCGTTAACCTCCACAGGGAAGCTAACAGTAGTTAAGCTAACAGCTAATTCGGCAAACCGCCAGTTGACAGCTTGATTCAGTTTAAAACAATGTTAAAACAATGTCCCCTAATACTGTATCTGAAGTCTCCTTTATATAAGCCTTGGTGGTCCCCAAATACTGTATCTGATGCTGCGGGTGTGGCCTTGACCAACTCCCACTTTGCTCGTTTGAAAGCCATGATGTCTCTCTCTCATGGGTGGGGTAAATTCTCTGGGCGGGTAAAGCAGAGAAAGGGGAATCTTGCCCCTTATGACCTCATAAGGAGCAAGAATCCAGGTTGGGATTGGAACCCAAGGTCTCTCGGAGGAGAGGCGGGACTGTTAAGCTCAATGTGGTCCGTATGGTCTCAATGGTCTGCGGTAAACTAACCGCTTTTCAACCGGCGGGGAACTGCGCCGTCCGGGCACTGACTTATCTGCATCTACACACCATATATGCCAGTACACCGAGCTAGTTACAAATCAGCAAACTTCCCCTTGATTTGCAACTAACGTTTGGTTGCTGCTACCAAACGCTGGACAAAACATTTTTTGGCGATCAACTTGTTCCAACCAACTTTGATAAAGTAAAAACACAGCGAAGGCTCAAATTTTAAGATGTAAACACAGACATGCACTGAATCCGCACTGGCTGTTGCCGTCCATGTTCAGGCCAGGCCAAGGAAAATCTGATCCATGAGGAAAATAGAAAGGACGAGTCGTAATATCTATGTGCCAAGCCTGTAGCTTTTGACATGTATTTGATTGTAATAAAGTATCTTTAGTTGTCAAAAGTTACTTTTTCAGTACTGGAGCTTTAACTTTATTTTTCTTAATTGACACTTCAACTTCATTCAGTGCTTACTTTACCTGAGATTTCAACTTTATTCAGCACTTCATTCACTTCCATTTTATCTGCTGTTTCCACTTATTTTAGTATTTTTACTATAATTCAAGCATATTATAACTTGGATGATTTTACACACTATGAGGCCAACCACGAGAACGCATTAATGAACTTCTGCAGTATAAGAATGTATTTCAAATACACGTTTACACAATTGAAGCCCTTTCAATTTTTTTTTTCAATTTTCAGTTTTCGACATAGGCCTACCTCCCGTTTTATGAAATACCCATAAATAACGCATATCTGTGTATATTTCTTGAACCAGTGTTCGTAAAGATAGGCTACTATGAAATGTTCTCCGAGAATGTGATATTTCGTCCAGTAGCAGGTGGTGTAAAGCAGTCCAGGTGGCAGCTTGGTCGGCTGGCTGGTACACAGACGGACCTATCAGACAGATACTGGCCATGCAGTTTTCCATGGGCCTTGCCGGGGGGCGAGCTCGCGCCCCACAAGCAGAGAGCGCAGCTATTTTGAAAGTGACCCCTCATTCAGGCAGCGACTGTGCAGCTGTCAGGAACCATGACTGAAGATGACGGATTCTGTTGTCGTGGAGGGATATGCCAGACTCAGAGATGGAAAAAAGGTGTTTAGCGTGGCTAAATTTTCTGACGGATATGGCTGAAGTCATTCAACGCACTTTCATCTGTGCTTAAAAAAAGTTCGTTTCTAACGTTAACTACTTTTGCTTTCTTCCACAGTGGAAAACTAGGTGGCTCGTTCTTCGCAAGCCGTCGCCTGTAGCAGGTAAAAAAACACCGTTTATTACCGTTCAGTTTTACACATTTCATATTAATTTCTTACTGCGAGTTATTTAGGAAATGTGTGTAAACAATGTAATGCGCATGTTAGCTGCGCCAGATTCAAACTAAGCTAACGTTAGCTTGAACATATCAGGTGCTTTCCTGCATGGACTCTTCCTGTGTTGATGAGGCCGTTTGTGTTCGTATATTCAGAACTCGAGCCTTGCATGTGCGCATAAATAAGGGTAAAAAAGATTAAGAGCTTGTAAAATTAAGTACTAGGCCTACAATTAAAGTGCAAATGGTTGCAATGTGCGTTCACGTGTAGGTAGTCATTTGTTGATTTGTACTTCATTGAGTCTGTAACGGTACTTAACGGTAATAATGCTTTTGTGTAACCCCATCTCTTACATCCATTGTGTAACCTCACTGCTCAACTCGATTTTGTATTCACAAGCTTTAATTTTTCATGCTGCAAAGGCTGATACTCAACCACAGTTTACTGAACTTCTGATCCCACAAACTCAAACTCACATTGACTCTTATTTGAGCCCATCCACAAAGTTAACGTGCTAAAGACTGAGGGTCTGAGCCCTGCTGTATTTTTAGATACACCAAACCTTTAACCTTGTTATTCAGCCACATTTACTGAGGAGGCTTCAGCTTGCCTGAAGTTGAGTTTGAAGTTGTCTAAACCTACCTTACCTCTGGCCTTTTTGTAGTTTGTGAATAAAAAAACTAGGATTCAAAGTAATAAGGTGGCTGTATTGCATTACACTGAAATGTTTTTTTGGATATCTGGTTCTGGACAGCTTAACATGCTCCACAGGTTAGACTGAGGTTGAGTGCTGCGTCTCTTCATCTTTGATGTCAGTGTTATCCCAGCTGCCTGGGCTCATGCCTCAGTTATGTAGGTAAAGAAGTGTGTGTGAAGGAGTGAGATGCACAAACACACAGTCTTGTTGTGTCAGTTGACACTAATTGTTTGAAGGTACCACAGACTACAGGACACTCCAATCGCTACTGTGTGTAAGAATATATCTTGTTAGTACTTGACAATGTAATTAATTATGTATTTGACTGTGTTCCCAGTTATTTCAGGGAACTGTTACGTAATACAAAAATGTAATGTAAACTGCAGTTTAAAAGTATTTTGCTTAGACCCAATATGATATTTTTCTATTTTCATTGTGTCTCATAACGACTCTGACTCTTCCAGACTGCCTCGTTCTGCTGGTTTTTAAAGACAAGTCTGAAAAAGCGCAGGGCAACAAGGAGAGGACCAGTATTATCTTGGAGGAGATCTGCGGTCTGGAATTGGGACAGTGGTATGAAGGTGTGGCTTTTACTCTGTCCCTCCTCTGCCTAAACCAGGCTGCTCTACTGGGCTTCGACAGCAAGGAGGCCCTGCAGGCGTGGGACGCCCGCCTACGTTACAGCCTCGGAGAAGGTAAGGAGATCACTCTGTGCTTTGGTTTCAATGTCCTTCTGGTGTGTCACTTCTCAAAACTTTTCAAGAAATGTGAATCACTAAATTTTCCAGAATAATACCACATTTGACCTCGCTATACTGTAATCAAAACAATTCTCAACAAGTGAATTATTGAATTAGGCCTTATTTATGAAAGCCTTAGAGGTGATCAGCTGAAGCATTTTTGAAATAAGCCACAGTTTCTGGATTGATGATTAATTTAATCAAGGTAACAGCAGGATACAGATTCATAAAGTAGGCTAATTTCTTACATAATATAAATTCATGTTTTTTTGTTTTTTTTTTACCTTTGCAAGAAGCAGTTGGTTGCTGACGAATTTGGGACGTTTTAATTGAGTATATGGATGATTTTCAAAATCACTGTTAGCCTTTAAGGCTACCTACATTTACACAACTTATGCATTACACATAAAAGATTACAGACCATCCCCTAAAAACAATACAACTATGTCATCACCCTGTCACCTTCTTTTGCTTCATCCTTCCTAAATAAAACAAATCAGTTTGCATGATGATTGCTAATGGTAACGATCTTTTAGTATTTCACATCATGCAAACTTAATTGTCAATTATGGTTATTTTAAAACTTAGTAAAATTTGGTTGCAATTTTTTTTTGTTACTAAGACTGATGGAATGATGGTTAGTATCTCATTACACTTGCATTTATGACATCCTAGAATTTTAAAGTTAATTTATACCTAAGCATTGAGACTCAAGGTGTATACAGTCCATTGTGTGGATCTATTGCATAAGTTACAGTGGGTACGGAAAGTATTCAGACCCCTTTAAATTTTTCACTCTTTGTTTCATTGCAGCCTTTTTCCAAAAATCAAAAAAGTTCATTTTATTTCTCAGTAATGTACACTCAGCAACCCATCTTGACAGAAAAAAACAGAAATTTAGAAATTTTTGCATATTTATTAAAAAACAAAAACTGAAATATCACATGGTCATATGTATTCAGACCCTTTGCCGTGACCCTCATATGTAACTCAGGTGCTGTCTATTTCTTCTGATCATCCTTGAGATGGTTCTACACCTTCATTGGAGTCCAGCTGTGTTTGATTATACTGATTGGACTTGATTAGGAAAGCCACACACCTGTCTATATAAGACCTTACAGCTCACAGTGCATGTCAGAGCAAATGACAATCATGAGGTCAAAGGAACTGCCTGAAGAGCTCAGAGACAGAATTGTGGCAAGGCACAGATCTGGTCAAGGTTACAAAAAAAATTTCTGCTGCACTTAAGGTTCCTAAGAGCACAGTGGCCTCCATAATCCTCAAATGGAAGACGTTTGGGGACGACCAGAACCCTTCCTAGAGCTGGCCGTCCGGCCAAACTGAGCTATCGGGGAGAAGAGCCTTGGTGAGAGAGGCAAAGAAGAACCCAATGGTCACTGTGGCTAAGCTCCAGAGATGCAGTCGGGAGATGGGAGAAAGTTGTAGTAAGTCAACCATCACTGCAGCAATCCACCAGTCGGGGCTTTATGGCAGAGTGGCCCGAAGGAAGCCTCTCCTCAGTGCAAGACACATGAAAGCCCGCATGGAGTTTGCTAAAAAACACCTGAAGGACTCCAAGATGGTGATAAATAAAATCCTCTGGTCTGATGAGACCAAGATAGAACTTTTTGGCCTTAATTCTAAGCGGTATGTGTGGAGAAAACCAGGCACTGCTCATCACCTGTCCAATACAGTCTCAACAGTGAAGCATGGTGGTGGCAGCATCATGCTGTGGGGGTGTTTTTCAGCTGCAGGGACAGGACGACTGGTTGCAATCGAGGGAAAGATGAATGCGGCCAAGTACAGGGATATCCTGGACGAAAACCTTTTCCAGAGTGCTCTGGACCTCAGACTGGGCCGAAGGTTTACCTTCCAACAAGACAATGACCCTAAGCACACCGCTAAAATAACGAAGGAGTGGCTTCACAACAACTCTGTGGCTGTTCTTGAATGGCCCAGCCAGAGCCCTGACTTAAACCCAATTGAGCATCTCTGGAGAGACCTGAAAATGACTGTCCACCAACGTTTACCATCCAACCTGACAGAACTGGAGAGGATCTGCAAGGAGGAATGGCAGAGGATACCCAAATCCAGATGTGAGAAACTTGTTGCATCTTTCCCAAAACGACTCATGGCTGTATTAGATCAAAAGGGTGCTTCTACTAAATACTGAACAAAGGGTCTGAATACTTATGACCATGTGATATTTCAGTTTTTGTTTTTTAATAAATATGCAAAAATTTCTAAATTTCTGTTTTTTTCTGTCAAGATGGGTTGCTGAGTGTACATTACTGAGAAATAAAATGAACTTTTTTGATTTTTGGAAAAAGGCTGCAATGAAACAAAGAGTGAAAAATTTAAAGGGGTCTGAATACTTTCCGTACCCACTGTATATAAGTGATAAACAGATAAGATCTAATAATAGCATTTGACTGTTCAGCTGGTGGCTGGGATCCAGCTGAATTTTAAAGCAGTCACTAATGACTGTTGGACCTGACTGTGTGCTAGAGGACGTTGTGCTAGAAGACAAATTGCATCACAGTTCGCAGTGTTATTGTACACAAAAAGCACAGTTCAGTATGTACCTCAGTTTTGGGGTCATGGTTTGGTATGTTTTTGGGAAGAAGAAAACAAATGCAGAAAATGTTTTTGAGTATAAACATTCAACAGTGGCTCAAACATTCACAAACATAAACATTCAACAGTTAAGGCACCCAAATATCAGCATTTCGCAAATGGCAGTCATTTTTTATTATAAGACCAACCTGTTGATAATTCCTGACCGGCAACTTTTGCTCGTTGTATACAGGACAGGCACAACAGACTAACTAAAAGGTACACATGAAGGCTCTTTTTAGGGGGGCTCAAGTACTTTGACCATATGCTCTAGTTATTGTACTGTACTGTAACGTATTCTCTACGACTGAGTATGGTTGCATATACACAGTAACATATAGCATTAGTTATTAGTTTTGTATGGTCCAAATCTGCAGTGGGACCGAACCAATATCTCATACCAAATTGAATGTCCTCTACTGACAAATACACATTCTGTTAAAGCCAGAATCACAGTTATTGTTTGTTCATCGCAGTCAAAGTGGCTTTTTGCCGGTAGGAAACTCCACACTCACGCACGTTGAATGAAGTTCCACAAACTCAGGGGCAGAAACACAAATGCAGTGTTCATACTTTGTTCTAATTTTACATCCAGCTTTCTTCATTGGTTTTTATTTATTATCAACAGAACACAGACTCAGTTACCCAGATGTTTATTAGAGGCTTGGCTTGATAGCTTTGGGCTTTAGATCTGAGACTGCTGGGTTTAGAGCTCAGCTCGCTGATCTCATTCTCTGTGTACAGCTGTTTTTCCTTTTCTTTTATTGTTGAATGAAATAAAATCCGTGCTGAGGTAATTATTTTGTAATGACAGTGTGTTTTCTATCCCCTGTGAATCGTATCTGCAACTAATTTCAAGCTGGACTCTCCTTTCCTTATGTTGCATGGCAGCTGGATTCACATTTGCATGATTTCAACTGTATTTTACGTTCCTGCACACCTCCTTACAGTCAAAATCAATACAGTACAAAGAACTTTGATACCTTTTAGGCCGACTTAACTGGTCCCGTTGGAAAGTATTGGAGAGCCATTTCCAGAAAAAAAGCCAGTCTCTCTAAGGAAGAGAATGTATTGAAAAAATGAGATTAAATGAGTTAAATGAAGCTTGATGTCTCTGTTGTTGGCCTTTCTTCATTGTTCTGTTGGGTTCTCTGTTTTCTTAGTTCACAGATTCAGTGTTGGAGTCTTACCAGGAACCAAGTTGGAGAGTGGACCTGCAACTCTTCATTTGTGCAACAACCTACTGGCTCTTGCCAGGGACATCCCTCCCGTTATTATCGGCCACTGGAACCTTCCAGATCTGCGCAGATATGGGCCTGTACCCAATGGGTTTGTGTTCGAGGGAGGAACAAGATGTGGTTACTGTAAGTTTACTGCTCTTCATGCTTTTATGCTACATTTTGATAGGTTTATTTTTGGGAAATTGGCCATTTAGCTATTATGTGACTCCACAAACTGGTACGTTGTGTTTGGCAGACATGAAACTGCACTCTTGTGTTTGGGAAGCATGAGGGCAACCAAAGGAACAGTTGTATGTTTAATACAGTACCAGAAATAACATTTACTGAGTGACACAAATTTCAGGATTAGAAAACAGAAAATCAACAGAAAAACTGAAACAGAAAAAATGAATAAAAGCAAGGCTAAAATAACAAAATAAGAGAAAAAGAGCTGCTATTTCTATCTTCATCATGTAATGAATGTCTCTTGTGAAAAATTGCGTCGGATCATTAGGGGCTAATAGCTCATTAAATAAGTATCTGAGCTGTGTTTTTACCATGGTCTCAAACAGACCAAATCATCAAAGGCTGTGATTTGAGATGATTCATTTGTAGCTTTCATTTAACAGTTTCTGTAAAGGAGATGCTCCTTCAACTCTGAGTTAAATACATGCTTTACAGTATGAATTGGAAAAATGCTTTTGTGTTATTATTTTCTGGGGCTGCTTTTCATGGTTTCCCATAGTTCCAAATAAGGTAAATCTTAATAGCATGTAATTAAGTTTAAGACTAGTGTTTATTTATTTATTTTTTTATCACCTTATGAGTTGGGATCAAGTACCCCTGTTGTCATTTGACATTCATACTACTCCTACTTGGAGTGGCAGAAGCTGGGCGTTTTAACCATTTATCCATTACTTAAAGAAATCCATTTGGACTTCTCTGCTTGCTTGTTCACTAGTTTCCATGCACTCTTACTCCGATTCTTCAGCGGGCGCGTTTTGCTGTGTTCCGGCTGCACCTCTGTTTTGTTCCGTCCAAACATTAAAGCTGCAGTAGGGAGTTTTGAGAAAACGTGGACTTAGCCTAAAAATTTGAACAAGCACACCTTACAGGCTCCTCCCCCTTGCTCTCTGCTGCGCTACAGCCCCCCCTCCACAGCTCCTCGAGCCTGCCGTGAACACGCAGGCTAGTAAGCAGGGCCACCGATGCTTTCCACACAATACAGGGGCTTTATTCTGAGGAGGGTTTAGCTGTTGTGTGCTGTGCCTTTAAAACTTTATGTAAAAAATTGCTTATTTAAAATATTTCTATTAAAAGTTTTGGAAATATTTTTCAATAAAAAAGGGATTAAAAATGTTTATGTAATCGCTCATTTGTGAGGACAAAAGCAGCACTTTACACAGTATATTACTGAATTACCTTTTGGATCAATTTAAAACACTAAACTTTCAGTAGGAATTATGAATCACTGAGGAAGCTCACTAAGCCAAGGAATAACAACATCTTAGAAATATGTCTTAGGTTTTATTTTGCATATGGGTAAAATGAATCAGCTTTTTTGCAAAGTACACACAAGGAAATACTGAACATCTTGATTTGGACTGAAAGATGATTCCTTCACGTGGCTCTGTGTCTGGGGCAATGTCTGACCTGTTGAAGGAGCATAACGAATTTGTGTCAGACATTTCATTTACAATCCTGAGGGGGAAGACACAGGGGCAGGGACAGCGCACAATTAAAGTAGTTTCACCATAGCTGCATTTAATTGTGATCGACAAAAACACATTTAGGCTTACTAAATGTAGGGATTGAAACAATATTGCTTATAATGAGGGCGAAGGAGTTAGCTACAACATTCCTGCCGTGCTACAAGCTAACAAGCTAACTGTTAGACTTAGCTAGCAACAAGCTACAGAGTAAAATGAGATTTGCGCTATCACCAGCGATACTGTAACCATCGCTAGCTTAGTTGTGTAGCTAGTTATTAATAAATGAAACAAATCAAGCAGGGATACTTACATGTCAAGCAGAAATGGGGCTAGCTCTGAACCCGTGTTGAATCCTTTCAGGAGGCGTAGCTCCCTCCACCTCTGAAAAGCCGCTCCGATGTTGACCCTCGTTTTATTTCGGGCTCGGTTTAATTCTTTCTTTTAGCTCGCTTTTTGTCATCGGTCTTCTTCTGTTTGCCCGTCTTTGTTTTCTGAGCAGGTGTCACTCGAGAAATTGGCAGTTTTCCTGAAAAGTTGTTTCTCCGCGATTAGCACAGCTGCAGCACACTGGCAATCTTGAGCTTGGACACGGTACGCGCTGTGCGGGGGGAGGGGGAGGGTTATGAGCAGCGCGTACACGAGAGTGATTGACACTGCTAAGACAGTCCTCCTGGCTCTGATTGGCTGTTTTGACCGGGAGCGGTGCATTTCTGCCAGTGGCAGTAGGAGCACAGGGAGGAGCCATAGGAGCTTGACTTTTTCACAGATTATCTGTCTCATATTCTACTGTCAGGACATAGTGACAGTTTTAACAAATATGTAAAAAATACATTTTTACAAAAGTTACCTACTGAACCTTTAACTTGAATGGCCGTGATTGCTCACAGGGCACGCGGTGCGCCTGGAATGCAGCGCAGACGCACCTGGTGGAAATTAGGGATTAATCCCAGCACACGGTATTAAGGTGTTACACCAAACTCAGGTCATTGGAAAATGTGGCGTGCCCTTAGCAGTTAGCCTGCCCATCCATCCATCTCTTGCCACCTGCTTATCTGGGGTTGAGTCCCCGGTGGCAGCAGCTCCAGCAGTGGAGCCCAAACATTCCTTTTTGAGCCACATTACCCAGCTCTGACTGGATGCCCCCACCCCCACTGAAAGAATGATATAATTGTGCTATATATTTCAAAAAACAAACAAACAAATGTAAAAATAAACACACATTCACACATACAGGCAATTTGCTTGCTGTTCCTCACCTTACAAGTTCAATACATTTTAAAGGGATATTTTACCATTGGAAAGATGAATATATCTTTAAATTGGGTCACTTATGTAGTAGTAATGTGTTTTCCAGTGTTTTTTTTTTTTTAAATTGGTGCCTTCTAGGCAGATAAAAGGCAGAAAATGTGTTTTTGGCTCATGTAGATTAAAGAAACCAGGTAAGCCTCTCTTCTCTAAGCGAAGCTCCCTGTGGCGCAATTTGGATGCTACCAAACCATCATCCGCCATTAGCATTCCATTGACTCCCATTCATTTTGGCGCCACTTTGACATTGAATAACTTTACATCTGAAGCGTATAAAACTCTATTTGTCCATTGTTTCTAAAGAAACACTACAATGTATAAAAGGCTCCATTAACTTGTACCTCACATCATGGCTCCGTAGCAGATGTTTTATGAAAATAGGCTAACTATTGTGTCTTAGCCAAGCGATTTACTGTCGCACAGTAGAAGAATTACCGAACAGTACAGGAGAGGCTTGCAGACCGTTTGGACTTACATTAGCTGTTTAGGTTTAATTACTAATGTTAACTAGCATTTTATTTAGCAATAATTAGCCTGTACCTATGTTATCTCCTAACATATACCTACACTCTCCGTCTCTGCTGTTTGGGAGTGATTGAGATTTCTCTTGGCACAGCTACCAGAAGACTTACAGCTTTCAGACAGGTCGCCCAGTTCACATCTACGTCGTCAAACTCAGTTGGAGGCTGCGTAGTAACGCTCAGCCATCACTGGAAAAGAGCTTTTTATAGCCTTCACTTGTCTACGTCCAGAACATCGGGATCTGTTGGTCCATTTCTTTAACTGTCTATGGAGTCCTCTCCCAAGCCACACCTACCGTTTACAGACATAGACAGACAACTCTAGTGTGTTTTATTGTAATTTCAACTATAACACAAACCGTTTCACCGCGGCTCAAGTGGTGTTACACATTTTAAATATATAAAAACGACATACAAAACAGGCTACATTTAGTGCACACACATTATTGGATCCATAAAGTTCAGCTAACGCAATGGAGTGATGTAAACACAGAGTATAAATACAGCCGTGAATTTGGGTGGAATGTAGAATGGTTGGCATTTAAGTCAGGAACTCCACCAGCGGTTAGCAGTAATTGGATAAAAGCCCCCCTAGTGATTTTGGAGAGAGAAATTAGGTAGAAATACACTAGTGGACTCCTATGACACCATTGTATTCATAATATGCCATACTATCAATAAATAAATAAAATTACAGTCAATAATATTAATACAGCATGCATGTTGCTCCCTCTAAAGTTGTGGATAGATACAGACATCTCTTTTCTTAAGGCTAACTATGTATATTAGCTTTAGCCTGGCTGGTAGCAGCTTTCTGGCAACTCTGCGGTGAAAAATGTCCAGGAGACGTTGAGAAAACGTTGCATTATTCAGGCGATTTACTTCATCCTTAAAACACGTGCTTCATTTTGTCTTTGGCAGCTGCTGCTTACGGTACTTTTTTTCCTTACTTCCAAACAAACCTGTTGACAATGACGTAAAAGGAGAAAGGTAAAAGTTAACTTTTCAATCAAGCAGAAAAAGTTATGTAGCGTTAACATTGCACATCATAGACAATGGAACAAAATCCCATGCAGCCCCAATTCAAAGTCTCATATTTGTAATCCTATTTGGTTTTTATTGGTAATTTTGATTTACTTAGATGAATAATGGCGATCATATGATGTAAACAGCAGTAACATTTTTCACTTGTTCTCATGTGTGTGTTTTGTCCTTTCCGACTTGGTGAATTGTGCATCCAAAAAACAGCTGCTTGATGAGAAACCTGCTGGAGGGAATTATTCTGTCTGTGCAGTATCACCCCTGCTGTGCCCAAAATACCACATAAAGCGTCACTCTGTAGAAGTTGTTTTTAATAAACAGTAGCTAGCCCCTAAGCTCAGTCATAATAGCCCGAGCTGTGTCTGTCCCTGTGATCTGCAAACCACAGTTTACATCTTGGACAAACATGAAACCATTAAAGCAGAGACGGGTGCATGTCATCATCACCTGAAGGGGACAGAGGCAGACATGAGGGGAACGCCAGAGACATCAGAGCATTACGGCCACGTGATAACCCCACTGGAAAAATGACACTCGCAGTATGTGGTGTGTGATTTATTTAGTTTCATTAAATCTTCAGCAGTGCATCTTGCATAATATGTAGACCGTCAGACGGCATGTACATCTTCTCAGAAAAGGGAAATGTGAAGGTGCATCTACATGTTTGTTGAAGGGCGTGCATTCCTGTGACAGGTAATGTCTCAGCACAGTTCATTCACAGCAGGAAAAGAAGTGGTGTAACGGTGATTCACCTCTTGCTTCTGTTTGAAGCTGCCTTTGTCTGACCTCTTGTCCACGTGCTGCTTGATAGTTTATCCTCAATTATTTTAATTTTACAAATTAGTAAGAGTGATGGAGAGAAGTGTTTCTTTTGAGTATTTCTTGCGTGCTGTGTATATACTAAAGCCTTATCACACTTGATATAGCGGCTAAAATGATTAGTCAGATGGACAATAATAGAAGGAAAGTGAATAAGCAAAAATTTGGAAATTCAACTTGATGGATACTTGCAAGAGTCAAGTTGTATGATGAAATAAGGAGAAAATCTAATAAAATATCATAGTTTACTATTAATGAAGAATTTCATGTATTTTAGAAGTTTAAGCAGGCAATGGTCCCAAAGATGTGAGTTTTTCTCACTTGAGAATAGAAAGATATTGTGCAGTTTGCTCCAAAACAAACTTCCGCTTTAAAGTTTGCCTGCTTGGATGACTTTGCTGTTGTGAGAATAGAAAGGCCAGCCTTCGCTCTTGTAAAGATTCAAGCTAATTTACACTTCCCACTTACTGAACACGACCAAAGTACTGTTACTTTGTAATGCCGCTGTGTGTTATCACTTTGTAGAGGAGAGACCAGAAGGGTCCACTTGAGTTGTTTTTGTTCCTCCACAGAATCTTTGCTGTAAACCTAATGAGCCCTGCCACCTGTCCTTTGTTTTGCTTTGTGTTTTTTTTGTACTCAAGCTTTTGGCAGTACACCTGATGCTATCAAAAGAGACACAAGTAGAAGTGGTTCCTTCTTTAAAAAAAAGAAAAAAAATTAAATTCAGCCTTAGAGTCTAACCAAATGAGTTTCTGTGCCAGAGTAGAGTACAATATAAGATGAAATAATTAAACTCAGGCAATACATCTTCAGTTTTGACTGGTGCAGCCTTTACTGCTGACCTCTGAACCAGCAGACTGCGACTGGAGTGTTGGGAATGTGATTGAGGACTGTCTGGACCTGGGTGGTCTCAGGGACAGGGTGACACAACCCCCCGCTTTAATGGTGACAACTTGTAACGGACAGCCAATTGTGTTGTCAGAGGGAGGTCAAGAGACCTCTTGGGGAGCTTGACCTTTTAACCTTTTTCATTTTTATAGCACCCTTTGATGACACTCAGTGGATGTGGGACTGGTAGCAGTAAAAAGGACATGTGAAATCTATAATATATCCACAGCCGTTGCTGAGT
Source organism: Etheostoma perlongum (assembly GCA_026937815.1). Lineage (NCBI taxonomy): Eukaryota > Metazoa > Chordata > Actinopteri > Perciformes > Percidae > Etheostoma > Etheostoma perlongum. Next base: position 6,331,050 of record CM049389.1, read on the forward strand.
ATCAAACCTCAATACTTTGCTGGAACAAAAACTGAATGCTAGGTCCAATCTGTCCACTGTAAATCTATAATTCTTATTCATTACCTCCTGTATAGTAGAAATTGTACAATTAGAGTGTAGTATTTCTATTTGGCCTTGTAGCAGATATTTCAGTCCTGAAAAATCTAGCATGGCACTAATCAAGTCTACCTTTTACAGGGGCCGGTGTTTTTTTGCTTGCATCTGCTGAGAGCGAGCAGATCAGCTTTCTATTCGACTGCATCGTCAGAGGCATCTCCCCCACCAGAGGCCCTTTTGGACTGCGGCCAGTTTTGCCAGGTCAGTATCAGAGGTGTTAAAAGCTGCTTATCTGGAAAGGACTGGAAAACCAACTGTGCTCTACAGAGACAGTTTAGTTGTAAGGACTATTATTTAAAGAGACAATGTGGATCTCGATGTGATGTATTATTTCAATAATGAATAGCCTCGCTGTTACCAAGGAGTATGAATAAACACTTAAGTCAACACTTACCATTTAAATTGTAGCAAACTGTGCATGGCTCCCCTCCTGTGCCTCCAGGGATTATCGTAGCCGTTACGTGTGTTGCCTTCCTGGCATCCAACCATTTTTGGCAGAATGAGTCAGAGGATTTGTCCGTGGATGGATGTGCCTTGATGTGACTAAATTATGACTGTCAGCTGTGTTTTATGTAATTGGATAATCCTCCAATAATTTTAGTCTTCTTAGGGTCGCCTTAAACTTCAGTAAGAGGATAATTTATGTACTAACTGTACTAACTATGATTATGATTGGCAGCCAATTCAATTGTATTCTATGTATAGTTGAATGTAGTGCTACTGGTGGGCAAGCTGGAGGATGGACAATCCTTTTTGTACTTCTATTCATCTGACTTTAACCTGTATAAGATGCCAAGCACGCTGGTTAAATGATGTGGACGTCATGATCTCCATATGGGAATATTTGAATACTAAAGTATACTTTTTTTTTTTTTTATTATCACATACTTAGTGTGCATCCGTGAAGTTTTGTTTGTATAAAAAGCCCTGACCTCTAGCATGTCCACCCTCAGCTCCTCTGCTCGCTTGTTCTTCTGCCACCTGACAGTATCTTATGCTTAGTTTCTTTGCTAAAGAAAAAAAACTTTTTCTAGCTCCAGCTTATCAATTGTAAGAAGTTGCTGTTTTTTCTTTGTGATATGTGGGGGTTTGGAATGACAGTTTGAAAACAATATTGAACATTTTATCTCACGGTTATAGTGACCAAAATGACCACGTTTTTCGGTATTATTGTGGTATTTTTAAAAGTGCGTTCAGTGCCTTTAGCAGCAACTTCCGGAAACGTTCTGCAGACAGGATAACTATCTTCAATCTAACTGTCCTTCCCCATGCTTATAATAACCAAAATGTGCCCGAGCTTCAGCCTTAGTCCTGTTGTGTGCTTGGGTAGTCTCAAAGTCTTATTTTCAAGTGTTTCTCATCTCTCCAGCTATCATATACTCTCCAAAAAATTGAAATTGTAGAAATTGTCTCAGATACGAAAAAATCATAGATCCCTATACCTTATCTATCGGATGGCTCTTAGTTCTGTTATTTTAACACGCTTTAGCATGCTAGATCTAATATTTCTAAAGCTGTTAAAGTTCATTTGCTCTCCTGCTGTCCAATTAACACCTTCGATTTTCCACACTAGTGGTTTGATTTAGAAATCTCACCCAGTGTGTAACTTAACAGGAAATGTGGACTGGGCAGCTGTGGGGTCTAGTGGATATTCCTGTTCTCACACATCTCGCTGCTCAATCACAGGTTGAGCTCATACTCCTATTATTGTGGTGCATAGTAGAATAAATAGCAGAGAGGATGTCTGAGGGAGAGCAATGGGTCAAAGTCACAGTTCACACAAGCGAAGCAGCCAAAGCCTTCTAATCACTCCGGGCATGTATGTAACCTCATCCACAGGATTCCACTGCTGCCTCCCCCCTTCATTTCATACTCAATCACCCACTGCTCCACTTCCCCCTCCCTCTTATTTATACTCTTATTTCTCTCTGCAGCCATAATTGTGTCTGTTCTTCTCAGTTGTGGTCTGTGTCTCTGTTTCCTGACTAAATCGCTCTGCTGTTGGTGTCAGTTTTGAGACACAAGATAAATGTAGGGTGGACCGTTCTTTGCCGGTTAGAGTAGCCAGAAAGTTCTAATTTGGTCAAAGGGGGGGGGGTTAGTGGAGCTTAGCTGGGATGAGCATGTTGCAAAAAATACAGCGTGTGATAGGCTGCAACAACTGTCAGTCAGGCAGATATTACCCCACTTCTTTCTCATCTCTTTGGCTGTGCTCCATTTGGTCGTGCTGGCGTGTTACCTAGCGCCAGAGGCAGGGGAATGTGTTGTATGAGGCGGAGCCATCACAACTGATGTGAAATATTTGTCAGTTTGGATTGTTTACGGTGATGCTGGTACACGTTTGTACACCATACACACCAAGACACTAGATCTGTAATCATTTAAAAAAAAAAACTCACATTTTTGTCATATTAAAATGAAAGTATGTTTTCAGAAAGAAAACATCTAGAATTAATGTAATGTATTTGTTTTTGTATGTAGAAATTCTTTAGATCTTAGTTTAAAATATTGAAGTCTTTTTAGAATAATTTTTGATGGTGAGTTTGGCTCTAAACTAGACTGCAGGAGTAGGTCTTTTCCGGCCAAATACATATCCAAGTTTTATCTCTTTGAATTGTTAAGATTCATTATAGCTCAACATGTGGAACTTTAACAACCAGCCTGTCAACCATTTGCAGAGTTCTGGTTTATTTACCACATTACTGCTTCAGGCTCAAAATTGATCCAGTGTTAGTTGACCTTGGTGTTCTAAGGTACATAATATACTTGAACAGCACTAACAATCTTCCCAGCAGTAGCAAAGCACGTACCAATAGAGCCACGTGGCAGTGCTATTAATAAACCCAGTAGTGGTGCACAAATACTGCAAGGTGTTCCCCTGTGTGACCCTTTCCTGTGCTTTCCCAAAAAAATGCTAGTGTGCAACACTCCTGCCAAGGTGTGCATTAGTTATTCTCTTTACTTTAATAACATCTTGTGGCCAACAAGTTATTTTCCTGATGTCACAGTTTTCACGAGTGAAACCCTTGAGGTTTTAAAGTGTCCCTTCTTGTTTGCCTGGAGTTGTTGTTGGATGTGTTTTCTCAGCTGTGCTTGTGTCACCACAGTGCAGGATCCTCATCTGCGTCACATTTGATCCCTCATCTCAGTGACGGTAGCAAGACTTGCAAAACTTATTTTGTCGTGACTAGTTAGTTTGATCACTGCAATATAAGTGTACGCACGTATGTATGTGTGTATATATATATATATATATATATATATATATATATATATATATATATATATATATATATATATATATATATATATATATATATATAATAGTGTGTGTGTGTGTGTATATACATACACACACCTCAGCAAAGGGAGATAAAATCAGCGCCATGACCTCTGATGCTCACTCAGAAACTAATGAAAGACAGTCAGTGAGTGAACACTTACAAGGCACCTCAGAGAAGAGCAATAAAACTAAGGTGCCAACCTCTTATGAACACCCAGACTCCTGTCACATCTGCAGCTTTCTCACATCTATATTGTGTGTATGTATACAGTACAGACCAAAAGTTTGAACACACCTTCTCATTCAATGCGTTTCTTTTATTTATATATGATTTTTATTTACATTGTAGGTTATCACTGAAGGCATCAAAACTATGAATGAACACGTGGAATTATGTACTTAACAAAAAATAACTGAAACCATGTCTTATATTCTAGTTTCTTCAAAGTAGCCACCCTTTGCTCTGATTACTGCTTTGCACATTCTTGGCATTCTCTTGATGAGCTTCAAAAGGTAGTCCCCTGAAATGGTTTCCCAACAGTCTTGAAGGAGTTCCCAGAGATGCTTAGCCCTTGTTGGCCCTTTTGCCTTCACTCTGCGGTCCAGCTCTCCCCAAACCATCTCAATTGGGTTCAGGTCCGGTGACTGTGGAGGCACAGCACTCCAACACTCTCCTTCTTGGTCAAATAGCCCTTACACAGCCTGGAGGTGTGTGTCATGGGGTAAATGTCCTGTTGAAAAATAAATGATGGTCCAACTAAATGCAAACCGGATGGGATGTCGCATGTTTCTGCAAGATGCTGTGGTAGCCATGCTGGTTCAGTATGCCTTCAATTTTGAATAAATCCCCAACAGTGTCACCAGCAAAGCCCCCCCGCCCCCCCCACACCATAACACCTCTTCCTCCATGCTTCACGGTGGGAACCAGGCATGTAGAATCCATCCGATCCCCTTTTCTCCGTCGCACAAAGACACGCGGTTGGAACCAAAGATCTCAAACTTGGACTCCTCAGACCAAAGCACAGATTTCAACTGGTCTAATGTCCATTCTTTGTGTTTCTTGGCCCAAACAAATCTCTTCCGCTTGTTGCCTCTCCTTAGCAGTGGTTTCATAGCTGCTATTTGACCATGAAGGCCTGATTCGCACAGTCTCTTCTTAACAGTTGTTCTAGAGATGTGTCTGCTGCTAGAACTCTGTGTGGTATTAATCTGGTCTCTAATCTGAGCAAACTTGCAATTTCTGAGGCTCGTGACTCCGATGAACTTATCCTCAGCAGCAGAGGTGACTCTTGGTCTTCCTTTCCTGGGGCGGTCCTCATGTGAGACAGTTTCGTTGCAGCGCTTGATGGTTTTTGCGACTGCACTTAGGGACACATTCAAAGTTTTTGCAATTTTCCGGACCAACTGACCTTCATTTCTTAAAGTAATGATGGCCACTCGTTTCTCTTTACTTAGCTGATTAGTTCTTGCCATAATATGAATTCTAACAGTTGTCCAATCGGCTGTGTATCAACCTGACTTCTGCACAACACAACTGATGGTACCAACAACATTAATAAGGCAAGAAATTCCACTAATTAACCCTGACAAGGCACACCTGTGAAGTGAAAACCATTTCAGGTGACTACCTCATGAAGCTCATTGAGAGAACACCAAGGGTTTGCAGCACTATCAAAAAAGCAAAAGATGGCTGAAGAAACTAGAATATAAGACATGTTTTCAGTTATTTCAAATTTTTTGTTAAGTACATAATTTCACGTGTTCATTCATAGTTTTGTTGTCTTCAGTGATAATCTACAATGAGAAGGTGTGTCCAAACTTTTGGCCTGTACTGTATGTAAAAATATATAAATTGAACCTTTTATGGATTATTCTTCAGATGCAGATCCCAGTGCCAGTCAGACAAATTCGGAGGAGAGGTTGAATCACGAGGCCCAGGAGCTGGAGAAACGATTGAGCATGCTCTCTCACAGGAGCAGCACAGGTATAGCAAGTTTCTGCAATGCTGTGCTCAGATTTGAAGTAGAGAAAAATGTGAAACAGCAGCAAGTTCTACCATTTTACAAATCTTCCTCCTCTGTGTATCTTTCATTATATAACTACCCCAAAGCACCCATAATTATTCTTTTACAGCAGTGATGATGATCCCGCTTCACCACCTAATGGTATAAATGATACATTGGCTTTTAATAATGCTGCACTTCCGCAAATCTGGTTTGCAGGTTGACATTTCTCTCACAGGTGATTTATTGTTTCTATTATGTGGTGGAAGAAAAACAGGCAATGATATAATGATGCTTTAATGTTGTGTTCTTTAATGTTTTTTTAAAAAGCTGTTGATGAAAGTCTCTTTAATGTTGTCTTTGACAGTCTCGTCTTCGTACAGCCAGTCTGCTGGGGGAGACGACCACAGCATATCCGGTTCCTCCGACACATCAGACACCAGCCAGTCTGACTGCAGTATTGGCAGTCGCGTGGCCATTTGGACTGAGCCGTCCTCCAACCCATCTGAACACATCAGCCATGTGGGAGCTAAAGCGGCAATTCAGAGCTTTGAGAAGCTTTCCATCAACCAGGGAGGTGGAAACCGGCCTGCTGTCAAGCCCCCTCGACAGCTTCAGGAGATCGGCCGCCAGAGCTCGTCTGACAGCGGTATTGCCTCTGGCAGCCATTCCTCTTACACTGGGAGTTTCTCCTCCTACACAGGCAGCCTGGATATCACCCATGGGGAGGACTTTGGGTCTGTTTTCAGCTTGCCTCCTCACTTGGCTCAAGACCTGAGCCCTTGTATTTGCGTCACTGTCCCTGGACATGAATACCAAGTACCGACATCACTTAGGTATCTCTACGACAGCCCCAGGAGTCTGTTACAGGAGGGAAGTGAGGGTGTCAAAGACAATGAACCCTCCACCCAAACTAAGGACATACCTGTCTATTCAGGCTTCACAACAGACTCAGCGAAGGGGATAAAATCAGCGCCATGACCTCTGATGCTCACTCAGAAACTAATGAAAGGCAGTCAGTGAGTGAACACTTACAAGGCACCTCAGAGAAGAGTAATAAAACCAAGGTGCCGTCCTCTAGTCAACACCCAGACTCCTGTCACATCTGCAGCTCTCTCACATCTGTCTCCAAAACCATTGTGACAATCTGTTCAGTTTGTGGTGGATTTAAGGTAAGTAGAAACATATCTTTGTCAGTTGTGCTTGTTTAAAAAAACAATGTGTGTGTGTGTGTGTGTGTGTGTGTGTGTGTGTATGTGTGTGTATATATATATATACATACAGTGCCTTGCGAAAGTATTCGGCCCCCTTGAAGTTTTCAACCTTTTGACACATTTCAGGCTTCAAACATAAAGTGAAGAATCACCAACAAGTGGGACACAATTGGGAAGTGGAACGAAATCTATTGGATATTTTAAACTTTTTTGGCAAATAAAAAACTGAAAAGTGGTGCGTGCAAAATTATTGGGCACCCTTGCTTTAATACTTTGTAGAGCCACCTTTTGCTGCGATTACAGCTGCAAGTCGCTTGGGGTATGTCTCTATCAGTTTTGCACATCGAGAGACTGACATTCTTGCCCATTCTTCCTTGCAAAACAGCTCAAGCTCAGTGAGGTTGGATGGAGAGCGTTTGTGAACAGCAGTTTTCAGCTCTTTCCACAGATTCTCGATTGGATTCAGGTCTGGACTTTGACTTGGCCTTTCTAATACCTGGATACGTTTATTTGTGAACCATTCCTTTGTGGATTTTGCTGTATGTTTGGGATCATTGTCTTGTTGGAAGATAAATCTCCGTCCCAGTTTCAGGTCTTTTGCAGACTCCAACAGGTTTTCATCCAGAATGGTCCTGTATTTGGCTGCATCCATCTTCCCCTCAATTTTAACCATCTTCCCTGTCCCTGCTGAAGAAAAGCAGGCCCAAACCATGATGCTGCCACCACCATGTTTGACAGTGGGGATGGTGTGTTGAGGGTGATGAGCTGTGTTGCTTTTACGCCAAACATATTGTTTTGCATTGTGGCCAAAAAGTTCGATTTTGGTTTCATCTGACCAGAGCACCTTCTTCCACATGTTTGGTGTGTCTCCCACGTGGCTTGTGGCAAACTTTAGACGAGACTTTTTATGGATATCTTTGAGAACGCTTTCTTTGTGCCACTCTTCCACAAAGGCCAGATTTGTGCAGTGTACGACTGATTGTTGTCCTATGGACAGACTCTCCCACCTCAGCTGTAGTTCTCTGCAGTTCATCCAGAGTGATCATGGGCCTCTTGGCTGCATCTCTGATCAGTCTTCTCCTTGTCTGAGCTGAAAGTTTAGAGGGACGGCCAGGTCTTGGTAGATTTGCAGTGGTCTGATACTCCTTCCATTTCAAAATGATCGCTTGCACAGTGCTCCTTGGGATGTTTAAAGCTTGGGAAATCTTTTTGTATCCACATCCGGCTTTAAACTTCTTCACAACAGTATTACGGACCTGCCTGGTGTGTTCCTTGGTCTTCATGATGCTCTCTGCGCTTTCAACAGAACCCTGAGACTATCACAGAGCAGGTGCATTTATACAGAGACTTGATCACACACAGGTGGATTCTATTTATCACCATCAGTCATTTAGGACAACATTGGATCATTCAGAGATCCTTGCTGAACTTCTGGAGTGAGTTTGCTGCACTGAAAGTAAAGGGGCCGAATAATTTTGCACGCACCACTTTTCAGTTTTTTATTTGCTAAAAAAGTTTAAAATATCCAATAGATTTCGTTCCACTTCACAATTGTGTCCCACTTGTTGGTGATTCTTCACAAAAAAAAAAATTTATATCTTTATGTTTGAAGCCTGAAATGTGTCAAAAGATTGAAAACTTCAAGGGGGCCGAATACTTTCGCAAGGCACTGTATATGTGTGTGTGTATATATATATATATATATATATATACATACATACATACACACACACACACACACACACACACACACACACACACACACACACGTATTTATGTGTGTTCAATATATCCTTTTACCCGAAACATACCGAACTGGGTTAAGCTCAGATATAGTGTAGTGTAGTTCTATTCTTGTTGGCCATCTGTTTGCCACTAAACTTCAACCTAAAAAAAAAGGCATCCTCAGTGTATGCAAATAAATTGTCTCCTGAACGTTCTCTGTTGTATGACTCCCTGTCATACCGTAGCAGCTTGTGTGAGCAGGCCTCAATTCCGTCAATTTGACCTTAGCTGTACCGTGCAGGCTGCCGCTCTGCGTAAGACAACCAACCGTCCATCTAAAAAGCTAGTATTGCAGGAGCCAATTAAGGATACATTGACACATTGTCATTGTATCCAGCAGGTTTACCTTATGGGTGACTTGCAGTTCTTCTCTTTTCACACCTTTACCTCCTTTTTGTTGCTCAATTTAATGCGGTTGAAAGTTAAGGGCGTTATTTCTTTTTTATGACAAGTTCATGTAAACTACAAACTTAATGTCATCCAAATGTATTCACGGCTTTTAAAGATTCAATAATTTATAGCCATTAACTGCAGTTGATTTGGAAGTTGTTTTGGTACTCTCAACAAGGACAAAACATATGGTAACATAGTACACAGAAAAACACACTGCCAAAATTACAATAGAGACAATACAGATACAATAAATGCAAAGTGTAACCAAAGGGCTTATGTCCTTGTTGCTGGAACCACAAAATGTTTGGCGCCGTTTTGCTTAAAAATGACTTAATTCACGAGCAAAACAGTTGACAATTACATTTTCTTACAGTCAACTATTCCCATTAACTGACTAATTGTTTGAGCTTTACTTTGTTTTCTCCGTTGTTAAGTATAAGTTGCTGTAAGGGAAGAAAGACATGGTGTGATCAGTTCTTTCCCCATTTGATTTGGATATGTACAGTGGGGTTTGAAAGTTTGGGCACCCCAGGTAAAATGTTTTATTAATGTGCATGAAGAAGCCAAGAAAAGATGGAAAAATCTCCAAAAGGCATAAAATGACAGATTAAACATTCGTATAATATGTCACAAAAAGTTAGATTTTATTTCCATCATTTACACTTTCAAAATATCGGAAAACAAAAAAATGGCGTCTGCAAAAGTTAGGGCACCCTGCAGAGTTAATACCTTATCAAGTTTGCGTCCAAAAATCAGGCTTGTCTATGTGTTCATTTGCAAACTTCAAATGCTGATTTTTGTGGTGAGGATGTAGAAGAGGTTTTCTTCTGATGACTCTTCCATGAAGACCATATTTGTACAAGTATCTCTTTATAGTGGAATGGTGTATCACAACTCCAGTGTCTGCCAGGGCTCTCTGGATGGATCGTGCAGTCAAACGTGGGTTCGGACTTGCTTTTCTCACAATCCTGTTGTTGTTCTGTCTGATATTTGTCTTGGTCTTTCAGATCTTTCTTTAACTTCCACTGTTCCTGATGACAGCCATTTCTTAATTACATTCCGAACAGAGGATGTTGGCATCTGAAAACGCTTTGCTATCTTCTTATGGCCTTCTCCTGCTTTGTGAGCGTCAACTATTTTCAGTTTCAGTTTTCTAGACAACTGCTTAGAAGAAGCCATGGTGCTGATTGTTGGGGCAAGGTCAGATGAGTCTGGGCATTTAAAACCTTAAGATTGACATCACCTGGTCATTCCAGATGATGATTGAGAACAATCCATGACACTGTCAGGGCGGTGCATGCTAGAAACTCTGCTCAAACTCAAACTTTTGCAGATGCCATCTTTTTCTTTTGTTATTTTGAAAATGATGTGTAAATGATGGAAATAAAATCTAACTTTTTGAGATATATTATACGAATGTCTAACCTGTCATTTGATGCCAAATATCCTATTGCACTCTTTAAGGCTGAGCTTGAGCTATAATTTAAATTTCTTGGGAAATCCCTATCATTCAAACATCTAGATGCAAACTCACCCTGAGCAACACAATGCACCCCTGTAGTGCTTATTGGCTCACAGTTAAAGGGCCATTTCAAAAGAGACCATCAAACCATAACTACATATGTGCCTCTTTTGGAGTATTTCAGTGCATGAAGATAATTTTATCAGAATGAATTGTGCTATAATTGCAGTCACACTGTTGTGACCTGGCATCCAGAGCGCTGACAGCCATGATCCCTCACAACTTTTAAAATATACATTTATAAGTTATAAAACCTAAACAGCCCACTGTGGTGATTTTTAAAAGGATAAGTTGTGTATGTGTAGCCAAAGCCTGATATTTCTTGTTCCTCTGTGTCTTAGAGTACCAGTTTTGTCACTGTATTTTATTTTGGGTTAGTACCACACATTATACTGTCCTGCTGCTGTAAATACTCACTCGGGTAAAAAACCTGCAGCTAACAGTAGTCTCCAACAAATGCACGTTTTCCTCCTGTTTGAGTAACATTTGCATCTATTCAAGGACATTATGTAGTCTTTAAAAATAAAAAAAGAAGTATACACTACCGGTCAAAAGTTTGGGGTCACTTATACATTTCCATACCACTCCATTATAGACAGAATACCTGCTAATTTGGGTGGGGGGGCTGATCTTTAATACAATATCTACATTGCCCATTACCAGCAACCATTCATCCAATGTTCCAAAGGCACATTCTGTGTACTAATCTATCATTTAAAAATAAAAAAACTAGAAAAACATTGGAGAACCATTTTACTATTATGTAAGCACATAATGTAATCTGAAAACGGCTGCCCTGGTTAAAAAAACAATGCAACTCATCTCAGCTGGCATTCTGTCTACAATGGAGTGCAATGGGAATTTCTATGTGACCCCAAACTTTTGACCGGTAGTATATATTAAGTACATACTTTTCCAGATTTACATCTTCAGTGGAAACCCTTCAGCTTCTGGCTGAAAAACAAAGTCAGGAAATATTGAGATGGATTAAGGCACTGTTGGTTTTCATCTTTTATGGAATTGTTGGCAATTTAAAAAAATACATGGATCATTGCCAGTCTTTTCCTTTGAAATGCCTCATATTTAGAAACCAGGCTAAGAATGTGTTGTTGCTTATTTATCTAATTAAGCCAGTTTGCATTAAGAATATAATTTGTGTAATATGCTGTTTCATCTCACAGGGGACACAGTACATCCCTGCAAGTGGTGCAGTGATCCCTGCCTTACCAGGTGAGTGTAATCACTTAAAATATTATATGCCTGCTGCATGCTTTGATTCTTGCATGCATGAGCAGTTGATGCATGTTTAAGAGAAAAACATTCATAATTTGCTATAGCAGCCACAGCATGCCGATTTGATTTGGGACAGAAATCAAAGTGTGTTGAAGGTGTTTTTTTTTTTTGCCTCCAGAACAATATATTTTCAATCCATCAGATCAAAGTGTTGACACGTCACCATGCAGACCCTGCATTGTCAGTGAATACAATATTGCAGTAAAAAACATTCTGGTGAAACCCTGTGCCTTCCCTGTCTCTGGGGGCACTGATCGCTCAGAGACGCTAACAGTGAGGAAAAGTGAGAATTCACCGCTGCCAAAAAAAGGAGGAGATAAATTATCCAGTCTCTTAGCTGATCTGTTAGGCTTTCCAAGCGCAGATAGGCCAGAGGCCAAGACTAAAAGACTGAACCTATATGAGTCAATGAGCCCTAGATTTGGAAATGAGCTCAAATCCCCAGCAACAGGCACCTGCGTACCAATACAGGATTTACAGCAAGACAGAAGATCTGTCATTTATGAAAACTGTTTGAAGTGTACAGGGGAGCACTGCCACCCTCCACCACAGGTCGTACCCGCTGAAATGTACCGCAACAGGAACATTTCCATTTTACACACCGTTCCAACTGGGCTGAACCTGAAGAACAGCCAAGAACAGGAAGTAGATGTTAATGAGGAACTGCTCTATCAAGCTCCCAGTGATGGATCAGAGAGCGTGGACGGCCAGTGTCAGTATGAAGAGATGAATGGTTGGACAGGGACCGGTGAAGGTAAGAGGCCTCTTCTCCAGTTTCCTCTTCAACTCACAACAAAGCTTCTACGATTCCTTTGGTGTCCTTTTCCTCTTCAGTCTTTGGAAATTGATCTTCTCTTTGTTTCCATCCTGTTGTTCTTTATCTGAGTAAAAAGAACACTTTATTCTTGTCTTCTTCAACTGCTTGTTTTCTCTCTGTACTCTGGTGTTTTCTTGTACAACACAGTTTAGGGGGCTGTTAAACATAGAGGGCCGTGTACCACTTTATTTCTCTGTCAAAGGGTTTATAAGTTGTAATACTTTATTCATGGTTAATAAATCCTTCACTGATGACTTCTAAGAGATCCTTGTAAATTATAGAGTGTGGTCCAGACCTACTTCATCTTTAAAGTGTCTTGAGATAACTCTTGTTATGAATTAATACTATAAATTGAATTAAATTGAAAAGAGTTTTAGACCGTTTTTTTGGGTTGCCAGATTATGAATAATGTATTTGCCTTTACATTACTTAACATTTTAACAGGGCTTATTAACAATAGTGAGTTATAGTAACAATTTATTAAGCATTTATTTGATGAGAAACATTATTACAATAGCCAACAGCATTATTACTAAATTTAAAGGATTAACCCAAACAAAGGATTTTTTTTCTGCAGACCTTTGCACCCTTAAACACCATTTAATGGTCTATAACTGAACTATGAATCATTAGTAAAGTAGTTATTTACTAGCCACTTGTAAAGTATGTGTTACAACTTGATGTGCCTTATTTGGGAGTGTCACCAAAAACAGTATTGAAAAAAAACATTTTTTTAAGGATTTCTTTAATTTGTAATTGAAAATAAACTTGTCAGCCTCCTCTAGTGGACAAACTGTAGAATGGTGACACTGTTCATGAAGGTAAACATACAGTATCTTTAGTTTAGAACTTCTGTTCTGAAATGTCCTGTTTTGTCTTTTTGGCTGATGTACACTCAGTTGCCAGTTTATTAAGTACACCTAGCTAAAATGAATGCTGTCTAAGGCCGGCTAAACACTGGATGTGTTGCGTGAGCGTGTGTCAACTGCGTGGTGTGCCCGTTTTTATTTTGGCTCCCATGTTAACAGGTTAGAGCTTACACACTCCCTGCATGAGACGTGCATGTCTCGAACCACGCCGAAAAACGTGTGCATGCTAGAAATAGAACCGACGCCTAGTTTTCACACGGGCGTGTTGGAAGCGTTTCCTGGCAAAATAGAATAGGAAAATATGTTTATGTAATTTTGACACAAATACATATTAATAAATGACATGGTGATGTTGGAAAGTCTCTGTTTTGACATCAATGCAGAAATAAATGTAAAAAACAAACCAATCGATTTTCAAAACTTGCACCTGTCATACAGAACTAAATATTCTGTAACTTATTTTGCCGTCAATACTGCAGACATTGTCTTGCTTTAATCAGATCAGTAGCCTCTATATTTATGTTTAACAACTCTCTCCCCATATGTCGAACAAGGGTGATCCAAATCTGTGGGTGCTATGTCCTGAGATAGCCCTCCCTGTACGTCACCTAGCAGCAGTGCTGCGTCAGGTAGTTTCTGGTGTGTAGGACATAGAAAAATCCACGCAGCTGACAAGCAACATAAACGCCACGCAGTCAATGTGTAGCCGGCCTAATTCAACAATTTGAAAGTTGGAGTGATAAATCTGCCTATATCATCTGACATTAGCTTAATACAGATGCATCTTTATACATGTTGATCAAGTAACAAGAAATTGCAGTGCAGAAATGTCAAGGATATGTTTGAGGTCATTAAGAAACCATGTTGCTGTCACATAGTTTGTAAGGAATTGAAATTAAAAATCCACAACCAGTCGGGCTATATTGTCAACACCAAAATATCGTCATAAGCTAAGTTGTCTGATATCGTCAATGCTAGTGTATAAATGTGGCTCTGATAGAAAGCGTTTCTATCAGAGCCACAATATAAAACTGAACAAATCAGTGATAACGGTGTTCAGTGCTTAGGTTGTGTTGTACATTTGCCGAGGAAACTAAACTGCTGCATGTTGAACCTTTTTGTGATGTCTGCATGTTATCAATCCAGCTCTAATTTCCAGCATGAGCAATGCTATTTCCCCCTGTGTAATAGTAAGTAGTACTGTGAGATGATGAATCAGTCCACTGTTATTTGTTGCCACCACTGGATCTAGACAAATTTATACAAATATACCCAGAGAGCACCGTGTCTGATTTGGTTCACAACATGGACTAAAGAAGCACAATTTGGGATTATGTCATGGCTATTGGCAATAGAAATTGCAGTTTAATTTCTTATATTTAAAACATTTTTTCTCTCCCACCAGACAAAAGGTCTCATAACAAAGAGGAAAGACGCAGAGCTGATGCTGCTTATGAAGTCATGGAGAGTCGGGTACCGGAAAGGAACCCTGAGGTAGACTGATCCAAAACACTCTAATCAGCGTACACATTTTAACTGCGTAACTCAATGTGCTCCGAGTTCAGCTAAACATTTTGTCAAAAATCCTGCTAATAGATATTAGCAGGATTTTGAGGCTTGAGTATTATCTGAAATTGAACATTTAGTATTTTGTAGTTTCTAACTTGTCTAGTTAGTTATCCGGTAAGCAGTTGTCTCAATAAGTATTGAACAACATTAAGTGGAATACAGATAAATACATACAAAATTGCCAGTTATCAGTTTATTGTCCTGCTTTGCATCACAGGGCGGGATGCTGTAGAACAGATAATTAATTATTAAAGTGTCCTGATATGGAACATATAAATATTTAAAAAAAAAAAAATGTCTGGAATGCACCAATAGACTGTAATCGGCGATTCCAATTACAGATATGCCCTTTTATGTACTAGTGTCATTCATTCTCAGCATGAGGATGGTCCCGTTGTGTGCACAGTGGCCTCTCAATGAGACTGAAATTGAGAGGCCACTGTGCACACAACGGAACCCCCCCTTCAGTTTTCCTCCACAATAGCTGTGCTTACAGTGGCTGTCTGGAATCAGAGATTACATGGCTGCAATTCAATAGGCATGGATCCATAATGATCCATTATCTCGAATTTCAAAACCGAGCATCGTGGCGGCTTGTTCGTAATACGATCTAGTATTTTACTCTGAAACATGTTTCTGAAAACATTTAAAGGGCGAAATAGGCCATACAGTTGCTGAACCTCTTTTATCGACAGAGGGCAGTTTAATAGATCTGTCCAATTTTGAGAGGTGCCGAGCCGACCACTCGTCATTTCCAGTGAAGTTTTAACACAAAGTTGTTGTTTTTTTGGGACAATACTAACCATTGAAAGTAGGCACTACGGCAGTAAGTGGTCAGTGCACATTATATAATAAACGTATGCGTATAGTCATTTACTGCACATTCTAATCAACAGTGCTTACTGTCTGTGTGACTCGCAGGCAGAAGAAAAAAGCAAGTACGCGCTGATGGGCAGTTGTGGTCAGCAGAGGTTCCTGCAAGAGACTGAAGGTGAGTAACCATGACATCAAGTGAGGAACATGACCAGCTTGTTTTTCTCATCCAAGCCACTTAAACAAATGCAGGTTGTTGCTTTTGTAGCTGCACAAATAAATGGAACATTTTCAGATTTCTTACAATATGAGTCATGTACTTGAATAAGCAATTACATAAACACATCACCGGTTGCTTGGTGTGCATGAATAAATAAATTAAATGAGGCTCATTCAGTGTCTGAAATAGCAGACTGACATTGCATTCACAGGAGTAATGCTAGGAACAGACACGTACTCCACATGTTTACTTGACTTTATTCAGGGATGGACTGACATTGGCAGGAAGTTGTTTTCATAAAGACAGACATAGCATGTTGTACAGTGCTGCATATAGACTCATAATATCTAGAGGTCTTCATAAGGTCAAACTTAGCCTTGTGAAACAGAAGCGGAGATTTACACATCACTAAATTAAAGTCAATTGCCCCATTCATACAAGTTGTTTCTAAATATTTACACCAAGTAACTGCCAGAGGCCTGTACTACAAAGCAAGATTTGGCGTTAATGAGGAAACTTCAGGTTCAACCCAGGGTTTTCTGTATCACAACGGTGGTTTACTTGTTACCGGGTTAAATCACGTGTCAACTTATGCTGAAAACCACCAGACACCATTTACATAATCAGTACTTTTATCAACATCAAACACAAATAGCATATAGGTATTTCCCTCCGCTTGAAATCTATAGCTTTCATAAAAAATACCCATCAGAGAATGTTATCTGTCTCTGGGGTTGTGTGTGTCTGTCTCTCTCCCCAATAACATTCCCCGATGGGTATTTTTATGAAAGAAATAGATTTCAGGCGGAAGAAATTACTTATATGCTATTTGTGTTTTACGTTGATAAAAATACTGATTATTTAAATGGAGTCTGGCGGGTTTGGTGATGGTGATTTTGCCCTTAAATAAATAAATATAAAAACATATTCAAATGTTGGCTGACTGAGTTCAGCCTACGGGATTTTGTATCGGCTATATTGTCTGCTTCTTGAGCCGTGTGTTGCCGATGCCTGCATTTGAATTACGTTTCAATATTTTTCATTTGCTCTCAGATTGCTTCTAACAGCCAGGGTTGCAACTGAAATAATAAGCTAAAGCAACAATAGTTCATGGAAAGCACAAGTTAATTATGGTCAGATGCTGTGCCTGACTGATGAGCAAGTGATGTTGATAAGTTCGTCATTGTGTTCGTCATTCATGTAAAATTCAGCTCTTTTGTAAAATATGTGGCTCTGGTAGATAGCTGTGATTGGTCACGCTATGCATACACTGCCTCTTTTATGTGAACGCGTGCGTTGCTGGATTGGGAAACCCCGGGTTGATAACCACTGCTGTGACACAGCTTATGCAGGACCGCGATTGTTAGGTTAGTGAAGCCGAGGAACTGAAAGATATCCAGGGCATGTAGATCTTGATTCAAAGTAATAGCTCTGGTGTAACTGCTGCGAAGGTAACTGAACCAACTTGCTAATTTGTAACCTGTTAAGATTGAAGAGTGAAATGTATTATGGTTTAGATCAAAATGCTGTTAGAATTATCTAAACTTGACAAAAATGACACAGTACACCCTAAACTATGAAACGTAAAGTGGAATTAAATTTTTCCTGCTCATTCTAAACTGCATAAATACTACATAACAATACAACATAACCAATCTGAAAAACAGGTACATGTATGCATATAGAAATAAAACAAAGCCATACCAGCGGCGGACATGTTACTTCTCGTTATGCTACAGTGACTGCCTGTTTACATGCTGATGCTTGTGACTGGATATTGCTAACATGTTTCCTAGCATGATTTACACATTAAAGTTTTTACTAGCTAAGACATTTCTCAAGTTTAAATGGTTGAAACCAGATTTAATAAATAATATTTGAGTCACAAAACTAAGTATTACTTTTTTTTTTAATCCCTGTCAACCTGCACGGTTGTTGCTAATTGAAAGGAATCTGGGTGAAAACATTGTGGGCCAATTGCAAATTACAAGATTATTTTCCCAAGTTGTGACTCTTGTATGATGCATCAACAAAATTATGGTATTTAAAAGAAATATTTTTTTTAATTTTAATATTAATTTACATTTTATATATTGAGCTTGAAAGTTGATCATCAATCTTAAGGTCTATTTCTTAGCTTTTAACTGTATTGTTCCATCCTCCGCCTGACCAACTCGCAGATTATATTGTCTCTACAAGTACTTGAAAGAAAGAACAATACTGTGTTTAGGGTGGTGACAGCACAGTGGATATGGTGTGGGAGATCCAGGATTTGTACTTTGGTAAATTGACTAATGCCCTAGCTGTACAAACAACCTGTGGCTTGCGTGAAAACAGACCTGACCTGACCTAGACCTCGTATCTTCTCAGCGGAGTGGACAGCTGCTTCCCGCACACTTCTAGGACCACTTGGATTATCTAGCATCGACTTGAATTGCCACGGTGGAAAATGAGGGTTAACGAATGTTTTAAGATAGAATTTTTTTTTGATCCCATTGGTCGAAAAAATCTTTTGGAATTCTATGTTTTTTTTAAATGAATTTTAAAGTTCACCAGGGATTTTTCTTGCTATGACTTAGTTTTACAAATCTGTAAATTTGCGGTAATAGCGTACATCAGAGGAACAAACTGGGGCTAAATAGTGGAATAAGTTTAAACTGTGTTAATGTATATGATGCAAACCTGTAAAGCACATACAGGAATGAGTCACATACGATATTTGTGTTGCCATTAATGTAATTTTTAGAATAAAGGACTATTTTTTAATCCATCTGCATTTTATGTAATGCTATAAACAAGAGTTACAGTAAGAAGTAAGAACCAATTGTGTCAAGAGAAAACCCACAGATGTCTAAACAAAAGAGTGAAGTGGCATGTTACAGGATACCTGGCCTGATGGTGAGGTGAAAGGGACAGTTGTCAGGAGACGTTTGGCCACTTCAGCATTGCACACGCAGAAACATGCCTTGATTCTATTGCTCAACTGCTCTAGGAAGTTCCAGCAGCTGTCACACTGTGGCACCAAACCCATCAGTCATGTACCAACACACGCGGCTGGGCTCCCCATGTCATCTTCCCCATCATCCTGCCTCAGCAGGCACTTAATGGACATTGACGTGCAGGAGGCGGCCAAATCCAGGAGCTCATGTTTCTGTGAGAATGCAGGCTCGTTGGCAGCTGTAATGAGTAAAAGATTTTTATGGGATGTTATAGTAGTTTGGTAACACTTTCATTAACCAGTGCACTTAGCAGCAACAATGCATTTTGGTTCCATATTGAGACATCTCTTCAGGTAATTTTAGTGGGCAGGTATGCCAGATTTTTCAGCAAATCCCTGGTGAAGGTTATTAGAAAGAGATGTTGGTTTAACTGTATGGTCATTGTGTCCACCCCATTTACACAGCAAACAGAGAGTATTCACAGTGCTTCACCTTTTCCACATTTTATGTTACAGCCTTAAAAAAACAACTAAGAAATCACTTGTATTCATAGCCTTTGTGATCATACCAAATTTGAGCTCAGGTGCATTCTGTGTCCACTGATGAATTAAGATGCAGAAACATCTCAAGGATGGCGTCCACCTGTGGTAAAATCAGTTTGTTGGACATGATTTGGAAAGGACATATCCCACTTGAATCCCATTGAACATCTCTGGAGGGATCTGAAAATGGCTGTGCACCAACGCTCCCCATCCAACCTGATGGAGCTCGAGAGGTTCTGTAAAGAGGAATGGGCTAAACTGGCCAAAGAAAGGTGTACCAAGCTTGTATGTGGATAAATGTGTCTCTTAAAGAGAATTCCGGCCCATTTTTACGTTAATCTTGATCTCTATAAACCTGTATCTGCAGCTATGTGAACCACCTTCCACTGTCAAGTTGGCAAGTTTTAGAGGGCCTCTTAGCAGACACAAAATGCAATTAAAATGGAAACCTTACGTGAAAACAATGTGTTTCAACACATTGTTTAAATGCTCAGGCATTGTTTAAATTCACCTCCCCTGTCACTATCCTGCTGGTAGATAGCTCGCCCTGATAGCTGCCGTGGGATCAGTGTATGGTCTCTGGGAAAAAGACAGACGAACTTGCAGCGCTTATTTAAACCTAGAGGGAGTCCCGTGAGTGCAGCATACTGTGTTTTACCAAGACATTGCTGCACTCACATATCCCGAACTATGGTGTGGCGGTACCCGGCTTTTTGGCGGTTTGGGTGGACAGGGACGTTATAGACTAGAATATATATACTATTTACCAGGGGAGTTAACATCCGCCATAGCGATTGCTGTTTACATTCCACCATCTGCTGATGCGGAGGGAGCTGCTGACGTCATTTACACTGCGGTCTCACAACTCCAGACACAGCAACCTAGTGCCTTCATTGTTATCACTGGGGATTTTAATCATGTTTCTCTGGATAAATCCCTCCCGGACTTTCAACAATTTATTAAATTCCCCACAAGAGACAATAAAAACTTCTACAGGAAGAAGCTGGAGGCCAGTCTGTAACAGAACAACATGAGGGAGGTGTGGACAGGGATGAAAGAGATCACCAGGTGTGAGGGGAGAAGAGGACAAACACCAGGCAGCCATGAGAGAGCAAACAAGCTGAACTATTACTTTAACAGGTTTAGCTCACAGCCACCCACTGCTTCTTCTACCACCCCACCAACCATCTACTGCTCCTCACTACCTCCTCACCCCCTCTTGCTATCACACCTCCCCCCTCACTCCACTGCAGTCTGCCCACTCGCCCCACCACTGCAGCACATGTCATCTCCCCCCCACAGACACTTCAAGCACGCCTCCCTGCTTTTCATTCACACCTGGCCAGGTGAGGAGACAGTTGGAGAGGCTTCACCAAAGCAAGGCTGCTGGCCTGGACAGCATCAGCCCCAGGGTCCTGGAGACCTGCGCCAGTCAGCTGTCTGTTGTTCTCCAGTATCTCTTCAACCTGAGAGGGTGCTACTGCTGTGGAAGACGTCCTGCCTTGTCCCGGTCCCCAAGAAATCGACTTTTGGCACATCTGGACTCAAGGACCACCGCCCAGTGGCTGTTACATCCCATGTGATGAAAGTGCTGGAGAGGCTGGTCTTGGCCTACCTGAGGACACAGGTGAGATCTTCTCTTGACCCTATACAGTTTGCCCAACAGCCTCGTCTGGAAGTGGACGACGCTGTCATCTATCTTCTGCAGCAAGCTTATTTGCACCTGGATGGTGGAATGAGAATCACATTTTTTATTTCTCCAGTGCATTGAACACCATCCAGCCACTGCTACTAGGTGAGAAGCTGCAGGTGATGGGTGTCGGTGATCGGTGCGTCCATAGACTTGTGGATCACCGACTACCTGACAGTTTGTCCGTCTGGACCGTGTTCTGTCTGATGTGGTGGTGAGTGGTACGGTGCCCCACACTGGACTGTGCTGTCTCCTTTTCCGTCTCCTTTTTATCTTGTACACCACAGACGTCCAGTACAACTCAGTCATGTCGCATACAGACGTTTTCTGATGACTCTGCAGTTGTTGGGTGTGTAAGGGATGGACAAGAGGGAGAGGACAGAACTCTGGTGGACGACTTTGTGGAGTGATCTGGTAAGAATCACCTGCTGCTGAACATGGATAAGACCAGAGAGATGGTTATTGACTTTAGGAGGAAGGGAACGGCTCCGCAGCCCCTTTGCATCCCGGGAGAAGATGTGGACATGGTTGAGTACAGAATAATGCTTCTGGAATAACATGAAAAGCAGCTTGAACTGGTCTCTCACCACTGTCATTAGACCTGCGTTTCCCCTCAAAAGTAGTTGACTTTGTGCAATCTGGTCACAAAGCTCAGCCAGGTATCGTCTCTAACATCTCCCCTAGAGGCTTCGCAGAGTTTAATGGAGAAGTCCCTCAGCCCTAGAGTAGAGTTGTGGGCAAACCCACTGTTGTAATGGCAGCTATTATAAACCACCACATTTCTGCAAAGGCTGCTTGGTGTCTGATCAATTAGGGATCAGGCCTCTGAGACGTTGCCAAAGGCTGCACCCACCGCGTCTAATGGCTTCTTGCTGGGTGTCCCCTGGGATTGATTTTTCAGAGCTGCTGGTAATGGCCGCTACCTGCTGCCATTTGGGAACAGTCAATAGCAGGGGAAATCAGCCTCTTAACAAAATGTACAGCGCTGTATCTACATGATAGTGTAATAACATCACAGCTGTAGCAATACTAACACATATAAAGCCATTACACTAAAAACAATATTTTACGCAAAATTTCATAATTGTACAATATGATTCTGGCACAAGCACGCCCTCAGCTGAACTGCTTCCTGGTGTTGTACACCGTCTGCTGCTGGGATTATTTTACACACAAATCAAGTTAAACGATCAGTTTTCTGTGATCTAGATATTCTAGGTGGTTCGATCCCTGGCCCTGCAGTCCCATGTTGAAGCAAGACACTGAACCCTGAGTTGCCCCCAATGCTGTGCATGTTTATCTGATGAGCAGGTGGCACCTTGTACGGCCTCGACCAGAGTGTATGAATGTGTGTGAATAGTGAATGTATCCTGTATGAAAAAGCGCATGTAAAAGCGCTTTGAGTAGTCGTTAAGGCTAGAAAAGCGCTATATAAATACAGCGCATTTACAGTGGGTACGGAAAGTATTCAGACCCCTTTAAATTTTTCACTCTTTGTTTCATTGCAGCCTTTTTCCAAAAATCAAAAAAGTTCATTTTATTTCTCAGTAATGTACACTCAGCAACCCATCTTGACAGAAAAAAACAGAAATTTAGAAATTTTTGCATATTTATTAAAAAACAAAAACTGAAATATCACATGGTCATAAGTATTCAGACCCTTTGTTCAGTATTTAGTAGAAGCACCCTTTTGATCTAATACAGCCATGAGTCGTTTTGGGAAAGATGCAACAAGTTTCTCACATCTGGATTTGGGTATCCTCTGCCATTCCTCCTTGCAGATCCTCTCCAGTTCGGTCAGGTTGGATGGTAAACGTTGGTGGACAGTCATTTTCAGGTCTCTCCAGAGATGCTCAATTGGGTTTAAGTCAGGGCTCTGGCTGGGCCATTCAAGAACAGCCACAGAGTTGTTGTGAAGCCACTCCTTCGTTATTTTAGCGGTGTGCTTATCATTGTCTTTTGGAAGGTAAACCTTCGGCCCAGTCTGAGGTAGAGCACTCTGGAAAAGGTTTTCGCCCAGGATATCCCTGTTTGGCCGCATTCATCTTTCCCTCGCAACCAGTCGTCCTGTCCCTGCAGCTGAAAACACCCCCACAGCATGATGCTGCCACCACCATGCTTCACTGTTGAGACTGTATTGGACAGGTGATGAGCAGTGCCTGGTTTTCTCCACACATACCGCTTAGAATTAAGGCCAAAAAGTTCTATCTTGGTCTCATCAGACCAGAGATTTTATTTATCACCATCTTGGAGTCCTTCAGGTGTTTTTAGCAAACTCCATGCGGGCTTTCATGTGTCTTGCACTGAGGAGAGGCTTCCTTCGGGCCACTCTGCCATAAAGCCCCGATGGTGGATTGCTGCAGTGATGGTTGACTTACTACAACTTTCTCCCATCTCCCGACTGCATCTCTGGAGCTTAGCCACAGTGACCATTGGGTTCTTCTTTGCCTCTCTCACCAAGGCTCTTCTCCCCCGATAGCTCAGTTTGGCCGGACGGCCAGCTCTAGGAAGGGTTCTGGTCGTCCCAAACGTCTTCCATTTGAGGATTATGGAGGCCACTGTGCTCTTAGGAACCTTAAGTGCAGCAGAAATTTTTTTGTAACCTTGACCAGATCTGTGCCTTGCCACAATTCTGTCTCTGAGCTCTTCAGGCAGTTCCTTTGACCTCATGATTGTCATTTGCTCTGACATGCACTGTGAGCTGTAAGGTCTTATATAGACAGGTGTGTGGCTTTCCTAATCAAGTCCAATCAGTATAATCAAACACAGCTGGACTCCAATGAAGGTGTAGAACCATCTCAAGGATGATCAGAAGAAATAGACAGCACCTGAGTTACATATGAGGGTCACGGCAAAGGGTCTGAATACTTATGACCATGTGATATTTCAGTTTTTGTTTTTTAATAAATATGCAAAAATTTCTAAATTTCTGTTTTTTTCTGTCAAGATGGGTTGCTGAGTGTACATTACTGAGAAATAAAATGAACTTTTTTGATTTTTGGAAAAAGGCTGCAATGAAACAAAGAGTGAAAAATTTAAAGGGGTCTGAATACTTTCCGTACCCACTGTACATGTTGCGACACTATACATGGGGTTTGTTTTCTTAGGAAGTGGTAGGGCGCAAGACGAGTTTATCGGTGTTGCAAGTTAACCACCACTGTTGATTATTGGGTACAAAAAACACTCAAGATATGTATATCATTTTTAAAAATGTCTCCAAATAGTGTTAAAAGTTAGTTTTTGGTCATTTTTGGTGTTCGCGGGTTTATGAAGTGAATTCGGCGATGACGTCACGTAGGGGAGTTAAGTCTCAGCCTGGCACTAGAACTACGGTGACTGACAGGGATGTGGAAGGGGAGGAAAGGCCAGCAGCCGAATAATTACGAACCTACCAGACGTGAGAGGGCAAATGAGGAATTGTCAAGATTGTGGGGAAGTCTCCTTCATTTATCTCCTTTATTTATCTCCTTTATTTTAGCAACGCAGCAGTGCATACAATGACTTTACTTTTTACTGTCAGTGAATAGCACAGAGTGAACGTCAACGTTTTCTTTCGATCTAGTGACAGTGATCCTGTCGTTAGTTCAGATAAGTACTGGTACACTTATCTAGATATAGGAATAGAAGGCATCCCCGAGTGTTATTTCTAAGTGTTTACCTCTTCCTCCGGTGAAAACGTGTCGCTGTTTGGCCGGTGCTTGTGTGTGTGGCGGCGGCTGCGGTGGAGAGCGGGTGCTGTAGGGGAGTGAGCCTCCGGTCGGGAAGCGAGCCTGCCGCAGGTCGGGGGGAGCGAGCGTCCGTCGGGGAGTGATCCGCCGGTCGGGAAGCGAGCCTGCCGCCGGTCGGGAGCTCGCCCCGCGGGGAGTGATCCGCCGGTCGGGGAACGAGCCCCTCCGGTCGGGGAGCGAGCCCCGCGATCAGCTGATCTGAAGATGCCTAAATCCGTTTGTGACATTTCAGACAAGATCATGGTCCTCCCAAACCAGCACGCACCAGTATTGTAATTGTTTATATTTCAAACATCACTGCAGGTTGATTGTGGGCGACAACGCGGTCGTGTTAGCTTACCGAAACTCCACTGCCGAAGTTGCTGGCTGGCTACGTGACGTTAGCTATATCCGCTAGCATCCGTACAGGCTAACTATAGCCAGTTAGCTTTGTGTGTAACGTAACAAACCCCCCATCTCGTAGGAGCGAAGCTTACTATTTCATTCAATACAATTATGGTACAACAGGTGCACTAATGCCACATGTATGATGTTGACAACATGGACGCATATATATGCAACACCAAAGGCAGTCGTAATATTTACCTAGCAGGCTTGGCTAACGCTGTTGTGCTAACGTCCGGCGGCGTAGCGTTAGCTAGCAGTCTAAACTTGTGAAAAGCCGAACAACACCCCCGTCTAAGCTGTGTTTCACTTTCCCTCCAATATCATTATAAATATAATAAAGTCACATGGACTCAATCGAGACCATAGACTGTTAATATTAAAGACCAGAAGCCACATTAGGCCAGACCAGTGGTAAATACAATGCAGGCTGCTCTGTTATCTCCCTAATGTGACGTCATGCAATGCATTGTGGGGGGAAAATGAAACACTGTAAAATTGTGACCATTTTTTGATATATATTCAGTTTTGCAATATCCAACACCATCAAAAACAATGGATAACAGTTCAAATATTTACTACCAACAAGCAAATTGCACAAATTCGTTGCAAAATTAAACCTGCAACATGGGCTTTAATGAGTAATAGTATGGGGCAGTGTAGCCTCACACCCATGAATAACTGAGTTAGTGTGAAATTGTTAAGAAGCTATATGTATTCATTTGTAGTCAAGAGATTTTAAAGTAAATAAAATAAATATATGGATTGTGATATATTATATATTATATATACAGTGAGGAAACTAAGTATTTGAACACCCTGCTAGTTCTCCCACTTAGAAATCATGGAGGGGTCTGAAATTGTCATCGTAGGTGCATGTCCACTGTGAGAGACATAATCTAAAAAAAAAAAATCCAGAAATGACAATGTATGATTTTTTAACTGTTTATTTGTATGATACAGCTGCAAATAAGTATTTGAACACCTGAGAAAATCAATGTTAATATTTGGTAGAGCAGCTTCTGTTAGCAGTTCCAGAGGTCAAACGTTTCCTGTAGTTTTTCACCAGGTTTGCAAACACTGCAGAAGGGATTTTGGCCCACTCCTCCACACAGATCTTCTCTAGATCAGTCAGGTTTCTGGGCTGTCGCTGAGAAACACAGAGTTTGAGCTCCCTCCTAAGATTCTCTATTGGGTTTAGGTCTGGAGACTGGCTAGGCCACGCCAGAACCTTGATCTGCTTCTTCCAGAGCCACTCCTTGGTTATCCTGGCTGTGTGCTTCAATCAATGCTCTAACTGAGGGAAGGAGGTTGTTCCCCAAAATCTCGCAATACATGGCCCCGGTCCTCCTCTCCAGTGCAGTCGCCCTGTCCCATGTGCAGAAAAAAACCCCCAAAGCATGATGCTGCTACCCCCCCCACTCACTCATCATTCTTCAAAAAGTTGTATTTTGGTCTCATCTGACCACATGACTTTCTCCCATGACTCCTCTGGATCATCCAAATGGTCATTGGCAAACTTAAGACGGGCCTTGCCATGTGCTGGTTTAAGCAGGGGAACCTTCCGTGCCATGCATGATTTCAAACCATGACGTCTTAGTGTATTACCAACAGTAACCTTGGAAATGGTGGTCCCAGCTCATTTCAGGTCATTGACCAGCCCCTCCCGTGTAGTTCTGGGCTGATTTCTCACCTTTCTTAGGATCATTGAGACCCCACGAGGTGAGATCTTGCATGGAGCACCAGTCCGAGGGAGATTGACAGTCATGTTTAGCTTCTTCCATTTTCTAATGATTGCTCCAACAGTGGACCTTTTTTAACCAAGCTGCTTGGACATGTCCCCGCTTTCCAGCCTTGTGGAGGTGTACAATTTAGTCTCTAGTGTCTTTGGACAGCTCTTTGGTCTTGGCCATGTTAGTAGTTGGATTCTTACTGATTGTAGGGGGTGGACAGGTGTCTTTATGCAGCTAACGACCTCAAACAGGTGCATCTAATTTAGGATAATAAATGGAGGGGTGGACATTTTGAAGGCAGAATAACAGGTCTTTGAGGGTCAGAATTGTAGCTGATAGACAGGTGTTCAAATACTTATTTGCAGCTGTATCAAACAAATAAATAGTTAAAAAAATCATACATTGTGATTTTTGGATATTTCTATTAGATCATGTCTCTCACAGTGGACATGCACCTATGATGACAATTTCAGACCCCTCCATGATTTCTAAGTGGGAGAACTTGCAAAATGGCAGGGTGTTCAAATACTTATTTTCCTCACTGTATATAGCCAGTATTTTTTCTTTCTCCATAAACACAATCATTGATTGGGCTCTAGTTGTTAATCCATAAATAGGACAAGTAGTAAGTTGATTTGTAACTGTAGTGGCAAGCAGCGATGAAATGATTAGTCAAGCAATTAGAAAATTAACTAATTATACTACAAGCTAAAATGCCCCCCCAAATGCTTATCTTTTGGTTTGTTGTTCTAACGAATGCAATTTAAAGATGTCAGTGACACACTAGCAGAAAGGATCCTGTTAAAAGAAAAATGAAAATATGTAAAATGTAGCCTTTTTAGGACCTCTTTAACTGCTGGAAGAGCTCAGAGCTGTAATATGATGATGATGATTTTGAATGCATTTCTCAACAACAGTCTAAATGTATAGGTGAACTAATTTTAGCAACTTTTCATTGTGAGAACAGAAGAATTCAGGTTATGCATATTTCTAAAATATCTGAGTGTACTCTCCTCCTGTTTTTGAAGGTTGTAGCTATCTTTGTTGGTCTCACAGAACTTAAAAAGGACACATTGTATGGTTTTGGTTGAAATGGGTTAAGGTGACATTTGCTTTTCAGTTGTATAGATTCTTGAAGATTCTTGAAACAGTTTTTAATCTTAATACAATACTGCTTGTGTTCAACTCAAAGTTAAGCTGTAGTCAGTTTGCCATTAAACAGCTTTTTTGTTGTTGGTACATTAGTTTTATTGTCCAATTGCACAAATGCTTTTTAAAAGTGGTTTACAAATTTTAAATGGCAAATTCAGAGTTGTACCTCTGAGTATTGGAAAGCAAACACTTTCTGGATTTTGTGTTACAGGCAAAGTTGTTCTTTTAAAAATATTTGGAATTTTTTTTTTTTATGGAAATAAAATTAGGCCGCTAACTTATTTTTCCTATTTGTGTTTCACTTGGGTCGGTAAACGCACCAGAATGTTTTTCACATGTTCAATGAATTGGATATCGAGCGCTGATAGTAGAATTAAAAAGGCTACTGACTCATAGTCATTACTTAAAATGACCATAATGCATCCCATAATTATTATATTATAATAATTAAATAGGGGCCTATTGACTAATTATGTAGAATTAAGGGCAATTTCGTTAATTACACTGTGTCATTGTAGCTGCTGAGCTTTACTCTTGAAAAGCATATATAGACGTTAATGCACGTCTGTCATTTAAATGACTCTTAACATTAGGCTGTTGATGAGGACCATTTCCTTAAGAGTTCCTAAACCTTAAGGGGGAAATCTTCTGGCTTTTGATGAAGGTTATAATGACAGTGTCTAAATATTAATATCATTAATATCTCTTAATTGAGGTCAAAATAACAAAGGGGATAAGTTTCAGAGTAAGGCCCGTGTTATTTTATTTTTTAACAACAAATATGAATAGACAAACGTATCCTACTTTGTATTGTCTATGTAGCCACACACCTGGTTAGTTATGGTAAGTTATTCCTCCGTGCTTTTGTTGTCTAAAAATAGCCACACTGACGCAATAGAGTGACATATTGTTTGTCACAATGAACGCAGCCAATCCCTGAGAAAATACTGGAAAATAAACTGTCTATATAAATTGTCATCCAAATGCAACCGCATAACTCTTTTCTGCATTTAAAATGTTTTTCGGATACAGACTGGTTATACTGCCAAAGACCTTTGGCAGTATAACCAGTCTGTGGCTATGAAGTATGTATATAGAAGAGGAACTACCTCCTACTAACTAGAAGTGTTCACACCTATAAAAGAAGCTAATGACACAAACAAACAAAGTTGTCAAGCTTAATTAACACATTGCTCTTGTATTGACAGGAGCAGTGTTCGTTTTCCCCCCAGAGGCTCCGCTTCCTGAAAGGCCTCGCAGTGAAGGTGTGACGTATGTGAATATTCCTGTTAGTCCCACATCCAAGAAGCAGCTGAACTACATGGAGCTGGAGTTGCAGGAGCCAGGTCTGGGCTCCCGAGGGACTGTCGCACATCCCCCCCCTCAGAGTAAGGCATGCATTGTTTAAAAGTGCTGATTTAGAAACTGCTTCTCTCTAAAGCAATACTGACTGGTATTTACCTCATTCAGACAGCCGGCATGTTGAATATTCAGGGTGGCAAACTCAACCTGTGGAGAAAAATCCATTGTTACTGTCAGATCAGATACTCTTTGTCACTCTAAAAGATTCACTACTGAAACTCAGAAATGCTCATTGAAAAGCTAATAAAGTGCCTACTACACTTGGCAGATAAGCAACGCATAAACCATTGCTCCATCCCATGTGCCTCTGCATGCATTACA
Organism: Etheostoma perlongum; assembly: GCA_026937815.1. NCBI lineage: Eukaryota > Metazoa > Chordata > Actinopteri > Perciformes > Percidae > Etheostoma > Etheostoma perlongum. The sequence continues at coordinate 6,360,799 of CM049389.1, forward strand.
AACATAAAGATCCACTCATTCAGTAAAAACATTGCTCCATACTTCTACTAAAAAACTTCAGGTAACGTAGGCACAAGTACAGCACTAGAGGGTAGTTGTTCTATTACAGTAATGTCCTTTTCATGTCATTTATCCTGTTTTAACTGATAATATTCTGCCATATTTTATACACTCACCGGCCACTTTATTAGGTACCCCATGCTAGTAACGGGTTGGACCCCCTTTTGCCTTCAGAACTGCCTCAATTCTTCGTGGCATAGATTCAACAAGGTGCTGGAAGCATTCCTCAGGGAGTTTGGTCCATATTGACATGATGGCATCACACAGTTGCCGCAGATTTGTCGGCTGCACATCCATGATGCGAATCTCCCGTTCCACCACATCCCAAAGATGCTCTATTGGATTGAGATCTGGTGACTGTGGAGGCCATTTGAGTACAGCGAACTCATTGTCATGTTCAAGAAACCAGTCTGAGATGATTCCAGCTTTATGACAAGGCGCATTATCCTGCTGAAAGTAGCCATCAGAAGTTGGGTACATTGTGGTCATAAAGGGATGGACATGGTCAGCAACAATACTCAGGTAGGCTGTGGCGTTGCAACGATGGTCAATTGGTACCAAGGGGCCCAAAGAGTGGCAAGAAAATATTCCCCACACCATGACACCACCACCACCAGCCTGAACCGTTGATACAAGGCAGGATGGATCCATGCTTTCATGTTGTAGACGCCAAATTCTGACCCTACCATCCGAATGTCGCAGCAGAAATCGAGACTCATCAGACCAGGCAACGTTTTTCCAATCTTCTATTGTCCAATTTCGATGAGCTTGTGCAAATTGTAGCCTCAGTTTCCTGTTCTTAGCTGAAAGGAGTGGCACCCGGTGTGGTCTTCTGCTGCTGTAGCCCATCTGCCTCAAAGTTCGACGTACTGTGCGTTCAGAGATGCTCTTCTGCCCACCTTGGTTGTAACGGGTGGTAATTTGAGTCACTGTTGCCCTTCTATCAGCTCGAACCAGTCTGGCCATTCTCCTCTGACCTCTGGCATCAACAAGGCATTTCCGCCCACAGAACTGCCGCTCACTGGATGTTTTTTCTTTTTCGGACCATTCTCTGTAAACCCTAGAGATGGTTGTGCGTGAAAATCCCAGTAGCAGTAGCAGAGCAGTTTCTGAAATACTCAGACCAGCCCTTCTGGCACCAACAATCATGCCACGTTCAAAGTCACTCAAATCACCTTTCTTCCCCATACTGATGCTCGGTTTGAACTGCAGGAGATTGTCTTGACCATGTCTACATGCCTAAATGCACTGAGTTGCCGCCATGTGATTGGCTGCTTAGAAATTAAGTGTTAACGAGCAGTTGGACAGGTGTACCTAATAAAGTGGCCGGTGAGTGTATACTTGAGCAGACATACAAAAGTCCATCCATCCATCTTCATCCGCTTATCCGGGTATCGGGCAGCAGCTCCAGTAGGGGACCCCAAACTTCCCTTTCCCGAGCCACATCAACCAGCTCCGACTGGGGGATCCCGAGGCGTTCCCAGGCCAGGTTGGAAATATAATCTCTCCACCTAGTCCTGGGTCTACCCCGAGGCCTCCTCCCAGCTGGACGTGCCTGGAACACCTCCCTAGGGAGGCGCCCAGGAGGCATCCTTACCAGATGCCCGAACCACCTCAACTGGCTCCTTTCGACGCAAAGGAGCAGCGGCTCTACTCCGAGCTCCTCTCGGATGACTGAGCTTCTCACCCTATCTCTAAGGGAGACGCGAGCCACCCTCCTGAGGAAACCCATTTCGGCCGCCTGTACCCTGGATCTCGTTCTTTCGGTCATGACCCAGCCTTCATGACCATAGGTGAGGGTAGGAACGAAAATTGCCCGGTAGATCGAGAGCTTTGCCTTCTGGCTCAGCTCTCTTTTCGTCACAACGGTGCGATAAACGGAATGTAATACCGCACCGGCTGCTCTGATTCTCCGACCAATCTCACGCTCCATGGTCCCCTCACTCGCGAACAAGACCCCAAGGTACTTAAACTCCTTCACTTGGGGTAATACTCACTCCCTACCTGAACAGTGAGTGCTGAAGGTCACAGACCGATGACGCCATCAGGACCACATCATCTGCAAAAAGCAGCGATGAGATCCCGAGCCCACCAAACTGCAACCCCTCCCCGCCCCGACTACGCCTCGATATCATGTCCATAAATATTACAAACAGGATTGGTGACAAAGCGCAGCCCTGGCGGAGGCCAACCCTCACCTGGAACGAGTCCGATTTACTGCCGAGAACCGGACACAGCTCTCTCGCTTTGGTCATACAGAGATTGGATGGCCCTGAGAAGGGACCCCCTCACCTCATACTCCCGCAGCACCTCCCACAATTTCTCCCGGGGGACCCGGTCATACGCCTTCTCCAGATCCACAAAACACATGTAGACTGGTTAGGCATACTCCCAGGCCCCCTCCAAGATCCTTGCGAGAGTGAAGATCTGATCCGTTGTTCCACGGCCAGGACGGAATCCGCATTGTTCCTCTTCAATCCGAGGTTCGACTATCGGCCGAACCCTCCTTTCCAGCACCTTGGAGTAGACTTTACCAGGGAGGCTGAGAAATGTGATACCCCTGTAATTGGCACACACCCTCTGGTCCCCCTTTTTAAAGAGGGGAACCACCACCCCGGTCTGCCACTCCTTAGGCACCGTCCCAGACTTCCACGCAGTGTTGAAGAGGCGTGTCAACCAAGACATCCCCTCCACACCCAGAGCTTTCAGCATTTCTGGACGGATCTCATCAATCCCTGGGGCTTTGCCGCTGTGGAGTTGTTTGACTACCTCAGCGACTTCCACCAGGGATATTGGTGACAAATCCTCCAGCTCTGCCTCTACCACAGAGGGCGTGTCAGCTGGATTTAGGAGTTCCTCAAAGTGCTCCTTCCACCGCTCTATTACCTCCTCAGTTGAGGTCAACAACGTCCCATCCTTACTGTATACAGCTTGGATGATTCCCCGCTTCCCCCTCCTGAGGTGGCGAACGGTTTTCCAGAAGCACCTTGGTGCCGACCGAAAGTCCTTCTCCATGTCTTCTCCGAACTTCTCCCACACCCGCTGCTTTGCCTTTGTCACGGCAGAGGCCGCAGCCCTTCGGGCCCGTCGGTACCTTGCAGCTGCCTTCCGGAGTCCTCCGGGATAACATATCCCGGAAAGACTCCTCCTTCAGTCGGACGGCTTCCCTGACCACCGGTGTCCACCAGGGGAGACCATACAAAAGTCCTTTACTATTATTAGAAACCATTATTAAATCCTGCTATGAATGCATGTCTGACTGTATAAATGTACTAAAGCACTGCCCAAATAGACATGCTGTAAATGCAATTTATCATCAGAAGTTTGAAAATCATGAATGCATTTTCAGATCCACTCAATTTTCATGTATTTACAGTATATAGCGCAAGATTCATTTCTGATGAGGATGTTTAATAGATTATATGTAAGGTTTGATTGTAGGTTTGAATTCAAAAGAAAACCCAGTCTTGCCCTTATGTTCTCATCTTTGTTCACACATGTTTCTGATCTATATGCATCTGTGTGGAAAAGCTGTAGTTAAACAAAATGTTCAAATCCTGGAGACGCATATGAAAGAGTCAACTTAAAAGATATCAGGAGATCAGTGTCAAGTGAGTATGGAAAGTCGCTCTAGATAACACAATTGTTCTGTAATTTTGATTTCACTTGGTCAGAGTTAACGATTAAGGACAGAGTCTCACTAAAAGACAGCTGAGTCCTTGTCATCGGAGACACCCTAGTGAGCTGTAATTGACAGACAAGTCAGCTGTCAGCATCATTTCCTTCAGGAATATGAAGACCGCTCAGACTCTGACATAAGAGAGGTTAACATCAGATAGCAGCAATAAGTTAATATAACGGCACGCGGCCTCATTAATCTGTCACTTATCTCGCCACTGAAAGAGGTCAGAGCTGTGAATTCACCGGCTCAAATGGGATACTCCTCCAGGGACTATCGATGTGTTGTTAGGAGCTGGTTGAGATTTCCTCAATTTTATGAAACTGAATATTTTTGGGTTTTGATTCAGGATACAGTTTACTGTTATAGACTACTGACAAAGCAAATATTCAGAACTGAGACGCTAGAACCTGTGATTATTTAAAAAAAAAAAAAAAAAAAAAAAAAAAAAAAAAAAAAAAAAAGACTAAAAAATGTAACTGATTATCCACATGAAGAATAAAAGATTAATTCAACATTCAGGAAAAAAAATCTTATTTGCTGCCTTCATGAAGATTACATGTGAAAATGAATACCGTTCTCATGTCTGTATGCTAAATATGACGCTTCAGCCAATTAGCTTAGCATAAAGACACGGGGAAACCGCTGAAGTGCCCGCCCTTTCCAAACCGTTTCCTGTCACGGCTTCTCAGATGGTTCTGGATACAAAAACCATCTGGTGCGTCTGCTTACTACAATGCAGCAGACATTTTTGTCCCTTTGATACAAACAGGAGGTTGTTAGGCTTGACGTGGTAGAGAAGCAGTGATGAATTAATACATAGTTTTCTAATATTGCTCTATGATGGAGCCAGATTTGCTTTCATTAAAAAGAAAGTATCCACATATTGTTTCAGCTCTATTTGCTAACAAAAGCAGCTGACTTTGCCATAACAAGCCAAAGTGTTAAATATCAAAATATTAGTTAGTTATAAGACTTACTTCAGGTTAAAAGAAGATTTTTTTTTTTTTTTTTTTTTTTTTTTCTCTCGACAGGAAAGAGCTCCACCAAGTACGCCCAGATCGACATCACCGCCACAGAGACGGCTCACAAAGTCGGCACCCAGCATGCCCTGGGTCGGCAGGAGGGCCTGCACTCTCTGGAGCTGAGAAGAAAGGGGACGCTACACTGATTTCTTATCACTAAACTGTTGATCTCAGCAGCATGTAAACTACATCAAACCGTAAAGTTCTGAAGTTCTCTGAAGGAGTTTTCAGTCACTTCATCCAGTCTACACAAACAATCCCAGAACATGTTGTCTACCCAATGTCCATTTCAGACTTGCTTCTGTAATCACAAAGCCACTTGAAAATGGCGCCTCCTCAGAAAGGTTTTGCACAGGATCAGGAGCAACATTTCAGACTTGGTCATCTCATTAAATAGCATTATGTCAGAGCCGGAGCCTCAGGCTAACTTGGAGGAAGATGTGCCAGTCCTGAGCTGAGTCACTGGCCCCGATAAACCCCCAGCAGAGGCATTTTACTGCCCACTCAGACCATCCCAAATAATTAATGCTGTTTTTGTCCTTGTTTGGGTGAACAAGCAGTCATGTTGTTTATTCTCACAAGGAGTTCGCACATTTATTTCTCAGCGAAAACCACATCAGTAATTCCACATGTAGTTGCACAAAACTCACTTTTTAGCATATTCATATTTTGGGAACTTCCTATCCAGTCTTACACGGAATACTGCAAATTTAAGGCTCAATGTTTAAAATAAATTGTACAAATACAAACAGTTTAATCAGTGCTTCTACATAATACTTCCACATTGTGCATGGTGACTTTTTTGCCTGGGTGTCACTAATGGATTGGTGTTCATCATGTGAACAGAATCTCAATGCTGCTATTGTTTTTTGGCTTTACAGTTAAAAGGATTTACTCTGGAAAGTCCTCAAATAATGCAGCAATCACTCTGCAACAACAAATGTATCCCCAAACTAACTGCCTAGCACTCATTGCCATCAATTGTCAAAATTATGAATTTTAAAAGAAGTTTGAAGTTTTCTTTTTTTTTTCTCACTGAAGTGGTTAAAATCTGTTTATTATTGTGTGTGCGCACATAAGCATTTTTACTAAAACTGCAATTTTGGAAAAAAGTATTTAGTATACCTTTTGCAGGGCTTTTTAAGGAGCCTGTTTTAGTCAATATATTGTTTTAGTCTCATACTTTACTAATAACACTTTTAATATCTGTAAATACATTTTATCCTTTCCATTTAGATGATGTGGATTGTTATAAAATATACATGTAAAGACTATGTATGTACAGGAAAGCTGTATGGAAAGAATTAACAGACAGTGGCCACTTCCTAAGGCGCTAATTTTTCTTCTTGTGATACTAGTTTCTTGTAAATTATTTATGACTAACTACTGTTTTGATGTGCATGTTCTTTTTATTTTTTTAGAGCTACAGTAGATCATGTATAGAACCCCCCTCCCCATGTACAGTTGTAAACCAGTTTGGTTTAATATTACATAAAGCAGCCTTACAATTGTTTTGTTTCTTTTCATTTAACACTAAGCATTTTAATGTAGACTGGTGTACAGTGTGAAGGCAATTAGCACTGATCATATTATCAAAATATATAAAACATTTTGAACTCTTGACCCACGGAGTATGCCACTCTGCCATTATAGATAAGTTATAGCATGTCATGAGAAAATGCCATAACAAATGCTATAAAAAGTCATAGTATGATGATGCCTTGGGAAATATAACAGGTCATAGTATATTACCATAGCATATTACCATATACACCATAAAAAATATACTGTAGTATGTCATAAAATATTTTAAACAAAAGTCTAGCTCTTCTCTTATTTTCACTTTACTTTTAATTTGACTCTGAGCAACTGAACTAGTTCCCTGAGGAATAAAGTATTGTAATGCCATAAGAAATATAAAAAAGTTGAGATATACTATAAAACATGTCATAAAACTCAAAGCAAAGTATACCATGAAAAACGTCACAAAAACGTCATACTATAGAATGTTGAAAAACTCATTAAAAAGTTGTATAGTATGTCGAGAAAAAAGGGCATAGTATGTCGAATTAATGCACAAAAACAGAATAGAAAAGCACAAAAAAGGCACTAAAACAGAGTATGTCAAAAAATTATAAAAGTAATTGCAGCATAGTATGTCGAAAAAAGTCATAGTATGAAAAAGAAAATTATTGTATAGTATGTTAAAAGTCATAAAAAAAGTCATAGTATATTTTATTTATATATATATATATATACACACACACACACAGTATATATATAGTAGTATAATATGCCATCTTTATAAACCAGCTCTTATTAACTAGTGGCCCCTCACGAGTGATGCTGGAATTACTTCCTGTCATCAATGCCAAGCTATTAGCAAATGTTAGCAATTTGTCAGTGGACAACTCAGCAATTTAATGTGGAGATGAAAAAAATGATTTTGTTTTATGTGTGCACTTTCACTGGGCGACCCTCAATCATATGCTGGCTCTCTGAGTTGTCACTCGGTCATCCAAGCTTTGAGAACGTCTGGCTTACAGTGTTTGTGCCTTGGCTGCAGAGCTTGTATGGACGTTTCCACGGGACCAGTGCTGGCAAGCAGAGACTTGTTTATATCTGCAACTTAAACAAAAATGGCATTGTATAGAATGTCAAAAAACGTATTAAAAAGTTATGGTATAGTATGTCAAAAAAACGTCACTGGAGTATGTTGAAAAACTCATAAAAAGTCATAGTAGAATATATTATATAAAAAACTCATGAATAAATAAAAAAGTCATAAAACATTGTATATTATATTGAAAAAAGTCATAAAAACATAGTATAGTATTTTGAAAAAGGCATAGTTTAGTATGTCAAAAAATGACATAAAAGGCATATTATAGTATGTCAAAAATGATATAAAAAGGCATAGTTTAGTATGTCAAAAAATGTCATAGTAGTAATTCATAAGAAATTATATAAAAAAATGCACAAAACATCAGTACAGTATGTCAAAAAAAAAAAAAAAACATCATAGTATGTCAAAAAACTCATTAAAAAGTCATAGTATAATTATACTATGACTTTTTAAAAGGTTTTTTTTTGAAAAATGTCAGTACAGTATGTCGAAAAAAGTCATAGTATGTCAAAGTCACAAAAACGTCTTAGTATAGTATTTTGAAACAAGTCATAAAAAGTAATAGTATAGTATGTCGAAAAAGTCAGAATAGTATGTCAAAATAATACATAATTTGTCATAAAAATATTCAGTCATAGTATAGTATGCCATAAGAATTAAAAAATCTTTTAAAAAACCTCATAGTGATCAATTACAGTGCCTTGCGAAAGTATTCGGCCCCCTTGAACTTTTCAACCTTTTGACACATTTCAGGCTTCAAACATAAAATATACAATTTTTATTTTTTGTGAAGAATCAAACAATCAATAGAAGTGGAACAAAAAATCTATTGGATAAAACTTTTTTAGCAAATTAAAAACTGAAAAGTGGTACAGTGCAAAATTATTCGCCCCTTTACTTTCAGTGCAGCAAACTCACTCCAGAAGTAGGACAACAATCAGTCGTACACTGCACAAATCTGGCCTTTATGGAAGAGTGGCAAGAAGAAAGCCATTTCTCAAAGACATCCATAAAAAGTATTTTAAAACAAGCCACCTGGGAGACACACCAAACATGTGGAAAAGGTGCTCTGGTCAGATGAAACCAAAATCGAACTTTTTGACCACAATGCAAAAGATATGTTTGTCGAAAAAGCAGAATAGTATGTCAAACACCATCCCCACTGTCAAACATGGTGGTGGCAGCATCATGGTTTGGGCCTGCTTTTCTTCAGCAGGGACAGGGAAGATGGTTAAAATTGAGGGGAAGATGGATGCAGCCAAATACAGGACCATTCTGGATGAAAACCTGTTGGAGTCTGCAAAAGACCTGAAACTGGGACGGAGATTTATCTTCCAACAAGACAATGATCCCAAACATACAGCAAAATCCACAAAGGAATGGTTCACAAATAAACATATCCAGGTGTTAGAATGGCCAAGTCAAAGTCCAGACCTGAATCCAATCGAGAATCTGTGGAAAGAGCTGAAAACTGCTGTTCACAAACTCTCCATCCAACCTCACTGAGCTCGAGCTGTTTTGCAAGGAAGAAAATGTGTCTCTCGATGTGCAAAACTGAAGAGGACCTATCGCAGCAAAAAGGTGGCTCTACAAATATTAAAGCAAGGGGCCAAATAATTTTGCACACACCACTTTTCAGTTTTTTATTTGCTAAAAAAGTTTAAAATATCCAATAGATTTCGTTCCACTTCACAATTGTGTCCTACTTGTTGGTGATTCTTCACAAAAAAATAAAATTTTATATCTTTATGTTTGAAGCCTGAAATGTGTCAAAAGGTTGAAAAGTTCAAGGGGGCCGAATACTTTCGCAAGGCACTGTATATAAAGCCAACTTTCCCCCACTATTGTGTAAAATGAAACAGGACCTCGAGCGGTGGATGTCGCTCCCCATTTCCTTCTTGGGGCGTATTGCTCTGATCAAAATGAATGGCCTGCCAAGGTTATTGTATCCTATCCAAATGATTCCTGTGTTTTGTAAGCGGGTGTTGAAGGATATAGATGGTTGGCTCAGCGCTTTCATTTGGAGCAAGCGCAGACCCAGGCTTAAGAAGGCTGTGTTACAACTACCAAGCTCAAGGGGCGGCCTAGAAAAATTTTTTTAAAATTTACCAGCTTTGTGCCCATTTGAGATTTGTACAAGAATGGGTCACGGGTAAAACCTCGATTTGGATGGACATTGAGACAGCACTATCACACTGCAGACTAAGCGACTTGTTGTTTTTTAATAATTTTAGAGAAATCAAAACCCTCTGTGTAAATCCAGTAACAATGAATACTCTAAAAGCATGGCGGATTACCCGACGACTTGAGAGAAGATCAAATCTCACATCCATTCTTACCCCAATAATAAATAATCCTGCTTTTCCCCCAGGTTCCTCGGACCCTGGTTTTCAGCAATGGTCTAACAAGAACATAAAATCCCTTAGCGACCTGTTTTTAGATCATAAGCTAATGTCATTTGAACAACTTGCAAACATTCACAAGCTCTCCAAACAGGATTTCTATCGCTTCTTACAAATAGGGCATTATATTACTCACAGCACAAGCCTTATTGACCACCCTGAAACATCTGCTGTTGAGAAAATTCTGTTTAATCAACAAGTGAAAGCATCTATGAGCTCCCTTTACCATGCACTGAACGGAGTTTCAGCTGCTGATTTGTGGGGGGTCAGGGGTGTGTGGGAGAGGGAATTGTCTGCAACCATAGAGGAGGACAAATGGGACACTATTTGGTCTCTTGCAAAAGGGATATCAATTTGCACTCGGACAAGGGAAATACAATTTAAGATCTTACATAGACTACATATCTCCCCTCACCGTAGGAGCCTCTTTAACCGCTCCCTTTCCCCTCTCTGTCTCAAGTGCAAAACTGATGTGGGAACTCTAACTCACTGTCTCTGGTCTTGTCACAAACTTCAAAGATACTGGGCTGAAATAATAAGTGAAATGGTGAACATTTTTCATGTTAGTTTAGACATGGACCCCATGTCCTTGATTCTGGGTCTGCCATGTGCCTGTAAAAACAGCAGCCAACAAAAGACTGTACAATATCTTAACCTTTGCAGCTAGAAAAAATATTCTTTTGCAGTGGGTTAGTGGCAAAGTTCCTTCTGTCTGTGGTTGTAAAATTATTTTCGAACTAATTCCTCTGGAACATCTAACTAATGTCATGCATCACAATGAAGACCAGTTTTACAGAGTATGGCGCCCATTTTTCGACTATATTGGACTGGACCTCTCCTCCACACTATTGAGAGGCTTGCTATGGGCCTGAACAGTATGTGCTTCATAAGACTGATTCACCAACTTTCGCACGATGGCATATGTACATCTATCATGTAAGAGCTGTCATGTAGGTTTTGTGTTTTTATTTATTTATTTTTTATTTTTCTGTTCTGTGTCTAATACGTTAGACAATGTTTGTTAATACTCTGAAAACGCAATAAAAAAAAGTCAAAAAGTCAGTATATATTAATCTCATTTTACATCTACTTAAGTTAATTAAGTTGCAAACATGTGCGACAGAAGGCACATGAAAATGGGGGAGGGTAACCATAGAGATGTGTCTCTGCTTTACTGTGGACGTGGCCCAACAGAATGCTTCGTCTTACTCCATGTGACACACTGGAAGAAAATGAAGCCTGTGTGCTGTTTTTGTATGTTATTGTAAGATTATAACATATTTGCAAAGGATCTGGGAGCCCCAGCTTGACAGTGTGAAAGCTTTTTAAGAGAAACAGTGCACACTATTTTCACAGTGTGTTACAGATCAGGCTGAAGAAGGTCCAAATCAAAAGCTTTCACACATATTATTCCACATATTTTCAAGATGCCTGTGTTTTTTTATCTTGTTTTCAACACATGCAAATAGGCGTGTGCCATAGCCGTGAGATGATTGGTGGAAAGCTTCCATGCCGGAATAGAGAGCCAAGATGGCGGCCGTCTGCTTCATAAGACGGCAGCAGGCATTCCTCATCCTCTTCATCGCCCAACTGGCCACACTTCTCTTTTGTTCAACCCTGTTTTAGATTAGGTACCGTTTCTTTTGAGTAGTACGGGTGGACTGCCAGGTTTTCCCCAGGTTTAATTAGTTAGGTAATTAGGGAGGTAAGCCTTTTGTCATTCTTTCTGCCATTTTGGTTTGTTAGGTCAGTTTTCTTATCTTCTAGACAAGATCATTTGTTTGTTGGTTATTTTGGTTTTAGCCCCCCTGAAGCCTTGTATAAATGATTTATATCTATACGTTTATATATTTACATTAAGGTAAAATAAATACGTTTGACATTCAGACAAATAATTGTTTGTGGCTACTTGGGAGATGGGGAGGATGGGGCCTTTTCATGTTGTTTGTGTGTGGAGTTTTCACTGAAGGATTTTGTGGCTGGTCCTTCTTTGGCTAAAATTGAGAAATGCAAAAAAACAGACCTGTTGATGGTGGCAAATTGTTAGGTGGTGCAGGTGCCCTACAGTGCCAATAAGGTGGAGCTCAAACAGTTGCTGTGTGCAGAGTTGGTGTAGCAGGGCGTCCTACCGAACCTGGACTGCTGTTGCTGCTGTGGGTGGCGCATCGATGGCAAACATCTCATCGGTAACATGACCACAGAGGATCTCCAAATAAAGGAGGTAGAGACCAAAAACAGGCAGCTAGAGGTGCAAGGCCAGGATCTGCGCATCAGGGCTCTCAAACTGGAGCCCCTGTAGTCCCCCCCCGATGCCTCCTCCGTTTCTGCTCCGGCTTTTGACATTAGTAAGCAGTATGAACATAAACTTCACTGACCTTGAACAAAACCACAGGCTAGAAAAGCGATTCTTAGAAACTCATTTATTCATTACTGTATATTTGGCCAAAAAGAGCGTAGGGATAAAGCATAATTGGCTCTCTCTGTGGTCAAATATGAATTTGCATAAATTAATGTTAATGCCATCGAGAACATTGTGGCGTGACAATAATTAACAATGCAAATCCACAGACAGCTTGTATGTAATTGCAGTACCTGTTTTTTATGCAAGAACCAGCAGTTTAGTTTTTGTGGATAGAGGTTTAATCTCCCCAACTAACAGTGAATACAACACAGGTCTCATTACATTACATGTCATGTCATTTACAGTAGCTGACGCTTTTATCCAAACAGACATACAATTGCTATATATCAGAGTGTCTTGTCAAGTGTCTTGCTCATCAACAACAAAAAAGATACAGATACACAAGACAGACACCAATTAAATAAGACAGCTATACCAGTAGTCCCATAAGGGGGACTGGTATCGCAAAGCACTCAGCCTCGGGTCAATCAGATGTGAAATGACAGAGTTACAAGAAGAATTCAAGCGACCAATACATTTATACATCAAATTCCTCAGTAAAGCAGAGAAGTAATAACTCCTGCCTGACAGAACATTACACTTGCACTACACCACCTAGGTTTCCTGAGTAGAATGCGCAAACAATCATAAGCGACCCACAGCTTATTGAAGCTTGCCTTTTTGTACTTGACCCACAAGGGGGCAGTGTAAAAAGCAGTACAATATGCCTTAAAGAGGTTTATCTTGACAGTGTCAGAACACCAGGAGAACTTTCTGGCAAGCATGTTAGCCTGCATATATAACATGCGACGCTGCCTATACATGTCCTCATCATCTGACATTTGAACTGTCAAGATGTGACCCAAATACTTAATTTTGCAACCAACAGTTAGCACTTGCCCCACAAGATGGAAAGATGATAAATAAGGTCCTTATCCTCTTTCACTCTACAGATCATAACCAAACTCTTTTTGGCATTATATTTCACATCATATTCAACACCATAATTTGAACATATATTCAACAGCTCCTGAAACCCTGCACTGCTAGGAGAGACAAGAGCCAAGTCATCTGCATACATGAGATGGTTCACTAGCATGTTACCCATCATGCATCCTGTTTTACACTGACTCAGCTGGTCAGACAGGTCATCCATGTAAATATTAAAGAGGGCCGGTGATAGTATCCCCCCCTGACGGACGCCATTACCAACACCAAACGGAGTAGAGAACACATCCCCCCATTTGATCTGAATGCTCTGATTGGAATACCAAAAAGCCAGAATCCTGATTATACTATTTGGTACTCCTCTTTGGCTCAATTTTAAAATAAGCTTGTGGTGGTTAACTTGGTCAAAAGCCTTGGAGGCATCAATAAAACCAATAAAAAAACAGAGGATTTTTGTCTTCTGTAGGTTTCTACCATTTCCTTAAGTGCATAGATACATAGATCAGTACCATGCCTGGCCTTGAAACCAAACTGGTTATCTGAACTATACAAATAAACACACAACCTATCTAATAAAATTCTTTCCAGGACTTTTGATAATACACTAGCTAAGGCAATAGGTCTATAATTATCCACACGCCCCACCTTTCCCGCTTTGTCCTTAATGACAGGCACCAAAGTAATGGACAACAGAGAGTCTGGTAACACCCCATGAGACATAAAGCCAGTAAAACAAATGGCAAGGAAAACTGCAACATTCGGGCTGGCCCATTTCAGGTGCTCTGCAATAATATGATCTGATCCGCTAGCTTTACCATCAGCTAGCTGTGCAAAAGCCAGACAGATCTCATTGGCTGTAATTCCAACAGTTTCACTATAGACGACATGGCCAACTTCATACGGTTCACTTTTAACACAATTAAATAGGTCAAAGTAATGTTGCCTCCACAACTCTGCTATGTTATCAGCCCCAGAGACCCCCTCTACGTTACATGGTAATGATGTACTGTCCCTGTTCAGAGCTCTCACCTCCTTCCAGAAGCCATTAACATCACTACCAAGGAGCTTTTCAGCCATAGAGTCCGCTCTTAGTTCTTTCTCATGTTTGTTGACATAACGTAGTGCATTAGTACGCTTTTTGAGTTCTAAGACTGGCCCCTCTCTCGGCCTGCCTGCCTGAACCCAGGCCTCAAATGCAACCTTCGCTTCAGCATGATGAACTGCCACATATTTATTCCACCCTGGCTTGATGCTTTTTCCTTTAAAAGGATAAATAAATAATGGCCTGCTGGCCTCATACACAGATCCCACAATATGTTCATACATAGTACAAAGGTCGTCACGGTGAGAACTAATGTTACAATTTACATCAGAACACAAAATAGCATCCTTGGGCAGATATATATTGCTCAAAAGTACATCAGATCGCCTGCAGTATGAGCACAGTTCTTCATTAGTGACCTTAGACCAATCCAGTTTAGCCTTACGGGCCCCATTAACCTCCTGAGACATCTCAGGAAGGCTAGCACAGTCAAGTGACATAATAAAAGGAATGTGATCAGACATGGATGCCTCATACACAATCTCTATTGAACTTAGGCTAGAATGTGCATCAGGAGTACTGATGCAGTGGTCAAGCCATGATGTGGTGTGCCAGGCCTCACTTATATAAGAGTAGCTATCTGCAGGTAAGAGCATTTGGCTGGATAGTATAAAATTATTATCATCACAAAACTGTAGCAAATGCCTAGCAAATAACGAAGTCCTATCTGAAATATCAGCATTCATTATATATATATATATATTAGTATTCGGCCCCCTTGAAGTTTTCAACCTTTTGACACATTTCACGCTTCAAACATAAAGATATACAATTTTTATTTCTTGTGAAGAATCACCAACAAGTGGGACACAATTGTGAAGTGGAACGAAATCTATTGGATATTTTGAGGTTGGATGGAGAGCGTTTGTGAACAGCAGTTTTCAGCTCTTTCCACAGATTCTCGATTGGATTCAGATCTGGACTTTGACTTGGCCATTCTAACACCTGGATATGTTTATTTGTGAACCATTCCTTTGTGGATTTTGCTGTATGTTTGGGATCATTGTCTTGTTGGAAGATAAATCTCCGTCCCAGTTTCAGGTCTTTTGCAGACTCCAACAGGTTTTCATCCAGAATGGTCCTGTATTTGGCTGCATCCATCTTCCCCTCAATTTTAACCATCTTCCCTGTCCCTGCTGAAGAAAAGCAGGCCCAAACCACCATGTTTGACAGTGGCGATGGTGTGTTGAGGGTGATGAGCTGTGTTGCTTTTTCGCCAAACATATCGTTTTGCATTGTGGGCAAAAAGTTTGATTTTGGTGACCAGAGCACCTTCTTCCACATGTTTGGTGTGTCTCCCAGGTGGCTTGTGGCAAACTTTAGACAAGACTTTTTATGGATATCTTTGAGAAATGGCTTTCTTCTTGCCACTCTTCCATAAAGGCCAGATTTGTGCAGTGTACGACTGATTGTTGTCCTATGGACAGACTCTCCCACCTCAGCTGTAGTTCTCTGCAGTTCATCCAGAGTGATCATGGGCCTCTTGGCTGCATCTCTGATCAGTCTTCTCCTTGTCTGAGCTGAAAGTTTAGAGGGACGGCCAGGTCTTGGTAGATTTGCAGTGGTCTGATACTCCTTCCATTTCAAAATGATCGCTTGCACAGTGCTCCTTGGGATGTTTAAAGCTTGGGAAATCTTTTTGTATCCAAATCCGGCTTTAAACTTCTCCACAACAGTATTACGGACCTGCCTGGTGTGTTCCTTGGTCTTCATGATGCTCTCTGCGCTTTCAACAGAACCCTGAGACTATCACAGAGCAGGTGCATTTATACAGAGACTTGATTACACATAGGTGGATTCTATTTATCACCATCAGTCATTTAGGACAACATTGGATCATTCAGAGATCCTCGCTGAACTTCTGGAGTGAGTTTGCTGCACTGAAAGTAAAGGGGCCCAATAATTTTGCACGCAATTTTTGCACGCATATCCAATAGATTTTGTTCTGTTGCCTGAAATGTGTCAAAAGGTTGAAAGGTTCAAGGGGGCCGAATACTTTCGCAAGGCACTGTACACACACACACACACACACACACACACACACACACAAGGAGGAAACTAAGTATTTGAACACCCTGCTATTTTGCAAGTTCTCCCACTTAGAAATCATGGAGGGGTCTGAAATTGTCATTGTAGGTGCATGTCCACTGTGAAAGACATAATCTAAAAAAAAACATCCAGAAATCACAATATGATTTTTTAACTATTTATTTGTATAATACAGCTGCAAATAAGTATTTGAACACCTGTCTATCAGCTACAATTCTGACCCTCAAAGTTAGTCTGCTTCAAAAATTCCACCTCCACTCCATTTATTATCCTAAATTAGATGCACCTGTTTGTGGTCGTTAGCTGCATAAAGACACCTGTCCACCCCCTACAATCAGTAAGAATCCAACTACTAACATGGCCAAGACCAAAGAGCTGTCCAAAGACACTAGAGACAAAATTGTACACCTCCACAAGGCTGGAAAGGGCTACAGGAAAATTGCCAAGCAGCTTGGTGAAAAAAGGTCCACTGTTGGAGCAATCATTAGAAAATGAAAGAAGCTAAACATGACTGTCAATCTCCCTCGGACTGGGGCTCCATGCAAGATCTCACCTTGTGGGGTCTCAATGATCCTAAGAAAGGTGAGAAATCAGCCCAGAACTACACGGGAGGAGCTGGTCAATGACCTGAAAAGAGCTGGGACCATCGTTTCCAAGGTTACTGTTGGTAATACACTAAGACGTCATGGTTTCAAATCATGCATGGCACAGAAGGTTCCCCTGCTTAAACCAGCACATGTAAAGGCCCGTCTTTTTGCCAATGACCATTTGGATGATCCAGAGGAGTCATGGGAGAAAGTCATGTCGTCAGATGAGACCAAAATAGAACTTTTTGGTCATAATTCCACTAACCGTGTTTGGAGGAAGAAGAAGGATGAGGACCATCCCTACTGTGAAGCATGGGGGTGGTAGCATCATGCTTTGGGGGTGTTTTTCTGCACATGGGACGGGGCGACTGCACTGTATTAAGGAGAGGATGACCGGGGCCATGTATTGCGAGATTTTGGGGAACAACCTCCTTCCCTCAGTTAGAGCATTGAAGATGGGTCGAGGCTGGGTCTTCCAACATGACAATGACCCGAAGCACACAGCCAGGATAACCAAGGAGTGGCTCTGTAAGAAGCATATCAAGGTTCTGGCGTGGCCTAGCCAGTCTCCAGACCTAAACCCAATAGAGAATCTTTGGAGGGAGCTCAATCTTTGGAGGGAGCTCAAACGTTCAGCGACAGCCCAGAAACCTGACTGATCTAGAGAAGATCTGTGTGGAGGAGTGAGCCAAAATCCCTTCTGCAGTGTGTGCAAACCTGGTGAAAAACTACAGGAAACGTTTGACCTCTGTAATTACAAACAAAGGCTACTGTACCAAATATTAACATTGATTTTCTCAGGTGTTCAAATACTTATTTGCAGCTGTATCATACAAATAAATAGTTAAAAAATCATACATTGTAATTTCTGGATTTTTCTTTTAGATTATGCCTCTCAGAGTGGACATGCAACTACAATGAGAATTTCAGACCCCTCCATGATTTCTAAGTGGAAGAACTTGCAAAATAGCAGGGTGTTCAAATACTTATTTTTCTCACTGAATACACACACACACACACACACACACACACACACACACACACACACACACACACACACACACACACACACACACACACACACACACACACACACACACACACAACAGCAAAGCACCCCCACACCATCACAGACACCCAAACAAATCTCTTCCACTTGTTGCCTCTCCTTAGCAGTGGTTTCCTAGCTGCTATTTGACCATAAAGGCCTGATTTGCGCAGTCTCCTCTTAACAGTTGTTCTAGAGATGTGTCTGCTGCTAGAACTAGTGTGGTATTCATCTGGTCTCTAATCTGAGCTGCTGTTAACTTGCGATTTCTGAGGCTGGTGACTCAGATGAACTTATCCTCAGCAGCAGAGGTGACTCTTGGTCTTCCTTTCCTGGAGCGGTCCTCATGTGAGCCAGTTCGATGTAGCGTTTGATGGTTTTTGTGACTGCACTTGGGGACACATTCAAAGTTTTCGCAATTTTCCAGACCGACTGACCTTCATTTCTTAAAGTAATGATGGCCACTTGTTTCTCTTTACTTAGTTGACTGGTTCTTGCCATAATATGTCCAATAGGGCTGTCAGCTGTGTATCAACCTGACTTCTGCGCAACACAACTGATGGTCCCAACTCCATTAATAAGGCAAGAAATTCCACTAATTAACCCTGACAAGGCCCACCTGTGAAGTGAAAACCATTTCAGGTGACTACCTCATGAAGCTCATTGAGAGAACACCAAGGGTTTGCAGCGCTATCAAAAAAGCAAAGGGTGGCTACTTTGAAGAAACAAGAATATAAGACGTATTTTCAGTACATACAAGCTGCTGTTTACAGATTTGCGGGTACATTAGGTTCAAAGCACAAACTCTGTAGAGGGACATTTAGTTCTCTTCTTTGTACCGGTTCCATTATTGAAAATGTCCTTCTCCCTTTCGCCTCTAAGAAAATTACATCTTCTGAACAAGGAATTGGTGCTTGCAAATCAAACTGATTCTGATTTGCTTTGTCAATCTTATACTTGTCAGAAAACAAATTCAAATAATTATATCTGTTTCATTATTCATGCAATGTAATTTTCCCCCCTCTTCTTTTTGGTACTTCATCACTGATCTCTGACTAAATTTCATTAAATATGCAGGAACCACGCAAAAGTATTTTTCAACTTTCAACACCACATTGAGTCTGGAAAGGAAATACCTGCCAAAAGGTGCATTAATAATTCTCAGAGAACATTAAATACATTGTTTAGTGTGTAGCATCTAATGACTGTAACTTGAGCATTTACTTGACTACTGCAGTGACCCTGTTTCTTATTTACGTCATCTTATTATGTCATTAAGAACATAAGGTTGCACGTTAAGTCAATATCTTAAGCCACACTCCAGTCTATAGGCACAATTTACAATTCCCTCAAACTCAAATAGAGGAAAAACAAAGTTAGTCAGTTTGACACAATATCCATGGTTTATGTACTTGTATGGGCCCATAAAGCCTCAAGCTATATTGTCAATTCTGACTGCAACAAAGCTATTCCATCAGTAAAATCTGCAATTGAAACATAAAATAAATACCTAATGTCATTGCATGCTCACAATTTCTTTTATTACACAAAATGTCAATTGTCGGACAACTTGAACATAATTCACTGAACTGAATCAATATCACTTCTTGAATGTTTATACATTCAACTTTCCCCTCGGCATCAAGCGCTGTGTTGCCCTTGAGGGTTAATTTAATTCATCCAACATGCAATCCCAAAAAAAATCATTTTCCACTGACTATCGATCTGCCAACTGTCCTTGTTGTCCTTACTACATGATGTTGTTATTCATGCCACTATTTTCATCATGTGTCAATCAATTCTCATTCTGTGTGGTGCACAGCAATGAATTAGATTACTACAGCACATGTTCTCCAGGTAGTGTCTGGCAGAGCAACAGAGAGCATAAAGGACACGGAAATGAGAAATGAGAATTTATAGGGTAAATGTCTTTACAAAAACACTATACCTGGAGTATTCAACTCAAATTTAAAGAGGTCCAGCTACTAAAATCCCCTCCACTTGTCTAAATTGCATCCCAAAGCTTACCAACAACGTGCATTTCCATGTGATTTCAACTACTGTATATTTATTTTGAATTTCCAAAGTAGGAATCTTTTGATATACACACTTATATGGCACTTGTTTTTGAAAACAAATAACTATCTGTACACAGTATACAGTTAACCCTGGCACAATGAACTTTCTACATTTCAAGTTAATGGGAAAAAGACAGCAGGGAAAACGGGTTTGGACAGAGTGTGTTCATGCTGACATCTCTCTTAAGCTGCTGTTCTCTAGCGAACTGCCTATGCACGGTAAACAATTGATTGGATTGACTCAATTGAGTGAAGCTATTGCTGTATTAACTGGATTAGCTGTGACCGTCAGAAGAAAGCCACGCTCTCTGAAGTTTCTCTCTTCTCATTCATATACAATGAAATTGGTCACAGATCCGGATAGAACCATCACTCGGTCCAGGTCTGGACAACGGTCCGCCATTTAGTGATGTCACTAAACTAATAATGATATTAGATATCAGTCTCAAAGGCGAGACTGGCTCATGAGTGGAATCATATCGAACAAGCATGTAATGTCAGAAGTGTTGAGTATGGCTTCACTAAGTGTTGAACAACGGTCTCTTAACTCACGCACTGATGCTTGAACCTACAACCTCATGGCTTCTAAGTAAATGTTATGCTTCCCTAAATAGCTGCTGAGCGCTTTTTCTGTCAGAAGTGATTTGTTGCAAATAATCACAGCCTGCAGGGCAGCATTTCCAAACGGCAACCCAATAAACTCCAGTGCTGACCTTTTTTGCTCTGGTCATTGGGCTCTGGTCATTGGCCTCGTTCGGACCAACTCAATTAAGACCCCTAATGTCTCACACAAACACACAAAGAGCCTCTTGCAGTCAGTGCCCGCAAGGCATCTCAAGAGGAAACGCCTTAATCTTGTTTTTCTATCCCCCCAGTGCAGATTTTATTCTCTTTGGGCTACAGCTGTTCGGTTGCCTAATGCTTTTATGCTCTATTTCTGTTTTTCTTACACTTAGAAATGTGTTCATTTGATGATTATAGTCTATTATAATTTGCCAATTACGTTGCAGTTGGTGGTTAATGGACAGTAAAGGATACAAACATTATTACTATCTCCACACCAACTCACTGCTGAAGACGGTGGAGATTAAAAGCACGCACACACACACACATGGAAAACACACACACACACACCAGTAACTGTACCATTAGTTCTCCAAAAAAATTATATAAATATAAATAAATGGGTCTATAAATCTTGATAAAAGATTTGGTTAATTTAAATTTCAAGTAAAAGACAACTAACTGCCCTCCTCAGTCTTCACAGAGAGGCAAATTATTAGAAAGTTGAAAAAAGACAATATTTGGGAAGATTTTCTGCAGCTAAATGTTCTGTATTGGTCCAAATAATACCACAACATCAACGGACATTTGGATGTGATCACTGCAGCCAACAAATCTGCTCTATCATTTCTCAATCTCTCAACTGCTCCAAGCTGTGCTCCTAATCTGAGGTTATGATTCACTCACTTGCTTTGGGCAAGATGATCATGGTGTAAGATATTGATTCAGCTCAGACAACTTACATATTGAGCTTTTAAAATTCCTCATATCGCTGCAAGAGTGATGTGAAATGGACCAAAAGCTGCCGCATTTCACAATGTGTTAAACATAAGGGAATATTTTAGTAAAAGCTCTTAGTTTTGGGGCAGCCTCTAGCTCACCTAGTAAGAGCAGGCGAGTCCTCTGCAGCGGCCCGAGGTTCGAGTTTGACCTGCGGCCATTTGCTGCGTGTCCTCCCCCATCTCTTTTCCACCTTTGCTGCTATAGTCAGCCTTGTTTGGGTGTGAGTTACGTAATGCACCAAATGGGGATCTTTTTTGCATCTGTTAGCATTAACAACAATGACGTCCATCCAAACTCAAACACTTCATCTTGATCAATTGAGGCTCATCTGCTGTGGAAAACAGAAACTGTGAAGTGGCTCAGGGAACAAGTGCAACAATGATCCACTTAGTGACATCATTATCTCAGCACTGAAGCACAGCTTTACTTTTTTCCACCTTTGGCTTATCTATAGCACTATTGATTTCCATTTGTCCTTTGTTTAGACAAAAGGGAGCGCTAATGGCTAAACATGACAATCCTGCTCCTATTACCTTTCTATATTTTACCATTGGCGCATCTCACCTAAACTCACGTAAACCTTGCTGTTTTTGTCTTGATGTTATCCTCTGTTAACTCTGCTGTCTGTGTTTCACAATCTGACAAAGATGCATGAGAAAAGCGGCTTTAAAAACCCTGTGAGGGGGCTGTGAGACACAGCGTGACTCAACACAGCACGATACAAATGATTCTTCAAATGACTTGCTGATTTTTTGGAAATAAGTTATAACTTTTTCATAAGCAATGCGTGGTGAAGCCTGAAGACAAATCAGAAAAGTGATGAGGATTTTTAGTGACATCTGACTTCTCCTTGCTTTTTCAGGCCTGTGGCTTTCCTACAGTAGGTGCTGATTGCTATTTTTTGGGATGTTCTTTATTTTAGTTGCTTCCCCTCATTAGAATAAACATTTTAATAGTATGTCAAATGTTTTGATACAGTAATTAGCAGTTAAACAAAAATAGTTGAAAGCTTGATGAACATTTAAGCAAAATATTTAGCAACTTTCCTTTGCTTTTTCAAGTTCCTACTTGGACTCTGAAGACTGCAGATGTTCCTGTATAGCATGCAGATACACACAGTCAAATACATGACAGTGTCACATTCTGCATTTACAATGTACACAAAAGGCACTTTTTCCATAGGAAATTCTGGTCAATTTTCACTTAAGCGCTACAAATTTATGGAGGACCATGTCTTTCATATTTAAAAATAAATACAGAAATAAATAAATGCTCAATAAATAAATAAGCACACAATTAATTGCCCCAAAAAATACAATGAAGAAATAAATGTAGGTAGAAATTAAATTATACAGTGAGACATAAATGTATATATCTCTTTTAATTAGCTTCTTTATTTATTCACCTTTGTAATAATTACCTTATTTATTTATTGTCCGTTATAATCTTCAACTTTATTTATTCCTTACTTATTTTTTAAATGTATTTATTTCTGTGTGTGTTTAATTTTTTTGTCTGTTTTATTCTTCCGTTGCATTTTCTACCCTATTTATTTTCACCCCTGGTATTTATTTCTGCCTGTCACTTTTACATTTCTGCCTGTCACTTTTACATTTCTACATGCATTTCTGCCTCATTATGCAAATGAGGAGGGGCTGGTCTTAAGGGGTTAACTTCTGCCCATTGGTTGGTTAGCATTTTACTCCCTCGGTCGAATTTACATGCCACCGGCCACAGACACAACACAGATGGCTACCTACGGTGAAGTTGTCAGTGAGCTCAGGCATTTAGCAACTGTTTTTGAAAACAATGCTAACGTTATAAGTATTGACTTTATAATTTTTCGTTTAGACGCTCTGACAGAACGTGTGTTTCAGTCAGCGGTGTCGTGCCAATGTACTCGTGTATCCCCTGGCCGCGGGAGCGCGCATGCACACAGAGCGGAGCTTCTGCTGCCCTTCGATTTGTTTAACTGCTGCACTTTGAATTAAACGGAACAAACAGCGACGTGGAAGACTCGGCAGGGTTACCATAGTAACAGGGGTCTCAGTTAACTACATAAATACGTGTATTTGTCTGTTACATTAAGGCGACGTGTCAAATGTTTATAGCGTGGTTTAATATCGAGTGATAGGCGTATCCTCCCTGTCCCTGTCTACCATATGAGTTACATAGGAGGTACTCAAATATCAGGCCGTTTTTTCACCTGATATTTGGGTATCCCCTATGTAACTTTTGATAAACAACAGCAAACCTCTCCAAATTGTGTCAGGTTGTTTATTGTGACCTATTAAACACACAAAATAACACCCATGATGACAGGACAGACCCTTTGCATGTTAGGGATGGGATACATAAAATATCAGGTGAAAAATGATCTTCTGTCAGAGCGTCTAAACGAAAAATTCATAAAGTCAATACTTAACGTTAGCATTGTTTTCAAAAACAGTTGCTAAATGCCTGAGCTCACTGACAACTTCACCGTAGATAGCCATCTGTGTTGTGTCTGTGGCCGGTGGCATGTAAATTCGACCGAGGGAGTAAAATGCTAACCAACCAATGGGCAGAAGTTAACCCCTTAAGACCAGCCCCTCCTCATTTGCATAATGAGGCAGAAATGCATGTAGAAATGTAAAAGTGACAGGCAGAAATGTAAAAGTGACAGGCAGAAATAAATACCAGGGGTGAAAATAAATAGGGTAGAAAATGCAACGGAAGAATAAAACAGACAAAAAAATTAAACACACACAGAAATAAATACATTTAAAAAATAAGTAAGGAATAAATAAAGTTGAAGATTATAACGGACAATAAATAAATAAGGTAATTATTACAAAGGTGAATAAATAAAGAAGCTAATTAAAAGAGATATATACATTTATGTCTCACTGTATAATTTAATTTCTAGCTACATTTATTTCTTCATTGTATTTTTTGGGGCAATTAATTGTGTGCTTATTTATTTATTGAGCATTTATTTATTTCTGTATTTATTTTTAAATATGAAAGACATGGTCCTCCATACAAATTAACATGTGTTGGAATTTAAAATGTTATATGTGCTTAAACATTGTGGCTGATTTGCATTATACATTAAAGCCAAAAGGTAAAAGCATTATGTCGACATAAATGAAGACATTGTTGTTGGTCATGTATTAAGTTTGTTGTTATAAATATACAGCAGTCGACCCTTTATGGCCCGACTGCTCTGTTGCTTTGCAAGTCTTGAGGGTCATAAACCCTCAGTCACATCCCAACTAAAAGATAAGGAATAAGCACAAGACCCCACCCTTTGTGAGATAATACTGGGGGTCTGAGAGCCAGAGAGTCACACAAAGGAAGGGGAGAGCTGCGACAGCTTGATCCAGGTACCTTTGTCTCAGGATATCCTATGTAATAAAATGGATTCACATTTCAACATCTAAGATTTTGACTACTAATTGAATGAACCCTGAGAATGGAGCAGGATTTAGCTCCAACACATGGTAACAATAGTATTATATTATTCTAAATAATATGCCTTCTATTGGTGACATGACATCACATTTATCACATCTGAAGTGAATTCAGATGTGATAATGGTTCATTTTGTGCTCTGTAGTGGGCATGTAACACTCAACATCCCCTAAAGCAAGACCCTGACATCCTGAAATGTGACCGGCGTCACAAGCACAGACAAACACACTTTTATGTTTGTTTGTTTAGGGAGACTGCGTGGACTTTAACGCTATGGTTAAAAAAGGTTGGCAGTTTCTGCATTATATTTGTCCTATTCTGCTTCATAGCCCCAGCAGTCTATAAGCTTTCTCTTTGCAAGGCTGATTATTACTTGGTATCATTAGAGAGTTCCCAAAGATAGTTATTTAATAAATGCTACTCTAAAGCGTGTATGAGGGGGTTCAAAGTTGAGAAAATCATCTACCTTTGTCGTAAGACTTCTTCAGGCATTTTCAGCTGCCACGTTGGGCTTCTCAGAGAACTGAAGGGGACCTCCGGCACATCTGTGCAGAGCAGAAAACATGGCCCTTGATTAGCTCTTCAAGGCAGAATTAATTAAAACTCTCATCACACCCCGATGAGTCACAAGGTTTCAGTGGTGTGGGTTGTGAAAATAGATAACCATTACTCAGCAACATGTTGGTCAGATTATGTCTGTATCGTCAATGCCTGGGACATGTGTGCAGATACTGTTAAACACCTGTAAAAATCTGACAATGTTATGAGGATGCCACTAATCAGGGCAAGAGATCAACAGGCAAGAGATCGTTAGCTTAGATTGTCATAAATTCTTCTTCTAAATTGAAGTGTACAGAAACAGCTAGTGTGGCTCTCTTCAAAAGTCAAATTCAATTAACAAGAAACAATGTGTTAATTACCGAGCTTTAAAAGGCGGTGGATTTTTTGGCCTGGCTCAACTTTGGAGTGAGCCAGACTAGCTGTTGTCTGAGCTTCTAGTCTTTAATGATAAGCTAACTGTCCCCTGGCTGTATATGTCAAACAGATACAGCACAAATGGTTTGGTGTCATTGAAAACCTTTCAGAAAAAGCAGCCAAAACCTTCTCAACAGTTTCATATTCTTTCTTTGGACTTCAGTTAGTTATAATAAAACCAATAAACTAGACTATGGTGTATGGATAGTGGTGTGACTAAGGTATGAAAGTTAAGCAGAGGTAATTTTACTACACTGCAATACACCCAGAGCAAAACATCAATACTTTATTTTTGCTAAATGTTGTGCTCCTTTCATAATTACACTCACACAGGAAAATGACTGGGCAATGGTATACAGTACATGCAGGTAGAGATAGTGCAAAAATACTATTGAGTACTTAAGGTAAAGCCTTTTTCCTCAGTCAGTCACTTTGGTTCTACTTCTGTAATTAATTAACTAAACATAGATGCATTAAGAAA
Organism: Etheostoma perlongum; assembly: GCA_026937815.1. Lineage (NCBI taxonomy): Eukaryota > Metazoa > Chordata > Actinopteri > Perciformes > Percidae > Etheostoma > Etheostoma perlongum. The sequence goes on from CM049389.1 coordinate 6,387,282, forward strand.
GTGCATGATATAAACTGTAAACACACACACACACACAAAAGTTTGGTTACACCTTCTCATTCAATGCGTTTCCTTTATTTTCATGACATCACTGAAGGCATCAAAACTATGAACATGTGGAATTATGTACTTAACAAAAAAGTGTGAAATAACTGAAAACATGTCTTATATTCTAGTTTCTTCAAAGTAGCCACCCTTTGCTCTGATTACTGCTTTGCACACTCTTGGCATTCTCTTGATGAGCTACAAGAGGTAGTCCCCTGAAATGATTTTCCAACAGTCTTAAAAGGAGTTCCCAAAGATGCTTAGCAGTTGTTGGCCATTTTGCTTTGACTCAAATAGCCCTTACACAGCCTGGAGGTGTGTGTCATGGGGTTATTGTCCTGTTGAAAAATAAATGATGGTCCAACTAAATGCAAACTGCATGTCGCAGCAAGATGCTGTGGTAGCCATGCTAGTTCAGTATGCCTTCAATTTTAAATCAAAATAAATCCCCAACAGTGTCACCAGCAAAGCACCACCACACCTCCTCCTCCATGCTTCACGGTGGGAACCAGGCATGTAGAATCCATCCGGTCACCTTTTCTCCGTCGCACAAAGACACAGCGATTGGAACAAAGATCTCAAACTTGGACTCATCAGACCAAAGCACAGATTTCCACTGGCCTAATGTCCATTCCTTGTGTCCAAACAAATCTCTTCTGCTTGTTGCCTCTCCTTAGCTCTCCCATTTCCTAGCTGCTATTTGACCATGAAGGCCTGATTCGCTGATGTCTTTAACAGTTGTTCTAGAGATATGTCTGCTGCTAGAACTCTGTGTGGTATTAATCTGGTCTCTAATCTGAGCTGCTGTTAACTTGCAATCTCTGAGGCTGGTGACTCAGATGAACTTGTCCTCAGCAGCAGAGGTGACTCTTGGTCTTCCTCTCCTGGGGCGGTCCTCATGTGAGCCATTTTTGCTGTAGCGTTTGATGGTTTTTGCGACTGCACTTAGGGACACATTCAAAGTTTTCGCGATTTTTCCAGACAAAACTGACATTCATTTCTTAAAGTAATGATGGCCACTTGTTCCTCTTTACTTAGCTGATTGGTTCTTGCCATAATATGTTGTCCAATAGGGCTGTCGGCTGTATATCAATCCCAACTCCATTAATAAGGCAAGAAATTCCACTAATTAACCCTGACAAGGCACACCTGTGAAGTGAAAACCATTTCAGGTGACTACCTCATGAAGCTCATTGAAAGAACACCAAGGGTTTGCAGCGCTATCAAAAAAGCAAAGGGTGGCTACTTTGAAGAAACTAGAATATAAGATACCGTATGTTTTCAGTTATTTTACACTTTTTTGTTAAGTATATAATTCCACATGTGTTCATTCATATTTTTGATGCCTTTAGTGATAATCTACAATGTAAATAGTCATGAAAATAAAGGAAATGCAATGAATGAGAAGGTGTGTCCAAACCTTTGACCTGTACTGTGTATATCTTAATTTGTCACACACTCATGGGGCATTGTTTTATTACTAGTGTCAGACACCAAACAGGACGAGGACCACAAAAGCGTCACGTTCAGTTTTATTAAATGGTTGGGGGTATTGGAGGTTTCAGGAGTACCGGGTGGTACAGGAGTACCAAGAGTCTGCATGTGTGTGTTCCCCCAGTAGCCGAACAGCGATGGCAGGAGCTGGAAGATCCGGAAGGTCCGAGGCTGGAGAACACAGAAGTAGACGAGCGCGGGTCCGGGATCACAGGCAAAGAGTCAGAGGGGTATTCCAAAACAGGCAGGTACTAGTGCTGGTCGCAGACAATCTGACAAGTGTGAACTGAAGAGCAAGGCATTATATACAGGGCATGATGAGTGGTGAATGCAGTGCAGCTGGTAGGTAACGAGGGTGAGGTAGAGCAGCAACAGGTGGAAGTCATCAGACGTCAATCAGTGTGTGTACCAGGCAGAGAGAGAGCCCATGACAGAACCCCCCCAAGGGACAGCCCCAGAAGTTCCCAAGAGCGACACCACGTCGGGAGAGCGGAGGGGAGCCGGTTGAAGGCTAGAATTCCTCCGAAAGAACACCCTCATCCTCAGAGGGAGCTGGAGGGTCGCGGACAGAAGACGGGACAGGCACCGAGACAGGATCAGGGCCAGGCAGGACGGTTAGAGACCCCTCTGGGGCGGCCCCTACGGATCGCAGGCTGGTCAGGAAGCAGACGGTGGAAGTCGGCGATGAGCGTCCGGTCCGACTGGCTGGCACCCAGGTTCTCTCCTCAGGTCCATAGCCCTCCCAGTCGACAAGATACTGGAGGCCCCTGCCTCGCCGTCTGGACCGAAGCAGGCGTCGAACGGTGTACACCAGCCCACCGTCAACGAGGCGAGGAGGAGGAAGCGCCACGGGGACCAGCGGGCTTTCATGCGCCGGCTTGACTTTCGAAACATGGAAAGTAGGGTGCACCCTCATGGATGTTGGCAACTGGAGCCGGACTGCGGTTGGGCCGATGATCCTCTGGATAGGGAACGGGCCGAGGAATCGAGGTGCCAGCTTATGTGATTCCACCCACAGTGGGAGATCCTTGGCTGACAGCCACACCTTCTGGCCCACACGGTAGGCGGGTGCCGGCGATCTTCGGCGGTTAGCCCCAGTGGCATAGCTGACGGCTGACTTGAGCAGCGTGGCACGAGCTTGTGACCAGGTACGACGGCAACGGCGGGCATAGGCGAGGGCAGACGGGCAGGACATATCACCTTCCTGGCTGGGGAACAGGGGGGGGCTGGTAGCCATACACACACTGGAAATGTGACATACCAGTGGCAGAGCAGGTGAGGGAGTTGTGAGCATACTCTATCCACATCAGTTGTTGCGCCCAAGCCTGGGGTTTGCGAGAAACCATGCACCGCAGCGCCTTCTCCAGCTCCTGGTTTGCCCGCTCAGACTGACCATTGGACTGGGCAGTCTCTCTGGCAGATGGCAGTTTAGGGAGGGGAATGAAGTGTGCCATCTTGTTGAACTGGTCAACCACAGTGAGAATCACCGTCATCCCACCTGATGGCGGGAGTCCAGTTACAAAGTCCAAGGAGACGTGGGACCAGGGTCGTGTGGGCACAGGCAAGGGCTGGAGTAAACCAGCGGGAGGCCGAGTGGACGACTTGTTCTGATTGCAGGTGGGGCAGGCACGGACGAATTCTCGGATATCCCTTCTCAAAGAAGACCACCAGAAGCGCTGGGCAAGGAGATGGCAGGTGCGGGCGGAGCCCGGGTGGCAGGCAAGGTGGGAGTTGTGTCCCCACTGTATGACCCCGGGACCTCAAATTCTCTGGGACGAAGAGATGACCGTCTGGGCATGCACTGGGACTGGGATGGTCACGGAGGGCCTCTTGGATGTCCTCCTCGATATCCCAGGTCAGGGCAGCTACGACGCAGGGATTGGGCAGAATTGATGCAGGTTCCTGGGAAGGGGTGTCATCCTTCTGAAACCGACGGGAGAGAGCGTCCGGCTTAGTGTTCCGAGAACCTGGGCGGTATGACAGGGTGAAGTTGAATCTGGTGAAAAACAAGGCCCAGCGGGACTGTCTGGGGTTAAGACGTTTGGCAGTGCGAATGTATGAGGTTTTTGTGATCGGTCCAGACCAGGAACGGAACTGTGGACCCCTCCAGCCAGTGACGACATTCCTCCAGAGCTAGCTTGACAGCCAACAGCTCACGGTTTCCAACATCATAATTGCGCTCTGCAGGTGAAAGCCGGCGAGAGAAAAATGCACAGGGATGCAACTTGTTGTCCTCCTCTGCCCGTTGAGAGAGTATGGCCCCGACTCCCACGTCTGAGGCATCCACCTCGACAACAAACTGCCGGTCGGAATCCGGCATCTGGAGGATGGGGGCAGTGGTGAACCGGGCCTTGAGGGTATGAAAGGCTGTATTGGCCTCTGGGGTCCAGTAAAAGGGGTGTTTGATGCTGGTCAGAGCTGTGAGGGGAGCGGCGACGGAGCTGTAGTTCCGGATGAATTTACGGTAGAAATTGGCAAAACCGAGGAATTGCTGCAACTTCTTCCTATTCCCCGGAACTGGCCAGGAGGTAACTGCCGAGACCTTTGCAGGGTCCATCTGGATATTGCCTTCAGCGACGATGTAACCCAGGAATGACAGTCTTAGCATGGAACTCGCATTTCTCCGCTTTGACATAGAGTGTTCTCCAGGAGCCGTCGAAGAACCAGCTGGACATGACAGGTGTGTTCGGACAGAGTTCTGGAGAAGATTAAGATGTCGTCCAGGTACACGAAGACGAATTTATTCAGCATGTCCCGCAGCACATCGTTCACCAGCGCTTGGAATACCGCTGGGGCGTTGGTGAGGCCAAATGGCATTACCAGGTACTCATAATGGCCGGTGTGGGTGTTGAATGCAGTCTTCCACTCGTCACCCTCCCTTACTCGCACTAGGTGGTAAGCATTCCTAAGGTCCAGTTTGGTGAAAATAGTGGTTCCCTGGAGCAACTCGAAAGCAGAGGTGAGTAAAGGCAGAGGGTACCGGTTCTTCACTGTGACATCATTCAGACCTCGATAATCAATGCAGGGGCAAAGAGAACCGTCTTTCTTTCCCACAAAGAAGAACCCGGCACCAGCAGGAGAGGAAGACGGGCGGATGAGTCCAGCTGCCAGGGAGTCCCTGATGTAATCCTCCATAGTTTTTCTTTCAGGAGGGGATAGTGAGTAGAGGTGACCTTTGGGTGGAGCAGTCCCAGGGAGAAGATCAATGGCACAGTTGTACGGACGTGTGGGGGCAGAGATGTGACTTTGGTCTTGTTGAACACCTCTCGGAGGCCATGGTAACATTCAGGGACATTAGAAATTGTGGGGGCAGTGCTGGGGGGTACTGAGCTGGGGGGCAGCGATGCAGCACGCAAACAGGTCAGTTGGCAGGCATTTCCCCACTCTGTCTCAGTTCCGGAGGCCCAATCGAGGTGAGGATTGTGGAGACAAAGCCAAGGGTAGCCCAGGATTAGGGGTTGGCCTGGAGTGCTGAGCAGGTGGAAGCAGATGGTCTCTCGGTGGTTTCCTGACACCATCATAGTGATGGGGGGTGTGATGCTGGTAACTGTGCCAAGTACGTGACCGTCCAGGGCCCCCGGGCTGGAACAGGAGTGGACAAGCGATGGGTTTCCAAGCCCAGCTGACGAGCAAGTTCTGTGTCAATAAGGTTTGCTTCTGCGCCAGAGTCCACTAGGGCTGCCAGGGTGTGGGCGGAATCAGACAGGTGAAGACAGACTTGGATGAGGGGTTTACGGCTGATGGAGGGCTGAATGTTCATTGAGCTCATCCGGATTCCTCCTACATCTGGTGAGCTCCGTCTTTTACTGGACAGGTGGCAACTCGATGACCATCACCACCACAGTACAGGCACAAGTTGGAGGTGATGCGTTGCTGGCGCTCTGCAGGGGTTAGGGAGACGCGGCCGATCTCCATCGGGTCAGACTGGTCCGGCTGGCTAGATGATGTGGCAGGTGAGGACAGAAGGGCAGTTGAGACACTCCGTGTGCTGGTGGATGGACCCTGGCGCCCTCCCTCACGACGGCGGACCTGGATCCTACGGTCGATGCGGACAGCCAGAGCAATGGCTTCATCAAGAGTGGGGGGTTGATCATGGGAAACCAGCTCGTCCTTTATGTAGTCCGCCAGGCTGTGGAGGAAGGCATCCACCAATGCTTCCATGTTCCAGGAACTAGGACGTGCCACAGTTCGAAAGTCGATGGAGTAATCCGCAACAGTCCTTCTGCCTTGGCGAATACTCATCAGGGTCCGAGATGCCTCGGCTGTTGTGGATTCCAAATCGAATACCTTGAGCATCTCCTCTGCGAATAGGTCGAAGGTCGCACAAGCTGGTGTCTGGCGCTCGAACTCCGCCATTCCCCAGAGTCGAGCTCGGCCCGTCAGGTGAGTGATCACGTAACCGACCGTCGCCCCGTCAGTGGCAAAGGTCCTGGGTTGCAGGGTAAACAGGACACGGCAGCTCGTCAAGAACGCCCGTACCTGGGTTGGGTCGCCGCTGAACCGTTCTGGATTGCCGATCCTGGGTTCTGGGACTCCGGCAGCCACGGCAGCAGTGGACTGGGCAGGAGACTCGGGTGCTGGGCCGGTGAGCAGGTTGGCTGGGGCTGGGCCGGTAGGAGCAGGCAGAGAAGAAAGGTTGGTGAGAAGTTGAATGATCATGGCAAGTTGTTGTTGCTGTTGCTGCTGGAACTGCTGACGCTGTTGGTAGCCGGTTTGAAGTAGGGAGGCAATGCCTGCAGTGTTGCGGTGTACCTCTCTCTCTGTCTCTTCCAGGCGTTGCATGGCGGTGGGTGGTTCTGGTTCGTCGGTTTCCATGCTGTTTCGACCGTGCGCTGGGTCCATTTGGTCAGATCGTTCTGTCAGACACCAAACAGGACGAGGACCACAAAAGCATCACGTTCAAAAGTTTTATTAAAGGGTTGGGGGTATTGGAGATTTCAGGAGTACCGGGTGGTACAGGAGTACCAAGAGTCTGCATGTGTGTGTTCCCCCAGTAGCCAAACAGCGATGGCAGGAGCTGGAAGATCCGGAAGGTCCGGGGCTGGAGAACACAGAAGTAGACGAGCGGGTCCGGGATCACAGGCAAAGAGTCAGAGGGGTATTCCAAAACAGGCAGGTACTAGTGCTGGTCGCAGACGATCTGACAAGTGTGAACTGAAAAGCAAGGTATTATATACAGGGCATGATGAGTGGTGAATGCAGTGCAGCAGGTAGGTAACGAGGGTGAGGCAGAGTAGAGCAGCAACAGGTGGAAGTCATCAGACGTCAATCAGTGTGTGTACCAGGCAGAGAGAGAGCCCATGACAACTAGCATCAGGAGCTCAGTGTTGCTTTTATTGAAATGGCAATTTATTTTGTTGCAGTGTTTTAAAAGTCCCTTTAATCTCTCGTCTTTTCTCTTCACTGGCACACAAGAGCAAATGAGTGGGAGTTGTCACAGCATGCCACCTCAAACAAACAGATTCGAATTATGGACCTACGCAACGAGATGGCACCTCTGACAGTTTAACGCTGTCATGTCTAATGGAACAATTATATTTTGATACAGGGTTTCACAGAGGGATATTGACATGGCATGTTGATAAAGGATAATGGATCTTCACTTACAGTAGCCATATTGACGAGGTGCGATAGTTAAAAAAAAAAACTATATATATATTTTCCACATTGCTAAAACTAAGCTCTCAGGGTTAAATAGCTAGAGGCCACTACTGCTTTAAATATTTCTTGTGTGAATAAAGCAGCTCCAATTAAATAAAAATGCTTTTCTAAAAAAGACCTAACAACAATTAGGACGCTCGGTCAGATTAAGATGCTTTGATTTTTGGTTTGGTTACACTCTCCTGGGAAATAACCTGACCTTTGAAAAAATGCCTCCTCAAAGAAAGAAAACTACAAAGAGAGCAAAGGAAAGGCAAAGTCATTAAAAAGCAATTGCCAGACTTAGCAGTGTAATTAAGACACCAGGCTTTAAGACGACACGAGTCACTTGCTGCAATAATACAATGACCTATTATACCACCCTATTATAATTGCAAAGTTTGGTGGCTGTTTTCCAATCTGCTTATAAAGTGGGAATCAGATAACCACGGGCTTCCTGGCTGTCCTGACAGAGGCTTGATAATGGATTGAAGAGGGGGACAGAATCAATACGGCTGTCCCCACTCTGGGCCAGGAAACCATCACTGGAAAACACACTGTAAAATGCAAGGGATGACCTGACTTGCACGGTCAGTAACCTTAATGCTTTCAGATTCAAGCAATCTATCAATAGCCATCAGGAGCCATCACTAAAAGTGTTCAGTAATTATTCTTGTAAAATCTTACGATCCGGGGTTGTATCAGCAATCTGCACTACTTTGTAACTGGAGACCAAAGTCCTTGAATAGATTTGTGGACATTGTACATGTTCTGGCTCATTGTTCAATATTGCATTATCTCAGCATCTATTGCAAGCATGCTTCTGTTCAGAAGGCAATTTCAAACATTTGAAATATTCTGAAATATGAAATATGCCTTGCTTTTGAAAGGAGGGCAATATTGTTTATAGAAAGTTTTTTCATATTTACATTTCATAGGGATGACAAGTAAAATTCGCTGTATAAACCGAAAGCACAAAAATGTCAGCCACAAGGCTTACGATGATTTCCAAAAAGGAAAAACACACTGAAAAGTGTTGTTTCTGGAATTTTTACTTTCTGCATGACCGTTATAAAAATAAAATAAAATACTGAATAAATTGTTGTGCAGAGAGCACTGTCTGATCTGATGTCTGTTTATTGACTAAATAAGTAAGCCCATCATTAGTTAAATGTGCAGATGAAAACTATATTACTCCGAAATAGTTGAAAAACTCTTGACATTTTTATTTAATTGTGAAGCCAGGCAAGACAGGCTGAGTCAGTGTTCAATAAGTAAATGTAAATGGACTGTTCTTATAGCGCTTTTCTAGTCTAACAACCACTCAAAGCTCTTTTACATAGAACATTCACCATTTACTCAAATTCATACACTGTGGCCGAGGCTGCCGTACGATGCCACCTGCTCATCAGATAAACACTCACACACATTCACACATCCATGCCGCAGCATCAGGGGCAACTCAGGATTCAGTGTCTTGCCCAAGGACACTTTGACATGGTACTGCAGGGCCAGGGATTGAACCACCAACGATTGGCAGGCGACCGCTCTACCACTGAGCCACAGCCACCCATAAGTGATAAGTGTGAGATGTTGCTGTTCACCAACTGTTTCTTTTAACAGCACTTTTATTAGGTATTACCTGATAATTAGATCTATGGGTGAAGTCCAACTTTAATTTGAAAAATCATGTTAGATTTAGACAATATTTAAGACAATAAAGAAAAATTATATTTTTTGGTCTGCCATCTCTGGTTGGTTGGTAAATTTATTCAACCAGGTTGAATTAGGTTGCTAATGATGTATCCTTTGCTTGCCCTTTGTTTAGCTGGCAGTGATAACCCTGAAACAGCAGGAGAGCTTTCAAGGCGACAACGCGCTTGGCAATTTGAAGGAGCATCGGAGGACAGGCGCAGATGCAGCAACTCTTCAAAGTGTGACCTTCAACCCTCTTTTAACCCAACCTCTATCTCAAGAGTCCTCGAGGCAAACATAAAAGCAGCAAGACGAGACACATCAAGGAAAACAATGACTATGGTTTGGCTCTGAAGGATTTGGTTATGCTTTGTGATTTTTGATGCTGAAGCTGAAGGAATCAGATTGCAGTGCTGTTAGAAAAAGAAGAAGATTTGGGTTTTGTGTTGCCATTTGTGTAGTATTGGACAATATTCCCCACACCATGACACCACCACCACCAGCCTGAACCGTTGATACAAGGCAGGATGGATCCATGCTTTTATGTTGTAGACGCCAAATTCTGACCCTACCATCCGAACGTCGCAGCAGAAATCGAGACTCATCAGACCAGGCAACGTTTTTCCAATCTTCTATTGTCCAATTTCGATGAGCTTGTGCAAATTGTAGCCTCAGTTTCCTGTTCTTAGCTGAAAGGAGTGGCACCCGGTGTGGTCTTCTGCTGCTGTAGCCCATCTGCCTCAAAGTTCGACGTACTGTGCGTTCAGAGATGCTCTTCTGCCCACCTTGGTTGTAACGGGTGGTAATTTGAGTCACTGTTGCCCTTCTATCAGCTCGAACCAGTCTGGCCATTCTCCTCTGACCTCTGGCATCAACAAGGCATTTCCGCCCACAGAACTGCCGCTCACTGGATGTTTTTTCCTTTTCGGACCATTCTCTGTAAACCCTAGAGATGGTTGTGCGTGAAAATCCCAGTAGCAGTAGCAGAGCAGTTTCTGAAATACTCAGACCAGCCCTTCTGGCACCAACAATCATGCCACGTTCAAAGTCACTCAAATCACCTTTCTTCCCCATACTGATGCTCGGTTTGAACTGCAGGAGATTGTCTTGACCATGTCTACATGCCTAAATGCACTGAGTTGCCGCCATGTGATTGGCTGCTTAGAAATTAAGTGTTAACGAGCAGTTGGACAGGTGTACCTAATAAAGTGGCCGGTGAGTGTATATTGCGATATGAAAAAAGAAAAATTTATTTTTAAAAGATCACATAAATAGCTCTATTTGGAAATAATAAATCATTCTCAACTACTGCGGTGATTTTGTAGGGGAGTGCATCTACATAGAAGAAAAAAGATCTTTTCTACTCTGAGCCTGTAGCATTGGTAAGCTTATTGCAGGGGTATAGCTTTTAGAAGAAGTGAAACATTCTGGAAACTATTGTGGCCACTTGTAAACATCTTCCAAAACCTTCTGTTTTTAATCTTTAGAGAAAGACAGAAGCGACCCCATCCCAAAGCCACCAAAAAGCACACGGAGAATTGTCCCTTCTCCAAGAGAGCAAGGCAAGAAAGCGTTTGACTGTAGATCCCCAGGCTTAGTGGTATGACTTATCTTTGCTCAGACATGGTTTAGCACTTAAGTTTAACTGTTGTACCAGGGAGGGTTCAGAGAATCCTAAAAGGAAAAAGCACATGGACTTCAAACTATAACTCTTAGAGGCTAAAGCAAATACAAAAGGGTGGTTGACGTGAACTCAAATCCAAAGTGGAAAAAAATATATTTATAAAATTTATGTCAAATGACATAATTATATTGCTTAATATGTGAATAAATAAAAACTGAATGTGTCCCTTTATAATTCCTTATTTATTTTGTATTTTATTAACTTTTTTTGTGTGGTAGTCTCAAATATTGTCCACCGGTGTGACACCATTTTTAATGTTAATATTTAATTCAGAAATTGTGTGACGGATTAGACAAATATTCACAATCCTTATTAGTTTGTCCTAATTATAGTCCCACATCAAAAGTAACCAATATAAATTCGCAATCATGTTATTATCTGACTATAAGATGTACACATAGGGACTTTACCCAAAGGTCTAGATTATATTCATTATAATTACTATAAAACCGAACAAAACTTCATTCCATCCTTATATGTGCATAGTGATGATATCATTATTATAGTAGTCAACACTTTTTACATGAATTTGTGCATTAAAATGCCTTTTCCACTTATAACTCAGTGTGTCACACCACAGGACATTCCGTCACACCATTGGACATCAAAAAGTACCGGTATGCCCCTGTTTTCACATTTATTGTTTCTTGTTCAAATTAATTTAAAAAAAAATCATTAAATATTTACAACTTTAAGTTCAAATGTTTGTTGTACAATAAAGTCAGAAGAAAAAAAGACCAACATTCCCATAAAAAAAGACTTGGGAGCCATGGTAACATTGAGCAACATAACATGAATATGTAAACAAAATTGACCTGGCTTATTACTTTTGTTCAAATTTATTTTAATATTCTCTGAAATAAAAAGGTACAAGTTTTAATTAAAACTGCAAGCAGCGTAGGACGAGCCCTTGCTCATCTGCGTGCGTCGGGGTTACTGGTGGACGCCGCTCTTTGCGACCGTGCATTTGCGCGGCACTCAGACACCGCAAGTCGTCACCAATGAAAAGGAAACTCCCTGCTGAGCTCAATGATACCTCACACGAGACTATACAGTGCCTTGCGAAAGTATTCGGCCCCCTTGAACTTTTCAACCTTTTGACACATTTCAGGCTTCAAACATAAAGATATTTTTTTTTTTTTTTTTGTGAAGAATCACCAACAAGTGGGACACAATTGTGAAGTGGAACGAAATCTATTGGATATTTTAAACTTTTTTAGCAAATAAAAAACTGAAAAGTGGTGCGTGCAAAATTATTCGTCCCCCTTGCGCTAATACTTTGTAGAGCCACCTTTTGCTGCGATTACAGCTGCAAGTCGCTTGGGGTATGTTTTTGCACATCAAGAGACTGACATTCTTGCCCATTCTTCCTTGCAAAACAGCTCGAGCTCAGTAAGGTTGGATGGAGAGCGTTTGTGAACAGCAGTTTTCAGCTCTTTCCACAGATTCTCGATTGGATTCAGGTCTGGACTTTGACTTGGTCATTCTAACACCTGGATACGTTTATTTGTAAACCATTCCTTTGTAGATTTTGCTGTATGTTTGGGATCATTGTCTTGTTGGAAGATAAATCTCCGTCCCAGTTTCAGGTCTTTTGCAGACTCCAACAGGTTTTCATCCAGAATGGTCCTGTATTTGGCTGCATCCATCTTCACCTCAATTTTAACCATATTCCCTGTCCCTGCTGAAGAAAAGCAGGCCCAAACCATGATGCTGCCACCACCATGTTTGACAGTGGGGGTGGTGTGTTGAGGGTGATGAGCTGTGTTGCTTTTACGCCAAACATATCGTTTTGCATTGTGGCCAAAAAGTTCGATTTTGGTTTCATCTGACCAGAGCACCTTCTTCCACATGTTTGGAGTGTCTCCCAGGTGGCTCGTGGCAAACTTTAGACGAGACTTTTTATGGATATCTTTGAGAAATGGCTTTCTTCTTGCCACTCTTCCATAAAGGCCAGATTTGTGCAGTGTACGACTGATTGTTGTCCTATGGACAGACTCTCCCACCTCAGCTGTAGTTCTCTGCAGTTCATCCAGAGTGATCATGGGCCTCTTGGCTGCATCTCTGATCAGTCTTCTCCTTGTCTGAGCTGAAAGTTTAGAGGGATGGCCAGGTCTTGATAGATTTGCAGTGGTCTGATACTCCTTCCATTTCAAAATGATCACTTGCACAGTGCTCCTTGGGATGTTTAAAGCTTGGGAAATCTTTTTGTATCCAAATCCGGCTTTAAACTTTTCCACAACAGTATTACGGACCTGCCTGGTGTGTTCCTTGGTCTTCATGATGCTCTCTGAGCTTTCAACAGAACCCTGAGACTATCACAGAGCAGGTGCATTTATACAGAGACTTGATCACACACAGGTGGATTCTATTTATCACCATCAGTCATTTAGGACAACATTGGATCATTCAGAGATCCTCGCTGAACTTCTGGAGTGAGTTTGCTGCACTGAAAGTAAAGGGGCCGAATAATTTTGCACGCACAACTTTTCAGTTTTTTTATTTGCTAAAAAAGTTTAAAATATCCAATAGATTTCGTTCCACTTCACAATTGTGTCCCACTTGTTGGTGATTCTTCACAAAACATAAAAATGTTATATCTTTATGTTTGAAGCCTGAAATGTGTCAAAAGGTTAAAATGGAGGGAGGGAGGTTAAGAGGGAGAGAATGATAGTTTAGTAGCTCTTGATAGAGCCTACATCCACTGGTGTGATGCTAATTTCATGTCACACTTTAGGACAGTGCTGTCACACCAGTGGACGTTTCAGGATCAAGGCCAGTTTGCGGCCTAGCTATATGAGAGACAGTCTTCAAACCTGACTAACAGTGTTAAGGTTTACATTATTTTCAATAGTCAATCAATATAAATTGATGAAAATGTTCAGATCAATACTTAAATTACGTCACACCAAAGGACGGCATAATGGTTACCATTTCCAACAGTGCACGGAAATAGCCATATTATGAAAATATTGAGACAGTATGAACTGTGACAGAACTCACAATTTGTGCAGTCCATGTGCTCCAGTGAGGTCTACTGTACTTCCTGGATGAAGAAGGGCCCCTCTCAGTAATAGGGTGCCCAAATTAATGCCCGATTTATACATAAAGAATGGCGTCACACCAGGTGGACACCAGTTTTGCGGACAAAATGTAATGTGTCATAATTATTCTAAATAGGGACCTTAAAACGTATAACCTTTAGTTTCATTAAGTTAACACTACTATAACATCTATTCAAGTGTTTTAATGGATTTAGACTGATTTTTCATTTTATTACAGTAGTTTTAAGATAAGCAACGCCACCCCGGACAGTCACGCCACAGGACAAATGTCATGCTTAAATAAAATATTTACACATTTCAATTATAATGCTCATTAATTACAGATGTATTAGTTCTGGAAGATTACATTGTATATAAAAACATATTTTAATGAAATATTATAAATATTTATTTATATTTGTCACCATGAACACAAAAATGGAGCGTCACGTCAACCACCCAAAAACTATTGGTATTGGAAGGCTATTGGTTTTGATTGAGTTGGGTGTTTTTGACATAAGAACATTGTTAAAGACAAATAGTTTGAGAAATACAAGGGAGCTGAGTGCTTAGTTAAGTTTATTGTCCTGGTATGTAAAGGTGCAATATGTAATACTCACCGCTAGTGTTTAAAATAGTTCCTGCAATACAAATTTAAAATAGTGGAGAGAGTAGTCTCCCTCGGCCCCTCCTTCTCAAAGTTCACGGAGATTTCCAGGATGAGACCGCAGCATTCACAACAACGTTGGTAGACGCTTGTCTCACATAGCCAGACATTACTTCACAGCACAGCGGAGTAGCTAATGTAGCTAACCCAACTCCACCAAACTGACAGACACACCGTTTTGGCTTAGAACTAGCTAATGCTACTGTGGAACCGCTAAACACACCACAACCTTGACGTTTTCTCCACCCTAAACTGAACGCACTTCATTGGCTTAGAATTACGGCATCGCTAAACACACTGCAAACTCATGTTCCTTTCTTCCCAATTTACAGACCCCCTTTAAAATAATTAATTGTCGGCTACAGCTGCAGAACAGGCTACATGTTGTATCCGCTTGCCTGGTCCTCCGGTAACGTTAGCAATTAACGCTAAGCGGCATTAGCCAGGACCAGTCGGGATCACTTTAAGGGCTGTGTCTCAATTGTTTTTGCGAGTAACAAACTTGGGTACTGGGTATATAATTCAATGTGAGTATACGAATGTTAAAATTACATAAAATACCAGTCCCTTGTAGCTGTGATAAATTAGCCTGAAGCTAATGCTTACCTGTTCAGGAGGAAGTTAGCCAACTCAGCGTCCTTGGGCTTTTAATTGTCTCCATCTTTCAAATACAGCTCCAATATTTACAAATATTTACCCGGGTTTGTTACATCATTGGTCACGTTACGCAACTGTTAGACTACCAACCTAAAAAAACGGCATGTTTCTATCTCCGTGGTCCCGTTCGTTTGTTCACTGCTTTCATGGCTGTACTAACGTTACAGCTGTAGCGCGCTGGCTTTAAGTTTACAGGTAGCTATATTTCTTGCAACCCGGTCTGGCTGGCATTAGCATTGTTGTCATAAAAGATAGTCTTTCAACTTTCAGCATGTTTCCTCGTCGTACAAACTAGTTATTTTTCTAGCATAACCCAGCCCTTCAACTACACTGCAATGTAGCCAAATCTAAAATATTAAGGAATCACAACTTTAAAGTAGCACAGTTTTCAGCACCATGAAATATAGGAGGGAACTTAAGGGGACTAATCTTCTTCAAGTGAGCAGACACAGCAAGTGCTCATGCTGGCGAGACATGTAATTAAATATGTAATTTAAATTATTTACTTGTTTTATTTGCATCCTTGTTCGAAAACACAGCTCACCATCCACAATATACTGTTCCTGGGAGCACATGAAGCGACTTGTGTAAAAAGTTAGATAAAATGCTCCCATTTCTCCCAAAGAAAGTAATAACTTTATGCGAGCTGGGGCAGTGAAGTGAAATCAACAGAGAAAGCTCATCCACAGTAATTCATCTTTACTAATGTCAAAAATATTTTAGCAAACCCTTCATTTCTTAGTAGAAAGTCTAAGTCAATAACCATTTAGTCATGTTTAGCTGATATTTCCGGGAGTCAACAGCTATCTTCATTTCTGAGCCTGGCCTTTCAATGGCTTGACATTTATCCTGCATTTGGCTGAAGGAGAGAGAGTACTCTAACCTCTTATGCACTTCCTACCTATCCTTGTTCTCCTTATCTCTTTCAATTAAGGACTCTGCCTTTAGGGCAGCCTAGAAAAAACTTGGAGGCTTTAAAGAAACTTGGTTGAGTCACAAAGGGCACAAATTCACAATTCATGGCATTTCTGCCCACATTAAAGGGATTCAACACACAATTACATGTACACATGGTTATTCAAGCAGAGACAGGGACTCACACAATGTTACAAATGATGATATGAAAATAATGTAAAGAGGATTTATTCTTAAAACTTTTGAGCATCATGATTGTGATGTTTGGTTTCAATTAAATTCAGAGAAGATGAAATGATTCAATGTGCCTTATGATTCATAACAGGCCTAATCAACTAATACTCAACTTAGTGTGTCTCTCTTATCAGGCCTGAGGCATGTGGAATACATTTGTTATCAAGGAGCTTTCATGACAAGATGGAGTTAGAAAATAAATGATTCTATTTCTTACATCTTACTATGAAACAAAGCCAGGAGCCAATTAAAAAAAAAAACATTCTCAAATCCAGCCTTATAAACTAAGGTCCTTTTCTTTTTCTGCAGTATGTTCTTATCTAAAATGTCAAACTGTCAGTATCAAACAGATCATGCACTTCACCAACACAAATGTAACTGTAACGACTGTAAACACTAACACAATTAACTTCACTTGATTTTCACTAAAAATTAACACATGATGACAAATATACACACAAAACACTCATGTGACTTCAGTACAATTTGCTAGTAAGCTTTTACATGGAGAGAACTATCAGATTACTTAAATATAGTTAACCACTTTGTTCCAGACTGAAATATCATATGATATAAAATATTATTGGACTAATTATTGGACTAATTGAAATTACTTTTTTTTTAAACATTCATGCTTTCCAGAGGATGAACCCTACTGACTTTAGTGACCCCCTGACTATGAGGTCAGTGGTACTCCCAGTGAAATAGCTCAACATCTACTAGAGAGAAAGGTGCAACAAGAACCAAGGTATTTATGCTTTTGTTTATGTGTACAGTGCTGTTGGAAAGAAATCAAACTTGTTTGTACACTCTGCTCAGTTTTTTCTGTCATGGTAGAGTCCTGTATCTCACCAAAAATTTCACAACTGGCAAGGGAACGATATACTGTAGGTTACTGACATCAAGACAATGGCTAATACCACAGCCTTAAATTCAATTAGAGTTCATGAGTTGGAATATTAAAGGGATACAACATCCTTTTAAATGCAGCAGGGTTTTCACACACCTAAATTCACTGGGTTCAGACCCGCTTCCGGGCTACTGAGCACAATAAACTAAAAAAAGGCTGGATTAATCAGCTATTCCACTCCAACTATGGAGATAGGTCTAGGGGACAGCAATACTAATAAGGAAAGGTGTTCCATTTGTGTCAGGCAGTGTAATACCAGATAATAATTGCTGGTTCGTCATTGTGACAGGGAAGTTATATACAGTGAGGAAAATAAGTATATGAACACCCTGCTATTTTGCAAATTTGCCTTCTTAGAAATCATGGAGGGTTCTGAAATTGTCATTGTAGGTGCATGTCCACTGTGAGAGACATAATCTAAATAAAAAAATCCAGAAATCACAATGTATGATTTTTTAACTATTTATTTGTATGATACAGCTGCATTTAAGTATTTTAACACCTGTCTATCAGCTAGAATTCTGACCGTCAAAGACCTGTTAGTCTGTCTTCAAAATGTACACCTCCACTCCATTTCTTATCCTAAATTAGATGTGCCTGTTTGAGGCCGTTAGCTGTATAAAGACACCTTTCCACCCCATACAATCAGTAAGAATCCAACTACTAACATGGCCAAGGCTGCCGTACAAGGTGCCACCTGCTCATCAGATAAACACGCACACACATTCACACTCCGATGCACAGCATCGGGGGCAACTCAGTGTCTTGCCCAAGGACACTTCAACATGGGACAGGGATTGAACCACCAACCTTCCAATTGGCAGGCAACCGCTCTACCGCTGAGTCACAGCCACAGCCACCACATGGAAGAAGCTAAACATGACTGTCAATCTCCCTCGGACTGGGGCTCCATGCAAGATCTCAATGATCCTAAGAAAGGTGAGAAATCAGCCCAGAACTACACGGGATGAGCTGGTCAATGACCTGAAAAGAGCTGGGACCGCCGCTTCCAAGGTTACTGTTGGTAATACACTAAGACGTCATGGTTTGAAATCATGCATGGCACGGAAGGTTCCCCTGCTTAAACCAGCACATGTCAAGGCCCGTCTTAAGTTTGCCAATAACCATTTGGATGATCCAGAGGAGTCATGGGAGAAAGTCATGTGGTCAGATGAGACCAAAATAGAACTTTTTGGTCATAATCCCACTAATCGTGTGTGATAGTAAAATCATCACAGTTTGGTGTTGCTCTGATCAATTCCCAAAATAAGGAATGTGTGGGTGTTAATCTGAAGGAGCTTCGCTTATATAACAAGAGATAAAACACGTGTGTAATCTAATCAAATATTGTTTTATTTTTGAGTGAGACTACTGTACGCCAAGGCTCTAGTGTGGGAAAGGTGGGGGCCTGTGAGCCTGATCTGGCCCGTCAGGCTTACACGCAGTCTGCCATTGGTAAAACTATAAAGAGCAGGGGGTCCCTGCGCTCTGGTAGAGTCTGCTGTGGGTTACGTACGGAACGCCCGGCTGGTTGCACAGGGGATCTACCGGGGTGTTGGCTCTCCACCAATTGGCGACGGTAAGCCTCGTTTTCTGTTTTATTATGTGTAACCAAGTGTGAGGGATTGTGGGTTGAGATTGACAATAAACGCCATATATTGTATCATTCTAACCTGAGTCCAGTGTGATCATTTCCTGAGTGCCGACCAACCCCCCGATCCTCCTAAAATTTATTTCAATACATCGTGTTTGGAGGAAGAAGAATGATGAGTACCATCCCAAGAACACCATCCCTACTGTGAAGCATGGGGGTGGTAGCATCATGCTTTGGGGTTTTTTTTCTGCACATGGGTCAGGGCGACTGCACTGTATTAAGGAGAGGATGACCGGGGCCATGCATTGCGAGATTTTGGGGAACAACCTCCTTCCCTCAGTTAGAGCATTGAAGATGGGTCGAGGCTGGGTCTTCCAACATGACAATGACCCAAAGCACACAGCCAGGATAACCAAGGAGTGGCTCTGTAAGAAGCATATCAAGGTTCTGGCATGGCCTAGCCAGTCTCCAGATCTAAACCCAATAGAGAATCTTAGGAGGGAGCTCAAACTCTGTGTTTCTCAGCAACAGCCGAGAAACCTGACTGTTTTAGAGAAGATCTGTGTGGAGGAGTTGGCCAAAATCCCTTCTGCAGTGTGTGCAAACAAAAAACTACAGGAAACGTTTGACCTCTGTAATTGCAAACAAAGGCTACTGTACCAAATATTAACATTGATTTTCTCAAGTGTTCAAATACTTATATGCAGCTGTATCATACAAATAAATAGTTAAAAAATCATTCTAAGTGGGAGAACTTGCAAAATAGCAGGGTGTTCAAATACTTATTTACCTCACTGTATATACACGTATATAAATGAGTTGCACTGGTTAACCTCTATGGCCCTAACTCGGACAACCCTCGGTTCTTCTCTAGCCTCATTGGTAAACTCCCTGATCTTAACTCACATTCGCTAATATTAGGGGTAGATTTTCACTGTACAAAATCTACCCCTAATATTAGCCAACGCTAGACAAATCTAGCCACAGGCAAAGTAAATCTGTTTCCAAATCGAGTGTGATACTTTTGTCGATTATGCAATCCTAAGTTATTTGATCCCTGGAGACACTCCAATCCCACTACCAGACAGTTTTCATTTTTCTTGCCAGCTCATCTGTCGTACTCAAATACTGATTTTTCACAGGACCATCTCTTTGGTAACTAACTGCCAGTATCACACCATAGTGATCTCCAACCACAGTGATCTCCAACCACAGTCCTGTCCAATTAGACATGTCATTCCCAATCCCATGCCTCAGCGCTCATGGCAACTTGACCCACTTTTACTAACAAATAGGTAATTTCATTAACTCATTTCTGACCCAATTGACCTTTACCTAGAGATCAACAGTACTCTTGGAATGTCATAGTGTCACACTACTATATGGGAGTCACTCAAAGCCTACATCAGAGTACAGATCACTTCATATGCAGCTCACAAAAAAACAGAACAAACCAAGTGTTTTATAGAACTAACCCAGACGATATCGGACATTAACGACAAATTAGCTCACAATTTCACTCTTGATCTCAAAGAAGAATGGCTATTGTTGCAAACAGAATCTAATAACCTTTCCATGAAACAGACAGAACGGTTGCTACTTAAAACAAAGCAATCATATTATGAACACGGTGAAAAGGCAGGAAAATTACTGTGTCATCAACTTAGACAGGCAGCACCAAGTAGGGCAATTCCTGAAATCCATGTTTCATCAGACTCTACCTCCACACATCCCTAGATCGTAAATGACTAATTTAAGGCAAACCTCCGTGAGCGTAGCCGAAATCCGAACCTTTCTAGATGGCCTGGAATTACCAAAAATTAGTACAGAAGACCAAGCCTCCCTTGATGCGCCTATAACAAATGTAGAAATATCACAGGCAATAAGTTCTGTGCAGAGTGGGAAAGCACCATCCTGCTGCCCTATTAGCCTCTTATGCTGGGATTACAAAATCCTCTAAGGTGCTGGCACGTCGCTTGGAAGCGGTGATACCTAATATCATTGATCCCAATCAAACAGGTTTTATACCAGAGAGGCAGCCGGAGGTTCTGCTCTCCCTTGATGCGGAGAAGGCCTTTGACCGCATCAAGTGTAATTGTCTGTTCATGGTATTGGATGGGTTTGGGTTTGGTACTTTGTTCACTGAAGAATGTGGTTTCTCATCCTTTCTCATCCATAAATGTATTTTTTTTGGGTTCTTCAAATCAATTTAGTAACCTTTAACTCAATTAATACTGGTAAATGTTCAGTGATGCAACAGCAATCCTAATCTAATCAAGGCTGCTGCAAAGGACCATGTGTCAGGCAACTGAGTCAAAGATCTAGTCATATTAACTTGAAGTATTTATTTTTTATCAGGATGAGCTATTGTTGCAAGTGGAATTCAATTTGTGCAGCGACTCTGATGCCTTTCACAAATGAAGATGGGGCGCACGTCCGCCCTCACATGCATTTTTTTTCTCTGCTCGCTGAAGTGATTCAAGCAAGCAGCTTACTGTGAGAGAACAGATAGAGTTGTGCCGACATCAGAGGGATGGCACTGATTCATTATTTCATTTTCACGCAGCATCAGACATTATTTGCACAGATGTTCAGACGGTCCAGTGATGTGTGGCATTGCTGAGCCGCTCACAGTTCAATGAACTGATAAGTGCCACTATAAAGCCGTGGGCCTTGTTTGCATTACCCTCTGTTCCTGCCCACAGTGAAAGAATAATGTCATTGTATGACACTGACCACTCCCCCCCCTGGCCCCAGATCTTCATTTTTTTTATGTAAAGCATCTTATTTCTTCTCTGAAAAATGTATCTCTCTCTCCCTACAATGAGTAACTCACAGGCTTTTAAGGCGAGAAGAGTTAGAGTGTAATTTGTTTGTTGCTTGAAGCTTACACAGTGTTGTAACATGTCACTAACATTTAAAAACCTCACTGGCATTTCTGTATGGGTTTCTTTGTTTGGAATAAATTAAATCTAAATATATTTAGAAGTTGTTTTTTTTTAGAAATGTATCTAAGAAGGTTATGTACTTAATGGATGTGATATAGAATGGTTTTGTAAAAAGGTAAGTTTGATTTTTATGCAAAAATACAATAAATTAAATAGTCAAGAAAATAAAAGAAAATCGTCTCTTTCAGGAGACAAGAAAAACTATCTTGGACTTTGAGTGAAGTCCCTAACCATCTTTCTGAAATCACAATACTTTGTTTTTGTGTCGACACAGAATTACTTTTAAACTGCTAAAAAAACCTCATCCTCTGAAGTGTGAAGCAGAGTAATTCAAGCCAGCACAGTCATCCCCTTAACATCTACAAGTGCATTAATATTAATCTACTGTGATGCTGTGGGCTGAGCAACAGCCCAGTGCACTAAGTGTGTTTTCATCTTCATAGTGGATCTACAGTGCCAGAATATACCCTCGGACCTAATATATTAAAAGAGCTTTAATTGCAGGTAGACACACTTAAGAATGTGCTGTTATGTTCTTTTCAACTGATGAATATACAGTATGTCTGCAACTCTTTCACTCTGTGGGCAATGATTAAAGACACAAACCCACAAATGTCTTAATACATACACTCTGTTGCAGCAACAACTGAATCAAAGTTATTCATGTATTCCAAAGCTGTTAAATTGTCCTCACATTATTAAATGACTAAAGCCTGTCCCCTCAGTTAATGACTCTCTTCCCATACGCAGTTTATAATGTTGGCAGATTTACATCCATCACTGATACACCCACGGTGTAAGAAGGAGAGGTACCGCAGGTCCTACATCCCGGCTGCGGTCAGACTCTACAACACCTGCACTACCTGATAATGTTGTAATTTCTGTTCCTGTGTTTCATTTACTCCACACACTCTGGATATCTTTACTATCTGTATTTATATATTTTTTTAAGTTACAAGTACTTACTTTTTCAATATTATTTATGGTTACCTACTTTTGCTAAACTATTTTAATTACATATTCAATTTAATTTAACGTCACTCACTTACCCTGCAATATTGTTTTTCTGTACCATTGCAGCCGCACTTTATTTGATCTTGCTTACATTCAGCCATACCTTCTGCTCACTGTCTGTTTGCTTGTTGTGTGTTTACTTGTGTATTTGTTTGTTTAATTATTGTAGAAAATGCTGCTGCTGTAATAAGGAAATTTCCCCGCTGTGGGATGAATAAAGTATAATCTAATCTAATCTAACTGTTATAATTCTTAGTAAGATATACACTCACCTATAGGATTATTAGGAACGCCATACTAATACTGTGTTTGACCCCTTTTCGCCTTCAGAACTGCCTTAATTCTATGTGGCATTGATTCAACAAGGTGCTGAAAGCATTCTTTAGAAATGTTGGCCCATATTGCTAGGATAGCATCTTGCAGTTGATGGAGATTTGTGGGATACACATCCAGGGCATGAAGCTCCCGTTCCACCACATTCCAAAGATGCTCTATTGGGTGGAGATCTGGTGACTGTGGGGGCCATTTTAGTACAGTGAACTCATTGTCATGTTCAAGAAACCAATTTGAAATGATTCGAGCTTTGTGACATGGTGCATTATCCTGCTGGAAGTAGCCATCAGAAAATGGGTACATGGTGGCCATAAAGGGATGGACATCGTCAGAAACAATGCTCAGGTAGGCCGTGGCATTTAAACGATGCCCAATTGGCATTGTTTAAGGGGCCTAAGAAAACATCCCCCACACCATAACACCACCACCACCAGCCTGTACAGTGGTAACAAGGCATGATGGATCCATGTTCTCATTCTGTTCTACCATTCTACCACTCTACCATCTGAATGTCTCAACAGAAGTCGAGACTCATCAGACCAGGCAACATTTTTCCAGTCTTCAACTGTCCAATTTTGGTGCGCTCTTGCAAATTGTACCCTCTTTTTCCTATTTGTGGTGGAGATGAGTGGTACCCGGTGGGTTCTTCTGCTGTTGTAGCCCATCCGCCTCAAGGTTGTGTGTGTGTGACTTCACAAATGCTTTGCTGCATACCTCGGTTGTAACGAGTGGTTATTTCAGTCAAAGTTGCTCTCCTATCAGCTTGAATCAGTCGGCCCATTCTTGTCTGACCTCTAGCATCAACAAGGCATTTTCGCCCACAGGACTGACGCATACTGGATGTTTTTCCCTTTTCACACCATTCTTTGTAAACCCTAGAAATGGTTGTGCGTGAAAATCCCAGTAACTGATTGTGAAATACTCAAAACGGGCCGTCTGGCACCAACAACCATGCCATGCTCAAAATTGCTTAAATCACCTTTCTTTCCCATTCTGACATTCAGTTTGGAGTTCAGGAGATTGTCTTGACCAGGACCACACCCCTAAATGCATTGAAGCAACTGCCATGTGATTGGTTGATTAGATAATTGCATTAATGAGAAATTGAACAGGTGTTCTTAATAATCCTTTAGGTGAGAATATGTTTATATGTCTTTTATGCCAACTAGCTAACACTAGCTCCATGAGTTGGTTAAAAATGTTTCCAATTGACTCTTTATTATTACTAGCTATAACACCATAAACAACATCTTACATATACGCCTGATGGCAACATCCTCACCAGTTACATGGGGCAAGAAAGAAAACAGTTTTTTATACTGCAGTTGAAACTCTTTTTGGCTGCTTAGTTACATAGTTGTCTGCACTTATTTTTACAATGCACTTTTACTTTAAATGTTAATGGAAATGGGGCTTTTCAGGTGAGGACTCGCCATTGTACTTGACAAAGGTAACGTTATATCTGTAGAGAGTTTGGCTCTGTTCAGTTAGGTGGACATGCTCATGATTTGAAACTCAGAGCAGGAAAAAACAACGCTCCTTCAAAAATCAGTTCCTTGCAATTTTGTTCTCGTGTTTTTGAAAAGGCTGTTTGGAGAATGGTTTAGTGAATGGTAAATTATGGGTAAAACTTACATTAAAACACTGTAACATACCTATACTTTTAACTATAATTAATTGATAAAACTGTTGATTTTCAAGCTAAGTTATGTTACATAAAATTAAAAACAAAAATGGCAGACAACAACTACATGTCTGTGTTCACCTGAAACCTAAACATTCAAATATTGGAATGGACCTCCATCATTGCCATCACTACCACCTGTTGCTGTTTTTCAAATCATTGATGGTATTCCATAATGCACGTGAAAACCATCTGACCACATGCTGAACTGCATCTCCATCTTTCCGCTTTGCTTCAGTCCTAGATAATCTGAGGAAGATAATATAAGATGATATTGTTTGGAACCCATTTCATGCTCAATGGATTGAAATAATGAAGCGCTCTGATACTGAAGCCGTTGGTGACATTAAAAGTCCACAGGTCCAGTCCAGGTTTGCAGTGAATTGCGAGCAAGGACTTCAAATTTTATGGTCTTGAATAATCACATATATCTGCCTGCAGGACTGTAAAAGAGATCAAGAGATTTATTAAGAGTTAATTACTATACTGACCCGGAGCAAAATCTCATTAAGTTGTACATCTAATTCATTCACTGCATAAAAGTGAGTAAGTACAATATTATTAATGTAATGTAATGTAAATGTAAATTAATGTATTTTGATCTCTATCACTCAATCATTACCTGCCTGTCACAGTAAATTGATGGGCAGACACAGGCAGGTGATGACTGATAACATGTAGGCTTTAACGACATACAGAAACAGAATACACATATGTTTCATTGCATAAAAAGGGATTCTTCAGGTTGAATAAATGATCTGGAGTTTCCGATATGTTAGTTTGAAACTAACTGCATACTGTATTGTTTTGTGAGCACTAAGATTCCAATTTGCGATGTTTCAACAATACATGCAGTACAGTATTTGTGAGGTTTATCAAGGTGGTGGGTAATGTAGGATTGAGAATTATTGGTAGGCTTAAGCTTAATTCCTTCCTAAAAGATATGTGGACAGACTGCTGTTCTTGGAATTATATTGAACATACAATTAGGCTTAAGTTAGAGAATACAAAGGCCCATGTCTTCCTTGTTGTGCCTGTATTAGCCTATTGTTTGTGTCACTATGACCACCTTCTCCTACTTTTTCCATTCTTTTCCATTTTGTGAGTTGGCCTCAACAGGTGTGTGACCCTGCATCAGTCTGGCTTGTTGAGAGACCAACCTTTCCATTCCTCTTATTGGCATATTTTAAGCACAATCCATGGCAAAAGAAAATGCACATCTGTATGAGTTTCCAAACACTGCTGTGGTTGATTATTTAACGGCCATTATAATCCCTTAATCTCTAAACAACTGTGGGATCAAAACATAAGGTTGTCAGGGCAATGTTAAGGAAATATATCCTAGATAAAAATATGAATATGTGAATCAACAATTGTTATCTACTTTAATAGGCCATAGGCTATCCGAATCTACCTCTCTCCCACATTAGGCTACCCAAACCTCAACCTCTCCTATCATCTATCATCTAAATGCACATTTGAGTGTGTAAACCTGCATTGAGGGACTGTTTGTTTTTAATTTAAGATCCAACCATGACACACATGACTAACCTCTGCCTTCTCATCTTACACATCACACTCCACTCCATTTCAGTAGATTTACTCACTAATATTTGGATAAACTTCCTCAGTCATTGAATATTTTAAAGTAAAGCTGCCGAAGCTGAACATTATCCAAAACTCGAGCATCAGTTTGGGATTGTGCATGCTACCACTCCTTCCTTCTCTAATGACTTGTGTTGTTTGCACAATTTCACAAATGATCACCGGGACCTAAAGGATATTTGAGGCAGGTATGGTTGCAGCCTGGAGACATCCCGTCTCATGCCCTCCTGGGTACGTGCTGTCCGTAGGCTTCAACTTTTCAAAATAAAAACTTGCGTCTGGTCTGCTATGTTTTCATAGGCCTACCTTGGTGTTTTTGAACTAAACAGTACGGCAATAATGCTGATGAAAAAAAATGTCAGCAGATGTCTTTGTTACAACATGATTGAACTACCAAAGCAGTTTTGTGTTTATATGTGCGGGCAGGATTTATCAGTTTGGGAAAATCACACAGTCTCTACAAAGCTACAGATCAAATTGTCTGGCTGAGTAAACATGGAGGGACCCATCTGAGATGGGGGGCCGAGGCTGTGAGAGCTATATGGAGCTACATGGAAAAGTATGTACTAACAAGCCACTTTGAAATTTTGCTGTTTTTATGAATACAAAAGTTGGGAGACCCTCACCTCAACAAAGAATAAAATTACATGACCTTACCATATTTTCCTCTGGTGGTCCATCCATTAATACTGAACGGTCCCTAATTTATCCTTTTCTATTCTGGGGTTAACAAAACATAGGTAAATATTGTAGCTAATTTGCTAATGTCAAGTAGTTGCCAACTGTTTTTTCTCACTTTTCTGTCTGCCGTTTAATTCTGGGCAAGTAGCGTACAGTAGGTTTATCAAAACTTTTTCACTTAAATCAGTTACAGGTGGAAATGAGAGCAGTTAGAGCAAAGCAAACAGTATTGTGGCGGTCAGTAAAACCAAAACAATGAGCTGCAAGATGCTAAAACACTTCTCATAAATGATGGTAACATCAGAGTCAGGTAATATTTATCTGTGGGTTCATCACTAAAGAACATTTGATCCATTGCTTATACAAAAAACGTTGACAAGTGCAGCTTTAATGTCTTTAAACTAGGCAGCAACAACAAAGAAACTATACTACATACTGTACATTCAAGAAACAAAGTTGTACATTTCTTAGCACAGAGGCAAGGTTATCTCAGCTTCTTTATTGTTTGGTAAGATGAATTTTAGGTCTTAATATTACGTGAAATTACTTGAAGAGTGGATTTATTTCTTTTATCCTATCATTTCAAAGATTCAAAATGAACACTTTTTATCTTCTCTGTTCCCATACTGAGCACAGCTTAGTGTCCTAAGATATAAAAATAAGAAAAAATCTGTGCCTGATCAATAATTCATTGAGTCTTGCCCATTATATTTCTTGTGGAAATATAAAAGTAACTATGAAAGCAAACGCTCTTTACTTTAGCTTACATGTTGTGTATACTGACAAATGTTAATCCTCAAATAAGAAATTAGAATAATGTATTAAATGATTGACCTTGAAAAAGAGGAAATCTCTTTTGGCACGACAGCGAGGTTTCGCTCAAGGACACTTAAGCAGAGCAGATACTTGCTTTAAAACTTAAATGAAAAGGATTTGCAAATATTATATATTTTGAATGTGTTGTTTCTAATTAGGAGCAAGTTATATAGATCAAATTATCGAAGAAGCTAGAGAACAAAACAAGAACACTGATGCCCAAAGACTCCCCGAAGCACTTGCCTGTTACTGTGATACTCATACACCATGACTCACAGGACAATTTGTATCTGTTTGATTAAATTAGAAAATTCATGCATAATACACGGACAATCATGGCTGGCTTAATCTCTTTAGGCGTGTGATAAGTTAATAAAATAATTCAAAATTCTTAAAAAAGTTTTGATGAAGTAGAACTCAACAACACCTTATTAGTAACAACCTGAAAATCAATTTACAGGCAAACCAAGGAGAAGAAAAACTAACCACGAAAATCAATGTGTTCAATGACAAAATCTATTGGTCAGCCACAACATATTTATAAATAAAGTCATGGTTACAGAGATGAAGCACAAGGACACTGGCGGCCAACTTAAGAGGAAATAATCATGGTTGTGAAATACGGTCTAAGACCTCCTTTTTTTGCTTTACATTTTAGTATAGCGCAATAATATGTTATATTTAACAACAATCTACGCTGCCGTTCAGAACTACTTACTGACAAATCAATGCAATATGGATCTTCAAGGTATAGGTCATTTTGCATCAATATGACAAAAAATACTCACTGTATGCTATTTAAATGATATATCTTTTGGAAACTCAGTTAAGAAGCTGCCTATAGATTCAAATTTTAGCTGAAACATTAAATCAATTAATCAATTGATTTAATGTTGTAAAGCCTTTGCTGAGGGGAAATACCTGTCAGTTTCTATTGATTGTGAAAGAAATCAATTTAGGACATCTTTGGGTGCACGATGGACTGGAGTGTCTGACAAGTTCTTTGAATATTAACATACAAATATGTTGTAAGATTTCACTTTTTTTATACTCATCCATCCATCCATCCATCCATCCATCCATCCATCTTCATCCGCCACCTAGTCCTGGGTCTTCCCCAAGGCCTCCTCCCAGCTAGACATGCCTGGAACACCTGCCTAGGGAGCCTCCCAGGAGGCATCCTTACCAGATGCCCGATTTGTATACTCAGTGCTTATGAATTGTAGTGTAACACACAGTATATGAATAGGAGTATATGAAGAGGAATATGTACAGTTATATGTTTGTGAGAAAGAATATTGTTATGCTATTCGTACTTATGGGTTGTTTTGTCTGAAAATGTTCTGTTGTCATTTTTAATAAGGACTGCAGGAAGAGTAGCTGATGTTCTCCATCAGCTAATGGGAATTCTAATAAAATCAAATCACATCAAATCAAGTTCAGAGACTTTGTGACTGACACTGTTTTAGAAAGACAAAGCTGCAGGTGAAGGGCGCTGATAGGCTTATACTTTTCTGTATCAGACATCACTGCAAAGATTGTACTACTAATGAGGAGGGAACTGCTCATTTTAGTCATGTCTCTGCCAGAGTCACATGACTGAAGATTGGGAGCTTTTTACATCATTCTATTAGGAACAACAAATGAAAGACAAAACACGTCTATAGCTCCTTTGTTAAGGATCTTAAAGAAAGAAGAGGCGAGAGCATAAATCATGTGAGTGATCTGCTCATCCCTGACATTACAGATGCAAGGTATTGTGCTGTAAGTCACTGCAATATGAATGCTGAATCCTGCTCACTTATAAGATCTCTTCATTATTATTGATCAAACCAAAGTAGCACCTGTACTACATTTACCAAACCCTTCATGTGCCTGCTGTCGCTCCTCACAATCTTCCCTGAGTGCATTCCCACTCACATACAGCTCATCCAGAAAGCTGCAGCGTTCCTAAACTCTCCAATGAAACTCTCTGTAAACCCACTCTTCACCAGCTGTTTGCAATCAGTTTGAAGCACTGATACTTGCTTGACCCAAGGCACAGCCTGTTCAACACAACATGCTACATTTAGATTATTAGTAGCAATAATTTTGATTTACCGGCAGAATTTCTTGGTTAATCAATCAATTACTGATAAGTCTATAAAAAAAAGTGTAAACTGGGAAAAATTCCCATCACAATATTTTCTGCCTGTCCAAAACACATTTATTCCCAATTTGCTATACAGTAAGAACAAGAAAATCAGCAAATTCTCACATTTGTGAATCTAAAATACTTCATCAAAATACTTGCAGATTAAATTGCTGTCGATTGACTTATCAAAAGCAACTTACATTTTTCACATGATGGATCACAAGCAATTTGAGATTAAATAGATCAAACCTTAAACTCTACAATTAATGGCCAACCCTCTGTACCAACCAACAGCTTTTCAGTAGTTTGTGTTATTCTAATTTAATATAACCTTCTTTAAAAATAGAACTATTTGATCTCAAAACTGATGCCAAAAAAAGTAGTGTATACATATTATGTCAGAGATGACAAAAGTACTCACTTCCCGTACTTAGTTAGAAGTAAAGATACTTGTGTTAAAAAATACTCTGGTAAAAATAGAAGTACTGATTTAACTTCTTTACTCAAGTAAAAGTAACAAAATACAGGCTTGGAAATTTACTTAAAGTGTAAAAGTAAAAGTAGCCTTGTGAATGACAACCACTTTTTATGAACCACAAACATGTTACTAGAGAGCACGCTGAGGAACTTCAGTGTTCATGGAAAACAGGTTCTTTATATGCTGTTGGTTACATTGTAAATGGATATCTGCCACTAGGCCTACAACATCACATATACGATTATTATAACAGAAACTGGGACTCCAGGTTAATAAGATTCTGACTGAGTAGCAAGATATGAATTTAGTTGTGATTCTGTGAGAATTTACAGATCCAGTTTCTATTTTTGAATCTTCCCGTTAACATTTAAAGGAATCTACGTGTGTGTGCTCAAATATGGCTTCTGGAAAGAAAATAAAGGATTAAATATGAATTACTAAACAGACATTAATTAAGAAGTTCTCCAGCACATTGGCCAGGAGTCATTCTTAATGCCAACTGTCTCAAACATCTCTGTCAGATAAGGCCGAGGATGATTGGGAATGTCTTGCTGCTTGTCTGCCCAATCTCTGGGATCTCTGTTTTCTTTGTTTTTAATCATGTTGCCGTCCGTACTACTATGTGCTAACGTTAGCACCATCGAGCTACAATGATTTGCTGCAAATGAACTACACCTAATCTGTCAAGTCGTCTTGTAGTGTTGCGTCACGTGTATAGTACAGTAGTATAGTCTCAACCAATTAGATTGAAATGGTATTGATGACGCAAACAATAATAACGGTAACTCCAGTGAAATGATTGTAAACTTGTTAGTGATGACTAGATTAGGACTGTATTTAAAGCTGATTCTGGTTCCAACTTGGCCCCAGGTGTGTCTGTTAAAACATTGACGGAGACAACTTCTCTCTGCTAATGCAACATGCAACCTAGCTAACAGGGGAAGAACACAAACAACAGAATTACTAGCTACCTTACTTTAAATGTGCAAGAACTAAAGACCAATACAGCAGTTTTGTTGGCTGCTGGGTAGGTGACTCATTGATCATCTAGACTAGTAATTGGCAGAAGTAATGAATAAGTAAAAGTCTTGTTCCTCAGAGATTTTGTGGTGTTGTGAAATATTGCTTTGCTGGAGGAAGTAAGCTAGAGTGTTACACTTTCAATAAATAATGAATTGGAATGATTCTTCATTATTATAATGCAACTTTAATTTGTAATGGTTAATCAGGAATATTTCATGCTAGAGAGACATATTTTGATTATCAACCAAGTTGGAGCTTTAATTCCAGAGAGATTATCTTGGTGTTTTCTATTAAAGAGCCTCTATCCAAACCTAAATAAGTGAGAATACCAGAGTCAACACTTTTATATGTTAGAATGACAATGTTGATGTTTCTGGACTGGACTGCCTTTGCCTTTTGTCTCCATTTTGTGAAAACAGGCGTGGTGTATCCTGATGATGATTAAAATGAGTGAAGGCACAGACACATAACCAACAATATGTGATTTGTGTATGTAATTGTATTAATGGGATTTTTTTGCTTGAAGGAGGAACCACCACATACACTGTATGAGTTGTCAGATGTTAATAATTGTAGACGATGGATGAATCTTGCTCCAAAATAACAAAAAAAGTGTTTTGCTTCATGTGGATGATGCAGACACATTAACATTGTAAAAAAAAAAAAACATTTTGCAGAGACAGAATACGTCAAGTTAAATAAATAACTTCATTATTACCTGCAAATAAATGCCTAATGTGGGATTTAAGACTTGCCACCCATTACTTGCCAGTGGGGCGGCTGTAGCTCAGAGCAGTAATTACAGCTGAAAGCACAAGGATCATTTGCCATCCACAAGTTCAATTCAGTTCTTTAAGAATTGTCGGCGATGGCTCTTCTTACCTCCTGCTCTTGCAAACAATGTCATGCCTGCTAGATCATTTCAAAAAGCACTCCATATTACGTACTGACCCTGGTTCACACACACACACACACAATCTTCATATCTCTCTAAACTAAAAGATACCTGTAACCATTCTCAAAGGACTGATGTGGCTTTCTCAGCTTTCTGTTGTTGTTGAATGTCAGCATATTTGGCTTGAGAGTTCTGGGATTGAAAACAGGAAATCTGACTCTTTTTCTGTGTCTGTCTCTCTCTCTCTCTCTCTCTCTCTCTCTCTCTCTCTCTCTCTCTCTGTCTCTGTTTCACTCTCTGTCTCTCTCTTTCTGTCTGTGTGTCTCCTCTCTGTCTGTCTCTCTGTCTGTCTCTGCCTCTCTTTCTGTGTCTCTCTGTGTCTCTGTCTCTCTCTCTCTCTCTGTGTGTCTTTGACTCTCTCTCTCTCTCTCTCTCTGTGTGTGTCTCTGTCTCTCTGTCTGTGTGTCTCTGTGTCTCTGTCTCTCTCTCTCTCATGAGAACAACTGTCACATGCAAGTCAACAAATTCAAGGCTTAGTTCGACATCTTTTATAATGAATGAGGCTTGTAGGGGATTATAGTGAATAATTTTTCTGTATGAAATATACGCCATCATCTACATATATTACTTATATTTCTGGGTTTATGTGCATGTTCCATAATGTTTGTCCTTCACTTTTTCCATACTGTAATGTTTGATAACTGTATTTTTCATAAATACTGATAAGCAAACCTTTCACCCCGGAGGGATCCCTCTTTTTTTCCCTTTTCACCATTTCAAGTGATTTGGGGCTAAATTCATTAATAAACCTGACTTAACTGTGCTGTAAACAGAGTCCAGTAGGTTTATTAACCCTTGTGTTGTCTTCCCGCCAAAATTTAAAATTAACGCTTTTAATCAAGGTTTAACTTTTTCATACGTTTTTGTCCCATTTTTCAACACTTTTGATGCTTTTTTTCAATGTTTGTCACTTTGTTTTGATGTTTAACACTATGTAACACTAACTTATTAACTAGTTTTACAGTAATTTTAGGAATGTATGTTCAATAAACCTCATTTATAGGACGTTCTACCTAATGTTTGAGTTAGAAAGGCAGAAATTAGGAATTATTTAGACTAAAATTAAAGGAATGTATGTTAATGAATAATCACAGACTGAAAAATGTCAACTTTTACTCAATACTATTTCTAAATGCTATAAAATTTAATAAGACACCCCACAATTAATGAAAATAGAGATTTGCACTTGCCAAAGAGCGTTGTGTGGAATCAATCATGTAATTTTGGGTAGTTAAAAAGAAAATTAATATAAGAAAATGGGTCAATTTGACACAAGGACAACATGAGGGACAATGAAAAGGAAGGTAAGCGTTGACTTTTAGATACAATTTCTAAGCTTCAGCAAACCGTTTGCTGAAGAAGCAGACCTTCTTCAGCAGTCTGTTGCAGAGGGGGTGAGAGTATGACTCACTGTCTTACCTCATCCTGAAGCTTGTCCAGGGAGTTGAACCAGTGACCTTTTCAGTTACCAACCTGCCTCTTACAGCTCTCAGCAGCTTCCATACCACTGCACCAGCAGACCTGCAGGTCCAGGTTCACTTCCACAAATCCAGAGTTGCAGAATGACAACAGGAAAGTCATTCATGTTGCTACACTCTGATGTGGTCTCTTCCATTACTGATTGAAAGCTCTTCTAAATCTATGCTGTATTCTATGTTCTTGTGATATACCAACGGACACACAAAACCAAACCTGGCAACACAAGAATTGTTTGCAAGAACAGTGCAGGAGGTAAGATGAGCCATTGCAGACAATTCATAAAGAACTTGTGGATGGCAAATGATGCTTTCAGCTGTAATTACTGCTCTGCTCTTATTGGTCTCCACTGCCAGTATGTATCACTATAGTAGGAATGGTCTTCTTTTGTGCCTGTTATGTTCCTTTACAAGCTTCATCTGTGGTTTCTTGGATCTAAGGTGTAATTGCAGCATTCTGTTTTGATGCATGCATGAAAGAGAAGAAGAAATAAAAAGGGGGACAAGTGTTGCGCAAAACAAAGAGACTTCTCCCTTTGGCACGTTCCTCTATTTTCAATCTAACTGTAGTTATTGGCTAACATCATGAGACTTGATTTGACAAATAAAGCAACAATTTGCCTCAGCTTTTATGGTGATGACATGGTGTATTATATTGTAGAAGATAGCCTAAACTGAGCCAAATAGCCTAATATTTAACAATTGTACTGCCAATGCCTATTTTATAAAGAACACTGGGTTATTCCCCAGATATATTGATAATTTTATGTCTTTTGGAAATGGGAAACCTTTTTATACATTTACATTGTCTTTTTCCCATTACTGTATTAGAAGCTAAGTCTTACTATCTGGTAACAGGAAATGTGTTTGAATGACTAATGCTATTAATTGAGATTTGCAGGGATCACGAAAGATCAACT
This sequence comes from Etheostoma perlongum, assembly GCA_026937815.1. NCBI lineage: Eukaryota > Metazoa > Chordata > Actinopteri > Perciformes > Percidae > Etheostoma > Etheostoma perlongum. Next base: position 6,421,927 of record CM049389.1, read on the forward strand.
ATTGAAGAGTCACTTCATTTAAGGCTTGTTAAAATAAACATTTTAATGCACATGCACTTTCAAACTTAGCATAGATGCCATTTTGAACATTTCTGTAATGAAACAGGCGTCAAGTGCATTTTTAGCATTTGACTGTTGAAAATAAAAAGTGGCTACTCGACTTCCATCAAATGCATGTGCAGTGCGCTGTTCTGCACAGTGGAGAACAGATATGGTAGTGTAAAAATATGATTAGCAAAGCCTCTACTGTTTTATAGAGGAAAAAAACACAATTTTACATCTCGCCTAATGAGCTCAAATCCAAAACCACAATACGTCTCACATCTTCAACTTCTCTACACTCACCCCCATCACACTCTTCTGCCACTGCTTCACTCTCCTCCTTACATCTGCTGCCACATAAACACACACAACTCCAAAAGGAAACCATGCATGTGTTTGTATTTCAGTTTGTTATATATGTAGAAATAGAGAAATTATAAGAACAAATAAAAATAAGAAATAAAATAGAAGAAATAAGTAAAAATCAAATACAAGTGTGTGCATTACACAAAATATATATATGTGTGTGTATATATATGTGTGTGTGTGTGTGTGTGTGTGTGTGTGTGTGTGTAAAGTAAAATAGAGGCTTGAAATATGTAAAAAAATAAATGTGATTTATTTATAATTTCAGTAGGCTATTAATGTAAGCCAGTGTTGTTGATTATTGCAGTATTACCAGAATATTGCACACTTGAAGATTACATTATTAATTATTATTGACAAGGAGGAGAAAGAGAAAACTAATTTATCCTTCATTTTGACTCGTAGGCCAACAATTTGGGAATGCTTGTTTATAACACAAAAATACCAACTTATTATTAGTAATATAGTAATTGAGATCATTTGGGCTAAGATAAAGCCTTGTCCCGAGCCTAATCATATCCCAACAATATGAAAATAATGCTGCGTGGTGGGGGCGGGGCAGGAGTGCGTGAGTTTATGATAACAACACATGGGGCATCATTAGGAGCGAGAGCGCACCGTGTTGAAGAAGGAGAGCTGCGGCTGGACGGAACTCAACTCCTGGCAATCAGGAGACGCGTGACAACACCATGAAAGGGCGCAGCTGGGGATTATTTTTTATTTATATAAGTTATCTTGAGATATGATCAACTGGCTTCAGATCAACTGGCTTCAGAACCCTAAAGACTCCGTGAAGTGGAAACCTCGTATCCATGTCAGATTGGTAAATTGGCCGCGGAGCTGCGCGTTTTTGATGCACTCCTCAGACATTAGATGGATGGCTGTGAATTCATTCCACAATCCAGCCACTCCGGGGTATAGATAAAGTGCACACAGGCGGGATGGATTCATTTAACGCCAGCGGAATGGACGCGTTCACGGTCGTCCATCTGAATACCTCCTGGAGTCTGGACAGTGGATATTCTTTAGCAGCCATAGCCAGCATTGCTGCCCTTGTAAGTTTTCTCATTCTCTTTACGGTTGTTGGGAATATTCTGGTGGTTATCGCGGTGTTGACGAGCAGGGCGCTGAAAGCCCCACAGAACCTTTTTCTGGTGTCTCTGGCCACCGCGGACATCCTGGTCGCTACTTTGGTGATGCCGTTTTCTCTGGCGAATGAACTAATGGGTTACTGGTATTTTGGAAAAGTGTGGTGCGGTATTTATCTGGCTTTGGATGTTTTGTTCTGCACTTCGTCTATTGTTCATCTGTGCGCAATAAGCCTGGACCGCTACTGGTCCGTTACGCAGGCTGTAGAGTACAATCTGAAGCGGACTCCCAAACGCGTCAAGGGCATCATCGTAATTGTGTGGCTTATATCTGCTTTCATCTCGTCTCCACCGCTCATATCTATAGACAGCAACAATGATATCAGCTCGCAGCCTCAGTGCGAGCTGAATGATGACACTTGGTACATCCTCTCCTCCAGCATCGCGTCCTTCTTTGCTCCGTGCTTAATTATGGTGCTGGTGTATATCAGAATATACCAGGTGGCCAAAACCAGAACCAGATCCATGTCGGGTAAAAATCCCAGGCCAGATGGTGTTGAACAAACTGAGAATGGTCTGAGCAAAGCCACCTCCCCTCTCCATGACGAGAGAGAGAACGGGCACTGTCAGTGCCCGCCAACACCCAGCCAACGCACCGTCACATTCGGGCAACAGACCGAGGATGCTGACATGGAGGAGAGCTCCTCCTCAGAGGGCAAGGGTCACAAACCCCAGCAGGAGGAGGACCGCCAAAAATCCAAGAAGGCTAGCCAAAAGAAAATCACCCTCTCCAAACAGTCCACTCGCATCTCCAGGGTCAGTAACAAATCCAAGGAGCTCTTTGCCTCCAGGAGGAGACGTCGCCGGAGCTCCTTAGCCAGGAAAAAGGTCTCTCAAGCAAGGGAAAAGAGGTTTACATTTGTCCTGGCTGTGGTCATGGGGGTGTTTGTTTTGTGCTGGTTCCCCTTTTTCTTCAGCTACAGCCTGTACGGTGTGTGCAGGGACTCCTGTAAGATCCCAGACCCCCTCTTTAAATTCTTCTTCTGGATTGGCTACTGTAACAGCTCCCTCAACCCTGCCATCTACACCATCTTCAACCGGGACTTCAGGCATGCCTTCCAGAAGATCCTCTGCAAGTCTTGGAAAAAGTCCTTTTAGATCACAGTTACGCCACCCTGACTATCTTAAAGGAAATATCGAAAGGAAAAAAGCAGCCTGTTTTGTCTATTACTGTCACTTCTTACTAGCTGTTATGTCTCATTGTCCTGTTGTAATTCATGGCAGTGCACACCATCAGTGTGATCACGTCCTGGGTGTCTCTACAAGCTTCAATATAAAGTGTTTTCATTACAGGCATTCACAGTCTGAATAGTGAGCATCACATTCTTTTATCCCTACTTATGTGTGCTGTAATGTTTTATAGTGCATCATCATTGGTCAGGCTCTTTATACATTCACAAAAGATACACACATGGGCTGGATTTTTCTGCCCCCCCCTTTAATTCCCTCCACTTCCTGTGCAATGGCTGCAATTTTTCTTTCATTTTTCGGATGGAATATTACTTGGAAAAAAACATTGTGAGTGGTAACAATGTATGCAAAATATGTAACATACCTAAGCACAAAACTGAAATACTGAAGGTTTTATGACTTGAGTTTGACAAAGGGATCCTTTTCCTGAGGAATATTGATGTACAAATTTGAGGTACTTTTACTTTACTTGAGTCTTTTCTTTTCATGCCACTTTCTACTTCTGCTCCTCTATATTTTAAAGAGAAATATTGTCCTTTTTAGTCCACTACTTAATCTGACAGCTTTAACAAATTAGGAGTTTTGCACACAAACCACATGTAGTTTATAAAATACAATGTTTTATTATAAATTTAAGTATCCAACAATATACAGGCCTACAAGTCCAGCTGAAATGATCAGAGCATTAAACACTTAATTGATTGACAGAATGTTTTGATTGTTTCTCGTTTCTAAAATGTGTGGGATTTTCTGCATTGAGGAGTTTTACTTGTAATACTCTTAGTACATTTCCTGATGCTACTTATATACCTTTACTTAAGTAAAATTTGTAACTAGTAAGAGTATTTTTACAATGTGGTATTAGTGCTTTTACTTAAGTAAAGGATCTGGATACTTCTTCCACCACTGGCTGCAGGAAGAGGTCTCCCTCTACTTCAAATCCTGCTCTCGACCCACTGCAGCTTTAACAGAACAGAATAGTTGCCATTTTAAGAAAAAAAGCTTGTTCGCTTTCTTGCCGCGAATTAGATGAAGAGACATATGTGAATATGTAGCTGGAGCACGCGGCTGGTAAGCCTAGCTTAGAATAAAAACAGGGAAACAGCTAGCCTCATAATATAAATCAGCCTCATAGCACGTCTAAAGCTCACTCTATACCATGTTTGTTAAATCCATATGAAAACCAAAGCATAAAAACAACAATTCACTGTTTTACAGGCGGTTATGTGCTTGTCTTGGATGCCTTAAAGTTGTTTTTCTTTAAAAACTAACTATCTCTTACTAATGTAATGTGTTTAGCTTGGTGGATTTTGTTAAACTGTTTACAGGTTTACATCTTTTATGCTAAGCTAAGATAACCAACTGCTAGCTCCAGCTATATCACAGTACCGACATTAGAGTAGTAACAATCTTCTCATTTAACTCTTAGCAAGAAAGCGATGTGTATTACCCAACATTTCAAACCCTTCTTATGAGCTTAGGTGATAAAGCAGACCCCGATCTCAATGCCCCTTTTCACGTCAGTGTTGTGCTGTAGTTTCAATAGTTTCAATTCAGACACACACACACACACACACACACACACACACACAGCTTTGAGTGTCATTACACAGATGACAAAAGGCAAGGCACAACAGCAGACTTAATCAATTCAGAGTAAAGATTTAAGACGGCACTGAGAAGGGCTGACTACAGACTATAAGCTAATTATTGTGACCATGAACTTACCGTAGAGTATTATGGAACAAAAGCATTTTTTGTTTGCATTTTTATATTTCAAGAAACTACCTCCCTGTTAAGTTTGTCATTTGTTTTCATATTTATGTTTTGCAAAGTGCAGTACACATCATTCCTGTGCTTAAACTGTCTGCTGTTGTTTGAAAATAAAAGATGAAGTCCTATAATGTGAACTTTTGTGTGATGTTGCGATAAAAATCCCCTTTGATGGTCATGCAGATGTGCATCAAATGCTTAAGTGGGAATCATGAAGTTATCAAATTTTTTTATTTTTTTTTTTAAATGGAGGCCAAGTACTCAAACAGCTTTAACTTCAAGGCAATCAATTTTAATTCATTGTACAGTGGATTAGTTTAGATTACTGTAGTAAGTATAGATGAATCACCTTTCAACACATTCATTAAACCCAACTCAGCAGTTTACTTTTCAGCTGGGTCAAACATAGAATTTTGACCCAGGACGCGTGTTATATGACGCTAAAAGTCTCTTTTTAGCGTCAGTAACAACGACAAAGGCACCTGACCAAGCATCCATATTTTACGAGATGGGGGTTTCACTGTGTTGTGCAATTATAAATCATTAATTTGGTGGAGAAATTAAACAATGACGACCAGATTGGTAACTATATAAGAGCTCATGATCTCTATTTGGGGATTGTTGACGCATGCATGAGCCCAAACAATGTTACACTCTCAGCAGTGTGAGTTTGGACTTATTTTATCATGGGATCCAGATTGAAAAAGGGTTCAGTCCCTCTAATGGACAGTGGCCATGCTTGTTTCAGGGTGTTTGGGGACCTTTCAGCACAACAGGTTTGATGTTGGTCTGGCTGGCTCATACTCTAATATTCCCCTGTGGGCAGGACTGAGGTGAACCTGTGTTCCCCATACCAGACTCATGTTGTTTTCCTCCTACTTTTCTGCTGTGGGTGAGCACAGCCAAAAGCCATGAGTGACGTGTTCAGAGTCCATCTGCTGTTGTTCCAACTGGTGTTATAACACCGAAAAGAACACCGCATCCCAGTCTTTATAATTGTTTGAATAACAAGAATGAACAGGTAGGTGTATAGCGGCTGATGGAAAACAGCAGGCAAATACATCTGTCGCCAGTCTGTGTATTGTATGTTGTATTTAGCCAAACTGCACCACCAGCCAAAATATTGCTTTTTCTCACCGTCAGAACGGAAAGAAAAGAAAGTGTAACTTTATGATTAAATTGTGCTAAATCCCTGCACATTTTTAACCCAAAGGTAAACATTGTTTCTCATAAGGTCAAAGAAAGATAAGTCCTGTTGTCTCGATGTCCTTTTACAGATTTATAGATTTGGTAAGGACAGGACTTTCTTCAACTCGATGAATAAAATGTATTAGGCGGCACATTAACTGCGGTTTTCTGTGGTTCACCAGGGTTTGTGATCGATTGCAGTGACTCAACAATAACTTTGCCAGGTGTTGAATTTTTTTGGCTTAAAAAACTCTCCAGCCTGCTCTTTGTTTGAAAAGTCAGCACTAAAAAAGCAATTCATTTAAAATGATAGGTGGTTCATTTCTTTTCTGGCTTAAAATCACCATGGGAACGGCTTTCTTTTTTTAGACAGTTTGGTTGCACAGCTTCACTTGGTATAAATAGGTTTTGAAAGTCATCACACATGATTAATAGAAAGTAACTAGCATAATTCAAAGCAACTCACTCGGATCTACGAGGAACATATCATACTGCTATTTGAAATGAAAGCTGTTTGGCCCTTTAATTCCACCGATGACCTCTAGATGCAGGCTCAAAAAACTCCCACTGGTTTGAAACCCTTAGGAACACTACTGCTGAGTCAGCCCTTAGCTGCTAAATGCTCCGCTATACTCACAAGCTAGTCACCAACTTTTGTTGGTAGTGCTTAGTGGGTCTATTAGCGGTTGGGAAAAAAAATTGATATAGCATAAAATCACAATATTTTCCGTGGCAATACTGTATTAATATACGTACGCCAAGTATTGTTATATATACAGTATATATATAAATTTCACATCAGAATTTAACTTTTTGGTACTAGAATAATAAAATCAATTGCTTTTTCAGTCAAAACGGAAGTGAGGTGAAAAAACAGAAGTGTATCTGTTTAGATAAAAACAGATGACAGTTGACAATTTTTTTCCTTTTGGGGACATAATTTGAAGTTGGAAAAAAGGTAATAAATTGCAACATATCGCATCATAGCAATAGGTTTGAAATCTCAATAGTATATGGTGACATACAGTAAGTATCGTAGAGGCTCTGGTGACTCCCACCCCTAGAGCCTATTAGAGTTTTTTCACTAAAAACAGTAGCCTACTGCTTCTGTAAATGAGGTTGATGAGAGCAGGGAAAGCAAACCAAATAACTGCAGGCCGTGAAACCAAAACAATGAGCTGAAAGACACTAAAAAGCTCCAAAAAGTCAATGGAAACTGCCGATTTTGGTGATCCTTTTCCTTGGGTTCGTCACTATGAGCAGCACTCATCCCATTGCGGCCATTTGACCCATTATTACTGAAAAATAATTAATACTTAATAATAATTCATACTCTTTATTGATCTCCTATGGGGAAATTACAATTTACACTCTGTTTTTATTACACACGCATGCTCAGGTCCTATACATGCACTAATGGAGAGATGTCAGAGTGAGTGGGCTGCTAGTGCCCTGAGCAGCTGAGGGGGTTCAGTGCCTTGCTCAAGAGCACCTTGGTAGTGCCCAGGAGGTGAACTGGCATCTCTCTAGCTACCATTCCACACGCCATACTTTGGTCCAAACGGGGACTTGAACCAGCGACCATCCGGTTCCCAACTTTCCAACTACTGCCACCCACTGTTTGAGGTTTAATGGTACAGCTTTACTTTGACTTCAAATGACTCATTTGATTTATTTTTGAGCTAGAATCAGACCAGATCCATGGTGGTATGTTATTATAATTGGCTTCCCAGCTTCTTTAAGATAATCATATGATAAATGTGTTTAAATAGAAATGGAATTATTTTTGTCAATTCATCTCTTGCGCTGGCTTGCATTTGTTTCGTTTTTTAATTAAACAGCCATGAACTTTGAACTAAAGACTGTCTTTTTGATAACTACTATGAATAGCAACTAGGGCTGTAGGAATATCCTCTGAGTGAAAGCTTCGAGTGTTACAACAACCTTTCTCAGGCAGATGTCACCATCCCCTTTTGTCTGGAAAGTACACAAAAACAAAGGCACAATGTTTTCAAAGTTTACCACAGAATGTGCATGCATGCATTAGGCAATGCTTTATTGGATGGTATGCATTATTACATGTTAAACTTTTAATTAGGAATACACCTTTAAATACACATGTTATAACAAGTCAAGAGGTCTACTCTGATAAATTAGCATAGTACGTGTTTTTCAGTTGCTTTTTAGATACACTTGCACCCTTATTTGAGAGTAAACTGCAGGGTTGCTCTCCTCTCCTCAATGTACTTCAATCAAAAGCAAAAGAGATTTCTCACATCATCATTAAACCTGGCAAATTGTGCAAAATATGAAAGATGTCAGAGCCTTTGTGGCAATGACGGTGTCACACCTGACTGCCTCCAATTTTCTGCCAGACCTCAGACCCTGGCAGTAGGAAAATACGGGCCGGCTATCATGAGATTGCAACAGAAATCCCATTCCGAAATAGCTATTTGGTGGCTGAGAGCTTAAAAAATATAAAAAGTTGAATCCAGCACATTTCAAAGTTCACCTTGGATTTTACACTCTTTCAACCATGGATACATAAAAGCCAACAAGTCCTCCAAGCTATAAGATGATAAAGGTTGTTTATTCCTCCCCTTTAGTATGGTTTTATAAATTAGCGCCTGCAGGAGATACGACCCACAGAAGCGTTTCCCGTCCTCATATCTGAACCAGAGAACGTAACGCTTTTGTTTTTAAATGTTGTGAAACAGTCGCAATTTGGTTATGTTTAGGCACAAAAATAGTAAAAGGTCGTGGTTAGGGTTAAAATCAGTCGATTCTTACATTACTTCACTTCCAGTAACTCACATGACGCAGAACGTGACTCAGTTCTGTTTGTTTGTTTCATAATATTTTCAAATAGGACATGAACCCAGGTCTCCTGGGTGAAGGCCCTGTGTTTGTTTGAATCTATTCACCACACCAACCTGCATCCTTACACAGAACTGGGCTCTCTTATGGCTCTTAATTCATCACTTTAGCTACTTCCTGCTTTTCCCCCTACACCAGTGTGTGGCGCAAGTATTAAATATATGCGTTGTAATTGCTCTATGAACAAATTATTTAAGGTGGCATTTTCAGGGGAGGACAGTCAAAGTACAAATGCACACTTGGTTTAAAGGCCCCTCTGACACACCAAGCTGACGGCCGGCCAAAAAAATAGCACTGGCATACACCGCAGAGACTACAGCCGAGCCAAGTACTACGTACGTTCTGCACCTGCGTGAGAGGCAAGAACTCTCCATACCAGCAGGCGGCGGTCATCTATTCGTCATTCAACAACGGAAACCGGATAACGTTGCTATGATACTTCACCCCCGCCGGGAAGACGGCATACAATGGGAGATGGCTAACCAAACGGCCGACTGCTGGCTCGTTAGCTAATGTTAGCTTGCAACATTCACCTACCCAACATGCCTTCATCATACACTGGTTACAGAAAATTTGCCAAACTAAATTGTCTCATCTGGTGATAGCAATGTGCTTTCCTATGATGTGATAAGAACATGTGAATTACACATTAGGTTATTACATTTTACCAATGTAGAGGCTGGCCAGCCTGCTAATAAGCTATCTTGCTTGCTTGCTAGGGGGCTAATTGTTTAGTTTTCAGGGTGCAGAGAGAGAGAGAGAGAGAGAGAGAGAGAGAGAGAGAGAGAGAGGTCTATTTGGTCTTTATATTAAATATCAAGATATAGGTTATTAGTTTATTAACATTGGATGGCGCGTCAGGGCCTTAAGAATCTATGCAGCAGTAAAATTTGAGGACAAATTTGATCAGGAGACGTTTTAATATATGTATGTATTATATAATAATACACAATATTATTGTAATATTATAAGTAATCTACAAAGCATCTTCTGTGTGAAGAAGGGTGTGTAGGTAGTTACTCATAAACTGATGAAAAGCATTTTAGAATAAATAAAATAGTCCTGCATTTTGAACGTGTTAATTTTGCAGTCTTTTATGATGCTTATTGTTATTTAACATTTGATCAGTATTTGATGTAATGTGCTCAAGGTTGTTGTACCAGCATTAGGACGCCTAGCTAAATTTCAGTGTGTAATGAATTATGCCATCTGTTGACTTCAGACAATTATACATCACAGTGGAGCTGTGACACATAATGATGGAGAGCACCTCACAGCTGAGCTCACTGGCTGTCCTGCCAGACAGCACAGATACGAGAACGTGTGATTGACTCAACTAAAAAACAGAACACCTGCCTCAGATCTTTACTTTTGCATTACATTTTAAACAGGAGCTTGAGTCAAATCATTGGTTTTCTATATGTTTTCTGCATATACACTCACCTAAAGGATTATTAGGAACACCTGTTCAATTTCTCATTAATGCAATTATCTAATCAACCAATCACATGGCAGTTGCTTCAATGCATTTAGGGATGTGGTCCTGGTCAAGACAATCTCCTGAACTCCAAACTGAATGTCAAAATGTGAAAAAGGGGAGAGGGGACATTTTGAGTTTGGCATTGTTGTTGGTGCGAGACGGGCCGGTCTGAGTATTTCACAATCTGCTCAGTTACTGGGATTTTCACGCACAACCATGTCTAGGGTTTACAAAGAATGGTGTGAAAAGGGAAAAAACATCCAGTATGCGGCAGTCCTGTGGGTGAAAATGCCTTGTTGATGCTAGAGGTCAGAGGAGAATGGGCCAACTGATTCAAGCTGATAGAAGAGCAACTTTGACTGAAATAACCACTCGTTACAACCGAGGTATGCAGCAAAGCATTTGTGAAGCCACAACACGCACAACCTTGAGGCGGATGGGCTACAACAGCAGAAGAACCCACCGGGTACCACTAATCTGCACTACAAATAGGAAAAGAGCCTACAATTTGCAAGAGCTCACCAAAATTGGACAGTTGAAGACTGGACAAATGTTGCCTGGTCTGATGAGTCTCGATTTCTGTTGAGACATTCAGATGGTAGAGTCAAAATTTGGCGTAAACAGAATGAGAACATGGATCCATCATGCCTTGTTACCACTGTACGGTGGTGGTGGTGTAATGGTGTGGGGGATGTTTTATTGGCACACTTTAGGCCCCTTAGTGCCAATTGGGCATTGTTTAAATGCCACGGCCTACCTGAGCATTGTTTCTGACCATGTCCATCCCTTTATGGCCACCATGTACCCATCCTCTGATGGCTACTTCCAGCAGGATAATGCACCATGTCACAAAGCTCGAATCATTTCAAATTGGTTTCTTGAACATGACAATGAGTTCACTGTACTAAAATGGCCCCCACAGTCACCAGATCTCCACCCAATAGAGCATCTTTGGGATGTGGTGGAACAGGAGCTTCGTGCCCTGGATGTGCATCCCACAAATCTCCATCAACTGCAAGATGCTATCCTAGCAATATGGGCCAACATTTCTAAAGAATGCTTTCAGCACCTTGTTGAATCAATGCCACATAGAATTAAGGCAGTTCTGAAGGCGAAAGGGGGTCAAACACAGTATTAGCAGTATTAGTATGGTGTTCCTAATAATCCTATAGGTGATTGTATGTAGTGCACTTAATGTATTGTGTTCATCACAAAGTGCTGGCATTGTACAGAGAGTACAAAAAGTGGGAACATGTGCAAATTATTCCAGCATGAAGATCACAGTCATGTTTCTTCAATTTGAATCATTATTTGAAATGACAAGGCCAGTGATACCCTATATTTTTGTTGTTTTCAACCAAACTCAAACTGAACAAAACCAACACGTTAGTCTGTCCGTACCTAAGGCACTAATTTCATTACACACAACAAAAAGAAAGCAAGCAAATATAATATGGTACAGTATGCGTCAAATAATTGATACAAATTTTACTAAGTATTCTTCTAGGTAAACATGCGCTGTAATCTACATTTATTTGTCAAACAGACTGGGAAGGGAATAAATATTTTAATTGGAAGAGTGATTCAAATTTTGCATTAGAGCAGCAGGACGGAGTAAAATGTACTATGAGTATCAAAAGTCAAAAGTTTGATCACCTTTGATGCGTTCATGTTTAAGTAGCATTTTACTCTTGGAGCTGGGTGAGGTGGAGCTCTATTTTATATACTGTTGGGTAACTAAAAAAAAACAATGCTTCATTTGATTAAATGGTGCAATAATTCCCTCCGATATGTAAATGCAGGATCAGTAGAAAGTGGCATGAGAAATCAAGAAAAGTACAATCTTCAATTTAAGTTTTATAGAAGCGTTTCATTGACTTGTTGAACTAGAAAGTTGTAGCTGTACACACTCCGACTACCTAACACAAGGTTATTTATCTCTTCATTTAGGCTGCACTGTTTTTATTATCTTGGGTTCACTGAGGTACAGAAGAACAGGCAGACCTTAACACCCCATAAGTCACTTTTATTGTTTTGTTTGCTTCAGTAAGCTCATCCAGCCTCGGGGTTTGCATGGAGGCAAACAGCATGAGCTGTTTGGCTGAGGCTGACTCTTCTGCAACGTTTACTGCAAAACCAGCTACCGCTGCTCAAATACAATCATACATAACGAGTAATTGTCCCATGGTAACAGCGTCCAACATTGTGGCAAGGCCTTTTTGTCAAATCAATATCACAATTATAATTATAGCCCCGGAACTTAAAGCCTTAGGGCAAAATGTGAATTTGTTGATAATTACTTGTGCAGGGCGTGAGAGGGCACAGAAAAACAAGATGTCATTTACATTTGCAGTATAATTTCATAAGGGAACGGTTTCATGTGTTAAAAGTATAAAACAAATCAACACAAATTCAAAGCCCACTGCAGGAGCCAACATTTAATTTATAGGCATATGTTGATTAAATACAACATCCTCATGCCCTGCAAGTCATGCAATAGCCAATGTGTGTGTCCTTAAATGTGTGTGACCTGTTAAAGTGTCATTTGGCTCTGGGTTATTGTCTGCACTTGGGTTCAACTTTAGTTTCATATGGAACAACCTCTCTCCCAAGGACAAAGGGGCTTTAAAGAGTAGCACCAAGTCAGAGTTCATACATAACTACTGCAGGCAATTATGGGAAACCCCAACCAAGGAAAACTAAAATAGTAGTATTAATTCTAGTAGTACAAATGGTTAGGAGGTTTGAGCTAACTAGATCAGTCACTTCAAAGAGATAATTAAAACATTAACACAAAGATACTGTATAAACACTGTACAAAAGGGAGACACAGCAAGAAATAGATACATCTTTAAAAAAAAAGGCCACACGCATTTTAAATAATTGCAGAGCAATTTGATACTGACAAAACATGGGAAAACAATGTTCCACAGTATAAAAGTGCACAGCGATACTAGCAGCTCTTTGAAGATGAATTTAAGCAAAGCAGTGCTCGCATGATCATAACGACAATGCTAATGCTGATAGAAAGCAAGTCTAATGTTTACCAATGTTTCTTTACATCTGATCTAATGTGTACCCAAATGAACTGAAACATGAGGGTTAGGGTTAGCTTTTGTGGTAAGTAGTAGCAAAAATGTAGTCAAACACTGAATATTACAGAGGAACTAAGCCCATTTTCCAAATGTATACATGTTATTCATGTGGTTTAAGACAGTCCAAAATATTTGTACACATGAACAACTCTCTCCCAAATTCCAAAACTAAAATGCTGAAACTCAAATTTGTGATGAAAAAAAACACTTTTGCACAACAATGAATTCCAAACATTTTTTGTAGATGACACAGAGCCTCAGGGCATGAATGTGAAGTATATATGGGTGTATAGAATGTATATATTTTCTGCTTCATAACTGAGAACACTTCAATAGAATAAAGCTCATTTGGGTATTAAAAATAATAATCATCTATAGAGCAGCTCCAGACTTTCTACTTAATGACATCACGCGTTTGAGACTGATTTCTGGCTTTGAGAGAGGCCTAGGCTATACAAATAGCATAATTGGAATTCTTCATTGAGTTGGTGTTCCCCTTTAAAATAGAATGAGGCGATTTTGTTTTTCTACTCCAGAATTACATCACTGTGATTGTGGTGAAGTATTTTTGAACAGCATTTTAACCATTATGTTACACAACATAAATGAGTAATTTTTTTAAAACTAATTTAAATTTAGGTCTCAAAAACCCTGACCTCTACTTGAACACTTGAGGGTAGGTTGCACTAGGGGAAATTGGATGACTCACCTTCCAAAAATCAGTTATATGTTTTTTTTGCTAAAAGTCTTGCGAGGGGGAGGAGAGAAATGGGACGCAGCACAAGATTAGATTTTAACAGTGTACTTTGAGTCAGTGTTCTAAAGTAGCTCCTTTTACATGTTTAACAACTTTATACCAGCATAACAACTGTGACATGACTTTTTTTTCATGTGAACAAAAGCGTTGATACCCACCCGCGGTGGCCTCCATCAGAGACGTCATCTCTGCAAAAACTGTTTGGACAGTGGTAATGGGCTTCCCACTGTTGTTTCTGCCATGCCTCTTTCTCTCCGTCACCCACCCAGAGAGAGAAGTCTCATCCTGCCACAGCTGACTAAGTGGAACAATGGCTGGCACACAGTGTTTGCAGTTTGATCACTGGATTCGTTTCATCACCTGCAGGCCCAGCAATTTGGCTTTGGTGTGCCACTTTTTGCCAGTCCAAATGAAACAAAAAGGGTAAGTATTGAAGAAAAACACGAGCCCTCAAGCCCTCACAATTAGTTTTTCATATGTCAGCCAAATGAAATTTGCCTGAAACTTAATGTTTGTTTAAGGACCCAATTATATCATGGTGTTAATTTCCTTATTAACTCTTTATCAGCTGTTGACTTCTGTGTGCTCTCCATTAATCCAGGATTATTTCCAACATTTTACGTCAAAGAAAATGTTATGATGACGGCGGTAATTTTCTCACATCATCATTCAGATAGCGGCAAATGAACTGGCAAGCGAGGTCTTAAGTCAGATGGGACTACAGAGGAATTATTGATATAGCATTTTTTCCCAGCACCGCCTTCTGCATTAATGGATACTCAGCTCGGGCCAGATCTGGGTTTTAAATTAATGGAGTGGCTCATGCCTCATCCTGCAGTACACAGGCGTCTGAGCGTTCAGCTTCTATTTTTTGCAGCTGAATCAACTGCTCCAACCCAAATTGAATATTAGAGACCAGGTCATCGGGGAAATCAGCAGAGCCTTGCATAATATTACAAGTTTCTGGGTTGAAGACTAAGTTATAATTATTAAAATTATATATACAGTATATATATTATTAAAACGTTTTAATACTCTTTAAAGATCCCCACTGGCCTAAAATCCACACACATACTCAGGTCCTATACATGCACAAATGGAGAGATGTCAGAGTGTATGGGCTGTGACTGCTGAGCAAGTGCTCTAAGTGGTTGGGGGAGGAGGGTTGGTGTCTTGCTCAAGAGCACCTTAGCAATAATTCCTCTGTAACTGGCATCTCTCCAACTACCAGTCCACCTCTGTACCTCGGTCCGTACGGGGACTTGAATCAGCGGCCCTCCGGTTCCCCACAGACTGAGCAGTTGACAAAAAAGAAATCTCAAAATTCATCTTTTAAGCCAAAATGGACAAGGAGTCTTGGATATGCTCTGAATCATGCAGAGTTTAAACATCCACAGCTCATGACACCACAACAAACCTCACCTGCTGCTGAAGCCTGTGTAATGTGGTCAAAAGCTACATTATAAGTATTAATAATAAATAGCTTTAGTTCAGGTTGTTTTGTCCACAGTCTTCTATTGCAGTTCATAAGCACTATCACGATGTCAGTGCAGGGCTGTCTTAATTTTGTCACCTTTTCTGTATGGAAAGATATACAGGACACAATGACTAAATATTCAAATTCAAGTTAGAGTTCACTCTATACAATATATAATATATAACCCACAATATTCAAATATTATGGCCAATGACGTAGACGGCCCTGCCGATTTTGACCAGCTCACCTGGAGACTGAAGGCAAGACATATTCAGAATCCTGTATCTCCCTCATGACAGCATGGATGGTTTTTTTCTCAAAGTTTGTATGTGTTTGTGTCCAAAGACACAAAATAACACCCTAAATCCCAGAAAAAAGGTGATTTTTTTCATAATATGGGCACTCTAAAGAAAAAGTACTTGAAATGATATTGATCACAACATTTTGGTCCTTATACCTTTATCTGGTCAAATTCAACTCAGGACCAACATGACACTAATAAAATGAGGACAAGTGATTAAGAGCCACTATGACACTATACTTTATTTTTTTAATCAAAATTTGGTGAGCCTTTAAAACATGCAATTTGCATCAAAATATAAGTTTATATGCAAAAACATTACAAGTTTTATTCTGCAAGATGGTGTGTTTAGCCTATAACAAGGACATTGTCAAGCAACATTTCTTGCTAAGCTGACTTTTTGCATGCATTAAATCACATCTAGTTTTACACCAGGCCAATGCAGATGCACCATGAAAACCTCCTCTGCTAAAATATTCATTTCTATCTTCTACAAGAGATGTCCAGAGGGAAGCAATGTGTTTATTTAACAGAGAACTGAAGCTGTGCCTTTGTTACAATTGAATTGGACTGTAAGAAAAGGAGCATAAAACACTTATAGTTGTGACATTATTAAAAACAGTATAAGAACACCCTCAGTTTGCAAATATCCTTGAGCTTCCAAAAAATGGACAAAAGTTGACCAAGAACAACACAGATGGAGAATGAAAGCCCAAAGTCCACAAAGTAAAGTGTCAAGGACAGTTTGCAAGGATAGGAAGGTGACTCACTCCAAAGTTAGAATTCTGCCAACATGTGACTGTGGTATTGTTCAGTGTTTAGTCGTTCATGCTGCTGTCTCTTGGTAACTAAAGGACAAAAGCTAAAGAAGATGGAGAAGAAGCCCATCATGTACTTGTCTTACCGATTGAGGTGCTATGTCCCTTTTGTTTTAAAGCATCTGTTAGGTCAAAAATGGTCTCATCAGCATGTGACTGTCACGTTATGCAACTGAAATGTCACCCAGAGATTAGTTCTGATCTAATTTACCCTCTTTCATACTGGACTGTCTTCTGTGCACAGAATTTGTTTTACTTTTCAAAAAGAATCCCAGCCTCTCAAAGTCCCCGAATCTCCAGTAATTCTTTGTGCTGCATTTCCTCATTTCTCCCACGCTGCAGAAGGCAGCGGAGATAACAATTGTATTTCCGACAAAAAAATGGATGTAGCAGTTTTCGGATTCTTGACCGGCTGTCAGGCAGTCAACAATGCAAAAGGTTTCCGTCTTTTCATTGCATACCTATCCAGCATTTGTAGTCTCAGTTCTAAATGGTATGTACATCTTTCTGCCTTGTGAGGTCTTGTGCATTCACAGTAAGGGCTCCACCTGCACACTGTGATGAATCATTGAATGAAAAGCCAAACTTCTGTGCGGTGACAGCTGTGTTTATTGCAGGAGGCTTTTGATGTCTGAGACTCAATTTTTAGTACAAATTCTGCCAAAGCCAAGGTGATTTCTGGTTAAATGTAATGAGATTAAAACGACCTTGCCCTGGTTTTCTTTGATAAATGTATTGGAAGATAGGATTATACTGAATAATACCTATTCCATAATTTCTTTATCCACCTTGTGTTCGTACGACACACTGAAAGTGTTAATTAGATATCTAAGATACAGGTTATCACAAGCCATTGTACGCAAGAAAGAAAAACTACATTAGGTAATAATTATATAATTTCCATTCTCCCAAGGCTCTTCTTTAAATAAATCTCAAAGAATAATTACAACATCAATTGCAATTTATTGGACGACTCCCGTGAAGAAAGCAACAACTCCCCAAGCACAAGTGTACATCTGGAAGGCATTGGCCATATTGTTAATGGATGCATGAAAGTAAACGCGAAAACCCCCGAGGCCTTCCAGAATTCGGTGTGCCACAGCTCTTTAATTACTTGGAAGGCTGAAACTTAGCAGATGGAGTGGGCAAGACAAATGAGTCCCTTAGTCATGACCTACAAAGCTCTGTTTATCGCAGCAGAACCTTGTAGACGTGTGATGTTGGAACCAGCGCCGTTAGAAGTGACCCAGAGTATCAGACCTCATGGTAACAACATTGGAGCGTATCATATTTGGGTCTACGTATAGGTTCAGGAGTCAGCTTTGTTAAGTCCTAGGCAATGACTATTTCTACCAACATTTAGAGGTGTATTGACCTGTCAACAGCTACAGGAGATAACAGTCAGGCAGAGACATTCTGTGGGAAGAGACTTGTTTTGGAAAAGCAACAAAAAAAAAGATTAATCAAACTTTACAGCTCCTCGCATAAAGCACATATTGATAAATGTCTAATGATTAATAACTAATTAAAAAAGTCACAATGAATGTGCACTTTCGTCTGCTACTCCAGCACCACAGCCAGCGCCATGGATTTATCAATACAGGGTTACTGTTGGCTGTCTCAGAGCCCCCCCCCCGTGGCCTGCACTGCACCATCAAGTGTCCTACTGTAATCCTACATGGATTACTTTAGGCTACAATGGTGGCTTGCCAATATTACCTTAGAGCCTATGCAAATTGAAACTTGGTAAGTATCATTGAGACACATTAAAGGCTACACATCAAGAGGTGCTACTTCTTCAAACCACACCTATTAGACAGCTACTGTGATCTCAATTTCTGTGACTTTCAGAGAGTTTAATAAAACAGTAACGTCACGTGTTGTTCTATAAGGGATCCTTCTCTTTGCTGAGGGTATATGATATGACATTTTATTTATGTGTCATGTAATTCTGTGTGAGATGGGCCACTTAGTGACAATACCAATACAACAGTAATTTCATCACTCAACACAATAGTGTAACCCATAAATTGTCCAAGTAGAACTAAACATTTAATACATAAAAACTAGAGTCATATAGGGGGATGCTTCAAAAATAAAAACCTACTCTGAGGTTAAAGTGTTTTAAATCTTACTTTCAATGCATCTCTTAGGAGGCATTCTGATAAAATACAGGTCCAGATGTTGGATGAAACATGACCTTGGCTATAACATTTATTAAACCAAAAATGACTTAGTAACATGTTGAGCACACTGTTCTGCCTCATTTATTGTGCACAAAAAAGGCAATACAAAAGTATAGAATATAGCCACAAGCTGCGATTCGTGGACTCAAACCTTTTTTCTCAATTCTTTTCTTCAAAGTAATTTCACACAAGGTCCAGCGTGGTTATAAAACATATCCTGCAAGCTTTGTAACGACTGGACAAACAGTGCACTTTGTTTAAAATGCCTACAACTGATTTGTCAAAAACATTTATTTTCAATTCAGTGTGATATGTAGCTCAGTGCAGCTCACGGCAATTTGAGAAAAGCAGATGACAAAAACAAAAACAATTGCTAACTAATAAAGCTGCAAGCTGCGATTCCAAGCTCAAACCTTAATTTGCGTAGTTCCACGTCCAGTTAGAGTGCATTTAAAGGGCCCTCTAGTGGGTAATTTGAATGAGACTTACAGTGTATGTGTGAGGTCATTATGTACAGTGCCTTGCGAAAGTATTCGGCCCCCTTGAACTTTTCAACCTTTTGACACATTTCAGGCTTCAAACATAAAGATATAAAAATGTTATTTTATGTGAAGAATCACCAACAAGTGGGACACAATTGTGAAGTGGAACGAAATCTATTGGATATTTTAAACTTTTTTTAGCAAATAAAAAACTGAAAAGTGGTGCGTGCAAAATTATTCGGCCCCTTTACTTTCAGTGCAGCAAACTCACTCCAGAAGTTCAGCGAGGATCTCTGAATGATCCAATGTTGTCCTAAATGACTGATGGTGATAAATAGAATCCACCTGTGTGTGATCAAGTCTCTGTATAAATGCACCTGCTCTGTGATAGTCTCAGGGTACTGTTGAAAGCCCAGAGAGCATCATGAAGACCAAGGAACACACCAGGCAGGTCCGTAATACTGTTGTGGAGAAGTTTAAAGCCGGATTTGGATACAAAAAGATTTCCCAAGCTTTAAACATCCCAAGGAGCACTGTGCAAGTGATCATTTTGAAATGGAAGGAGTATCAGACCACTGCAAATCTACCAAGACCTGGCCGTCCCTCTAAACTTTCAGCTCAGACAAGGAGAAGACTGATCAGAGATGCAGCCAAGAGGCCCATGATCACTCTGGATGAACTGCAGAGAACTACAGCTGAGGTGGGAGAGTCTGTCCATAGGACAACAATCAGGCGTACACTGCACAAATCTGGCCTTTATGGAAGAGTGGCAAGAAGAAAGCCATTTCTCAAAGATATCCATAAAAAGTCTCGTCTAAAGTTTGCCACAAGCCACCTGGGAGACACACCAAACATGTGGAAGAAGGTGCTCTGGTCAGATGAAACCAAAATCAAACTTTTTGGCCACAATGCAAAACGATATGTTTGGCGTAAAAGCAACACAGCTCATCACCCTCAACACACCATCCCCACTGTCAAACATTGTGGTGGCAGCATCATGGTTTGGGCCTGCTTTTCTTCAGCAGGGACAGGGAAGATGGTTAAAATTGAGGGGAAGATGGATGCAGCCAAATACAGGACCATTCTGGATGAAAACCTGTTGGAGTCTGCAAAAGACCTGAAACTGGGACGGAGATTTATCTTCCAACAAGACAATGATCCCAAACATACAGCAAAATCTACAAAGGAATGGTTCACAAATAAACGTATCCAGGTATTAGAATGGCCAAGTCAAAGTCCAGACCTGAATCCAATCGAGAATCTGTGGAAAGAGCTGAAAACTGCTGTTCACAAACGCTCTCCATCCAACCTCACTGAGCTCGAGCTGTTTTGCAAGGAAGAATGGGCAAGAATGTCAGTCTCTCGATGTGCAAAACTGATAGAGACATACCCCAAGCGACTTGCAGCTGTAATCGCAGCAAAAGGTGGCTCTACAAAGTATTAACGCAAGGGGGCCGAATAATTTTGCACGCACCACTTTTCAGTTTTTTATTTGCTAAAAAAGTTTACAATATCCAATAGATTTCGTTCCACTTCACAATTGTGTCCCACTTGTTGGTGATTCTTCACATAAAATAACATTTTTATATCTTTATGTTTGAAGCCTGAAATGTGTCAAAAGGTTGAAAACTTCAAGGGGGCCGAATACTTTCGCAAGGCACTGTAGACCTGGAGGTTTTGTGTTGATTGGACAAACATTTAGTCACCTGCAGTTTGTTTGCATTTATAGCGCCCCTGGTGTTCAATTTCAATGAAACTTTCAGGGCGTGGTTCAGGTAATGAGGACATATCCTGAGAGATATGTGATGACTGGACAATGAATATACGATTTATAGTAAAATGTGTGTAATGCCACTCACCTGTCTTGAGCTTGTAGCGCCCCCCAGTGGCCTATGTATATAAAACTGTCTGGGTATATCTGGGGAACTTATCTAAACATACCCTGTGAGTTTTGGGTTCATTTATGTCCAGAGCCACGCCTCTTTCAAAGTTCATTGGTCAATCATTTGAAAAGTAATTAAGATATGGACATGGCTTTATACAACTTGTAATAAGCTTGATCCATTGATGATTCACTGAATTGGGTGGCAATCGGAGATACAGTGTAGGACGAAATCTCAAAAATGTATTTTTCAAAAAAAATTCCAATTGGTGGAAATATTTTCTAGGCGGACATTAATGATCCTTAAGGCTTTTTTGTACAGCACATTAAGCTGCACATGTGTGAGAAATTTAAAGTCAATTGGACTTACGGTGTGGGGGGGCGTGGCCTTTCAAAGTTTGCATTTTGAAGCCTTAATTACAGCGCCACCATTTGGCCAATTGGGTTCAAATTTCTATAGAAGCACATGTACACCATTTCCAGTTATTCATGTTTCTAGCTCATTCCAGCTCACGGGAATTTGAGCCGGCACGGCAGACAACAAATAATAACAACAACAACAACAACAACAGATAAACGCTGTTAAACACGTGCACTGGCTAAGGATGCAACATCAACTGTCATCAGCCAGTACAAAAGAATAATCCTTATGAAAACTCAGAGAGCCATAAACAGAAGATACAACACAAGCTATTGTAAATGCTCAGCGCACAAGATAGAAATTCCCCACTGTAGTGTTGCACAATCACAGGTGTCTAGCCGCTCAGCAACTTGGATCATATAGTTACTCTTTGTCTACCACAAGTACTTCCACGATCACCATTGTCACCTGATTTCTTTCTTTTTTAGAGGATGTGAGAGGAAAAGCTGAGGTTCAGCAAGAGCTTATGTTTACTGCCTGGTCCTCACCTGCTTGGTTATCACTCTCTCTCAGCTGTCTTCATTACACTGATTAATGCGTCTGGTAATGGCATCATTGTGTTGCTGTTATCATCAACGTCATCAGGTGTTTGCGCTGCTTTCTGAGTCAATAAAGTAAATGTCAGTTTGCTCTGGCTGCAAGCTAATGAAGATAGGACTAAAGCAGAAGGTTTGTTTTGCTGCTGATTATCCACCATTTCTCATCACGGCGGAATTCAGAGATGAGAGGCCACACAGCTACAACTGCTGCAGATGATTAAGAGATTAAGTTGTCAATCGGCACCAACCGTGACGTCATGACTCTCCAAGCTTTCCATTCCCTCTGTAAAGTAACCTGCTTAAAATGTAATTGTATGATGTAAAAGTAAATGTAAAAGTGCAAAGATTTAAGCAGCTGCACATTTTTGCATTCCCATCTTGTATATATTAAAATATTGTTCTTATATTGTATTCCTTTTATTTCATGTTTATTGTATGTATATTGTATCCTAGTATTTCATTTATATTTATATTATGTGCTGTGTGACTGATTTTGCTGCTGTAACACCGTAATATCCCATTTTTGGGGATCAATATCTATCTATATATCTAGCTATCTATCTATTTATCTATCTATGTGCACTTCTCGAATCAAAGTCTTTCACTGTTGTGAGGAAAGTACACCCCCATTTGCGTGCTTAGTTGCTGTTCAGTGGAGAGATTTTATATTGCTCATAGCCTCTGGAGAACTGCTTTTATTTCCACACCTGCCTCAGCTGTGGTTGATCTCTCTAACAATTCTCCCTCCTCACCGAGTGCTTCCTGCAAAGGTCAACTAAAGTAAGACAGGGTTGATTTAGTGCTTTAGTTTAGTAGATACAAGTATAGTTCTTGATTAGAAAGAATAAATTTGCCATAGATTCCGACACCTACTGCACTGATACACTGAGAAATGTGGATTTGCATTTGACTTTGGTCCCATTTTATCAACAATGTCATCATTTCTACAGAAACCTAATACATATCTTTATCTCATGCATAATATAATGCACACACTCACACAGCCAGTGTCAGAACACTGGTAAATAATTCAGCAGCATGGATAAGAACAAGTCAAGGTCTAGGTGGTGATGTACTGATTGAACGAGCCCTGCGTGCAAAAGAAAACTTCTTAAAAGTGTACCATTATGCATTCAATTGTACTATCACAGCTAAGGTCTTGCATATTTGTAGATTTAAATTGCAAATGTGTGTCTACTGTCATCTATAAAGTTCTGTTGAGAATATAAACGCTTTACTCAGCAGAAACGAAGCGAGCTGTCTTCAGGTGTTACTTGTTGTGCCACTTTGGGAGGGAAAGGGATTACTCTTGTTGGAATTTAAAATTTTATATGTGCTTAAACATTGTGTGTGATTTGCATTATACATTCAAGCTAAAAGGTAAAAGCATCATTTCAACATAAATGAAGACATGGTGGTCATGCATTAAGTTTGTTGTTATAAGTATATAGTTTGTTGTTTGTTACATTAAGTTGTTTTGCAATACTTTTGTTTTATAATATAAGATGTTCTGGTACATTTTGTTATAACCAGCTCTACAAATGTGTCAGAAGTTGAATTGATGATGTTAGAGACACCCTGTCTCTGGTTTCAGTCGCCCTTTATGGCCCAACTGCTCTGTTGCTTTGCAAGTCCTGAGGGTCATAAACCCTCAGTCACATCCCAACTAAAAGATAAGGAATAAGCACAAGACCCCACCCTTTGTGAGATAATACTGGGGGTCTGAGAGCCAGAGAGTCACACAAAGGAAGGGGAGAGCTGCGACAGCTTGATCCAGGTAACTTTGTCTCTAGGATATCCTATGTAATAAAAATGGATTCACATATCAACATCTGAGATTTTGACTACTAATTGAATGAACCCTGAGAATGGAGCAGGATTTAGCTCCAACTCTCTCAATAACTCCACCTCCTCCCTCCATTACAAACTCATACTCACGCAGAGCTTTACTTCTAATTCTTTATTTCTAATTCTGGTAAAGACACTAAATATTTCAGGCTGGGTTTTGGATGAATGTGTCTTAAATGACACAAGACATCCAAGAATATTCCACTTTGAACAAGACTGTTAAGATTAGTTAAGATTCTGTGATGCTGACACAAACGTGCTTTGCGCTAAATGCTAATGTAGCATGCTAACATGCTCACACCTGACAATGCCAACATGCTGATGTTTAGCAAGTATAATGCTTACCATGTTCACTATCTTAAATTAGCATGTAAGCATGCTAAGGTTTGCTAATTAGCAAAAAAAAGCTGAAATTGATTATTTGTATGTTTTGTCACGATGTTTTAGACAAATTAAATATTTTGACCTGAAGATGGCAATAGATTCTAAAAGCTACATGTCAGGCATTCACCACAACCATTACAACCTGTTACAGTTCATCCTAAGGGTGAAGTTATGATAATACACCCAATAGTCTCAAGACTTTTAACTAAAATGTCAACCATGTTTTGTTTTCATGTTAACCGTATTGCATAATCTCAAAGTCAGTACAGATGACATAACATGACATGACATTAAGATATTTCCAGTAAAGCTACAGTGAAGTTTGCAGGAATCCATCTATCCATCCATCCATCCTTGTCCGCTTATTCGGTTTGGGGTCGCAGGGGCAGCAGCTCCAGCAGAGGACCCCAAACTTCCCTTTCCTGAGCCACATTAACCAGCTCCGACTGGGGGATCCCGAGGCGTTCCCAGGCCAGGTTGGAGATATAATCCCTCCACCTAGTCCTGGGTCTTCCCTGAAGCCTCCTCCCTAGGGAGGCGCCCAGGAGGCATCCTTACCAGATGCCCGAACCACCTCAACTGGCTCCTTTCGACGCGCAGGAGCAGCGGCTCTACTACA
The DNA here is from genome assembly GCA_026937815.1 of Etheostoma perlongum. NCBI lineage: Eukaryota > Metazoa > Chordata > Actinopteri > Perciformes > Percidae > Etheostoma > Etheostoma perlongum. Next base: position 6,446,801 of record CM049389.1, read on the forward strand.
AGCTCCTCTCAAATGACTGAGCTTCTCACCCTATCTCTAAGGGAGACGCTAGCCGCCCTCCTGAGGAAACCCATTTCGGCTACTTGTACCCTGGATCTCGTTCTTTCGGTCATGACCCAGCCTTCATGACCATAGGTGAGGGTAGGAACCAAAGCTGACCAGTAGAGCAAGAGCTTTGCCATCTGTCTCAGTTCTCCTACAGAGATTGGATGGCCCTGGGAAGGGACCCCCACACCACATACTCCCGCAGAAAACATTCCATTTATCAACAACATAAATCAAAACATCGAGCTATAAATGTCAGTCCTTCAAATTAAAAGAGCAAGGCTATCTCTCTAGTCTCTCTCTCATAACTTACACAAGCAGTAAACCATCAAACAGGGGGGAAATCCATTAGAGAAGAGACTCAAAGAAGGAGTACAATGCAGCCACAAGTAAGGAATTCCACTGGCTCAACTGGAACACACTAAGTCTTGCTCATAATCATAGTATAAGAGCACCAGGAAAGGATTTTAACTTACACATTAATCAGAATTACAGTGGCTTGAATAAATTACACACCCATGCTAAAGTTGATTAAAAAGAGGACTAAAAAAACATCTTTTGGAAATTGATCTTAATGCCTTAATTAAAAACAAATAGGAAAATCCAACCTTTTAAAGGACACCAATTTTCTTTGTGAATGAATAATGTATTGTAAATAAATGAATGTTCTTCCTTGAAATACAAGGGGCATAAGTATACACACCCCTATTTTAAATTCCTATAGAGGCAGGCAGATCTTTATTTTTAAAGGCCAGTTATTTCATGGATCCACAATAGTATGCACCTGATGAAATTCTCTTGGCCTTTGAAATTAAAATAGACCCCCCACATCATCACATACCCTTCACCATACCAGAGAGATTGGCATGGGGAACTTTACATAAGATCATCTCTTAGTGCAAATCAAACCAGCTATTAGGCTAACTGAAATAAAACCATGCCAATCTCTAGGTATGGTGAAGGATATGTGATGATGTGGGGGGGTTATTTTAATTCCAAAGGCTAATGGAACTCTATCAGGATGCATAGTATCCTGGATCCATGAAATAACTGGCCTTTAAAAATAAATGTGCCTGCTTCTATGGGAATTTAATATAGGGGTGTGTATACTTATGCCACCTGTATTTTAAGAAGGAATGTTTATTTATTTACAATACATTATTCATTCACAAAGAAAATTGGTGTCCTCCCTAACCACTGTACAAAAACTCTCATTATCTATTTCCCTGCTCTTTAATCAGAATATGACTGCAGTGTATATGTTGGCATGCATATAACACACTCACTGGTGCTGCGTGCAGAGTAGAAAACAGAAGTCTTTTTTTGGATTGATAGGAGCATCTGCGATTAAGTTTAAAGTCTTTGCCAGGTAAGCTGGCCACCTGCGGCCTCCCTGCACTGTCGGAGTCAGGTTGAGGGAAACACATCTGCAGCTGGCAGACCCATGCCTCTTTAGCAGACAGAGCACATTTAGGCTGTGAGCCGCTGCACCATCTGGGAGGCTGATGAGCAGGTTAAAGGGCACTGTGGTATCATGCTGCCTTAAGATCAAGGGTGGAGGAAACTGAAGCAGCTGGGATGTACCATGACAAGTCTCCAATTTACCTGTACAGGATGTAAATAATGCACAAGGAGGAATGATGGTTCATGAAGAATCTGAGTTGTATACATACTGTATACTATGTACAATCACACATGCTGGGTTAGGTTTCTAAATGATGTTTTTGTGCCACATGGACTATCACTCAAAAGCATGGCCGTCTGCATTTAAACCCTGCAAAATGACATATTGCACAAAACAGGGTTTCTACACTTGTTCTACTCTATTAGAACTGGCACCCAAAAGCTCCAGTCCAGCATCTAACGGGGTTGCACAACATATCGTTTTTATCGTCATCGCAATACCAACTTGCGTAATTTACACATGGCAACAGGCTACAACATATCGCAATAGATACTGTTTTTTGAGGGAGTTGAAAATATTAGAAAATGCACAAAAATTTAACTATGATCCTTTATTTAAGTGGTGCCTTTTATATTCAATCCAATGTTTAATTTGTTCAATAAAAGAATGTTGATTTCCTTTATGTGTCTTAAATTCAACAAGTGATTTGTTGTAGCCAGCAGAATACTAAGAGCAGCAGAAATGCAGAACTGAGCACACTTTTACATCTGTTTATTTATTGCAAATAATATTCAACAATATTATTGCATATTTTCCTTGTATTGTGCAGCCCACCCTCAAGCATGGCCATATTTACTCAAAGGTGCCAACATTTCTATTCAACAAAAATAGTTTACTGCAATAACACATACTGTATAATGACTAACTGCCATTTACAGATCCATTACAAACTGGAATAATTTAGCCCTTTATATCTGCCGTAATAAAAATCAATCAGCCTTTAAAATGAATATGCAGAGGCAATAATTGGCATGTGGATAACAGACTGAACAGGAAGTGGTCTGTGCTAGTTTATATTATATATACTGTATATATGGATATATATAGAGTGAGGAAAATAAGTATATGAACACCCTGCTATTTTGCAAGTTCTCCCACTTAGAAATCATGGAGGGGTCTGAAATCGTCATCGTAGGTGCATGTCCACTGTGAGAGACATAATCTAAAAAAAAATATATCCAGAAATCATAATGTGTGATTTTTTAACTATTTATTTGTATGATACAGCTGCAAATAAGTATTTGAACACCTGAGAAAATCAATGTTAATATTTGGTACAGTAGCCTTTGTTTGCAATTACAGAGGTCAAACGTTTCCTGTAGTTTTTCACCAGGTTTGCACACACTGCAGAAGGGATTTTGGCCCACTCCTCCACACAGATCTTCTCTAGGTCAGTCAGGTTTCTGGGCTATCGCTGAGAAACACGGAGTTTGAGCTCCCTCCAAAGATTCTCTATTGGGTTTAGGTCTGAGACTGGCTAGGTCACGCCAGAACCTTGATATGCTTCTTACAGAGCCACTCCTTGGTTATCCTGGCTGTGTGCCGGGTCATTGTCATGTTGGAAGACCCAGCCTCGACCCATCTTCAATGCTCTAACTGAGGGAAGGAGGTTGGCAATACATGGCCCCGGTCAGCCTCTCCTTAATACAGTGCAGTCGCCCTGTCCCATGTGCAGAAAAAACACCCCCAAAGCATGATACCCCCCCCCATGCTTCACAGTAGGGATGGTGTTCTTGGGATGGTACTCATCATTCTTCTTCCTCCAAACACGGTTAGTGGAATTATGACCAAAAGTTCTATTTTGGTGTCATCTGACCACATGACTTTCTCCCATGACTCCTCTGGATCATCCAAATGGTCATTGGCAAAAAAGACGGGCCTTGACATGTGCTGGTTTAAGCAGGGGAACCTTCCGTGCATGGAGCCCCAGTCCGAGGGAGATTGACAGTCATGTTTAGCTTCTTCCATTTTCTAATGATTGCTCCAACAATGGACCTTTTTTTAGCTGCTTGACAATTTCCCTGTAGACCTTTCCAGCCTTGTGGAGGTGTACAAAGTGTCTTTGGACAGCTCTTTGGTCTTGTCCATGTTAGTAGTTGATTCTTACTGATTGTATGGGGTGGACAGGTGTCTTTATGCAGCTAACGACCTCAAACAGGTGCATCTAATTTAGGATAATAAATGGAGTGGAGGTGGACATTTTGAAGGCAGAACAGGTCTTTGAGGGTCAGAATTGTAGCTGATAGACAGGTGTTCAAATACTTATTTGCAGCTGTATCATACAAATAAATAGTTAAAAAATCATACATTGTGATTTCTGGATTTTTTTTTAGATTATGTCTCTCACAGTGGACATGCACCTACGATGACAATTTCAGACCCCTCCATTATTTCTAAGTGGGAGAACTTGCAAAATAGCAGGGTGTTCAAATACTTATTTTCCTCACTGTTTTGCTCCATACGAATGGTATTATTTATGGATTTCTAATTAGTCCTCTACTGTACCCAATTGTATATAGTGTTGACAGGATGACTTTGAAATATGGGTGTAATTTTATGTTAATAATGTATTATTAAAAAGTGGTCTGGGATTACCTCCACAAAGACTCACATGCACGGGCAGCCAGTGGCAATCAAAACAAAGAACAGAGAAGCTCAGATCACAACAGAGAGAGAGAGAGAGAGAGAGAGAGAGAGAGAGAGAGAGAGAGAGAGAGAAAGAGAGAGAGAGAGATAGTGTCTGCTCAGGACGTCGCTGTCACTAAGCCATCAGTCATACAGCACACATTGTGGTGCTTTCTAAAGGTGATGAGTGCACATGCACCAAGCTAACTCTGCAGAGGCTACTTTGTTCTGGGCTAGCTGCATCTGTGTCTTGTGCACAGGGGCCTAGACCCAGCCTAAGCCTCAGTTGTGCACTCGCTGTGCACAACTCGCTCCAGCCAGCCATGCATAATTGCCAGAGACTGGTGCTTGTCTCAATTTACAACCCAGGCAGGTGTTAATTCCACTGTGCATAATGCACTCAATAACCAAACTGCTCTCTCTGTCTTGTTCTGTAGATTTCAGTGCACAGTTCACTTAATCCTGTCATTATACTGCTGGGTAATGTGCAACTCGCAAAGGTTCATATACAACTGCCCAAAAACTCAAAGCAAACGGTCCTTTTTCCTACTGGTTTAAAGATTAATAACGTGGCTGGACTGTACCATTAGAAAATATTAAACCCCATCTAACATCAAGTCATTAAAAAAAAAAAGTCTTAACTCAAGGACCACTTTCTTTTTCTGGAGTTTTCCACTCCATTTCACTTGTCATACATGAATAACTCAAGTGACACAACAAGTTGTACAACATGTAATTGCCATGCAACAATAAATACTTTTAGCAGCATGATCTTATTATTAACGTTTCATTGTTGCTGAAACTTTGTCATGTGTTGATGAAATGAAACACAATAGTATGTTTATGTTATTTTGCCCACCATTTAGACAACATACAGTAACTTAAACAGCTTAAATCATAATTTAACCCAGTTTAAAAAAACTCAAAAATTACTCAAAAATTACAACGAATTGATAAAACAATATCACCACAAGGGCCGTTTTGTAGCTGTTCAGGATGGTAAGAAACTAAGAAACCATGAAACTAACAAACTATGAAAAAACAGACACAAGGAGTGTATTTTCCATATACGTATGTATACCTAAAGAGGCATCATGACATGAGATGATGATTATTCGCAGATGAAGGTGTGTATGTGAGCGTCTCTCCTCTCTAATGCCAAATATCTCTGACTTTATGAGGACTGGATGACACTTTCTGCTCAGAGACATAATAATAATAATAATGTAATTTTGTTCTGTAGAAGCTCACACAATCATGATAGATAAGTCTTTCCCGTTTTCATCGAGTAAATGATCTATTAATGAGCTTCCCATTGATTTTCTTCTGGCTGGCACTGGGGCTTTATAGTCTGTCAGGGCACTGTGGGGAATAGGTACTGTACTGTGGGGAAAGAAATAGCTACTGTACTGTGCATACTAACTGTGTCTACTGTAGAATACAGCGTGATACATTTCAACATGCTGTATTACACCATACAACACTTAAACTCAGGGTAGTAAGAAAAGAAATTACTACATTATTCTTTTACTCCAGTTTCTCATTCAAAAGGAAATACGACATGCATATGTGTATGTGACGTCTGTACTACGTTTATGTATATTATTAGAATACCTACAACATTAGTACACTTGATGATATTTAAATGCATAAATAATTCACATTCTCAGAGGAATTATTTGCCCAGTGGTTCAGTACAATTGTTTTTTTTATAATGTATCAAATTCTTAAGGGGTTTGCAGCACTAAGCTGGGTCCACCTTTATTAACTGATGACAGAGCCCTGTCTGTGTCAAAATGTATCTAAAATAATGAATAATGAAATATCTTTATATATAAATATCTGCCTAAATAAAGTTGTATTTACACAGGCAACAAGTGAACAACACTACCTTCCCCAGAGCTTTCTGAGCACGTACTGAAGCTGCCATGTGTAGACTGTTATGCTATGGGTGGACTTGGGGTGTCAGCAAGGGTTCAACAACAAATGATTACCCAGGGGCCCCTAAAAAAAAAGTCACTCCATGCCATGCTGCTCAGCCCACTGAGTCACCAACATATGGCTTGATTTACATCCCAAATATGAGGCTTGTAAACAATGACAACTGATTTATAGTGGTACTATAATGACAAGAAATAATGCTCATGTTAAATTACATTTTTGTGATGATGTATCCAATTAGGTAGTCCAGCGCAACAGAAGTACTTTGCCATTAAAAAGCCTGACATCCAGCACATGGCTCTGCACAGCATGTTCCACACCTTCTGCTATCTGTGTGGTACCGTTCTTCAAAATCCCAACGCCACAGGAAACAACAATAAACTCAGAGCTACACGCTACATGCTGAAAACAGTACATTTTGAAGAAAATTTGGATGGTGCAATAAGGCAGGCCTCCGTGGTTCTTTTAGTGAATGATTGTTCAGAATTACAAAGAATATGTTCAGGCATTTACACTCTAACAGGGACGCGCTAGCATGTTTGGAAACACTTATTTTCCAAGCATGACCTATTGTCTGCAGTGAGCTAGCAGGGTAACGTTAAACAGAGAGGCACGTTGTGGAAATGCCATTGTGAGGACCAGGGGAAAACCCTGCAGGCAAGGGCCGATAGCTGCAGCCTATTACACCGGGCAAGATAAAGACACAAGAAAAATTGTTGTTAGCTAGTTCTACTTTGTATACGGATCACCAGAAACATTAATTGGCAATGAGAGATTGAGAGCCATCCTACAAATGCAACATTTTTGGGACCAATTGGCAGGAACTGTTGTGGACAAAGTGCATATGGCAATACACTAGTAGGTTTCTATGTGGTAGAGACGGACCTTTTGATATTAATGAGCGTCCGTTACATTCAAGCCGTTGCCAAATGAGTTGCTACAAAGCTAATTAAGACTTTCAGCTCCACACAGCACTCCCTGGATTAATCAGTATGAATATGTTTAGGAGATTGTGTCGTCTTTTCATTGTGTCGTGCGACTTTCGTGCACAGAATCTCGAGTGAAGATAATAACCTCTTCTGAAGAGTCCATCATGTTTTTAATCATCCGTGTCCTCCATGGCTATAAGCAACTACATGGAGGAGGGTGGGGGCAATCATGGAAGGCTGTGTCGTGTGGATGCACCAACAGTTTTGTTGTCATTACTTAGAATTCCTCAATGGGGGAGACAGAAACTACGCACATTCTTCTTTAAGGATATAATAATAAAAAAGTAAATGTAATTAAAAACAATTAGTAAACTAGTTACCAAAAACATAACCTAATTCTCCAAAAACCCTCCCGTAAGTTGCTTGCTTGTTACAAAACAAAACTTTATTTAATGCAATTTTAAAAATCACTATCAATCTGCACTCACTGAAATCGGTGACAGGAGGCATATTGTGATCACGTGATGTATTTTAAATTAACTTGATAGCTTCTATACTTCCAGTCCATGTCCCTCCCCCCCCTTTTGTTTCAACTGACATAATAATATATCACAGTGACAGACATTTCGAGCTGTGACTGACTAAAGTGTAACGCTGCCATCTAGTGAAGAAGCTATGGAGTTACACACATGATGTCAGTGATTTATGCAGGAGTTAGTGTTGGCCATGTACTGTAAATGTCTGCAGATGACTGCTCACTTTCACAACTAATTTCAAAATGTATTGAAACTCAAACTCATCAAAGAAGCAAATACCATAGTTGCTGTAATATAAAGTATTTTTCCTCAGTTCCACTGGCTTATTTTATCATTTTGTTGTCATTTGAATTTTCACAAGCTTTCAGGAAATACAATAATCTTAATTAAATAAATAATTGACATTGTCTCTTACTGCATCCAACAGCAAATAGATCTGCTGCTCATTGCTGCCGCATCATTTCATTGACTGGTACAAACTGAGCTTTGCTGCCCTCAGCTGTTAGAGACAATATAATAAGCATTGTTTTATGAATTTTTTTGTTGCAGTGTGCACATGGTGTTTATGTACCTTGAAATAATGATTTCCAGCTGCATATTATGCATATTATCATTACTCAGGGACAAATAAAACTAATCAAACCAATCCAGTCCTGACACGGTGGGATTTCTAACTCGGTCTGGATATGTCTGCTTGTCTTCATCACATTAAGTGATACACACCAGAGTCCCATTAATCACCAGCAGGCAGCAGATGAAAGGCAGGGTTCTACGTTTCCACACACAGAACTCCACCAGCAGATTACACCGCGTTGAGTTTTAGGCCTCAGCCTTGAAAACAGCTCCGGGCACTGTGGCGACCTCCCTTGCTGACTCCCTCTGAAACAACTTCACATTAGCCCCTTTCTTTCATGTCACACCATCAGAATGATTAGCACACACACACACACTACCCGCGGCGGGAGCTGGGAACTAAAGGTGTGTGTTGGCCAGTTCAAGAAACTGTCTCTCATCTATATATTGGTTCTTTTTTATTCTAAACAGAAACACATGGGGTTTCATTTGGAACATTGTTGTTATGCTTCAAATATGATGAACTTTACATCTTGGCCTGTTCACTGTATGTGGGACACATTACAATTTGGATATAATAAATCAAACGGTGCCAAAATAGTGGGCCTGTTTCCAAGGATGTGATATTATTATATCATGTGTCATAATACAGCTTATTTTTTATTATCTAGGCTAATGTTACAGTATATTATAAACCTCAGGATGACAAGTAAACATTCAATTCACATGTTTCAGTATACAGTGGCTTGAATAAGTTACAAACCCATGCTAAACTCGATTTAAAAGAGGAATGAACATCTTTTGGAAATTGATCTTGATGCCTTAATTAAAAAAAAATTAGAAAAATCCATCCTTTTAAGGACACCAATTTTCTCCACCAATCATAAATAAATAAATGTTCCTTAAAATACAGGGGGCATAAGTATACACACCCCTATGTTAAATTCCCATATTACATTACATATACTGTACAATATTAATTTAAAATTGGTGTCCTTAAAAGGTTGGATCTTCCTACATTTTTTTGAATGAAGGCATTAAGATCCATTTCCAAAGATTTTTTTTTAAATCCTCTTTTTAAATCAACTTCAGCATGGGTGTAAACTTTCTCAAGCCACTGTCATCAATAACTCTCATTACAATTTTTTTTAATGCGTTTTTCGTTGTTTTTTCATCCAAAAGCAATCGTTTCAAAAATAATTTTCTAAATAAAATCTCCTGAGAACACAACTGACAGGAGTAGTCCCTACAAATGAGTAGCCTGCAACTGATAGAAGTTGATAAAAATGTGTGTGTGACCTGCGTAAGGTCAGAACAGAATTAGATGGGGTCTAGTTACCCAAAGAGCACGTGCGGAAATATGTAGTCCTGTAGCGGGGGTTCCAGGATGTCAATAAAAGCAATTTCATTAAAAATAACAACGTGCCACCTCTTTCTATCTTCAAAGTGGTTTTTCTTTCTTTCTTTTTTAAAATAAGTGTTAAAAGGTATTAACTCTCTGTTTTTCACTCAGAGCAGAACCGCAGTCTGTTTAAAACCTCTTTACTCTGCATGACTTTATCAAAAGTCTCCGAAAATTAAGAAATAAAGTAGGGCCTATGATAGTAGGTTAACTGTATATTCACTGAGTGAGTCTTTACCTGGAGTGGAAACTGAGTCTCCAGCGGGCTATTATATATATAATTTTTTTTTTTTTTATGTGTACATAATGTAGGCCTAGCCTTTGGCCGTAAAAGATTAGTTTGTATGTGGATAGTTAAGGTTAATAAGTTAAATGAATAAGTTAAATTAATGAATCCTTAAACGATCGGGGGTGTTCAGGTTCAGTGTAATTCAAATAGTCCTAGATTTGGCAGCTTGGGTCCTATAATAATAATAATAATAATAATAATAATAATAATAATAATAATAATAATAATAATAGGCCTAATAATAATAATCATCATCATCATCATCATAATAATAGTCACTCTCTCTCCATAAAACCTTAAATGCGTCAGTTTAATGGCCATACTTTAGAGTATCAGCCAGCTGACCGTAATTGCACACAGCCTATAGGCTAGGCCTGTTCTGAGTGGTGTAAATATTTTATAATTCATAATGTATCATAGTAGCCAAACATGTCAGCTTCCATCATTTTACACTGCCAGCTTTCTAAATTTTACACCATCAACACAACTTCAAGGGTGTGTGTCACGGATAAGGATTTCAATAAGAAGATGCTTTTACTGACCAACACGTAAATCAGCGATTTCAAACCCCCGTGTCCCCTTGTCAGACCGCAGTGCGGGGGGACACCAGGGGCAGGCCGAGAGCGTTACGCTCCGTACGGACGACTTGCGTGACAAGAGGAGAGAAAGCTCGAGTGTGGAAATCCGTCCTTCAGGCTAACATTAAAGTGGACTCTTTCATCTTTCCTGCCCTTCAGGGTTTCTTGCCCTGCCCCGTGCATGTGGCCCGTGTTTAATCATGTCAGATGTCCCCCACACTGCAGACTTTACATGGGTCGACCCCGTTTCTAATGAATGGGAAGAGGAAAAGAGGAAGAGGAAAAAGTGGACATCTGTGTTACCTACTGTCCTCGGTGGAAATAGAGAAAAAAAGAAATTAATTAAATTAAAGAAATGTATAACCTATATGTTTCCTATTGGTCTAACTAATTAGAAATATAATCAATACGTTTTTTCTGACACTAATCTAATTTACTTTGGCCTTGGAAATACAGAATTCTACTCACACTAGTTAGTAAAGACAAACCATGCAATCTCTTTCAGTAGATTCCTATGTTGGTAAAATGTTGTTGCACTGAGGATCCAGGGAGAAAATAAGAACAGTTTTAAAAGTTGATGATAATAAACTGTATCTCTGAACTGGATATGATCAACATTTGACAACAACTTTCCCCACTGAGAGTACTGGAGGACGCCCAGAGGCAGGACTCCGCTCTAATAGCCTGTGTTCAGCTATCCTTCAGGGGCATTATTTATTGAAAATATGGACCCTGTGTATAAGCTAATATGACAGAAGTGCTTTGACCTCGCGGGGCAGTGCACTCTCCACCGAAGTCAGCTGCTACCTTGAGTACTTCTTTCTCACGCGATTTCTCTATCCATCTTTTCTGCAGATTTATTTAGGTTTAACTGTGCATGTAGAAACGATCTGGATCTCGGGGTCAGATAGAGTGTGTTGTAGGACACCGAAGGAAGTCATACGGCGAGAAAAGGCTTTATCATTAGGCATCTGTCTGCCTGATAAAGAAGTTTTAAAAGCATTTTATAAGTTCGAGCAACACGCTTTCCTTGTGTTGTTATTTAGCTCAAATTATCCCAAGAATCAAGTGCTACGTTAACATTTGACCCCAGTTCCTGGCACAGCTCAAGACATTAATGGAATTACAGGGAAGCTGATGTTTTCTCATTGATCTGATGTCCCATAAGCCCTGGTATTTTTGCTGGGCCTGTAATCCATCAGAAGTGCTCCGTCGTTCCCACCCCACACCCACAGGGATAAAACCTGTTTCCTGTGTAGGTATATTGTACCTGCTGGCCGCTGCACTTATCTCACGTGATTAACCTTGATCACTTTAACACGCATGGGAAGGAGCCAGTGGTTGGTGAGTTGTGTTCAAGGCACTAAATTAGAGCGCGCAAATGACTTCCTTTTAAAAACACGTTGTAATGGGTATCTTCCTGAAGGTTTTGGGCTTGGACAAAATGTCTTGCTCTACTTTGTCGGACACAAAGAAAGGGTGGGGATGTGTGGCATGAGGTCATAGTGTGGTTAAAATATCAAGCCTTTTCCTCCTTTGTGCAGAGCTGACAAGCTGGCTCTAACAGGGGTTAATTTGCTGTTCAGGGGTTAAACAAACAGGCCTCCAAGAATCTAATGGGGTTTGTTTCAAGGCTTCGGAGATAAAACAAATAACCTAAAAAACAAAAAAAAACAAGGTTATTATTTTTGTTACCAGGCTTTTGTGTGAGGCTGCAGATAAACCAATCCCAGAATGCCTTTTGGTTTGTCCCAATGAATTGGGCTCCGGGTGCAGTAAGGTGAGGGCTAATAGGGATTAAGCAGGAAAAGTATGTGTCAGTCTCGATGCTTGTAATCTGAAATGTTCTTTTTGGAGTTTGCAAGCAGGTAGAAACTCGGATTAAGAAGCATTTCTGATAAGTGACAGCGGGAGCAGAGGTCTGTTTTCACGCAGAGTCTTACGCTGACCTATTTGACACAAACTGCCAGGGACACCGCGTGTTTAAAATCTCCTCGGATGGAAACAAGCTCAGCATTTTCGAGTAAGAAAAATAAAAAGGGGACTGTTGGTGAAGTTAAACAACAAAGACGGCGAGCAGGAGTCGCAGGAGAGCTGGAAAACAGACAGATTCATCAATAGCTCCACGCTTGATGTGGCATAAAGGGCCTTCTGGTTGACTGGCTCTGTTTAGGCCGACCTAAGATGTCTGGACCTTTCTGACCTCATATACACTATTGCTTTGTAGGCCTTGGCTTCGACCTCTACAGCTTGCCCCGCCACAGTGGCCCATTATAGTTGGCAGTAATGATGCGGAGGAGTCCCCAGCAGCAGACTATTCAAACATCCAATCTCATCTTGCAGCAGGATAAACATGTACACTGTTAATGAAACTGGATTAGGATGCCATATGCATTAGATCATGATTTGAATCATGATGAATGCCATATGCATTCATCATGCTTTTGTTTTGGATGAGCCGTCGTCAGATAATCAAAGTAATCAGCAAGAAGGACTGTGACGAGATATTCTTCTTTGGGAGCACTAACACCTATTTCATTAGAGCTAATGCTTAGATAGATAGATAGATAGATAGATAGATAGATAGATAGATATTGATCCCAATAAAATGGGAAATTACTGTTACTTAGTTTATCATTTCATAGTGGTCAAAGAGTAAAACATAGCCAAAAAAAAGCTTAAGTAGTTTTACATACAGTTTATAAAATAAGCATACTATTAAATACTATTTAACCATGTAAAATAAATGAAAGACCTTGCAACTCAGTTAGCCAAAAACATTCAAATGCTGCTTACATGTTAATGCATTAGAAACGGATATATATATATATATATATATATATATACACATTTTTTTTTTACTTTTGATACTTGATAGGTGAATTTTGTCAATAAAACTTGAAACTTGAAAAAAATTGAATTGTAAAGGGAGTATTTTTACATTGTGGTATGCTGCTTTTACTGGTAGGTACTGTAAGTAACACAAGTAAAGGATCTATTCTCTAATTCCAAGTAAAACATGCATATGAATCGTATCTCACCCATAAGTAGAAAAGAATTCTAATCCTAAGTGTTCATGTGGCAAGAAATGTGGAGGTTAGCCTTGTCATAAAGAAAGAACTGTGCGACTGCTTTTGCTGCTGTAACCCTATAATTTCCCATTTTATTGTGATCAATATCTATCCATCCATCCATCTATCAACCTCTCTACCTGAGTGAGTGAGTAGTATATCTCTCTAATACATTTAATTTAATAATAGTGCGACTATTAGAGACCCTGAACATGTCTTTGTGCCAGACAGGAAGGAAGGGTTGGGTTGTTGTGGCATGCGATCGTTTCTAGTTTGCTATGAAGTGACACAAAAACATGTCCGTCTGAATTATTGTTGGGGAAAGACTGTTGGACAGAAACAGCAGAAAGCTAAACTCCCCATCATTCTGCATCTTTTTAAATACCCGGGGATGGGTTTAATAGAAGGGTGTCTTGTTACAATTATCATTGTACTATTGCACTGTACACTATACCTTCTCTAAAACAATTAAAATATTCATAAAACCAAAAATCATACCCAGACACCTCAGCTGCACGCAAGCCTCTGTAAAACAGGGCCCTACACCTTTTTTTTAAGCCTTCCAGATAGGATGTGAGGTCATTACGTAGGACTTGATGAACTGCTGACCAATGACTTAATAAACTTCCACTAAAGACAGATAGAACAAACACGATAAAATGAAACACTTCAGTAAAGAAAAAAAAAACGACAAAAAAGAAAGAACTGAACTTCAAAGACCAATTGTACGACCAGATATCAATTGATTTGGACTTATTTCCAAAAAAGCGTGAAGCCAACGTGGCTGGAAATCCCATCTGGACCTTGGGGGCCGGGATCACCCAGGGGGCCGGGATCACCCAGGGGGGGTTATGAAATCAATCTAGTGTTTTCACACAAAGATAGGAAAAAAGAAGAAAAGTTAAATTTCTGCTATATACAGAAGTCCATTTACTTTCCTCAGGTTTTTCTCTAATCTTCTTCTTGCCTCTAAAGGATAATTAAAAAGCAAAACAAAGAAGAAATCCCAACTGCTCACAGACATGTAACCTGTGGGTTGTAAATGGTTTTAAAAGGACCTATAGAACTATATTCTGCTATATTCTCCATCAGCTTCTCACTGTGCGATAACTCCCACTCCCACGCACTATTTCACACAAAAGTTCTAACAGCTTTGGTCATTTGACATGAGAGATCAACACATTTCCTTTTGTCTCTGTGCTTTTTGTCATTTGGTTTGGAGTGGGCGGGGCTTCATTTCCGTGCACCAATCAGGGCTTGGTAACATTTGAGTCAGAACCTGACACAGTTGGGTTACTGTCAATCAAATGTGACAAAGTCACACCCACGCAGCCCTGATGTAGCAGATTAGATGAGTGTTAGACATTTAATAATTAATACTAAAGATGTTTTTTACTTAATTACTCCTTTAGGTATGAATGGCTAATACTTTCTAATATCTTCTAATATTTAAAATGTTCTAATGACATTTCAAGCAATGTTTTCAGAGGCTATAAGAAGGGGTCATAAACCACAAAAGGTTAAAAAAACATTTTCTTAAAAACATTGCTATTAATAGAAAATATAGTGTTTTTTGTACCTTTTTTGTCTGTACATTTCTTTTAATACATAAATAATTTTCTTTAACCACTGGAGTGTTTTCGTTTTAAATTAATTCTTCTTTCATCTTTAACCAAAAAGCAGCCTCAATTAACAGTTGATGCAAAACATTTCCACAACTTAATAATTACATATATCCGCTATTACTACGCACCATACAGCATACATGCTGCAGGATACATAGTAACAGAAGAATAAATAAAGCATGTTGAATAATAAATGTAATCCCTTTTACAAATCCTCATGTAATTTGGGAATTTATGTAAAAATATCTGTGGAGGTGTTACACCCGAACCAAAACCCTGAGTATTAGGCTGATAGGCTATTACTGGCAAAAGAGGCTTAAATAAAGTCAATTTAGTGGCACAGTGGAGAACAATTCATCAGAGAAAACAAACGGCTTGTTGTTCTCTGCCTCTGTTGACTGATAACTCATCATTAGTGTAATATTGCGAGAGGTTTCCTTTGCAAAATGGAGTTAACCCTCGTGTTGTCTTCCCACTGACCTGGACATTTTAAATGAAAAACCTTTTATCAAGATTATGCTTGTCTTTGTCGACCCTTATGGCTTTTCCCCCTATGATTTTGTCACTTTTTCAACATTTGTCAACTTTTTCTGAACCTTTTTAAAATTTGTGGGTTTTTCCCCAAATTTTTAAAGCTTTTTTTTTTTTTTTTTTTTTTTTTACATTTGTCACTTTTCTTTTACATTGTTGTTACTTTTGACATCTTTTCACATTTTTGTCACTGTATTTGACATTTGTTCACATTATAGTCACTTTTGACATTTGACAAGTTCTTTTACCAATTATTTTTTCTCTAAATGCTATAAAATTGACAAAAACACACAAATATGTATTTAACTTGTGAGGAGCATTGTTGGGAACCATCCACGTTACTTTTTGGAACTTTTTGGAAAGGGGTCAAATTAGACCTGAAGACAACAGGAGGGTTAAAACAAGTTTGATGCAATAAAAGGTTGATCAACATGCAGCCTAAAAATCTGCAGCCTGGAATGTTCTGAGCATGTGTTCAAAGCTACTTACAGATGAAAGTAAGCTTTTCATAGTGTTTGAATCCTATTACAACTCCAAACACGGTGGTGTTTTACACCAGCGTTCACAGCTTCCAGGCTGACTACACATTTTCCACCTTCACAATTAATTAAGTCACGTTAGGCTGGAACACACTGTCAGTCCATCTAAGGACATTCAGTGGCAAAGGCTCTTTCCAAGAAAGAAAAAAGGCATTTATTCTTCATGGATAAGCTACACTCGAGCGTTCATATTAGGCTTTTATAAAGATTTCCTAACCATGGTGAAATGCTTCCGCCTGCCATTCGGTGTGGAAGTGAGATGCATGTTGAGGCCTGGGGGGGGGGCTCCACTTCACCGGCTGGAGGGTGGAATAACATGATCCCAAAGCAAGAGGATGTCAGCACTGGTAATGCCTGCCGGGTTGTTGTGCTTCATTGGGATTTACATGTTTGCAAACATACACTCACACATAGAAATGTATTATTTTGGCAACTATGTACTGAATGTTTTAGTATTTTTGTTTTTACAGGAGAATGTCTTCATGCAGGTGATAAACCATTCCAAAATGGGTTTGGCTTATTGGATGTTTGTCCTTTACTGTGCAGTTTGACACCATTCTCTGTCTGCTGAGGACAACTTCTCTGGGTCTTACATCTGAGTGGTAGATGTTCATGAGCTCTATCATTTGTGACATCACAACAAGCCAACCATAATCCAGTATACAACTCAAAACAACTGTGATGTGGAAAGTCTCCAGTGCACATGATCTGAGAAGGGACTTTTAGTGTACTATAGGAGACCTGTTGTGTGTTGCAGTTAATAGTTGCATATTCATGGATTCTGGATTTTCATGGAGCAAAAAGGAGTAGATGAAATTAAAATCAAAAAGTTAATTTATGTGGAAAAACTGTATTACTATACAGTTTAAAAATGGCTTCAGTGTATCTTTAAGAAATGTAATGAATTATGACAAATGGAAGGCTTATAGCAAGAGACAGACTACATCTGATTTATAGACCTTTAGATAACCAACTAAATATTTTAAATGATACAAATAGAACAGCGTTGGCGTATAGAATCAGTGGTGTCGGACCATTATTTGCCAGCTGTGAATGGTTTCATCAGTTGCTGTTTTTTTACTCCAACTGTCACAGAAAAACAAAGTTGAGTTTTCTGCAATTGCTTATGTTATAATAAAGGTTCAGCATTATCAAGTCAGTGTCATGATTTTTTTATATATTTTTTGCAGCTCTTTTACACCTTTTTTGTATTTGTCTTTGTCAACTGTATGTCAAATAAATAACTGGCGTGTATTCTTTATCGCCTAGTTTTTTTTCTATTTTCAAAACGATCGAAAAGCCTCGTGTTCTCTATAATGGAAATAAAATGTAGCTTCCGTGACGAAAAAACACTTTAATTAAGATTATAATCAAGCATAAATTGATGAGTAATCCACAAAAGCAGTTTTATGAAGAAAAAAATGGATTCTAATTATTGTGTGGCTATAAATAAAGACTGAGAATAAGAGATGTAACGTGTGCATGGACAGATGTAACCATTAGGCGGTACTGTGCCATTCTTCATGAAGCTTCCTCCATCTCCAGCCCTGAGGACAACACTGTATCTCCGCTTTGGTTTGCTCCCTAATTGACCTAAATCCAGCGTCCACAGTCCCTCCAGGCAGGCTATCACACAGCCTACATGAGAGGCTCCGAAGAACGAGACAGTCTCGGGTGTTTTTTTCTGGAATAACTCCTCGTCTCTTCCAGAAGGAATTTCTGTCTGTGTCTCTTACAGCGGAGGCTTGAGCTCTGCTTGATCTAATGGATTGCGTCGGGATGGTTCGCGCGGAGCGGGAGACACTCCTGGCTGGAAATAAGACGCGGTCCCGGGAATGATTTTATAAAATCTAAATCTGGGATTTAAAAAAAAAAAAAAAAAAAAAAAGCTGCCTGGGGAAGGAAGGACCGATAAAAAGTAAACATGCTTGACAAAAACGGCCCGAGACCGAAGCTGGGTCCTCCGTCGAGAGGTTCGTCTTTTTCCATTGAGAATTTGCTGCGGACTGCATACAGAGAAGCTTCAGCTGAGGAGCGGGTGGACACCCCGAGCTTCAAAGTTACCGTCCGCAGCCCGGGGGTCTGTCCGGGACTGGAAACAAAACGCCTGGATGACAGCAAAGTGCTGGACTGGAGCGGGACGTCGCCAAACGCAGCGCATGGCACCCCGATAAGTGAGTGCATCTGTTACTTTTTCTATCGGGTAGTCTTTATCTTTTAACAGAGAACCGGAATAAAAAGAACGTTGTGAAAAGAACGGGCTTTGATGATTGCTGCTAATTAGGGGTAGCCTGCTTTACAGGATTCAATCGTGGTCTAGAACTATTGGGACAACAATTATCTTCAATGTACAAACGCATTGCAATAGCAATTTTAGGCTCATATCAGAATGTATCACAATTAAAACCTCCGCAATCCGTGCGTAAAAGTCTGAAATTACCACCAGGACCAGAATGAGGCTACAGCAGTTTTCAGTTTTTTTATTTTTCATTTTCACAAACCCTCTCACTCTTGTTCATTGGCGGGCCACGTGAGGACATGACACGTGCGCTGTAGCACGTTTTTCTGTCCCTTTCTCCGTGCGTAAAAACACTCAAACTGTCCAATTATCAGCCTGTCGCGAGCCAACAGTGTTTGGCATCCACACAACAATCGGACTCTGATGCTCCACGTCGACCAGTAGTGGAGATCTGAGGCTTATGGATAATGTTTGAAAGGACACGCAGCATGAATGCGCACATTTGAGGCAAAGCGTGAAATATGTGTGAAATGAGGCCTGAACAATGCGGAGGATTTATTATGTTTCCATGTTCCTAGGTCCACAGAGCAAGAACGGTCACACAGACCCTGGGCCCGCGAGCGACCGGGATTCCCCAGCCATAAGAGCACCGCCGGAGGAGAAGGGAGACGATAGTTTGACGGATGACAAAGAGGAAGATGACGCGCGCTCCTCCTACAGCTGTGACACAGGTGAGGCCAAAGTACACAGGCTACATCCTACACAAAAAAATAGTTCACCCGATGAAGCTCTGCGGTTTGCACAAGAGGGCATTGTCACGCATGCGCTTTCCTCCTGAAACGAATAGTTTATAATAATAGTTAATATTCATCTCATCCGAAAAGTAAGAATTTGGTTTTGGTGTTTCCAGAACTTTTAAGTTTGGTGCAGCTTGATTATCTTTCTTGACAGAGATTGGTTCAGCAACAAAGGTCTACCTAAGGTCCACTTTATATTTAGTTGCAGGGGTGTAGCCACGAGTTCCTGGGTCCTGAGTCATTGTGGGTAATATTGATATCAGTAAGCACCTTGATGTTTCAGGTATTTGATTGCCTGCATTGTAACAAATTTAACGTAGAATTTACAGTAACTTACTGGCAACAATTGGCCAGCAAGTTACTGTGAATTATTTTTACAGTAAAACGGTACCATACTTCCATATACAGTATTTTATTTTGTAAAATACAAACCAATCAACATAAGATTAAAAAGTAGAACTACAGTAGTTTACTGTACTATTTACAGTACTATAGTGGCTATATTGTGATTTTTTTACAGTGATGCTTTGACTACTGTGATTTCAACTGTAATACTTTGACTACTGTGATTTCAACTGTAATACTTTGACTACTGTGATTTTGTCATGTCTACAAGGTTGTAATGTAACTTTACAGCATTCTACTGTAAAATCATATACATAAGTGTTACTGTGAAATCTAAAGGAAATAACTGGAAATTTCACAGGCATTATTTACAGTGTGGATTGATTATTTTATTATTAAACTATTTCTCAATTTGACTTTCTAGAAACTTTCCCACTTTAAACCTGATCACAATATATACTGAAATCGATTTGACATATCACCCACCCTCCATTAGCTGCACTAGGCTAGTTGTACCCAGTTCCATTTAATCAAATCGCTCCTGCTTCCTCCTCTCAGGTGACATGAAAGTGGCGCGAAAGAAGAAGACCCGCACCGTGTTCAGCCGGAGTCAGGTGTTCCAGCTCGAGTCCACTTTCGACTTGAAGCGCTACCTGAGCAGCTCGGAGCGAGCCGGGCTGGCCGCCTCACTGCAGCTCACCGAGACCCAGGTGAAGATCTGGTTTCAAAACCGCAGGAACAAGTGGAAGAGGCAGATCGCTGCAGACATGGAGGCCAGCAGCGCCGCTGTCCCCTATGCCGCCCAGAGGGTGGTCAGAGTTCCTGTGTTGTATCGCGAGAATGGCACCGTGCCTGTGACGCTGACCGGCCTGCCTCCGATGTCGCCACCGGTGCTCGGCTTCTCTAGTACTATCAGCTATCCATTGACTTCCCACTTCAGCCATCCGGTGTCCTTTATAACGCCACAGATGACTGGACTGGTGTGACTTTGAGGGTGGAAGGGATGTTAAAGAAGCCGAGCAGACTTGTGACTGTTTTGACACCAACTAATCAAATAAAGATGCTGCAGAAATATTCATTTTAGTTCAGTTTCAGATCCTGTAGAGTCAAATTATAATGTCAATTTATCCTCTGTTTAAGATGTCTAGAAGCAACTTAAAGAGTAACTACCATTTTTTTCAACCTGGACCCTATTTTCCTGTGTTTTTGTGTCTTAGTGACTGATAGGAACAACAATCTTTGACATTGGTCCAGTATTAAGTTGGCGGCAAAACAAGCTACAATGTAAGTTAATAGGACAGTTGTTCAGCTTGTATTTACTTTCTCAAGAGTGCTGGTTTTGCCACTGACAGGCTCAGATTAGTGTCTGACAACATTATGCAAAGGATTTCTAAGGAGGTCGACCTTGCTGTTAAAGAGTAAGATAAAAACATAAAAACATCCGCAAATCATTTTGGCAGCGTAAAATACACTTCATTCAAAGTTGACGGAAAGAAAATAAAGCTATGAAAAGTCGTTTTGGGTCCTCTTAAATAATAAACACATAGTTTACTGATTTACTGATTGATGTGAAAATATGTCTGCTCTATACACGCTAAAAGTGTTGCTTTTTTAAATAGAGTCTGGTGGGTTTAGCGCTAGCGACCTCAGAGCTGTTTCTGGTTAAACAGAAAGGTCTCAAAGAGGTTTTGAAGGTCTATCACTGAAGGGATCCTTTCCATAATGTTGTCAGACACTTAGAATAATAATCTGAGCCTGTCAGCGGCAAAACAAGCACTTTTGAGAAAGTAAATACAAGCGGGACAATTGTCCTATTAACTTACATTGTAGCTTGTTTAGCCTTCAACTGCAGCAAACTCGTTTAATACTGAACCAATGTCTAAGATGGTTGTTCCCATCAGTCACTTAAACACAAAAACATAGGAAAATAGGGTCCAACGGTAGTTAGTTACCCTTTAAAGGACAACATTTGGGTTGCCAGGTTGTAATATAAAATCCCTTTGGCTGGTTTAACCACATACATATTGGTGATCGTACAGTAAACGGATGCTCATGGGTTTCTCACTTCCTAATAAGCCATCAAGTATGAGGTTATAAATGTTAAGTCATTAATAAAAGAAGTTTTACAACAGTCTATCATGTCATGCAGATCCAGTTAAAGGGGCTTTTCACAATTTGGCAACACAAACGTTATTAAGGGTCCAGGTTGAAAAAAACGGTAGTTAACCTTTAAGGTGGATGATCGGGATCCTTGAAAGGCTCCTTTAAAACCCTTAAAACAAGACTATTTCTCACAGTGTTTTCCAATTCACTTCAAACTTATCAAGAGACTTTGAGATTCAGTTTATTTAAGCAGCCCACAATCCTGCCCTCAGGTCTGGAGGATCTTTCACACCAGGTCATGTGATCTGTTCACAGAAGTTGTATGAATGACCCACACTTATTGTTTATTAACTGGATCCCCGTTAGCTGATGCCTTGGCGACGGCTAATCTTCCTGGAGTCCCCAAATATAGGGTCCAATAAGGGTCAAGCAGATTTTGAGCTTGGGAAACAAACTGCATGTGGCATGAGCCTTTGTAAACCTATGAAAACAACTTGCACATGGAAAAAAATGTATTACTAAAAAAAATAAAACAAGAATAAATGCACAAATTCTATCAATAACTCCCAGAAAACCGATGTTTGTGAACATTCTAGTACAAATTTAAAGCAGGAAACTAAAACTCCAGTCTGTGTGATACTGCCGTCATGAACCCACATTCAGGTTCTTTCTGCTTATAATCTGTACTCCAGGTCTCGTGGAGAAAAGGCTGAAATATAACGACAGGTTTTGAAGTTCATTCTCAACATGATTTAATAAGCTCAGAATCTTTTTTTACCCTTATTTGAGTCCATACACATAATATATATATATATGCACGGTGTCCTCACACTGATCTCCAGAATTGTAGAAACTTGATTTTATGAAAAACGTGTTTGGTGTTTGTGACTTTTGATAGCTGTAGGTGTATGGTATTACTAGCAATATTCTTTGAGGATTTTAATACAGACTTTTGTACACTGATATGTTCACATGTGAATAAAATGGATGCAAAAATCGTTTGATGGTTTCTTACTGCCAAGGTGACTGTTGTTAGAAATGTTGTCTGTCTTTATTTGCAAAGGCATTTCATTTCTATGGATAAATTAAGGTTATGGACAAATGCAGGTGTGGGATTAAAGACAAACGTTTACAGGATAAGTCAACATAGAAACTGTTACAAAACCTACTTTAGATAAGTTAGACGTTTGTTGTGTTTTTAAGCTTAAATGACGCCTGGCCAATACTTTAGGTCCTGTAAATGCTTATTTTTAATATCAAGCTATATCTAAAATGATATTGACTCCAACTCTCAGTCAAACGCAGTTCAAAAGAAACTGCAGAAATGACTTTCGACGACAGAAAAGTGTTCCAATATGGCAGCCAGACGTAAATGTGCATCCCGCCCTCATCTGCCCCCCAACCTCGCCTATCAAAAGCCGCTAAACCACAGTCTTCCGGGTCGCTGAAGGACGTCGCAACTCGCTCCTCTGCGCGCGATAGTCAGCAACCGAGGAGCAATGGTGCTCGGAGCGCGCGGACACGTCGGCGTTTCGGGAATCTCGGAGGAGCAGATGAAATGCCGGGGAACATGAGCAAAGAGGATGCCCCGAGCCGGAGCGCGTCTTTGACCTTCACCATTGACAACATCCTCAACCTGAAGCAGCGGGATAGGGGGCACCTGGACGGGGCCAAGCCGCAGAGGGAAGGGGGACGGACGGAGGATTTCCAAGCGTGGGACGTCCGGAGGAGGCATGGCAGCGGATCACACGAGACAGGTGACTGGGTTACATTTACTAGACTAAGGCAGTGCATCTCCAGTATTTTATTTACACAAATGAATACCTTTTATAAGGAATAGGAACAGTTTGTCTGTTGTAGATGGTGCGTAAAGTAAAGATGGATGGATCCCAATACAAGAGACTGATGGTGCTTATTGAAATGATTATCAAAAATATTAGTGGTGAAGTTCGTTGAGCTCGTTGTTTATTTGTATTTATTAATCAGCAAGTTTGTCTGCATCAAAGCCCGTTTTGTCGTTTCATTCACAGCGCAAACGAAGCCCAGAGTGCACCTAGCGGATTGCGGGGCAAACAGCCCGCCGCTGAGCGCTGGCTCCTGTCCCGGGGAGCAGAGGGCGCACACCGCCGAGGACGCCTCCGAGGAGCAGCAGCAGCAGCCCACCGCGGACTCTAACGCCATGGCCAAGAAGAAAACGCGCACCATCTTCTCAAAGAGACAGATATTCCAGCTGGAGGCCACTTTTGACATGAAGCGGTATCTGAGCAGCTCGGAGAGAGCGTGCCTCGCCAGCTCCCTGCAGCTCACCGAGACCCAGGTCAAAATCTGGTTTCAGAACCGCCGCAACAAGCTCAAGAGACAGCTGTCCACGGACATGGAGGGCCCGCTGGCCGCCGAGCACCTCTCAGAGTCGGGCAAAAATGTGCAATTACCGACTTTTTACAAAGACGGCAGCCTGCTGGGCGGATGTTTGTTACCCATGCCTTTCCCTGTCGTGTACCCGACTGCCACCGCTGCGCCTTACATCTACTTCTCCAACACCGGTAAATACTTGGGCCTGTTCGATGCAGACTGAGGGTTACAGTGTGTGGACAGTCGGACAGTTGGACAGTCTCCCTGTTGGGGACTTCAGAAAAACCTCCCAACTTTGATGTCAACATATCAACTAATCCAAGACATGCATGTGCCACTTTTGGAACTTCCCCAAATTATTATTATTATTATTATTATTATTATTCCAATGCTTAATATCTTTTGAATAGGAAGATTATCGTCATTAAAGTTCCCTGAGCAGTTTTATTTCGCGCAGTAATATCATCTGAATGAATGAATGTACGTCAATGCGGCATCAACGTTTTTACTTCGCAATAACAATTCTTTTTTCCGACTTCTGTCTTAAACTTTTAAATGAGTTTATGTGGTGCTACACTCCATTTGTATTATTATTATTATTATTATTAAAACTCGTTTGTTTTCCATGACCTTTCATATAACAGACTGTTACCTATGAACAGTTAGTTATCACGACTAAGATGGATTTTCCAATAAAAAGTGTAATATTTGCAATTTTACCAGAGTGTGTTGACTCAAGCTGAATTATATTTTTGAAAAGACGCCCCCCCCCACACACACACACATTGGATTATTGATTGCGTTTCATTTTTCTTTTTTCTTCTTTTTTTAGCTATTTTAGAACGATATGTACAATTCTGGCATCATTGGCAACAACGAAGTTAAAGTTTAGATCTTGTTTCTTAAAAACTCATGTTGAAAAATAACAAATATAAATAAAACTCCTATGCTTTATGAAGAAAGAACAGAACTGCGCTGTGAAAACACCTCGAGGCAAATTTCTTATTACACACAGAATATCATTCAAAGTAATAGTTCACTGCCCTGCATATTCATTTATTCACTCTTTAACTGGTGGTTGGTATCATATATGTCAGCAGTGGTGGAAGAAGTATTCAGATCTACTATAAGTACTATAATACCGCAGAGTAATCGCCCTGCATTTAAAATGTTACGTTAGTAAAAGTGCAAAAGTATTAGCATCAAAAAATACTTTAAGTACCAAAAGTAAAAGGACTCATTTTGTGATTTTGATATTTGATTTTAATTTCTCATGCATTAATGTGCTCATCACTTTAATGCTGCAGACATTTTGTATTTTCCTGTTCTAAATCGTTACTTTTTTGATTGGGACATTTACATTAGGGTAAAAAAGCTGTGAAAAGTTTCTCGTTAACATTAATACAAAAGGATGGCAAAATCTTGTCTTTAACCTTAAAAAAAAAAATAATACTCTAGAACAGTATTTTTTTATATACAGTTAATAGTTTGGTTTGTACCACCTATCAGTTTTTACCACTGGAGGCATTTCTGCTGAAACAGGTCCAAACAGCCAGCAGAGGAATGTTTTGGTAGTTCAAATAGGGACACTATTTATTTTTTAATAGCAAAAAAGAAGAAAATAACATAAAATGTCCAGAACAATTGATGACTGTGTTAATTAACACAATGTGGTAAAAGTGTATAGCAAACCAGGTTGGTTAATGTTTGTATTTCATACAATCGACCTATGTATTTATATGCACTATAAATTATAAAAACATTTTGCATTGCCAGGTGCTCTTGAACAAGTACCAGACCCCCCCCCCCCCAATCCACTGGCAGCCCCCCCACTTTGTGCATGAATATCTCCTGAGCATGTGTGTGTATTTCAGGCCTGTGTGTAGTGACTACTAACAAAACAGAGTGTAAATTGTAATTGCTTAATTTTAATAATTAATAAACTAAAAATCATAAAATTCTGTTGTAAAGAACTTCACATCCCTATTGACCCTTTTAAACTTACATTTAACATAAAAAAAGAGTGAAAACCTGCGTTTATAGGTTACAGTCACAGAAAGTTCCCATCACACCCTGAGCTGCTGCTTTTAAATATTTACACATAAGCACAACAAGTTGATATAAAACACTAACAAGTTCATCATTTGAAATGTACTGCCTCACACGGAAAAAGTCATGATAAGGTATCATGACATGTAAGGTCAGGCTATTTGGGACAAAGTTTGCCCAACTGCCTTTAACTGTTGAATTCAATGTGCGGAAAAGTCTCTTATTTTGGGTCTACTGGGCCTCTTGTGGTGAGTCTTTGATATTAACTTACAAAAAAAGTTTTAGTTGACTCATGATTTAAAACAAAGTAACAAATAAGGTAATAAATGCTTCTTTATGGGAGTAGAAAACAGCCAACAAATGACAGAACAGGTTACTGCTTAGAGACTGAGCACTTATTGTTGATGCATATACAGTTTAAATAATAATGGATTCAAGTAACATCATGAGTCAGGATGTCATGATGTAGTTCAATCTTGGTCTCTCTGAATAGCTTTTTGCAGTGTGAAAATGTAAAAGTTGCGACACAAAGCCATTTTCACACTGCAAAAAGCTATTCAGAGAGACCAAGATTGAACTACATCATGACATCCTGACTCATGATGTTACTTGAATCCATTATTATTTAAACTTCTGTCCTTGACCACTAAGAAGCTCTTACGTTTTTAATAAAAACATTAAAAAACCAACAACAAAAAAAGCAGTTCTCACCCTAGTGCTGAAAATCTGCTCACAGCAGAGAATCATTAGTTTTTGTTACAGGTCTGTAGGTGATGAACACAGTCAAAAGTTCCCCCACTATATGTTTGTCTCAGAGCACACGAGTGTGCATGAGTGTTGCTGAGTAATGCTTCTCTGCAGAGGGAGCGAGAGAAATAAGACAAATGTGTGTTTAGGTGGACTTGCATCAGTGCTTCTGGAGAGATTTCTCCTAAAGGGCCCAGCAAGCTGCACTTACACACCGTTTCCGGGTCACTTCCCCCTTCAGTGCCGGAGCCCTTCACTGCTCTCTCCCTGTCACAGCCATTCAAGGCCCCGTCGCTGTTAACCTGTTCACTCAACCACTTCGTCTGCCTGCAAAGCCGCCGTTCTCGACTAAATTCCTGTCCACCTCTACAGTGCACGCCCACTTCTACTGTATCTCATCATTCCCACAAGTTGTTGAAAATGTCTAAAATGAAAAAATGAAGAGCAGAAGGAAAGTAATGACTCATTTGATCTTTTATACATTGATATGTTATCTCATTTGATCAGTCTAAAATAATAAAAAGGAGTATATGGCCTAGAAACTGTTAATCATATGTTTAACTTTAAATTCTTCTGTATTTAATGTGTTTTTTGCACTTATGCATTCAACAAATCAAAAACAATATATACTTAAGTGTTCCCTTTTATTTTAATTGAGAGCAACCTTATAAACGCAAAACTAAATCTAATTAATTGATAATTATCAGTACAAGTATAAGCAGCACCATTAAAATCTTTATTTTTTACATATTTAGTGCATGGTACCAAATGTAAACGTCACTTCATGTCTTTTGCAAATGTTTTTTTTCTCGTTATGCACTGAAACCTCAGAGTGTAAGCTCTGTTATATACAGAGTATACACACACACACACACACACACACACATATATATGGTGAGTTATCATGTTGTAGAGAATTACTAGTTTGTGCTTTAAAATAGAGTTTTGTATCTTAGTTTCGTGATTTTGCACAATTACGTTTCTACTTGGAAACAGAGCTTTGCTTGCAGGCGTAATATGTTACATTTACAAATTCAGGTTTCTGCATGTAAATTTGTGCACAAAACATTTTACACGCAAAAACCTCAAAGTTTGACTTAAAAAAAACACTATTTTCCACAAATTGTACAGCAGCACCTAATTTGGGTTTTAGAATTAAAAAGGACAGATCTGTAATTTTTTCAATCCTATACATTTAAAGTGTATTCACCTAAATTATATAATTTGAGTCATTGACTGGAAATCATAATTTTATTCAAAATAAAGCATACAAATATTAAAGCTGTAACACAAATAATTAATAATAAAACACAACTTATTCAGATTTTTCATTTTCTTGTGTTAATTCTGTGTTTGGATCCAAGATTGGGCCTTTAAGGTTATAATTATGGGATTTGTAGATTAAGTTCTAGGTTAAAAGTTGGGGTTTTACATCAAACAGTTATGGCAAAATTAGTCTGCAGATGATGAAAGTAAGTCAATCCACATGTCCTCACAAGTGTAGTAGGGCAGGTTAGTGTGCAGAAGTGCCTGCTTGGCGTGTCTTGGAGTGTGTCTGAGATGGAGGGTGGGTTTACAGTCGCCAGACTTCCTGACTCTCCCGCTGTCGGACACTTGTGAGCGCAGTGCTAGCTCCTTGTGTCTCAGCACTCTGCACTGCAACCACAAGGTTCAAGTGACCCCACCGGCTGCCTGCAGTCTGCTCCGGGCCGGGCCGCACCCCCCCCCACCCAGCCTTGTCTGTCAGAGGCGAAGAAAAATCCATTAAAATCTCAACCCGATCAAAAACATGCCCAAAGCCAAGACACCATATGCACTCATTTAGGGCTATCAATGACTGGCGAGCATTGTGTGGTAGCTTAATACATGCCATTGACTTACTGCCAACAGTGGCAACAAAGACTTGTTTTCTACAAAAGAAATAGAGCTGCGAGTTTGGCAATGGTATTCCAGGCTGATGTGCAGCTCAGGGCCACGCAGAGCTGTCAGCACGTTCCTCCAGTTTGACCATCAGTAACCCACATGGCACATGGTTTCCATTGTGTGTTAAACATATGAATGCTGAGCGTGATTGTTTGAAATTATTGATCCCAGAATTGCAAGGAATGATGTGGTCCCACTGAATGATTGTGGTGGGAGTTTCTCTCGTGCTATTAGCATGCAAATATGGAGATGTAACCCAACGACTACGGCTTCGTTTCACTATTAGCACTTTGTTTACCCGTCCCTGTGAAGTTGGATGTCAGATCACGTCCAAAATACAGAGAGAGCAAGTAGAGACCAATGTAGATACTGCAGTCATATTGGTGCTGCTATGTATTGTGTGGACTACACTTGTTCATGTGTGTGTTAGCTAAAAGCATCATCATCTTGTCTTTGTCTCCAAGAGGTTGACATGTCATATCCGATTTCATCTCCTTAACACAGAGTGACATCTTTGATTGAGATTTCCATATCAAATCATTCACCACTGGCCTTGTTCGTAACTAGACCTGAACGCGTAGTGTAAGGAGCCATTAAAACGTATCTTCAAACTACATGGCGCTCTATGCCGTACAGGCCTGTTTTGCCGTGAGCTTTCTTTGTGCATTCTCGAGATGGGATTCATAATTACTACCAATTACCGTTAGAGCTGCCTTGGGGTAGGCAGGTTCTGGAGCAGCAACTAACATTGAAGCCTGAACTGAATATTCTTAATATGATTTATCAGAAGTGAGCTGAAACTGCTGTTAAATATTACAGCTGTTCTTTTAGGCTAAATTTGACAAAAGATAGTAGACAGCGAGACAGTGAGTATTTTCAAAGCTGCCAGATATACAGGAGGCAATTTCAACAAACAGTTTGTTAGTGGCCTGTAACAAAGAAAATATTTCAATACAAGACCCTGTACACTAGAGGTGTATGAGCAAACAAATCTTCGACAACCAATTCTTAAACAGAGTGTTAAACAGCTAAAACTGGTTAAAATTGCATGGAATCCAACACTGAAGTGAAGATGTTCAGAAGCAGCACACTTCAACACATAAAAAAGACACAACAATGCTAAATGAGCTGCATCAGTGAATAGGATTCTCGTTACTGAACAGAATTATTCAATTATAAGTCTGCAAAGCAATTGCTTACAACCTCCTCTGTTGTAGCTCCAGTTCCCTTCCTGTTAGTTTTGTGGACAAGATAAAAGACTTCAGTATTTTCATATTAGAGGTGTCACATAGGTAATAACTGAAATATTTTAAGGTTAAGGACTCCAGGAAAAACTGTCCAGGAAACAAGCTAAAGTCACATTTGAGAAGAAAGACCTTGCATCATGGCCAAGCAACCGTCACGTCACCACATCATCTCCCTAATCTCCGGACTACTGCTGGCCCACGGAAACTGGAATGAACAACATGCAACGAACGTTCAGTGTTGTGACATGATCCGACAGTACCATTTAATTTAAATTGCCTCAAGACTGCTGGAATAAGCAAACAATGAGCAACAAAAGCAGAACAAAGAACAATTTGCTCCAAACCAAAAGCTGTGCTTTGCCACAAACACAAAACAGAGTGAATGAATTGGTAAAGATGGGAAACATGACACATCAGACAACAACCGGAAGGATTTGTTGTTCTGCTGTCGTTTCTCCCATTTGTATTGTTTTAGACGTTCGTATTAACCGAGCTTCAATAGGGAGACACTAGGACAAATATTATACATATTATATATAGTTATATTTATTTGGGTATCAAAAGGTATCAATATAACAATATATTATTAAAGGGTAACTACCAGACAGACTCAGATTAATATTCTGCAGCAATCTTATTTAATACTGGACCAATTTCAAAAAAGTTGTTCCACTCAGTAACTTAGACTTGGGGCATAGGAATCTAGGGTGCAGTTTGAAAAAAACAGTAGTTACCCATTAAGGACAACATTTGGGTTGTCAGGTTGTACAAAATGGAATCCCTTTGGCTGGTTTAACCACATTCATGTTGGTGATTGTACAGTAAACGGTTTTTTCACTTCCTAATAAGGGGCGGCTGTGGCTCAGTGGTAGAGCGGTTGCCTGCCAATTGGAAGGTTGCCCTGCAGTCCCATGTCGAAGTGTCCTTGGGCAAGACACTGAACCCCGAGTTGCCCCCCGATGCTGTGTCATCGGAGTGTGAATGTGTGTGAGTGTTTATCTGATGAGCAGATGGCACCTTGTACGGCAGCCTCGGCCACAGTGTATGAATGTGTATGAATGTGTGTGAATGGTGAATGGTTCCTGTACTATGTAAAAGCGCTTTGAGTAGTCGTTCAGACTAGAAAAGCGCTATATAAATACAGCACATTTACATTTACATTTACATAATAAGCCATCAAGAATGAGGTCATAAATGTAAAAGTCATTTATAAAATAAGTTTTACAATAGTCCATCATGTCATGCAGATCCAGTTAATGACTTTACCCAACCTGGCAACACAAACGTTATTCTGATTAATGGCTTGTAATTGATCTATAAAGATGTATTAACCATTAATAAAGACAGTTACAACTTGTAAACCCTTTATTATAGGTGCATTATCAAAAATGTTTTAGTTTAATTTCAGTTTCCTCATCACATATTTGAAAACTGTCTGCATTGGTGTACTCCGGCTAAGAGGGTGGTTTGTTCAAAGGACTAGGTGACGCTGCACTTTACAACATAAACAACACCCCATTCATTATGACTCGTAACTTGATAGCCACCAGGGGGATCTGGACCCTCCCGCCAGCCTTTCAGAGGGCGTATTGATCCATTCATTTTGTCGACTTCAGTGGTCTGCAGTGACAGAGTGCCTCTGTAAATTGAATGGGGGCTGAGGGATTACAATGACAGTATCTTGATGAAAAGGTCCTGCGTGAGTGGCGACGACATAAATAAGGCCAAAAGTCATCCACCTTCCCTCTCTCAGGAACCAGTCGACTGTGTCAAGGGGTATCTCGTCTTGTCTGAAACCCCCCTAGTGGCAAACATGCCACAGCAGTGAGGAGCGGCCAAATGTCAGCATATGCTCTTCACACTTTGGTGATGCACAGTGGGGCTGTAGAAGCGGGAGGACCAACGCACCATGGGAATGCTATTTATGTATTCCATGCACTTATTAAGGGTTATTGTTTGTGAACATCTGTCATTACTAGGATTGGGCATCGAGAACCAGTTCCAACTTGGAATTCCAATGGAATAATTTTTTGTTCGAATCCTTTGGAAAAATTTGGTTTTGAATCTGATCGTCGGTTCCATGTTTAACAGGCGCAAGTTGTGGTATCCGTAGACACCACTGTATTTCCAAGCTTGTTGTGTTGCGGCAATGGAGAGGTGGCGCTCTAGTGTGGCTTTACTTTCACATTTACATTGAAAAAGCCCGGTAACACTGTAAACCACCATTGACTCAAAATTACATTTTCATCTCATCTGTGAAATGTAGCTCAGTGTAAATTCTTTCAGGGAGACCTAACTGTTAATCAATGCTCTCCTAAATCAATTCAGCTGTTATCCTAATAAATGTACATTGTATCATGCTGTGTATATAACTGTTGCATATCTGCAACTAGTCTCTCCTGAAAGAACTGGAGCTCAGTGTAAGTTCTTTCAGGTGATCAATGCTCTCTATCTAAAAGGAATCAGCTGGTGGAGGCGTTCACCTTACTGCTAAACCAATCAGAATCGTACACAAATTGCAAGGGCCAATCACAGAGTCACAACCCCGCTTTAAAATCTGTTTCTCCCTTTGCTATCAGCTGTCGTTGCAGGCAAAGAGTGCAACCCTCCATCCTCCCCTTCCACATACAGTCATCTACTCCAGCTGACCGGTCCAGAGCCTCCTTCGGTCTGGTCTTTGGCCTCCTTCATCGCCACCACCGGTGTCTAGATTCCATCGGGGGCCGGATGGTTCTCTACCCCTATATAGATATATATATACACAAAATGTTCATATAACGATGGAGTACAATCGCCAGAGACTTTGTACTTTTTACTGCTCTGTACAATCAACCTTTTTTGCATATTTGCAAACATCTCTCCGGATTGAAATAAGCACTCAACCCGTTTCAACTCCACCCATCAAAGAATCGGAATCAAGAAGAATTGGAATCGAAAAGAAGAATCAGAATTGTTCAAATCAAAACAATGTCCGACCCTAGTTATTACAGTAATTAGTACTAATTAAAGCAGACTTTTTTCTCTAATAAACATTACTCCCTTTTTATATCAAAGAGAGCCGGGGCTATGACTTCTTACTATTGTGTAGCTTTCCATTGTGATGGACATTGCAAATAGTCAAAATAGTCAGGATAATAGTCAGCTTCTTTTCTAAGCAATCAGATGTATTTGTCTTTACATTTTATTATTATGATAATAATGTCCCTTCCGGAAATCATTTCATTTCATCTTACCTCGCTATACGTAGGACATCTCAGTCTTTCCTGCGCAAGTCTGACATGACTAGTATCACACCCGCGTGACACTCTTCAGTAACAGATGTCTCCAGGGAAATAAGACCATATTGTGCTCTGTGTTGGCTGCCATGTCCCCCTGTGTATGGCAACAAAGGGTCATTTCATTGTGGCCTCTGAGATGAAAAGCTCTGACCTTTGAGGGCACCGTCTGGCTAACTTTAAACTACACATCATCATCCTGGATCAGATGTCTGCTGCTTTATGCAGCTGCAATGCAATTATGAGCAGTAATAAGACTGGAAGTGCCATTTAAAGTGACAGAAGTTATGAAAATCATTTAATAGGTTAAATATGGAGGAACTTTGACGCCCCAGTTGACTGAATCCACTCGGCCTAACAAGCTTTCCCCGTCTTTAAGACCAGTGTACATGCTCTGGTACAAAAGACACACCGGAATCAATGGTACAAGTTGGAGGAAACAGATACTTGAGACTAATGGACAGTGGACACTGGGAATTGCAGCTGATGGGCGCAGGGGGCTGAAATTCATATTGATACGGACATCACAGGCCAGTGGGCTCCAAGGGGGCAAGGGGAGGTCACAGGTTGCTTTGACAGCCTATCCCCTCTTAATGGAAGCCTATCGACTGAATTGGGAAGAAGCTACTGTGACCAACCGTTAGGCACAGAGTCTGCGTATGGCTGCACTAGAATAAATGTGTCTGTATGGCGTGTACATGTGCACGTTTTGTGTGTGAATGCAGCCATATCAGTTTCATAGCAGTCCTGAGGGACTCTCACTCTGATCAATAGCACATCATTAGTCATTCAATAATACCTTTTTCTGCTCAGGACCAGGATGGTGTACATCTTGAAATGTGAAAATGACAATCTTGCTCTTTAATTGTGCTCAAAACGACAATTTATAAAATGCTGCTTGTGGCTCGTGTTTAATGTTTCATAGCATGCTGACTGTTCCAACCAAGCTGCAAACAGCGGAGAGTCTCTCTAATTTGAGAATTACCAGTGCATATTGCACACTTTTCTCTTTTTAAAATAAGGCTCTATTCACCAAACATTTGCCTTCAAAAAGTGCATCATTGGTCAAATATTAACATTACTGAACTCATTTTCAGCTTGAAGGTTTATTTTTACCTTGGACACAGCTGGACGTTCTTGTTCTACTTGTCTGTGACACTGCCAGATGCAACACAACAGTGCTGTGTGGTGCATCTTAAATATCAAAATACTTTATAAAATCATAAGTTACTACAAATACTACAAAAAAAACTACAAAAAACTTTCCTGGCTCACTGTTCAGCAGCCAGAAGATATTGCAACATTGCATTTGTTTATAAGCGAGTGACCCAGACCCCAAACCTTTACAGGGCTGTTGACCTTTTAGATCAATGGTTCCTAAAACCTTTTGGATTTAACCGCTTAAAATTAACCAGAGTCATTTTTCCCTCAAAACTTCTGATTATTTGAACCAGAAGAGGTACAAAGTTAAATGGTCCCATGGCATGAGTTTTTTTTTAAACATTAATATGAGTTTCCCCAGCCTGCCTATGCCCCCCCCACCCTCCCCCCAGTGGCTAGAAGTGGTGAAGGCCTGGGTATCCTGCTCTGCCTTTGTGAAAATGAAAGCTCAGATGGGCCGATCTGGAATCTTGATCCTTATGAGGTCATAAGGGGCAAGGTTACCTCCCCTTTCTCTGCTTTGCCCACCCAGAGAAATTGTCCCACCCATGAGAGAGCGACATCATGGCTTTCAAACAAGCAAAGTACCAGTTGGTCAAGGCCACACCCCCCAGCCAAAAAAAGTCTGAAAATCAAAATTCTGACTGAAAAGTCAGAACTCAAATACATATTTTATATATGTCAAAGTCAAACGCTTGTGAAAAAAAAACTTTTGTTGTCCGTATGTGTTAAGTAGTTTTTTGTCACTTTTTTTAAAAAGGTTATTTGAGTTTAGTTCACATTTGGTCACTATTGTCAAGATTTATATCGCTTTTTTCAACGTTTTTGTCACTTTGTCTGACGTTTTGGTCAGTTTTTCATTGTTTTAGGTAGTTTCTCTGATGTTTTTTTTAAATCATCTTTTTTGTTGCTTTTCCAACATTGTCTTTTTTTTGTTTTACATTTCCGGCGCTTATTTTTACATCCCATATGTAGTGATAGTTTTTTTTTTAATATATTTTTTTATTTATTTTTAAATGGGGTCAAATTTGACCCGAAGACAACATGAGGGTTGAAGAAAACCAGAACAGAAACGTGTTTATTCTTCTTTTGGGAGCCATTCATCTCATGAGCTCTGAGATGTATCTTGTTGCTGCTTGGTGGTTTCCTGACCCCCAGCTGTTTTAGTGTACTGCTTAAATAATACACTAGAGCATTCGACTGCAACTCATGGCCTCGTTGAGCACAATGTATAATGGAGAGACACAATGAGCGAGAAACTATTTTGCCTCCATTCAATATACTGGATTTCTTGATCTAATTTTCATCCATGACATCCACTTATCAGATATGTTGAGTTAGCAAAAGGTGACAAAAAAAGAAAACTTGTTCTTCACTTTGCAGAAAACAACTCAACTGTTGTGTACAAAGTGCTGACTCAATATGAGATTGTGGTGTGAAAGCGATAATTGACAGCTGGTATATTTCCTGCTGATTTACCCTCCTCTTCCAGGCAATTGGCGACAGGACGGAAAGCTGACCCACATCTCTTACCACAAAATGTCATCAATCTGCGCTGTAACCATTTAGCTTCCTTCTGAATGGACGACATGTGCTCCCAGCTCAGCTCTCCCCGAGGGCTGAGCAGCTGCACATTGCTCCGCTCATCCAGTGTGACAGCCCGAAATCACAAGTGCAACAGCCCAGTCATGGGAATTTATCATCAGTAAACACACATATCACTGAGCAATCAGCGACTGAGTGGAATACAAGTTGAGCTGTGGTTGATCCAGTGAAAAAGGACAACTACTCCCCAAAAAGGGATCATTGGATTGTGGGCTAATAGCTTGAGTGGCAGCCTGCCAGGTAGATGCACCTGTGGCTCTTAAACAGGCTGCATCATCACCACAGCTAAACCATTACATATGGCTTCAGAGCACCACTAAAATGCAGCTGCTGAGAAACAACCGTTACACTCAATCGCACAACACCGGAATCTATTAAAAAAAAAAAGACACTATCGAGTGTAATAGCCTAACAATCTCACCTCCAAAACACACATCATTAAAGTTTTAGTGTAACTGTTTTAGTCAATAACTTAGGTATAGATAACAAAACACACACATCAACAAAACACATTAACCAAAATGATACAACAGAAAATGCTAAAAAGTATAAGAGTAAAGGTTGCCAGTTTCTATTACAACAAATTCCCACATTAGAAGACTGTGTGTAGGGGACTGATGGCTCTGCCTCCATATTATTTAACTGGTGATGACATACGCTTACTACAGTGCATCCCAAACGTTTTTGAGTATAAAAGTTCTATAGAATAGAACTTTTTCTTCACCTGAAAAACTCACAAGCCTGAAAGCTTGTGGCTTTATATGGCAACTAGCAACTAAATGCATATTTAACAGGGTTTTATAAAAGGTGGTATTGATATGTACTGCTTATTTTATCTGTTTTGATATGATTTATACGTATTAAATGTAGTCAATGTAAACACTGACTCATTTTGTGTGTTGGAATGTTATCAGAAAAGCACAATAAATAATAACAGCTATTAAAACAGCAACATGTTGAACAAAAGAGAATGTACAAGCACAAATTAAAGGTGTGTTGTTGTGCAAAGTAGAAATACAAGTTTG
Source organism: Etheostoma perlongum (assembly GCA_026937815.1). Classification (NCBI taxonomy): domain Eukaryota; kingdom Metazoa; phylum Chordata; class Actinopteri; order Perciformes; family Percidae; genus Etheostoma; species Etheostoma perlongum. Next base: position 6,483,818 of record CM049389.1, read on the forward strand.
GGTATTGTGGTCTATGCAAAACCACGGAATACAAAGAGTTAGAGCGTACAGCTTTTATCTCAACTGTGTGTGACACACTGAGCCAGTCATGTTGGACTCTGTGGACTGATACTGAACTACCTATTTACCCACTGAAAGCATCACTCTCAACCAAACATCAATGTGTCGCACCGTTTTACAATAATGGAGACATGATGCTACTATATGATCGTTTGCAGAGTGAAGAATTAATTGACAGTTTTCCGCTTCACTTGCCCTCTGAGGTGGATCTCTGAAGCAGCACTGGTCACATCAGAGCTGAACAGTGATGCTGCTCTCAGTGCCAGAGCTCTGACCCGTTCACCAGCTCTTTGGCCCTCGCTGAAATCCCAAGTGAAAATCAATTTGTAACAGTCCAGCTATTTCTGTTTGAACCACTCATCTGAAACAAATCCAGTGGCTCTGGGTGATATGCAGATACAGATGGTGCAACACAACTAACTGTTGTGTTAATTACCGCATGATGGACACTCATGTACCCAACCTTGTGCAGAAAACAACCATCTTCATTATGAAAATGCCACGAAGTAAAAAAAAATAAACGACCACAATATCTGCTCAGACTGGTGATGAAGGCGTGATGATCCTCTACACAGTCCATCTCAGCGGACAAACATATCCAGCATGACAGTACCCTGGGGTCTGGCACTCAAAAGGCTCTCGCAGAATCTGTCATCTGCTATCCAAGCCATTGTTAACATGGTGGTCGTCGACACAACTCATCCGCTGAGATGAGTGATGTGCAACGAAAGGCCACGGTTCACGGCCGCATCAGACTGTCAACAAACGTCTAATGTGTATCTAATGGAATGTATGTTACGAAAACACTGAATTCTATGTATGTTCTTTGAAACATGCCAAGGAGGATTAGGGCCACATGTGAAAAAATGTATTTGAACTCTGTGTTTAAAGTTAGAATTCTGACTTTAAAGCAACACTAGAGACGTTTTCCCACTTCGGTCCATCTACAGGTTGGAAGCAGAACTGTCCCATTATGTCTCATCGGAACTACAGATACCGCTACCCGATCTGGCAATAGATAACTTGCATAGTGTGGTTATAGCCGGTAGAGTGCCGCAAAGTGACGTTCTCCCTGTTACGAGTTGATGAACCACTGAAATGATTTTGGAAAACATTATTTAAAAAAAAAAAAAAAGGTACTAAAAGTTCTCTAGTGTTGCTTTAAACTCAAAATTCTGACTTTGAAATTCTGGTCTTTTCCCATCTTCCGTATAAACATTTACTTTGAGAATCTATTATTAACTAATACTGAATATAGTAGTGTGTGATTGTTAGCTTTATCTAGTATTATTTCCCCACAAAAGCTTAAGAAACATAATGTATGAAGTATCACAGAATATAACTTTCAAGGTGCAGAAATGATTGCAACTGGAACATGCCTCAACGCAAAGTCTCAAATCAAGACACTTGTCAGCCATCAACAGAGTGTACAACAAGAACGTTTTACATAAAAAAAGAACTACTTAGTTCATTAACATGCTCAAACAGAGAAAAAGGTTATAGGTAAGTTTGTGTTACACTCCCATCCTCTGCTTGATGGTAAAGCAAGGGGACTTGTGAGAGACAGAAGCAGAATTTGAGATATAGTGCCTTTTAGTCTGTAGTGTGGGTCAAACTCTAAACTGGGTCAACATTTGTTCCTACATTTCCCATAATGCAACATAATGGCATCTTTGTGTCCATCGTTCAGACTTTGATTGAAGTGAATGGGAGACAAAGCGAAGTTTCGTCTACCTGAAAATGTATTGTAATGTGAGCATGCCTTAAACCAAGATGATCCTGATCACTATGTTATCATCAGGGTTATTTTCTCAATCTTAACAAAGCTCCTCCAGAGCAACACAAAACATACCGTTTTCACAGCCTTGGTAGTTCTCAATGCAACAAGTAACCTGACTATACTGTGTACAAACAGGGCAGCGCCCCTTTAATGGTTAGGATTTTACTGCAAGAGCCACATTATGAGTGCTACATGGGTTTTGTAATATAATTTGTACAAACTGACATTCCGTGTGATCCCATCCATACTGTCTATGATCCACAGTATTACAGTAGTCTGTCAACGTTTTGCTCTTACACTTTTTCTTTTTTCACATGTATTATTATAAATGGCTGTATATTACCTATACTATAGCAACACAGGGTCATTAAAAGTCTTGCCATCAGCTGGAAACTACAGAGTCAAAAGGTGATTTCTTGCGTTATTTTGTCTAGAGTGCTTTTAAAAACCAAGCGAAGCGGTGACTTGATAGCATCGGTTTGTTCTGAAATCAAACAACACTTCATAAATATCTGTGCTTACTTGCCTTCAGATCCCCTGCTGTCCAGAAGAGATGCAACTTAGAGAGAGGGATGCTTCCAGCCATGCATTATTTACCATTTAATTCCACAACCCTACAAAAGAGAAAACAGAAGAGTTTGTGTTTACTTTATTCATCTTTTAAATCCACAAATAGATAGTGGCAAATTGTACTTGTTAAAGATTTATGAGCAGGCATCAAATGGTGAACCTTTGGCAGTGTTGCCCATCACTAGACAGATGAACAAATGATCAAATTACCACCACCTTCTATCCACAAATGTATCTCAGTATTAAAAAGAAATAGTACGACATTTTGGAAAATATGCTGTTTTTTTCATTCTTTCGGGAGTGTTAGAGAAGATTGAAACCACTCTCATATCAGTACGTCAAGTACAGAGCTGGAGCCAGGAGGCGATTAGCCTAGCTTAGCATAAATACTGGAGCCAGGGGGGAAACAGCTAGCCTAACCCTCCCATACACCTTAACACATCGTTTAATCATAACACAAACAGTGAAATGCGCAATTCATTGTTTTTACTTGAGATGTGGACGGCGATTTCAGAAACAGGGTTATAAACAAGTGGGTAAGTCCTAGAGCGAGAGAGTCAAGCTAGCTGTTTCCAGTCTATTGCTAGGCTAAGATAATCACCTACTGGCTCTAGCTACATACACAAGCTCATACACAAGACTCGAACCAATCTTCTTGTCTTGCTCTAAGAAAACAATTTAAATTTACCAAAATGTCTAATCAGTTATACCATTAATCTTAAAGCTACAGTGCCTAGTTTCTGTCGCCCCCATGTAATGACAACAGCACTGTTGTTGTATCCACATGACACAAGCCCTCCATAATCACACCTCCACCCCCCCTCCACACAGTTGCTAGTAGCCAAGGAGGACATGGAAGATTAAAAACCCATGATGGCCTCTTCAGAAAAGGTAATTACCTTCACTCAAGTTTCTGAACACAGCCCTACTGAGAAACCCAGAGAGAGTTGTGTGAAGCTGATAGTCTTAATTAGATTTGTAGCAACTAATTTAGCAATGGCTTGAATGTAACCAACGTAGATTAATATCATAAAAATTAAGCACTAAAGATTTAAATTAACCACATAATGTAGTATAGTAACCAATTCAGTGATAAAAGACATCCTGTGTGTATTGTTCTTTACTCTCAGGACATTTACCACTTTGACATGAGGAACAAGCCAAAAAAGAAACAGCCTAAAATGTAACTGTCATAGATGAGAGGTGGTCAAAGCCATATTTCAAACTCACTTGTGTTTAAACTCATTCAGACAGACATTTTCAAACCCATCCCTCTCCAGGAGACCAAAGCACTCTCCAGAAATGTTTTGAGATTTACAGGGAAGTGGCTGAACAGATTGTTATGTCACCATTAGGGAGCTGTAATAAAGTCATATTTCTTTTGCATTTTGCATGACTGGAGGGCCTTCCACTCTCGCCTGTCTGCTCCTCTCACATCAGCTTCCCTTAAGTGGAGCAGTTCTGGGCTGCAGGTTTTGCCTCGCTGCTGCCAGAGTGTGTCTGTGCCAGATAGCGTTGCATGATTACACTCAGCAGCGCACAATTTTGTAGACAGCATTATAGCAAGAGAATAAAATATCTTAGGCCTCATTACACACCCACACATTTGGAAATTAGAAACCAGTTATTCAGCATTGGGAAGGGAATAGGGATATCAAAATTAAGTGGTTTATTTACAAGCTACAACGAGATGGGTTGCTTAATGATAATGCTGTGTTTGCGTGGTGCTTTCAAATAAGTGCAAGCTGACAAATACACACAACAACACGCCCTATAGGTTTCCTCTCTTTATTGCACTCTGGTGCCAAATTCACAAGTATAGTTTTTTGGCGTAAAACCTCAAATGATTCTGATACTGATAAACAGTGACAGTCAAGTGCATAACATTCATTGCGCTTCCTCTGAGCTGTAAAAACACTAAAGCTGTTCTGACAGATTTTTTTGCCAGGAGCTGATGCAAACAGAGCCATAATGTTTTCTGCTGTATATGTGAACGTGCTATAAAAGAGCATGCTGCCATGGTAATGTTCATATTTTTATATTATTTTTCATATTATAAGTTGTTTCCTGAATATGTGGCCAGTTTGCATAGCTACTCATGAATATTTGACCAGCTGCTAAATTAACAGAAAAAAACTTATTGTCAAAGAATAAATTATAAGGCATGAAACCACCTTAATGTGTGTGTGTTTCTGTCTGCTGCTTGACCATGAAAATCTTTATTATACAATAAATGAGTAAATTCTAAGATAAAAGTTAATCTTGCTTATGGCTGAATAGTTTTAGATTTCTGGTGTTGACAAATATAACTACTGTAGTTATTTATCGGCTCCAGCAGCTGTACTTTGCTCTTCTATCAAAAAAAACCCAAAGCCATCACTGACTTGTTAGCCAATATTTGTTACTCAATGCATTTTATGTGATGAGGACACACAAGTACTATGTTGGGACGCATAAAATGCCCACACACAAGTGTTATTTAATGATCATGAAAAGGTTAATCTCTAAGCATAATGCAGATGACTAGTTGCCCTAACGGTCACACAAGGTCAGCAGCAAAGGCTTTCAAGAGATGGGATCCATACCTACAGTAGGCCTGTAACAATTCAATTAGTAAACAATTGACTAATTGTCAATTATTTCATGTAATTGCGGTTTCTTTGTTTAACCGCAATTAATGCTAACACTAGCTAAAGTCCTAAGGGGTATGACTGTTGATGGTAATTGGTATTTTGTTTAGATATGCTACAACATCTCCCTATCTGCTAGCTTCCTGTCCCCCGAACACACTGTAAAAAACATCTCCTCACTTTCTGCTAGCTGCCTGTCCCCAGAACACAGTGTAAAAACATCTCCTAACTATCTGCTAGCTGCCTGTCCCCAGAGCACACTGTAAAAACATCTCACTATCTGCCTGTCCCCAGAACACACTGTAAAAACATCTCCTCACTTTCTGCTAGCTGCCTGTCCCCTGAACACACTGTAAAAACATCTAACTATCTGCTACCTGCCTGTCCCCAGAACACACTGTAGAAATATTTCCTCACTATCTCCTAGCTGCCTGTCCCCAAAACACACTGTAAAAACATATCACTATCTGCTAGTTGCCTGTCACCTGAACACACTGTAAAAACATCTCATTATCTGCTAGCTGCCTGTCCCCTGAACACACTGTAAAAAAACATCTCACTAGCTGCCTGTCCCCAGAACACACTGTAAAAACATCTCACTATCTGCTAGTTGCCTGTCCCCTGAACACACTGTAAAAACATCTCACTATCTGCTAGTTGCCTGTCCCCTGAACACACTGTAAAAACATCTCACTATCTGCTAGCTGCCTGTCCCCAGAACACACTGCAAAAAACATCTCCTCACTATCTGTAGAGTCTGATAACTTGCTCAGACAACATAAGGAACGAAACGGGAGCGAGACAGGATTCGGGAGTCTTTCTCTCAGGCTTTTGCAGGACAAGTTTTTTTTGCAGTCACGTGATCAGGACATGCAGGGAGTATTTTGGTGGGCTGGGGATTGGAGCAACAATTGATTCATGTGTCACCCACTACAACTCATTCAAAACTTTACTTGAAAAACAAATGATTCAATATCATAAATTCATAAATTTATTATCGGCTCAACAGTGACACCCCCCTCCTTTAAGAAGCATTAGTATATTTCAGACTTAAGTATGAACTTTCAGCTGTAAGGTCATCTGTGGGCTTCTAAAAGTCGACACCCTACAGTATTTCAGCAACCCGTAACCAAGTAAAAGACCGTAGGGTTTGTTGTCTCTAACCTCAACAATCTTCATCTCTTTGATACAGAATCCTAATGACTAGAAGTTAGCGGTGAAAAATGAAGTGTTTGGAGTGTCAGGCCTGCATTACCCAGTCTGTGATCCCAAATGAACTTGTTGAAGGATTAGATTACTGGCCTTTCTCAAGTGGGCATAGCTGCTGCTTTGCCTCTTCCTTGTGCCTCTCTGGGTTTGATTTGAGCCAAAAGAGCCACATGATACAAAGACCAAGGCATTAGCATTCTCAGCAGGCACACAAAACTATTTCAGATCATGCTAGTTTGAAGTGACATGGTGTTTAAACTACAGTACATGGGGGTGAGAAACAACTGCTGCATGCTAACTACAAACACATCGTGCAAGGAGCAGTGATGGGCTCCCGGCCTTTTCATTTGCACATTCAGTTTCTTACAGTATTTCCCAACACTATAGTGTTACATCTCATGGGTATGGGCATGCTAATGCCTTTTAAGCACTAGGAGTTTGTAATGTGGTTCTGTGCAATTTGGGAAACTTTGAGGAAATGACTGAGGAGTCCAACAACTTATCATTAGCTCATTGTCTAAATGTCTGGTCTAAGGCCATAGACAAGTTAAACTCCAGTGTTTAACTCAAACTTGTATTTATCTTATGTTGTCTATACTTTGTGTGTTTCTCTGTAAAAATGCATCTGATGAAAAAATAGATTATGCAAACTGGCCGCCAGTTTTATTTTGAAAGTCTTCTCAGAATTCTAAAAAGCTAACTCTCCTGAAGATAAAGTGCAGAGATGATTAGATCACGCACAGTCATTCACCACTGCTATGCAGGATATGCCAGCGCTATGTCAGATTTCACCAAACTGTTTGGACAGTGCTCATATTAGCTTGATCTGAAGCCACTTTGAAGCATTTTCTCATATTTTCAGAGCAGCTTTGCATTTGTTGGGAGTTAATTTGGGCTTCCCATGGTAATTTTAGTTCTACTTTTCAAACTACACCTATTTATTGTGCATTCTGCTCTGCATTCTTCTATTTGTAACAGTTTCACTAGCTTTACCATTTTATCTGTGATAAAACAATCCCAAATGTTGTCATATCTACTTACCATCTTTTAACAGAACTTTCAAATATACAACATTTTCTTCATCAGTGTGATCAGTTTGTCACGGAGACGGACATGCAAGATCTCATCCAAAGCACTTTTACCACTTCTCTTCCATGTTGGAAGGCTACTGTATGTAGTACAGTAGAAACCCCCAGGTAAAGGCTGCCATGTGGACCTGGAGCTGATTGTGTTTTGTCAAACTTCCATGTTTAGATTTAGCTCAGGTCAAAAGAAAAGAACTACAGCGCAAAATTGAAGTATTTTGATTTTGTTGCAATGATGTCATGGTAACATTTGTTATGCCTTTGATTACTTTTTTCTAAATTTTCTTGGTGAGTGGATTGCACAGATTTAACACATTAAGCCCATAACAAATACAAAAAAAAAAACTTTCATTATTGTTAAAAATAATTATAAGGATGCCTTCTATTATTGTACCAAGCTTTTTCCATGACTCTGTTGTGCAGAATACTGTTTGCCTTTCTATATAAAGCCATGCCCACTGCTACAGCCCTTTTAGTCCAACTGGAATGACTGGTAGCTTATTTTCTTCCTTGCTCATAACCACCACTTCCACAAAATGTCAATTTGAGTAAAATCCAAGTGAAATATGTTCAGAACATTTTGAAACATCCTGTTTACAGACAGAGTGGGTTAAAACAGAACCCCTGACTGACTCCAAATGGTGAGAGTAATTTGGTGTAATTGCACCACGGGTGAAACCTTTGAAGACCCAGTTTGCTTTGTGACTGAAACAATGATGATTAGAGCTTGTTCACTTGTCAAACGCAGACAGGAAAGGGACCACATTTAAAAAGCAGACCTTTCTATCCTGCAAAACTTAGTATCTCATATGAAATATTACCTTCAAAAATCCATATACATTGTGTTTATAACTAATGATACAATCACATTAGGTTTATATGCACATTGCCAACAGCCATACTTATATAAATGACTAACCAACTATACATATTTACATTTTAGCTGCAGGGAAAACTGATCAGTGACAAACAATATGCAGCATGAGCTAACTTGAGGCTTGAAAGGCTACTGCTCAGACCACATGATATAGATTACCTTTAGAGAAATCTGGGCACCTATTACACTGCTGTTTGATCTCAATGGCACAAATTGATCCAAGGTGAAGAAATTGTGGCGTAATTATGATTGATGATAACAAAAAGGGGAACTGATTTGTGCCTTTAAATTCTCAGTGAGAATGGTGTTCATTAGTTAGAAGTCCACAGTGGGGAGCTTCGGCTGATGAGTAGTTAATAATATTATTTAGGTGACAATTACTGTAGTATTTTTACAGTGAGAAGGCGTGGTGCCTGGTTGGAAGTCTGCATTTTACAAAGCCTGTTTCTGTTGCGTGTTAGTTTTGGTAAAAACTCTGTGCACACTACAAAAATAAATACATATTTGATATGTTGATTAATATGAGCTTTAGAAATACGGTCACAAAACATTTTTTCAACAGATTTCTAACCACAACAATGCTATCTGCTCTGTGAGGCTGCACAAAAGGGCATTATAGGGCTAGTACTTGAAATACGTTCAAAAATACCATAAATACTTACTTTTTTTTCGTAACTGGACGGCCTATCAAACAAAGAACAGCAAAGCTCAGATTGCAATACACAAAAGAGAATGCTATTGCTCAGTACAACCGCTTTAAGCTAAATGGTAACATGTTCACAATACTAACATTCTGATGTTTAGCAGGTATGATGTTTAGCATGTTAGCATGCTAACATTAACTAATTAGCCCCAATTACAAAGTAGGCTGCTTTTTTGTATGTATTTGGTCATTAACCAAAGTATTTGGACATGCAGTTTTGTGTGGCAGGGCACCTTTAATACAAGTATATTTAGGTTTATGGCCAAACCCCTTAGCCAAACAGTGTGAACGAGAAGCAAATTTCATTAAGGAGCTTGCCTGTTAACAGTTACATTGCACATCACACCAACTTCTAGTAGCTCTGTGTTCACCCCTTTCATGGTTAAAATTCACACTATGTTATAGCATCAACTTTGTCTGTATCCTTTCTCAGGAGGAATATAATGTCAGTAGCCAAAATCTGTGACTTAAATATTGTACAAATGATGTTTGAGACAAACAAAAAAAACATGATAGCATTGCATGCTTCCCCACAGAGACCTGAGCCTTCAACATTTTCCTCCAACAGCCTTTACTGAGCAGGAAGGAGTTTTATGATGGCAGGGCATCTGTGACTCCGTGTCTAGAATAACTCTCTAAATAAAGAATAGAAGCAATCTGCTCTCCTTTCACTCATTGCACCTTTTCCTTCCGTTGCCAGGGGGATGACCCAATGCATTTCATATGCAAGCATCGTGCTTCACTGCCTCCTAAGCACAGAACCGAATCATGTTCCACTTTAAAAAATGTTAATTTTGCATTTTTAATGACTGCCTGATGGCTTAAGTAAGTGAGTGCCGCTTACAAGGGAAGATCTGATGTTCTGAATCCTCCTCTACACACTTCCAAATTCCTTGGCCCAGATAAAATGGAATAGAGGAGGACGGAGATGTGACTCCTGTTAAAAGAAATACTCCAAAAAGGATATAATGTTTCTTTACTGAATGATGTCGTTTTTGAACACTCAACACATCATGTGTTCACTTTCTGCAATGAAATCCAGTTTAGGAAATTCCTCAATTTCATGCCTGATTGGCCTGATGCCAGCATTATCTCTTGTTATTTTAAGGCAGATAATACAAGATTATGACTTAATGGGATATGTGAATTCAGCTGGAAGACACCAAAAGGGGCCGCTCTCAAAGACAGACCTGCAAAATGCAGTTCATGCTGGTCAAACTCTGAATTGCTGAGGTGAAATAGTTAACCAAAACCCTATATCCCAGGGGAATATTTGATATTAAAATCATCTATGCACCACACATTAGGAGTTCACAGCTAGTGAAGTTTATACAGCTTTTGAGTTTCAGATCATGTAAACCTTTTGTAAACACCTTCATTGTGCAGATCCCAAGGGCTAGCCAGCTTCCCAATGGTGGGAAGAGGGGTTTCAGATATGAGCTAAGCGGTTTGTAGCGCAATTCTAGCGCAACTCGTTTTTTTAAGGTAATTAGCTTGTGCTCAATGCTGTCATATTCAGAAGTGCAACTGCCTTGCAAAAAAACAGGGCAAGAAAACAAGAGGCCAAGCGTCCCCAGGGTCAGTGCCCACCACAGCCTGGATTATGGCACCAAAGGAATCCTGGGAAGCGTGTATTGATTTGGCCTGACACTTGCTGCCACATTTAGCTTAGCCGCTGCTGACTCGCAAAGGCTTTAAGCAGTTATCTGCCATATTCTCTACTATCTTTAAAGACCACTGAGAAATTACCTCATGCCATAGAAGATTTATCATCACATAATTAGCTTGGAGCACCTAACAGCAGATCTCTTTTGACTGCTAATACAGGCTTAAAGTTCATGTGCAGATGACTATGCTTAATTAACTTGTTAGTATGAGCATGCTGTGATGAAACAGTGGCCTTTATAAACTGCATTTGTTGTACAAATTGTCTTGGGCTGTACTGTGATGTTGGATATCTGCTGGATGCTACAGACAACACTGATGCATCAGTAAAGATGAATAAATTAGACTATGATCTTTCCTTAACGTTAACCAAGTGCTTCTTTCAGTGCATGTATATATCCGTTAACAAGTGTAATAATACTGTAATTGCAATGAGCTGATATTGTATTGCTAAATTAAATATTTTGGCAGAAAATAAATTAAATAGGTCAACAGTGAACATTTTACTGATGTGTTCAATATAAACATTTTGTGACTTGACAGATATGTTAATGAACAACATGTCCTTATTATGTTAATAGGAAACATAATACAGGCCAGATTACTTAAAAAAATATTGATTTTGCCAATCGGTTGTATATAAATGTAATTTCTGGAAACATGGTTGTTGATGGACACTACTGTTGCACAATGCAAGCCAATTAATCTAAAGTAATCTGAAGGATCTTGTGAAACTAAATACAAACTATAATTAGAAAAATTCTCTTTGTTATATTTAATTGAAAGGGGACTTCTAATGTCTTATCACATCTGTTGGTGTATATAATACATTTCCAAACTAATTACAATAGTTTAACATAAAAAGAAAGCTCAACTCAAGGACCACTTACAAGTGTCTTTTGCAATTTCAGCAGCCTCTCATGGTCTTCCTCAGAGTTTCATTTGTGGGTGGCACCCTTGGTCTTTGTCCTGCTGTCCATTGGCTCCTGGTCCATAACTCTGGCCCCTTGCTGTTACATGTTTTAGGTCTTTGGTGATGACAACCGAGCAAACCATGAGATGGAGTTTAACGCTCTAAAGAAGATAGTAAGTGGACCTACAAGGTTTAACTCTTTTTTTGTTAAAGAAAAAAAATGTCTTACTAACTGCAAAAACACTACACTATGACAATATTATATGGTATACACTTTATATTAGTATGTAGTATGTGATTGGGACACAGCTGTAGAGATGTTCTTGATCCATTGCACAAAGCCCAACTGTAGATTGTGTCAGCTATTTTATGTTAGCATATGGCTTGTGCTAATGTTAGTATTTACTCAATGCACATGCCATATGTCTGTGTACCCAAAAGAAGAATTATTGTGTTTAAATTGCATGTGCTGCATCAGATGCACGCCTACCAGCATCTTCAGAACATGAAGCAAATAACTGGATTTACACTGATGAGGGAGATAAAGATGTTATGGCATTTTGTTTTTGTTACAAAACAATAAAGAAACATCCAGGTATGTATCTAGTCTGCCATACAGTAGTGCAGAAAATGGAAACAGAAACTTGTCAGCTCAAGATTATGGGTTGCACAAGCAGCTAGCTTTACAGTCTTGTAACACTGTGTTTGTAATGTTTAGTGAAATGTTGTCCAGTGTCATGAGAAAATTTGACTTCTTACATGCCCCGTGTTCACATTTCTACTCAGCTGTAAACATCTCATCACCCAGTGTTGTTGATCTGCGTGATTCTGGGCAACTATTATGTGCAAAGAGCAACCCTTGGCAAATATTAGACTTGAATCATCCAACACTTTACCCTTTGGAGCCCCCATTGGCTTTAAGTGGCCAAATGCCATCTTATTTTATTTATGTTTTACCCTTTGGTCTGGCACTCTCTTGGAGCAATGGTATAATTCTCACCATGTCATTTTCTCTGCTCTTCAACTGACAGCCAGATCTGATTTCTCTTTTATCGCAATGTTTTCCATTTAATTTAATTCTCAGAGTAGCAGTTGTAAAATCATAAGGCATCTTCTTCTGCATCTCTCTCAGTCAGCTACAAATGTAGTTGTGGGACCACACTGGATGAAATGGGCAAAGACAGCTTCACAGTCGCCAGGGGTGTTATTCTAAGATCAGGCTGGAATCAGAAGTTTTGTCGGTTTCAGTTAACCAGGGCGCTGCTAAATGGCTTAACCCAAGCATCAGTGCACCCAGTGAAGGCTCTGAGATATTGCTGCATGACAGCTAAAGTAGCTGGGTGCATCACGGACATGTACCCAGCCTAAAGAGCCCTCCGGCTCTCTCTTCTTCATGACTGACTTTTAAGTGTTTTATCCCTGGGACACAGCGATAATGTGCATTAAGATCAAGAACACTTATTTCAATTGTGCTGTATGTTTTATTCTGGCCTGCAACTTCGGCAGTGTCTAGACTGTGCCTTGCTGAGAATAGCTCACATGAGAAGATCCAATGACTTTATGCTAACTGTCTTCGCTATTATTTTGTTGCCAAGGATTTTTTTTTATACTTAGTTAAAAAGGCACAAACAAAGCCAAATGATTTAGATGTGAATCTACAGATGTATATAAAAGGCTAAATAATTTGGGTTCTCTAGATTAATCAAACCATGATGCATACTAATTGTAATGAGGGAACATGTCTTCCAGTGGGAAAGTGTAGCTCATCGATGTGTTTTTATAGTTTTGGAGAACACTGGAGCCCTGTGGCACAGATGAATAAGCAGGTAAACAGGTAATAATAATAATAATAATAATAATAATAATAATAATACATTTTATTTAACAGTGCCTTTCTAAGCACTCAAGGTCGCTTTACAGACAATAAAAGACAGATACAGGGAACAAAAAAGCATAAACAGTGCATTTACTAATAAGCAAGCTGGAACAGGTGGGTTTTGAGTCTGGTTTTGAACAGGGGGAGAGAGTTGATACTGCAGAGGTAATGCTGTTAAGCAATGCTGTTGATCCTGAACGACCATATGGAAGAGCTTCTATTACACACATGAAAAGATACTATTTGCATAGGGAAAAAGCATTGCAACATTGCTCATATTATATAACTTCAATCATGATCCTGTAGATCACCATGCAACCACTACAAAGCTACTGCTTCCCTCCCCCTCAGACACTAATGAAGCTGACACAGGTGACATCAATTAAAGTCCATAAGGGTAAGAAGAGGGGGAGAAGTGCAAGGTTGTGTTAAAAATGCTATACAGGCTTTTAGTATATTTTCAAAATGACAACGCAACAATTAGAAACAGACAAATACATCCAAGATAATTTCCAAGTCTTTCTAACAACTGAGTTTGAGGCCCAAAGCCTGAGAGACACCAGATATAAAAGCAGTGGAATACAACACCTGATTATGTGTCAACTGTTCCTACTCTCTGACACAATGAATTTAACCTCATGTAGGAAACGCCATGTATTAATATTCATAGAAAAGCTTGGGGTAAACACGCACGCGCACACACACACACACACACACGAATATGTGTGTGAATATGACCACGCTGTTTAAATTAACACATAAAAACAACACACTCCTACCTGTGATGCAACTAGCCATGTGCAGCCAGTCCCAAAGTATGACCTTTTTTTGTTAGAAGTGAGTTTGGAGACCCTAAGACATTAACACTTCCTGGAAAGCTGTTACTTCCTTGCCAGTTTCATGCCCAGGTGGGTGTGAACAGGACTTCAACCAATCAAGCCATTCCACCCTCCAACCTTGCAGTTCAATGTCATCCTGTTTTATCAGAAAATACATAACAGTATACATGAAATAAAAATGGCTTCTTAGACAGTCTTTACTCTTTCACACAAGGATCTTATGACAGCAATCTGGGATAATCTAATGCATTAGGTATTACACAATATCACATTGTTAAAAATAATTTATTTTAAAAATAACACTTTATTTTCGTTTATGTATCATCCAAAGTGATTTCTGTGTCAGTTGTAGTCCTATTCTTTATTTTTATTCAGCAGTCTAATTTTTCAGCGGCTGTCTCTATTGTGTGATCTGATTCTATTCACTCTAGAAGAATTTTATGAGACAATATGTTGAATTCAGACCTTGCAGTAAATCATTGCATGGGCTCAAATTAACCATAATTAATACATCATATTGTCTTGTATAATGTACAAGAATACATTTCTAGACAGGGAAGATATGTTTAGTACTGTAGATACAGTAAAATATAAATATGTGGTAAATATGTGCTCTTACAGTATGTCAGTGTAGCAAACCATTTTGGTCCAGACTGTAACCATGACATTCATTTATTTCATGTTTTTCTAAGGATTTTTTGTATTAAAGTTGGTGACTGACTTTTCATTTCACACTACCATCTTGTCAAAATGTTGAATTTGTCCAATTATTTGGTTAATGACCATATACTTGCACATCTAATGACATTCCCATCACTCAGATGTACTATAATGCTGATTACAGCAGTGATGCTGTGTGTGTGTGTGTGTGTGTGTGTGTGTGTGTGTGTGTGTACATCATATGGCAAAATGTGGTCCTGGAGACACCTACAGTACTGTAGCAGGAACTACCACAAAGGAGGTTTGAGTACTTTGTCAGGTGTGTATATATAGGTGTGTATATTTGTGTTTATATGCATCTGACTGTTTGTCAGACACATATAAAAGACAAAATATATAAGCAAACATACTTTACGCCCCTGACCCCATTTGGCATTGAGGCATGTGTGATCCCATCACAAGATGTTATAATAACATAACATAACAGGCCAAACCAAGTTAGAGAATGTGGTAAATAATAGCTGCTAAACATCAGCATGTTAGCATTGTGAGCATGTTAGCATGCTGATGTTAGTTAGTATTTAGCACAAATCACCACTGTGCTTGTAAGTACAGCCTCACAGAGCAGCTAGCATGGCTGTAGACTTTTAGTCTTCATACCCAGAAAGGCATCTCACGTTCAAATACATGAGAGACGTTTTAAACTCTAAAAAGCATTTCTTCTCAAACATCCCAGGCTTTGACAGAGTTCACTTTGCGGAAACATTCTACATCTTTGAAAATCAAAAAGTGTCTGTGCTGCCCCTATTCCACCAAGCTAAGGCCTGTGACTTGACAAAGACCTCTGATCCCTCAGCATAACAGAGTATCTGAGCGTTAAGTATAAATAAATCAAAACAAATGAACACAATCAAACTCAGGAGGAACATGTCAACAAACATGATTCTTCATCTGAGCCTGCAGGTCAAATTAAAGCCTGTGTGGCCTTGTTGTACAGTGACCTCTGTCTGTCACGCTGAAGGAGAAACCCTAAATATAACAACAGTACAACGCAACAAAGAAACTCTCCAATCCCCCACGTACCTCCCATGTTCCTAAACACCAGTAGTCAATCAACCCAGACTCAGACTCTTTTTTTTTCAAAAGGAAGTGACTTTCATAAACGAGCAGCTGTATTTTCTATTGTTATATTCTGTTGTGGTTTGGGATCCCAACACTATTAAAGTGGAATCACCTTAACCCAGTTGGACCAGCTTTTGTCATAGCTGAGAGGTTTTCTACAAGAACGATTGGCGGGGTTTTGTATACACTCACGCTCGACTGGTCGCATTATCTTTGCTTCACGTGTTCCCCCCCGAGTTTGTTCAGGGTCTGTAACAAAGAAAGTGGCTTATTATCACCCACCGGAGGAGTTGTCTGCACATGTACGATTCGGTAATTGCTGCCATTTAACAGGCAGACTGAATTGGACTTGACATTGAGCCGTTATGGAAGGAAATTAAATGCTGTTTTTGCAATAATGGGAGTTTGGCAGTGGCCAGAGAATCTCCCCTATAAGGATTGTAAAAAAAAAGAGAGAAGTCAGTTACATCCAAAAAGATGCTGAAGTACTGTGTGATGTTTAAGAGCATATAGATGTGCAATAAACCTGTTTGAAATGTATGAATGGAATGAGTGGAGCTTTTTTCCACTGAATCAGACTGGTTTAAGTTTTTCTTCTGGAAGAGATGTCATTGCTACTCAAACCAGTCGGATACTTGGAACTTCGTTTGTTACAGGCTCAAATAAAATGAATTGGATGAACTGATGCTGTTTAAACATCAATGTGAACTATACGTGGCAGCATTAGTACAATCCTGTCTACATGGCAAGCCCTTCTGGACTTTTCTAAAGGATACACCTGTTGCAAGGAATTGACTTTCATGGCTGTCGTAAAGAAACAAACTAAGAGGTGCGACCATGACCTTACAGCAAAACAAATCAGCATGAGTTCTACATGGAGATGTCGACTGGGTAAACTAGTGTAATTTCCTCAAACAGCAAATTAATGAGCATATACTTCTGCATCCTTACTTTGTTATCAAGTTAGACATTAAATATAAATTACATTTCTTTCAGTGATCCAGATTTTACTTGACAACATGAAAAGCTCTTTTGTGCAACTCAAAAGCAGAGAGAGCTGAAAGAAGAATGCAATATATATATACTGTATGCCATACTGGTAGAAAGCCTGTGGCTCTTAACAAGAATTACAATTGGCTTTTGAAATCATGTGCTGAATATTTGATCCCAGTTTTACTTTTGATACTGGAAGTACATTTTGCTGATAATACGTTCATACTTTTACTTAAATAATGATTTGAATATGTCTTCCACTACTAGTAATGCACAAGATTCACCGATAGGAAGTAATGCTTGATATGTTTTTTCTAGCCTTTTGTTTATCTTTAATACAGTACATTGTCCTTTCTGTGTTTTCTATCTCCCTCTTTCCCCTTTTCTTTCTCCTTTAAAGCACTTGGTAACTTCTATTCATTACAAGTGATGAGTGCTATATAAACACAGAGTACTTGATTTAAATGATGGTAAATCATTTAGTAAAATAAGGTAATGAGAGTATTAAAAATGAATGAAATTAAAGTAACCCCTTGGCTCCCTTTGAAACAATTACCCGGTGGCACTATATTTCACTATATTATATATAGTTACAAACTGATCTTGAGTAGGTTATACATATGCGTTTTAAAGCTCCTTTGAGAACAGCTACACTGAACTGAAATGAGGTGTTACCTACCAACTAGCCAGCAGAATGATGCTAATACAACATGGCAGCTCAGGGCGACTCTATGCTACTTTCTCAGCCTCACCAAGTAATGGGTGACTCAGCACCCCACCTGACATGGGCGGCTCGAGGAACATGGCCACAGAAAAGCAAATAGGGTCAATCCTACATATCTGTTCACTAAAAAGCATGTGACAAATAATAGGCATAACAGATGATTACATTACAGATCATACAGAGAGGCACAGGCCTGTTTGACAGTGTTTGCTTTGGTTGAGACTTCAGTCCCATCAATCTGTACCTTCTGTGGGAGGGATTGTGGTGGTATCTACGTCAACCTTCAACATTCCTTAAAGAGCCTTTTCTTAGCTAACTGACAGATACACTTAATGCACCAGCATCTAAAATATGTATATTTTCTCATACAATCTCAGAACGTCACTTAACATCCACCTGTTAGAGTCTTACTGAGAGTACAGATATCTTTAGCACTTGATGTACAACTTGAAGGTCTTCTGGATGTCTTCGTGCCAGATGTATGCTCGTAGCATCACACAGCTCATTATATATTAATTTGATTAGTACTGTAAGTGCTCCTTTTTTTTGCACCGAGGCAAATGGCAATAGCTTTGAAATCCTAATGAAACCCAGTTTGTTCCTCTCATGTTATATAACTAAGTGTAATCTGGAAGCATTGAATCTATGTGCACATACTGGACAAATAAATGTTCGGCTGATCCATTAAATAACAATATGCAAAGAAAACAACTCAAGACATCAAATCAAGGATAGTCACAATAGTGTCCCTAAATGTCCAATAAATGCTTCAACCAGCTAACCTTATTTTTAGCCTCTCCGGTTACTGCTCACCTGTGGAGACTGTATTATGTCCTGCTGTTCTAAAGTTCTTTGTACAGACACTACTGAGAAAGACAATGCAAAACAACGGATCTAGAAACAGAAGCATAACACTATCTCTGCTGATATAGGATAGACCCCTACACACTGGCAGTCGGTAGGTACTCAGGTACACAGGTGCCAAATGCCATACTTTGGTCTCAATTACTATTACAACTGAACATCTCCCATCAGCAGAGGTGGGCCTCAAGATGCAGCTAAAAGGAGTCTGTTGTACCATTATAGTACTTCCATTAATCTACAATGAATGCTATTATTGTGCTCATCCTCCCAGCCATGCACCGCGATGCCTGTACAGTATAGAATGGATTCCAGTATTTAAAACATAGCCTACTGGTTTGCATGGAAAAATACATTGTGGATCTCTCCTCTGCTGTTTGGATGAGTGGGTTTGATGTCAAACCATGTGTTTGTGTTTTGTAAATCCTCCGAGAAGCCTGGTATTTGTTTTTCACTGACCTGTCGTGGGTCAACTCGTTCACCGAGCAGACTTTTCTTTGTGATTCTGTAATAGTATTCCTCGACCTTTATGCAGGGGCAATTTGCTTTTCCCAAGCTTCTTTCATGACCTTACAGAAAAAGCAGTTTGTTTATATGATTTGGGACTTTACTGGAACCCTGGGGCTGGTAATGCTCTTACACGCCTTACTCCATTTTGCTCTATTTTTTATTGTGGGGATATTGTGTCCACTTGGCTGTATTTAGGTGAACTTGCGATGTTATTTCTCAGCTGCATGTGACAAATGTGGCTTAGGTCTTTATTTTTTTCTTATATTCTCGATTCTATTAAGCGGAGCCTCTAGTTTGGCTGCAGCACAACATATTAACACCCTCTTTTTCATCCGCTTGGTCAGTTTTTCATTGCTGTTGCTTTTTCATGACTTGGTACAGCCCCATTTTTTAATAGACTCACAAAATAGGCCCACTCTGCTTAACAATCATACATGGTTTGTTTAGTTACTTACTTTCGTCCTTGTCTGTCATTATGTTATAGATTTCATGGTTTTAAAGCTTTAGAAGTATCATAGGAACATTTACTAGTCAAAACATGATGTATTAGCGTTCCACCATGTAGATTAGCTTCACCATAAAGCTTACAGTTGAAAATATACACAAACAGAAATTAGGTTTAAGGTTACAAAACATCCTTCCTGCTCAGGTGTGTGGGAGGAAGATGTGTAATAATATACTGACAGAGGTTTTAGCCATTATCCAGGAATAATCAGGTCATAAAGAGAGTCATGTAGAGAGTTTTGAGTCTGTAGTTTAGATCAGTCCCAAACTGATGGTCTTTTTTCTTTGCTGCTTTCTGTGGACCAACTGGATCCTTTAACTTCTCCAAGTCTATACAAAAAGAGGTGGAACCATTCATAGCTTTAATCACTCTAAACATATTGTATGTTTAATTTGAGGGGTCGTAAGTTGAATATTTTTGAAATACTTTCTAAAATACTATCAAATATGTTTAACTTCTGTACTGCATGTTTTTTGTTGTAATGTATAAGGTTTATTATATAAATGTTACAGTAAACCACATCATGTTTATCTGCATGAAATAAAGCTGCACAGAAAGATATGCAAAATAAATCAGAAAAGGGTTTTAATCCTACAAACCCCTGACTCAGCATAAGTCAGAAGGACATACCCGCAAAAAATAATCTCTAATTTTACAAATTGTACACTGTGTGGAAGAACAACCAGACCCCTTGGTTTACAGGAACTTGGGCCAGACGTTGACTCAGCCTGCCCTCTAGTGGTCACCTGGGTTAATTACCTACTGAAGAGATTATACTTGAACCAAGATTTATTGCAGGTGGGTCAGAAAAAGTTATGAGGTGACATATTTTTTTTCTTTTGATTGATTTTTTTTTAATGTTCTTGTTTAAAAGTAGAGCAGAGCTATAAGGACTCACATTGGGACTATAAACTTATTAGATGTAATCATTTACACAACAGTTCTTTATTTCTGCTGTAAAATTGTTATAACAGTCTCAATTTCATCATGGTTATTAATTAAAGTAATGTTATTGACTTTGGACCAAACAAAGCACAAAAGTGTAAAAGCTAACATGAAGGCCAGCCAGATAGCTTTTACCCTTTTCTGTAGTGTAACATCCATAAAAAAAACAGCACATTCTTTACACAATAGCTCAGTGTGTGTGTGTGTGTGTGTATACTGTAGCAAGAGATATTATTCTTCCACTTTTCCCATGGAAGTTCTAATTGTGTTTGAGCAGCCAGGTTGGTGCAGGGACTCCCGTTTGGATAAAGTAGTTCCACCACCAGGGCTTCTCTACTCTCTGCTCGCGGTTGTTGCTCAAACTGGCCACCAGGGTGTAGCGCTCGTACTGATTATAAGGGTCAAAGCGGTCATAGGTGCCAATAGACGGGATGGTGTTATCCTCCTCTTGCAGGTCAGGCTCTGGCGCAGCTTTCTGCAACACAAAGTCCACCCGGCCTGCTGTTTGCATGCGAGGAGGCAGGTGTACTTTCTTCATAGCTCTGGCGTAGCCCGGGGCCGAGGCGCTCACAACATAGATGCCAGGGGTGAGGAGGCGCCAGTACTCTCCGTTTTCAGCTGGGCAGGGAGAAGGAGGCTGAGTGTTTGGACATGTAATTTACATACTTATATTTGAGTAGGACTGTGTTTTTCTGAAAGACAACTCCACAAGTGTTACACTGTACTTATCAGGGTGAAAGCCCATGCTATAAACTGGGGACTTGGAATTTAAGTGTATAGAAGGCAGGAGAATCTAATGCAGCATTGGTTTAAAAAAGGATGGATGGTAGAGATGGGAAAGATTGCAACTTGCAAATGTTCATGTCATTGGACAAGTTGTGGATCCACTGTGTGGATTAAAAATACTGTGCATTGAGAATATAACACTGTATTCATTAAATGTTGGTTTCATGATGTTGGATGACAGACTTTGGTTAAAGCGAGTTATTCCCATTTGCTTGGACTCTCTGTACTTCCAGTCGGATATATTGAAGCCTTTATAAAAATCGGAGGTTCTAATTGTGATAGTGATTTTGATGTTGACATGAATACATTTTCACTAGTTAGAAACTGTTACAGTACACTGTTGCAAAGTCAAAATTTGTCACATTGGCCAAAAACATGGACAAGGAAAGAAATCTAAGTTCATAGATTTGGCTAATTCATCTGCGGGAAATGGTGCATCTTCTCAGCAGCTAAGATTTATTACCTGTGGTCACATCGTGCTGTATTCGTCTGACTGATATTCGTGCACCTTTGACTGCATTTCCCTCCTCGTCTTTTACAACTCCTTTGATACCTAGATGGGCCTGAGGATCAACACATGACAAGACACACTTAACTTTAAATGTAAGTTTACTTAAATAATGACAGTGGATAAGTCATCATCCCCTCATGCAGCCAAGCTTAGGGATGCACCGATCTGATACGGTGGATTGGTGTTGGCCTCGATATTGACCTTATCAACATCACTCTCTGCTTAACTCCTTGTTCACAATACTCCCTGTTTAGCTATATTTACCAGCAGTTATTATTAGGGGTGGGAATCATCAGATGGCTCCCAATACGATATCAGCACAGTACTTATACCACGATATGATATTATTGTAATATTCTGCGATATATTGCAATTTATAACCTTTTTTCCAACTTAAATTTTTTTCCAATTTCAAATGATGGCCCCAAAAGGAAACATTGTCAACATCTGTTTTATTTGTTTGTTCATATAACTTTAATTTTATTGCTTTAAAATGGGATTGTAAAGCAGACAAACTGACCACCACATATATAATAAAAAATACTTGGCGCCTGTGTATCGATATAGTATTGCCAGTGAAAATATCGCCCCCCTAGTTATTGTTCTGTTATTCAAACTGCAGTCTCACAGCAGAAGTACCATTGTTGGGAGCTAATATCACTACATAAATAGTAACTCCTAGCCTCCGCTTACACTGTAGTTAAGTAATAGTTCGTAGTTACGTGATGTGTTTTAAAACTGGGGATTGGATCAGTGCATCCTTAGGCCAAACACTGCAATATCAACAAAAATAAGAAACCAGCAAACATAACCATAATCATGTTCTTACCGCTTCCATAAATGTGATTAAGGCCTCCTGGTTTTCATGCCAGCCGAGAAACAGTTCCTCTTCAGAGGGGAATTTATCACAACCCAGCTCCACAGTCACCTCAAAACAGTTAGTGTGAAGATAGTTGAAGTCTTGCATGCCTGACCAGAGACGAAAACAAAACAGTTTTACCCAGAAGTCAATGAGAAACCGTGCTAACCTTCCCCCTACACCTCTCAGCTGCCCTGATTTTCTATTATAAGCGGTCTGACAGCGGCCTCTAGTGGCTCCATTTCACATTTCAGACATCACCACTGGAACACTGTTACTGAGGAATGATGTTCCCTTTATCAACTCACCACCTGCCATGCTGGACCACTGTGCTCCGTTAATGGTTCCTTTGTGACTGATACCACGAGATGATCCACACTGGGCATTTTCATTGGACATGGTCTCATGGGCATTTGCATATGTTCTTGCAAGAAGCTTAAATACCTGAGGTAAGGAAAAATCTGAGGGTTATTTTTCTCTTCTTTAAGTTTATTACAGACAATGAGAAGGTCAAACATTAATGAACATTAAGTTTTTAAATATGTCAAAAATTGAGGACGCATGCATGTCAAAGCGCCATATTCCCTTTCATAGGATTTTTTATCAGTTATTATTTATTAAAGGTTATCAAAATAAAGTCATATATGTCATGTTTTTCTTATTTAGTGGATTTAATGCACTTTTGACTGTGATGTGTTTCAAGGAACCCGTTCACCTTGTCGTCGGGCGTTGGGGAGAACATGTTGCGCTCCTGCGGGTGTTTGGACAGATCGTAGGGGTAGGACACCAGCAGGTCCCCACCATGGAAGTTAGCGGAGAGCACGAACGGGATGGAGCGGATCCATTTCATGACACCGTAAGTCTCTGGTGCAACCTGGATTGCAGCATTAAGACTTATTCGGACCAAGAAATGAAACAAATCAGATTTATTCAATCAAAAGCGGTAGAGCCGTTCCTCAGCAATGTCACCCTTTAAGTCTAAAACCTCATTCACTGACATGACATGTATGGGAAAGGATTCATACTGTACCTTACCAAACCAGTAATAGTCTGGGATTGGGACGTGGTCGGTGCGGTAGCCCTTCTGTTTGCGTCGACTGTAGACTATGGATGTCAGATCCGGGAAGTTCCTGTTCAGGTCGATGTTCTGAGCATTGTTACGGCCGATGTGGGAAGAATCGGATCTGGGACCCTGTGGTAGTCACAAATTTCAGAAAATTAGACAATGATAAATACTATTCATTTAAGTACTGATGATTGTGTTAATGATAAAGTGAATATCTGGATTTCAGTATAATGCATACAGTAACAGCAGTAATTGTTGCAGTTGCAGCTCCCACACACTGCCTCGCCTACTGCTGGTATTTTTATTCATGACACTTCAGGATACAAGAAAATTATCTGGACAACAATCCCAACAGTTCCATAAATATATGCATAAAATGCTGGGTAAATTATCCAATCACCAATCATGTTTTTTACACAAACAGGCATGTTCTTTGAATGCTTGTGTTATTATGTCCATATATTTTATTCTTCTCATTCTTTGGATAGTGCGAATAAAAGAAAATTATATACATTTATTTATTTATACATTACAGATAGTGGTCCTTTCTACTTATTGAGCTGATTTTTTTTACTTTATTATTTGACTTCTGGAGAGTTTGGGAATGTTATATGGATGTTGTTGCTCTGTTATGTTATGATTGTTTTGACTATAAACAGAGAAAATATTCATTGCAAGCCCAAGACCCCAATGTGAAATAAAAATTAAAGTTAAAATTGCTTGTTTTTTTGTCCAAACAACAGTCCAAAACACAATAAAGAAACAGGAAACAGATAATATTTTGCATTTTTGCTTTGACTGTCGATGAATAATCTGTGGAATGTTTGATTTATTGACTAACCATTCAAGCCCCAGGGTAGACAGATGCTATAACAAAGCAAAGTGTTCTGTAAATGTGTGTAAAGGCATGCTTCCTGTTTTGGAAATGCCCTGCACTCATGCTACAAGGTATTTAAATATCTTACAAGCTCAAGTCTGTTTTGGATGTTGTTTAACTGTAACATTTAATGTGTAGATTGTTAGGATGTTTGGTTGGTTTTCCAAATGTGTTACAAAACAAAATGGCTCAAACTAAACAGCAATGAATGCATGTAACCGTGGAGAACTGACCGCCTGCTCATCATCACTGTAGTTATTGTCCTGGAGTCCAGAAACAGCCATCTCGTATCCGTCAGGGTTCATGGAGGGCAGAATATGGATGCGGGTGGTGTTGATGAGGGTCTGAATGCGCTCGTTCCCCAGAAGATACTCTGAGCACAGGTACTGAGCCAAATAGATGAGAAGCTGGCGGCCCAGGATTTCATTTCCATGCATGTTGCCGATGTACTTTATCTCTGGCTCGACTACACAGGGTCACATTTACAGTAACTGGTCTAACTTCCTTGATAATGAAAAAGAATGCAAACTATGTATTGACTTTGACGAGCTTTACTTACGCAGTTCATGTTGGCCAGGGTTGTCTGAGAACTCGATCACAAGCAGCTCCCTGCCCTCTATGCTGCGGCCGATGCTGTAGGTTTTGGCTATATGGGAGCATTGTTCCTCAGTTTTCTTCAGGGTACTGATCATCTGAGCGTTAGAGTGATAGGTGAACTGTATCGTGATGGCGGGCTCCTCAGGAGGAATTTCCATGCTGTCAACAGCCTCTACAACCTGCTCTGCTGTACAGAAAACCATAGCATATTCTTGTCAGTTTGATCAATGTGCTTTTAGATCTAATAGTGACTGGCCCCATTTTACATCTATCAAACAAAAATTCTGTTTACATTCTTGTACGGCTGCCAGGCTATAAATAGATTGCATGAAGAGTCTGGTATTTCCAGCAGAAACCAAACAGAGTGTGGAAAGTTGATTTTTGGCCAAATGCCAAATGCGCTTATTTCAGCAAGCACGTTAAACTGGCAAACAGTCTGCCTTTATTTTTGTATTCACACTTAGCAGAAACCAATATTAGCAAAGCCACATGGAACACATTAAAGCTTCGTGCTGCCAGATTCAAATGACCTAGAAGACTATCTGTCAAACCTGTCACTACTGGTTTAAATGCATGACTTCTTCATCGTATAGATCTCCGAGACATATTGAATCTAAGGGATAACATGTTAAAAATACATTTCCATAAAGTGAGGCTAAATATTATAAAACACCCACTTTTCACTAACATGCCTTTTGCTACATACTGTACACACTGTGAAAGATTAGTGAGTGAAGAGCTTAAAGTCACATCAGTTTGAAATTAATGAAAATATATAATATAATAATATATAATAATTACACAGGTCTAACCTGCTGCCAGACATCTGAACTAAATACTAAATGACTGAAAAACGTTTTCCACTACAGTAAAAAGTAAGACATTTTCATATAGTAGTTCTTGTTAAGACGGAGTAGTTCATTTTATTGGTTGACTTTAAGACTCTTACCATGTACGCAGTTTACCATACACAAATGCTAAAATGTTAGACTAAATGCTCAAATCAGTTCCTTCTGCCCTGCCTAGGTTCCTGCTGTAATGCTCACATATGGTTCACACATGATTTCTGCTCTTAGTTACAGCAGAGTATCTTTTTTTATCTTTAGATTGTTTTTGACTTTTAGAATTTACAGTTAAGACGATGCTTGCCTTCCTGTGGTGCATTAAGGCACTGTTTATATGGATCGGCCGCTAATAAAAACACATGACAATAGCCACAGGACCCAGTGTAAGTAGAGTTTATGTGGGGAAATAAAGTGTTCAAGCTGGACTTTATTTGGAGGTGAGCCGCATGAGCATGTGTGCGAACCAGATGCCGGCTGTATTAAAACTCAAAAGGACTATTCTTGTGTTTCTCTTGCAAATGAAAACAAAAAGTTCAAATAACAATACTAACAAGGATATAATTAGCCATAGCCAAAGCTAAGGTTGGGTTACTAAGGTCACAATCCCAATATTATACTTTATTCTCACCTCTGAGGCCCTCCAGTGGGTCATAACATCCCTCTTGGTCACTGACAAAGAAGCGATCACAGTCCAGGAAGTAGGGCCAAGCCATCTCTATGGCCTCAAAGGAGTGACTGCATCTTTTCTGCACCGTCTCACAGGTGGTGCGACAGGGCTTCAGCACTTTCTCCTTCTCACATCTCGGGGCCAACACAGAGCAACCTAGCATGCGGATTTCTGGGTTGCACTCTCCCCCGAGTAGAGATTCAACCACACTCATCAGGAGGTACTCGGCGCCGGCCTCGGCATCTTCACGGTTCTTGTGGCCGAGGATGTTTGGGAACATGGTCTGAGTGTAGGACATGTCATCGCAGTAGGACAGTAATACATCTGTGCATTTGGCTGAGGTAGAAAAACAGGAATTCAGATAGTTAAAAAGGGCAGAAAACAATCAGTAACAGCCAATAGTAATATAACTTTCTGGATCTAATTTCGAGGGATCCAGACATGTATCTCCATCTGTGTTACACACCTAATGATGAGTCTCACTGTGCTGTCTTCAATCATCTAGCCCCAAATATTTCTATTATCTCTGGAAATTAGTATTTGAATATTTTATACTGCCATTGATCATCTAAAAATACACATGATGGTCTTATGGCTTTCGGGCGAGATTCTAGTAAGACTACGCCTTGTGTGACTTATGATCTCATCTTTTGGTGAAAACACTGACTCAGAGGGATGTAACTGTACAAACACTTGACCTGGCAGAGAGATTTGGAGCCTGGTCATTCTCTGGTGTGAAGTATGTGGTTTTAGACTCAAAACGTCAAAGAAAAGCTCTCGTTTACAGATGATCAGCTGCTACATCATGCCTCATGTTGCTGGATGATAAACAGCTCATACAAGACATCGCTCTTTCTCCGAGCCCAAGGGTACTCACGTTTTTCTTCCACTTTTGGCTTGCACAGTCCTGCAAGACACATTAGCATGTCATCAGCTGACAGTAGATGGCAGAGTGGTCTCTGCAAATGCCTCAATGTGATCTACAAAATACTCTGCTTGATCTACCTCTGTTATGCTTCAGCAGCTTTCTGCAGTGAATGTCTGTCTACAAAAGTATCATTAAGTCACTATAAGTTCAACATATTTTACAAGATTATAAATCTTAATCATTAAGGTTAAAAAGCATGCTTTCATCTGGAATATTAATACCATTTGACAAGCTATAGGCCAATGTCTAATCATATTCATCATTTTCTAGCTAAAACGTTACTTACAAGTAGTTTTCACAAGTTTTACTGTACGAAAGTACAGCTTCTGGGTCTAGAAAACTGTCTTGAGTGAAACGTGAAAATATGTCCAAATCATGCAACAGTTTCCGGATGCACGTAGTCTAATAAAGTATGTCATCATCACATAAAGCTCAGTAACTTTACCTCGAAATCCTGGGTCACACTGTGGAGGAGCACACGACACAAGGACAGACAACTGCAGCAGGATCAGCAGCATCACGCTCATTTTCCGTTGATATTTTCGATGTGGCACCTCGGACGGTCTGTGCGTCAATTTACCAAAGTCTGCACAAATTCCCCCTGAACTTCACCCGCTTTATTACACGTATTACGGTCAGATATCAAATTACAGATGAAGTGGCTCTGAGGTGAAGTAGGGACATGTGAATGAAAATGACAACGTAGATTTTGCAAATATGGCGTATATTTATTTACCAGTGCCTGTGTTTACGGAGATTTCAGTTCATTAAAACGGGAGCATGAAGGCACTATTAAGTTTAGCAGCTGACTGCTTCAGGAGAGATTTTCCCTCTACCATTAAAATTATGGAGTGTTCCCTTGAATATATTAATTTAATATGTTTTACCTGGTTTAGTTCAGCGTCGTCCTTCTGTCGTGTTTGGCTAATAATTCGTACAGGTCCTCAGTTGGCGGGAGAAAAATGGCTGTCATTAAAGATGCCTGTTGGGGTCACTTACATTACATAATATTAGAAGTATTACATTGATATTAGCATTTATGTTGTGCCTATTTTAAATATCATCATAATTTTAAAAATTACATATATTTAGACCTTTATTAGCCTAACATTAACTCTGGCCTAACTTTTACAAATAATGATGTCTAAGCTAGCAGCTAAGATACTTTTATTAGGCTAGTTTTTTATAAATTAGCTTGATAAATGATAAAGACTACACAATAACTTACTTATAACTCATGTATCATGGATTATACCCTACTAGCAGGGTATTATCCTAAACCAGAAATAGAAAGCTATATAGCTATATATATAAGAGCTATATAGGCCTACTAAATTTAGGTTTAACCTTAAACAGCTCCTATTTAACGTAGCCTACTTTTTCTTTTTTTCTTTACCACATCAAATTTTGGTTCCATACAAATCAACGTTTACATCCTGATGTGTAGCTGTAACATAGCTACATATCAGCGAAGAAGAAGAGCAGCTGCAGTCTGTGAAAATGTTGGATTTATATAGACAAACATTTAATAATTCACAGGCGCCGGGATAGCTCAGTTAGTAGGACCGGGGACCCATATACAGTATAGAGGCGGTTTACTCCTCGACACAGTGGGCCTGGGTTTGATTCTGACCTGCGGCCTTTTGCTTCATGTCATTCCCCCTCTCTCTCCCTTTTCATGTCTTCAGCTGTCCTGTCAATAAAGGCCTAAAAATTCCCCCCCAAAAATTAATAATCCAGGCAGAAATCAGACATCTGTGTGGTATTATGGAACCAAATAACATGTAACTAATGTTCAAATGGGGCTACAGAGAAGCTCCTAGGCTATAGGCTGGATTCTATTGGCTTCTTTTTCTTTGCCCAAAGATATCTGCCTGATTTTTGATTAAACCTAATGCCATAGTCACTGGTTTCAGAAAGGGCCTTTTTTTAAATTATTAAGTCTGGAATCTTTTGGGTCGATCGTTACCATTAAACCCCTACCTAGCAATCAGGGAAAAAAAATCATTTAAGCCTAAAGAGGTATCCTTAATGGAAGGACAATGATTCTCAAAATTAGGCTACTACTAAGATAGTCATGATGACACTATCAAGACCTTTGATTGTCTCAAAAGAAGGTTCAGACTCGGCTGAGCTGATTGCAACCTGACTGCATTTCTATCCATTTAACTCAATTAAGTCAAGTGAGCAACTTTACATCCTATTTTGATGTGCCAGGAGGTTATCACACAAATTGTTTTTGGTGATGGCTACCTACGTTGAGCTGTATTACCTTGAGTTTGTTTTACTCATCTAAGTAATTATAGGTTTGTCTCTCCTTCAAGCTGCGCTGATCTGAATTAGTATAATAGGGAAGCAGGATTTTTTTTGAGGGGTCAGTATTGGGACCAAAACTATTTATCCTATATAGAAACGACATATGTAAACTACTGAAATTTGTATTATTTGCAGATGAAACAAACATCTTTGGTTCTGGTAAGAATTTACAGCAACTCCTGGACTTAACCACTTGTTTGTTTGTTTGTTTGTTTGTTTGTTTGTTTCACATGTCATCATAGTATATTTAAACACAATTTCATGAGGTACAATGACCATATACAGGCCGCATGAAATGGGGAACCCCAAATAAGATACTCAAAGCTTTTCGGAGGTGGCCTGAGACCAATAAACATACAACATATAACATACCAACCAAAAACTCACTTTACCATGGACACAATAAAGATTTTTACAGAAAATAAATGTATATATACATATGTACTGTACATATATACTGTACATACATACACATACATGCATACATATACACATACACATGCACACATACATAAAAAAATAAAATAATAAACAAACAAAACAACAGATAAACAATTCCAGCACAAGTCTTCAGAATATAGAAAAATAAAACAGTGGTTTGACACCAATAAGTTATCATTAAATGTGACTAAAACCAAATTCATGATATTTAGCAATTGTAAATCAATCAATCAAGTTCAGTTACAGATAGAAGGTGTCAATACAGTAAATGAAATGAAATTCCTTGGAGTGATTATAGATGATAAGATTTATAGAT
Source organism: Etheostoma perlongum (assembly GCA_026937815.1). Classification (NCBI taxonomy): domain Eukaryota; kingdom Metazoa; phylum Chordata; class Actinopteri; order Perciformes; family Percidae; genus Etheostoma; species Etheostoma perlongum. The sequence continues at coordinate 6,514,554 of CM049389.1, forward strand.
ACACTCTATATAAAATATATCCAAACAAAACTGTCTAAAAGTATTTCAGTCTTGACTAAAGCAAAGCACTTTCTAGACTACAAATCACTCCACATGTTGTATTGTTCAATGGTGTTACCATATTTAAATTACTGCGTAGAAGTGTAAGGAAACACATATCAAAATTCATTGGAATCATTAATTTTACTTCAAAAAGAGCAATAAGAATAACACTGGATAGTTGGAACACACCAATTTATTATTTTCAGTCTATAGCATTAAAATGACTTGATAGTCGAATTTCAAACAGCATATGTTATGCTGTACATGTAATTGTTTAAATAATGAATTTAAACAATTAATAACCTGGGCTTATATTGAATAATTTGTAGTATGTGTATGTGTATAAATATTGTTGTGTATGGGTAAATAAATGAATGTGAATGGAACTTTTGAGTATATATTTTCATAGATTACAGATTTATTATTATTATTGGGGCGGCTGTGGCTCAGTGGTAGAGCGGTTGCCTACCAATTGGAAGGTTGGTGGTTCAATCCCCGGCCCTGCAGTCCCATGTCGAAGTGTCCTTGGGCAAGACACTGAACCCTGAGTTGCCCCTGATGCTGTGTCATCGGAGTGTGAATGTGTGTGCATGTTTATCTGATGAGCAGATGGCACCTTGTACGGCAGCCTCGGCCACAGTGTATGAATGCGTGTGAATGGTGAATGGTTCCTGTACTATGTAAAAGCGCTTTTAGTAGTCATTCAGACTAGAAAAGCGCTATATACATACAGCACATTTACATTTACATTTACATTATCTCTGTAGACTTAATATTTTGTAGCTAGTGTATTTAATAGGGTAGAAAGGGTAGAAAGGGGTTGGAGTACATACGTTTTACTTCTTCCTATTCCTTTTTGCATGTGTATACAGAGTTTTTTAAGTACTGGAAATAATTAATAAAAAATAAAAAAGTAGAGTTTTATTTTGTTGTTTAACTGTTTTTTTATTACTATTTTTTCAGATGTTTTATTTTATTTACATGTTCAAAATAAAGATATCAATCAATCAATCAATCAGGACCCCGGCGTGAGTATCTTAAGAGGGAGCTCTCACTGTAATAAGTCGAGTGACTTGAGAGTGGTGCGAGCGAGAGTACGCTGAAGTAGAAATACTACTATAGGCTGTCTGAAATCTGGAATATGAATTAGATCCTTAACATATTATTATGCAGATTTAAAAAAAATTTGTAAGACATCTACTTCCTCATCAACACATGTAATGTGTCAGAGAAGTAAGTCACCACTGTTTGATTGCCTTTCTTGGTTGAGGTGTTCACTATCGATGCAGCAGGCTACCTGCAGACTGGGTTTTGTTGCTAAATGGTCCTTAATCATAAGTTCAAAACTAGTGTCAGGTTCGACAGGGTTGACAGTCCTAAACTTGAGCAGCAGATGTGAAACAGATTTTTCTATGCATACATTTTACATTTGAGCAGTTTTAATCATCAGTTTTTCCTAGAGCAGTTTCTGGTGATTGGGGTTAATTACATGATGTGTTAAAATAGCTGAACCCCTGGCTTCAGTATGCCCGTGAGCTGTGGTTGAGGATAAATCCTTGGCAAAATGATCTTTGACCTTTTTCTTGAGCTCTTTAATTACACTTGGCAATATAGCGGCTGCAACAAAGAACATTAACACCATATTATCATCTATGATATAATTAGGGCCATGAGGATGATGGAAACAAAACAATGTGATGGAGAAACCGGTGACTGGTTGGTGGTAAACAAGGAACCAAAAGAGCTTTATTTGACAATAACAAATTATATTTCTTTTCAAGTATACCTGTATCCATCAATTTGGAATATTAAATACATACAGTAAGTTGTCTAAAATCCTCATCTATCGTTAAGTCCTACTATTTGTCATTTAGTAAGACTAAACTGTACTGCTTGAATTTAATTTTTAAACGTACTAATTAAATCAAAGCTCATTATCTCGATCAAATAACATTACTGTGAAAACATTAATATTTCTAATAGCTTTTTAATTGACAGCTTTTATTGCACATATTCCACTAATAGCTAATCACACTGCCAAAGAACAGCAAGTGGCTTACAGGAGGGAAAATACATGTGCATAAAGTACATCCAAAGAAACAGATTTTTAATAATAAAGCAGCTATTCTGGTTTAAGTCACTGAAAAAGTCACATATTAAAATCTGGCACAAACACAAAACGGTGTGTTTAAAGCACTTTGAAAGCATTCCTATGCTACATCACAATGCTCCCCTTTCATCTAGACAAAAAGTTCCTGTACAGTGCAAAATATATAATAACATCATGTAAATATCCATAGAAACATTTGTACATAAACAGTTGGACATACTATGCATGTCAGTCAAAAGTGGATTATCTCTAGTACATTCAGTCACAAACTCACACTTTAAGGGTTACATTCTATGTTTTTCTTTTTATCAACAAATCCCCATAAAGAGCCAATAAAGAACCACAGCAATAATGAATTGATCCGACTAACAAGTGTTATCCCTGCCTCCTGGACGTGTGAGTATGCTAGTTTAATTTCCAAGAGAGTTATATTTAATTAAATGAAACACGTCCAAACTAAGATGCTTTGCAGACCAGGTGGCGTAGGAAGTTGAAGCATGGTGAAACAACCACTGGTACTTACTGCTTACTCACTGGTCTTTGTTCGTCAGTTATAAAAAACTCATCAGCATATCAATAAGCCATGCTGTTGCACTGGGTGAGATGGTTCTTCACTTCCACAAACCAGGGCACTGTTTTTATTTTCGGTCAAACTGCTGTCGTAAATACTTCCCAGTGCATCAAATCTCTATAAATCTGCAGCTGAAAATGGTTCCCAAACCATTTTTATCCAGTTTGAACAATGTTCTCTAAAAACTACAGTGCCCTGTGCCTGATTCAATAAATTATGAAACCTGTTTTAAAATTGAAAGTATATATATTAATGACCTGTTTTTTGAGATCATCACACATCATTGTGTCCTAGTAATAGAGATGCATCCCGTACGTTAAAAGCACAATGTTTGATTGACGGTTTGATTTGACAGAAGACGTGTGTTGCATGTCATACCTCTCAAATAAAGGCAAAAGTGCCATAAACTAAAAATTAAAAATGGCTCTGAAAAAATGTAACTCCTTGTTGATTTTGGTCTTCACATGGCCCTTGTTGACGGTAATAAAAATATAGTTATCACCAGTCGTAGCATTTAATATCATAGTGTGATTGTTATTTGCCTTTGGCTCCTGTAACTATAGTAGCTCTGAGAGAATTAGACAGAGTGCATCAATATTCAGTGACTGACACAGCAAAGTAGTCTAACATGGTAAACATAGAACATAGCAATAATGTGCAGCAGTTTGGTCTCCACACCTAAGAATACATTATCCAGACAAGAGCAACATAGTCTTTACTCTTTTCATATGTTCACTCCAGCACCTATTGACCTTTAGCTTCTTGCTTTTTTCCCTGCGTTTTGTGGCAGAGGACATGTGGATTTGCCAAAATCATTACAAAGTGGTTGGTACAGTACAAAAGGCCACTTTATACATGTTGCTCAAAGAGAACCAGTGGTGGGGTGTGTGTGCCTCTGTGTGGTTTAGTGAGTTTTGCTGCCACTGATGAATCACAGCTGTCTTTTTTTACCAATACTTTCTGAGACCGTCTCCACATCATCTCCGCCGCTCCCTACCTGTTTTCCACTCCGCCACCTTCATCCTCCCCCTCATTACTGTCTTCTCAATCTTCTCCACCCACTATTTTCCTTATTTTTGCTCTCTCTCTTCGCCCCCCACCCACAATCTGTCCCCTCCTCGGCTCTCTTTTCCCTTTCCTCACAGCATCCTGTTTCTCTCCTCATTCGTTTCCTCCACACAACTTCTTCCAAGAGACAACCTTTATCTTTGGCCTGTAGTGTGTATCTGTCATGTCCACGTCTGCCATTAGCTGATCCTCTGGAGACAGTAGTCATTCTCTGTGTCTACAGAGCTGTTGTGGCCGGATGAGGGGTAGAGGTCGCGACGGAGTAGCCTGTTGACGACAGTAACCAGCACTTTCTTGTACTGCTGACGTAGGAGGGAATAGGCAAAGGGGTCAGATGCAGCCTTGCTGTATGTCAAGCACTTACTGATGATCCCCCAGCGGCGGTTGATGTCCACAAAGGGCAGAAGCTCGGCCAACCTGAATGCAGCAGCAGAAACATAATTAAACAAAGTACATTTTGGCCAGAGCTCTTTTTATCCTTGTTTTTTAAATGCTAAAAGTAGATTAGGTAAGACTGAACCTATGGAGCCCTTAACACATTAGGGACTGTATGAAAATTGAGAGGTCAAAATGGAGGTTTTTCCACAAAGTTGTTGCCTGTGCCTTCAATCAATCACTGACAGGACATAATTGTTCAGGAACGCTTGGTAAACAGGACTCTATGTTCACCATCATTTCTTATGTGCAATGTTATGCATTTCTGTGGATTTTGTGAAATGTTTTGCTCCAACATTCTGACATGAATTTTCCACGTCACAATAAAACCTGATCACAACACAGAAAAAGTGAAGAGGTTTAATGCATGTCAGCATTGCCCAGCAGCTTAAAACTGCCAATATGTATCATTAGCTTTCACAAGGAGGTGCAGGGGAGCTTTTTCTTTTTTCTGGGATAGCATTGCAAATCTTCCATAGAGTTTAGACAGAGCACACATTATATGTATATGAAGGGTATATGTATGTATACACAATATACAAAGGGAATCTGTATAACAATGTGCATTGTATCTTTCTTTGATTTACTTTACAGATTTATAACAATTCAACACTGTTTCATATTGTATATATACCTATATATTTAGGTATGTATATATATATACTGACTGTATATATATTTTGTATATATATATATATATACATGTATATGTATACGTTTAGTTTTTTTAATACCACTGGGGAGTGCTTTGTCTTTTTAAAAATTGAACCATAGGGTTCAGCCCCTCTACACACTCCACTATTTTCCATACAGTACCGTACTGTAATCAAAGCATAAGGTTACCACAAAGAGTGAAGAATATTCCCCTTTTAATCACTAAATGATGTGTATAAATGCTTATTTAAAAGCAGAACAGATACACAAGTAGGAATTATTATAATTAGAAGCTTCACTTTGCCAGTGGTTAAGCATACTTCAACATCTCAGACACTTTTTCATTGTCAATATGTCCTCCCTCTTGTCTCCCATATGTGCATTCACCACAAATGTCCAACTGATGGATCATCTTCACCACATCTGGCTCACAACTGGCTTGTGGGCGCCTGAAGCATTTCCTCTTTTCTCTGGAAGCCACTTTTTGTTTTCTGTACTGTCTTACACTGTAGTGTGTGTGTTTGGGAGGAAGCAGCTGGGTGATACAGTTGACTAATGAGCCACGTTATGGTTCAGAGAAGCTATGTAGTGTCACTGTGCACTTCAAGTATTGAACTGTGTCTAATGTAAACTACTGGTGTGACAGATGTATATCTTCTAAAAGACAACAACAACAACAATGAGTCTGGATGCAGATATGAGTTTTATATATTAATGTTATGAGTCCTTTAGTATTTTACATTGCACAGGAGTTTGGAGTAAAGTAAATGATTTGTGGGTTACTATACATTTGACTTACCTTGTAATTACATAAGGAGCAAAGCAGATGATGAATGAGCCGATGAAGATGCTGATCTTCTTTGTGGCTCTCTGCTTTCTCCTCTTTTGCTCTGCTAAACATCTTTGTTTCACGCTGAAAACAGTAAAAGACTTTTAGACTCCGAATTCTAAATTGAAAGGCCTATGAGAAAACATGTGTAGCCTATACACTAATGAGGAATGCATTAGGTGAACTACCTTGGGTGAATGTCGACCAGTAGGAAAAGAGTCTGCATGGTGATAATGTCGATCCTCTTGCAGTGAAACCTGGCGACTTTCAACACCTTTAAGTAGGTGAAACACAATATGAGCAGGGAGAGCATGAAACTGGTGGCGTGGAAAACAACAGTGAAGATTGTAAACTTAATCCTGTCGCTGCCTTCCCCGCTCGGCTGCAAGGTGCAGGACGCGTAAACGTGGTTGTAGTCGACCCAGGAGAAGAGCAGCGCCGTCAAGGAGAAGGTGAAGGAGTGCAGCCAGGAGTAACACACCATGATCAGCGCGTCCTTGTAGCGCATTTTAGTGGAGTAGCTGAGCGGGAAGACCACCGCAATCCAGCGGTCTATGCTGAGAGCTGCCATGCTCAACATGGTGTTGGCGGTCAGAAAAGTCTCCAGAAAGCTCACCGTGTGGCAAATGCAATCCCCAAAAGGCTGCTGGTCCCTGATAATTCCCACCAAAGTGGCCGGCATGTTCAACACAGTGATGAGGATGTTGCAGAAGGACAAGTTCATGGTGAAAACACCGGGCACCTGGCGGCGTATCTCGGTGCTGTGGATGAAACATAGCAGCACCAACAAGTTGGACAACAGCGAGACGACCGCGACCACGATGATGAACAAAGCGAAGAGAATTTCAGCAAAGTCCATGTCTCACTCCAGAAAGTCCGCCCTCGGGTTACCTGCGCCTGTTGTCGGTAATAAGCACTTACAGTCAACCATGGTCAACCGTCGCTCATCTCAGCAGCTCCCACAAAATCCTATTCATTAAATCCTAGGCTGTCCGCGCGCGGCCGTCCTCTCCAACTTCCACGAGCACTGTCCAGCGTGCTGAACCGAGCCGCCACCACCATCTCTCTCTCCCCAAACGCGTCGATTATTTCCAGTTAACACCCGACAGGTGCAGGTGTAAAGCGGGGCGTGTGTGGTGTGAAGGCGGCCCACTCATTAGACACATCTGGTAGGGGCTGAGGAGGACCAGCATGCCTATCGAATTGAATGATCGTTTTTACATATCAAGTCAAGTTAATTTATTTATAGAGCTCATTTAAAACCAACCTAGGCTGTGCTGTACAAAGTTATATTCTATTATAAAAACAAATGAAGACAATAAAAAGATGAGATGGGAACAGCTTGCCATAGACACACCTAAACCCACATCTTATTTTCTTCTTATTGTGGATAGAAAATATTTGTTTTCCTTTTCCCGTTGTTTGATTTCTTTGCGCAAATACACACTATCCCGCATGAGTTACGTACATGCGGGTTTCTTGAGTCGTCCGTATCGATCCCGGCTCGCTCAGAATCAATGCGTATGGATCTGGAAGCAAAAGAGCGCAGAGAAGACCAGGGATGTGCTCCTGGATAATTGGAGACGCTTCTTCCTTGACCAAATGGCACCAGCTGCAAACGCGCGCGGAGAGGCACAGGGGCAAATAGATCCTTTTCCAGAAATGAATTATTCATAGCCCCGTGGCTACAGTACATTCACTGTGCATAATAATAACTTGTGTCTGGTATGCAAAAATACATACAACAGGACTGCTATTTACAAAAGAATGCAATACAAACAATGCCCTAAAATGTGTTTTTGTTTATCTTCGGCCAATATGATTTTGTGCCTACGCAGACTGATAGGTAGCTGACTTGGATGTCTTATTTTTTTACATTTTCTACTTCAATGTCTACACTGTGAAGGACACTCAAGTGCCACTGTCAACCAAAGCCCCCCTTAATCAAGCAAATTATTAATGAACAAAACAAAAAGTCACTTTGCAACACCCTATCCACTTTACCTCTGCGTGGCATAAGGAAGAATAAGTCCTCATAGAGAGGAAGTGCCAGAACAGTCTTTTACATCCACTATTCCAGCATGAGCCACAGTCACAGGAGTTCCTGCATTTATTCCTGGAGGTGAAATTTTCTGACGTCCAGTAGACACTTTAGTGTTTTAGTGCCATATTTTGTGGAAATATTGAGCAATAGATCAGAATTAGTAAAATATTAGAAACCTTTTTTAATTATATTTGATTCATCAGAAAGTGGAACCCCACACAGATAGTATTATTGACGTTGTCGATCCTTTTATTTGTTTTCTCTTACAAGCAGGTGCTGCCCCCCCTCCCCCTCCCCCAACATCAGCACCTTACATGTTTCTTTTCCTTTTATGTGTAACTGTGTACATATACACTACCGGTCAAAAGTTTGGGGTCACTTATACATTTCCATACCACTCCATTATAGACAGAATACCTGCTAATTTGGGTGGGGGGGCTGATCTTTAATGCAATATCTACATTGCCCATTATCAGCAACCATTCATCCAATGTTCCAAAGGCACATTCTGTGTACTAATCTATCATTTAAAAATAAAAAACTAAAAAAACATTGGAGAACCATTTTACTATTATGTAAGCACATAATGTAATCTGAAAACGGCTGCCCTGGTTAAAAAAACAATGCAACTGATCTCAGCTGGCATTCTGTCTACAATGGAGTGCAATGGGAATTTCTATGTGACCCCAAACTTTTGACCGGTAGTGTACCTCAAAGATGCATTATTGGGAATAAAGAAATGTCAAACAAATTAGCTCGAGCTAAAAACCACCGCTGATTGTTTAGATTTGTGGCATAAAACACTGATTTGGCCTATTAAAATCCAAATTGGAGTAACATACTGTAGCTGGCACCAGAAGTGCACTTCAGACATGTTTGTGCTCGTTACTGAGTCATGCCCAATTCTGGAGAAGCCACTGCAGACAGTGACTCACTGGAATCAGACAAAGCATGCAGGGCTTTTTTATATATCTTTTCTCATGTCCTTTTACTTCATACTCCCACTTGTTATGAGGCTTATGGGCTTGTGCCTGAATCCCCCACCAATTAGGTGCACTGTTTTATTTATGTAAGAGCGACACACTATCAGTGAATATATTTTACTCAGAACCTGCCTTGCTTGTGGCAATGATAGTTGAGTATTTAGTGATGACTCACCTAATCACTGGTGATTAGGTGGCCTAGTTCAGGGAAACCCTGAGGTGAACTACCTGTGAAGTGACTGCCTCTTAAACGCATCATAATCACAGTGGATCAAAGTCTTTCTCACATACTGCGAAGCTACTGAAGGTGTGCATGTGCAGTGGGTGATTCTGGGTCTGTCCCATACAAACAAACTATCAAATGCCTGGTTAAACTCCACAGTTGGCTCCTGGGGGGAAAGTGCAAAGCTATTTATAGGGCTGATGGGGTGTCACCTCCAATAAAACTCTCAGCACCTGTGTATCAGAGCGGAGCACTGAACACAGCTTTAAAACCGTAAATGAGATTGCTTTTGGAGGATGCTTTTATGTGTGTTACGTTACCAACCCCTGTATGTTTAGTTTCCTCTAAAGGCCTCAAGGAACTGTAGCATTTTCACAACTGAATTTAAGCACAGTGAGATATCTGTTGATCCTCAACCGCTGCTCACAGAGGCACGCTGGGTATCCAACTTCATGTTGTGTCCCACATCCTACGATAAACTAAAGTTCACATGGTGACAAAAAAATACGCTGATCTCCAGCTGATCTGGGCAAAATCACCAAATTGTAATTGATTAGATTCACAATCGGTCTCAAGCACAGACCGAAAGTAAGGAGGTAGATCTTTTAAAGATAAGATGAGCTGCACATGTGCAGTATAGGTGCAATTAGGAACAAATGCCCTGAATGTGAAATGTCAAATTTCCCAAAAAAGTTACATTAGGGCTGCTAACTAAGGATTATTTTCTTATATGTTACTGTGATTGTTTTAGTACATAACATGTTAAAACAGCCTGTCACCATTCCCCTGAGCCAAAAGTGTCATGTTAAATGTGTATTACGGTCTAAATAGCAGACCAAGAGTCCACAATACAAGGATTTCACAATTTGCAATTCAAATTTTAACATTTCAGAAGGTGGAGCCACCAAAGGCTGTACGTCAGTCACAGCCTGTTGTTCATCTTGTCAGTAGTGCTGAAATGATTAGTAAACAGGACTAAAAGAGTCAGCAGCCATGCTAGCAGTTCTGTGAAGCTGCACTCGGGCACTCGTGGTACTAAATGCTAACATCAGGATGCTAACATGCTGAAGTTTAGCAGCGATAATGTACCTAATACTACCTTCATTGTGTTCCCCTGGATGGGATCCACTGTCTTAGTCCATCAACAAGTAGTCAGTCACTACTAAAGGAAAAGGCCTCAGATTCTTAAATGGGAGGATTTGCTGCTTATTGCATTGTAAACAGATAGATAGATAGATACTTTATTCATCCCGAAGGAAATTTTAGAAAGTGCAGTTATGGAATAACGCACTGAATTTGGTGTTTTGCAAGGAGAGAAAAAATTGGAACAGAGCACACTGAGAGGAAAATGGGTCTTCTGTTAGCAACTCCCAACCTCAGAAGCATAACAAAGATTGGTCTGAGAGCTTTCAATTTCCTGTTCTAAAGTAACCGTTGGACCTTCATACCAAAGCAACATGCCGATCACCTTCAGGCAGCGGGAGAGATGCCTTAGATGTGAGGAAAAATAAGTGTGATCTCAAATGTCCTTTGGAGATTGTACCTGCGCTGCACCTTTTGAAGTCCACTGCCATTACAGTGTCCCAGGAGGTAGAGCACAGCCTGAGGCCAGGAGTGTGTGTGTGTGGGCGGGGGGGAGGTGTAACATTAGGTAACTCGGCAGTTGATATGTCTTGTCTCAGAGTCACAGCACAAGCTACAGTAGCGGGTAACATGATGCCTTGGGCCAGCTTTGTGTAATAAAGACTCTCAAGCACTGCACAGATGATTTTTACTCTTTACCACTTGCTGTTCAACCAGTAAATCATTCATAGAGTACACTCTGCATTTTGCATATTTTACAGCATTTACTAAATTGTGCACTTTGTGTTGCCGTCAACCATTGTCCAAAAAATGCCAATGAATTTTACCATCTTAAAGTTACTTAGATAATCAATCAAAGTGAGCATTTAGTCATCTTTATTTAGTTTGACTTATTCCTGTAATACAGTAAATGAGTAAGTGGGTGATAGTAAAACTAAGATGCACAAAACAAATGTGGACTTTGTGAAAAAGAAACATTTAAACAATATTTGTGATGTGTTTTAATAAGAAGAATTGACAAGAGGACTAACACATTGATGTTTTTTTTAAAGGGATTTGTGGACAACAAGAAATATATACACTACCGGTCAAAAGTTTGGGGTCACTTATACATTTCCATACCACTCCATTATAGACAGAATACCTGCTAATTTGGGTGGGGGGGCTGATCTTTAATGCAATATCTACATTGCCCATTATCAGCAACCATTCATCCAATGTTCCAAAGGCACATTCTGTGTACTAATCTATCATTTAAAAATAAAAAACTAGAAAAACATTGGAGAACCATTTTACTATTATGTAAGCACATAATGTAATCTGAAAACGGCTGCCCTGGTTAAAAAAACAATGCAACTCATCTCAGCTGGCATTCTGTCTACAATGGAGTGCAATGGGAATTTCTATGTGACCCCAAACTTTTGACCGGTAGTGTATATATATACAAATACAGTACTTTACACAAGTACTTTAATGCAGCACTAACAAGATATTTTCCAGAACTGTCCCTGCCTGCGACTGCATTACAATTTTTGGATAACATGACTTGATGTGATGTGATGGAAATCTATTTCAAGCAACTTTTAGTTCTGTGCACATAATGTAATATTGACATTACCTCTAGCTGCCTAGAAGGAGGGACATCAATATAAAATATATTCATAACGCTTTGGAAAATGCTAAAACATGCAAAACCAGCAGTTTGCTCCTAATATAGTTTGACTCTCTACTCAGTTACCTTCCGGTGTGCAAATAAAAAACTTAGTCCTTCTGCAGGGTTGCGAACATGTGATCTCTTTATACTCACAGTGAATATAGGTATAGCATAAATGTTAAATGTTGTTCTTTTGCTCCAAAGAAAATCATACATCAGCATCTTCCACCATTGTACACACATTTCATTTTAAAAACAGATTTTATTCATGATATTAAGGATGTCAATATGTCTGTCTAGATTCTCACAATGTGTTACTTTTGTGGACCCAATTACTGTATTTGAGCATGTGTTCATATTGACCGTATACCGTACCTCAGCTCATATTGAGTCAGTCTAAGGATTGAGATACAGTATGATAAGGCTTGGGAACAAGGTCAATAGTCATTAACCTTTAAAATGTGCTGTGCTCAGACTCATACTTCAACGATTCATCATATACAGATCAATATTTGATCTTAAGGTAAGTCATTCCAAAAAAACTGTCTCCAGCAGAAACCATTTTACGCCCACCTGAAGGAACGTGCCACAGCTCCCACCTTACACATCATAATAAAGGACATATTCCCAAAACAGACATTTCCTGCTTCTTGCCTGAGCTACATTTTGTTTTTATTGCAGATATATTTTCCCAGTAACCGGTGAGGATAAACTGATGTGGGCCCGGTAGTGAATGACGGCTCAGGATTGTGTTCGCAGGGTTAGTAGTGGTGTGACAGTCGGGCCTCCTCCGCACTTCTCTGTGTGTGACAACACACCTGAAAACCCCCACACAGAAACAAAACTGGGCTCAAACATCTGCCACTTGCTTGTGTGTGTGGGTGTGTGTGTGTGCGTGCATGTGTGCGTTTTTTTTCTCCCTTGCTCTACTACACCCACTGGCTGTATCCATAAACAAGAGTGTTTTTTAGTAGTTAACCTGAAGGGGCTGTTTATTCTGGATGAAGAGATATGGTTTCTTAATATAGCCACTCAAAACAATTAGAAAGGACTGTTGATCTCATATCACATGAATCATGTTGTCTTGCATGATTCTTTTTCTTATTAGTGTTATTATCATTTGCACACATTTGCATACACATTTTGAATTCTAATGCCACAAAAAGTGTATGGGAAATGCTAGCTCTTGGGGGGAATTGTTGGGCCTCTGTAAATTAGAGTGTGGTCTAGACCCACTCTATCTGTTAAGTGTCCTGAGATAACTTCTGTTTTGATTATGACACTACTAATAAAATTGAGTTGAATTGAACTGTGTAATTTTTTGTGGATGGGTGACTTCTTCTTGATAAATGGTATACTCTCTCAACTCAACTGCGTGCTGTACAAACTTGATTCATATTTCAAAATAATTGTACCCTGATCAAGTGGACATACACTCCTTATTATGACATATACAGCTTATTAGTTATTATGGGCTACTGTATATAATATATCAAAGTGTATGGAGGCCCATTGTATTTCTAACTAAAAACCACGGTTAAAAAATTCACTATTGCATTGTGATGCAACTGCATTTAAGCTTATTATGAGGACACATACAGTTAAATATCATAATGCATCGAGCCTCCATACCAATTGCATAATTATAATCCAGCTAATACAATAAGGTCAATGACTTCACACATGTTTTAAAGTCATCCAAAAATCATGCAAATTAGAATCAACACATACTGCAATCACATGCATTTTCTTTGGGAATTGCTTCAATTGTATTCTGTGTTGTTGCTCACACAATCAGGGTCTGATTGTGTGATTCAATCACAGCCTCACTCTGTTAAGGCTCAAACTCATGTCCTGAAGTCAACACAACGTGCTCAGAAAGATACAGTATTTCCTGTGAAAGAAAAGCACAAAACAACTAGCTACAAAGCTTCTGTATGTCATTGTGTTTTCCTGGACATCTGATGTGATATGTTATTGAAAATTGAGGCTCAGCACTGCTGCTTGGCAAACAAAAGGAGCATGAAATAGCTTTCATGAGTACTGTGCAGCTGCCACAGGTATAGCAGGAACGACTTGTGATGAGTCATGTTCCCATAGCAACACTCCAGTCTGGGACGTTATCGCACCATCTCTGGCAGCACATGTTGCACATGTTCTCAATGTGGATGTAAATATCATTTACATGGGGTATTATGGCCATCCAAGGAGATTATTAAGTCGTTATTGTCTGCTGCTTCTTCTTTTTTGAATGACACATTAAAAGAAGCATATAAGTATTCATTTTATAGTATCTGTGTAACTGCATTCAAAGGCTTAAATGATGTTTGTGACATGGGTGCAGCGTCATACATTTCCCATGGTTCTTCTTCATCTCTCCCATAACTGAATGGTCTCTCCCATCCTCAGATAACCCGTTTTAACAAGCTTGAGCAAACAGAATGGTTTGGTCCCCTGCAGGTGTCCAAAGCTCAGTCAAACCCTTTGCTTTGTTCACAATGAGCCCTCTTTTATCTGGAGACCTAAAGGAGTGGATGGAGAGATAGCGGGGGTGAGGAAGAAGTATAAATATATTGCTTTGACCCAATGAGGACAGACCACATAAAGCCGTATCTGAAAGGACTCCTTTAGTGTTTTATTGATGACCCAGTAGGCAATGCCCTGCCCATTTATTGATTACTTCATCAATCTTTTTATAAACAGTCAAAGACTTTCTTTATGAAGCTTTAAAATACATGACACGGGCTTCCTGGAAAGATATGAGGATGAAAAGTGCAGGAGTTCAGCATTGTATCAAACTGCTAACTGCAGTATTTGCTTTGGATTTAAAGAGCATTCCTTGGATTCAGACGACAGGGTCACAAACACATCGTTATCGCAAAGGGTTTACCACTCACTCAGAGCGTCCAGCGGGCAAACCAACCAGGACAACTGCCTTTCTCGGAAGCAGCTGCTCCTGCAGAGAGAGTAAAATGAAATCTGTGTCTGAGTGGAACAGATTGACAGTGAGCCACAAAGCACATTGAGCAGACACACTGCATTCATTATCATTAGGCGGCAGGAGAGCTTTGAAGCCAGTCGGGGCTCCAGTGGGCAGACAGAGCAGGCCAGCATGTGATGGAGCAGTATAGCTTCTGCAGCAATGAAAAGAGCCTCATAAAAGGTGCAGGCACACCAATGAAAAAAACATTACTTAACAAGCTCTTTACAGGGAGGGTGTAATGAACAGCCCAGCTCTTTAGAAATTGTGTGCAGAGATCACAACTGCTTTCTAAGATTAATGTGCATGTGAAAGCTTTGACTTGATGTTAACAGTGTTGCAAGATATTGATTCAACGTCCACTTACTAGCTTTTTCCATGGTTTTCAAATCCCATCTCAGGGTCTTCAACATCAGTTGCCCATGTGAGCTGTTTTCACTTGACCAAAAGTTCCATGGGTTGCTAGATGGAAACTGAGCTATATCCGTGACAACAAGGCATAGTGCTGAGAAAGATGCAATGTGGTTGAAAGCCTTGGAAGAAGCTAGTAAGTGGACCTCTTGTTAAGTACTGTAGT
The DNA here is from genome assembly GCA_026937815.1 of Etheostoma perlongum. NCBI lineage: Eukaryota > Metazoa > Chordata > Actinopteri > Perciformes > Percidae > Etheostoma > Etheostoma perlongum. Next base: position 6,529,807 of record CM049389.1, read on the forward strand.
TGAGGAAAATGTGTTGATTATGCTGCATTTAAAGCAATTAAGATTCTCAGCCCTGTGGAAGTATTATTTAATTAGATCCTGATTTAAATAATAATGCAGCTAATTATGAACTTCATTTTATTCAGGCAAATCTCTTGTGTTAAGATCAAATTAAACACTAATGGATTTGGGGTATTATTTGATTTAATAAGTAAGTAAATGGAGATTACTTTTACTCAATTTTGCCAATTGTCGTTTTTTCTGTAAAGGATGAATTTCATTGCAGGTACTTTTCTTGAACCCTAAACATATATCAACCTCAAATACAAGTATGAGTAACTCTTAATAAATGGTAATGTGAAATTAAATGTGATAATTTGAAGAACTTATATGCAGTATTTATCAAGAATCTGCTCAAAGACATTACACAGACATCACCTCCTGCATGAGTGGAGATATGGTGCCCTGCACTGGGAAAGAAACAAGGTGTGCTATCTGGTGTACAGTACAGCTTTGTAAACTATCCATCACGCTGTCCAATAATGAGCCCATCACTGTCACCAATAACAGAGAACACACACCTTAATGGCCCTCTGCAATTACATCATTATGCCATTACAGTGTGACACAGATGAATTTGATGGTGTGCATTTTACTAAATGAATACATTTTCATTGTTATTCACTGCTGCTGTTGGATGAAAATCATCTGTGAGAAACTTGAAATTGTCTAAGGTTTCCCAGTGAACTTCACATCATTCACTTGTTTTTGGGAGGGATCTGTTTTTGGATGAAAAATATGCTGCATATGTGCCATGCTAGAACACAAAAGTTGACAGGCGTAGCAACTGTAACTGAGCAGGGTGTGGAAAATAACCTGACACACCATAACCTGTCCCATAATTTTTGTCTCTCTTCACAATCAGCTATCAAAAAAATATTTGGTTAGGATTTCCCGATTATCGAGGAACTATCTTCATCTTATTACAGCACTTTGTGGATTTCACATTTTCTCTACCGGTAGTGAATATATCCTAAGATGTGTATAATTTCACCAGCTGTCTCCCTGTCATCCAACCCCTTGTCATAGTAAATACACATAGTCTAAGCATTGCTTAACTGCTTTCTATCTCTGCCCATTTTCTTCACTCTCCCTGCACACACGACCACACATATATGCATACAGATCCAAAGCTAAATCCCCAGTGATAGTAGTTTCTTCTACTTGTGCATTTCACAGCATCTCGGCTCTTTCTCATCCCCCTCGACCTTTACTGCGGCCCATCTGCACCTGTACAGGCTGTATCCAAAACTGTCGACCCTCCTTCAAGGCTCAATGGCCTTAAAGGTGTGGACTTTGTGCAGTGTAAGGACTCATGCTAAATAAGCTGCATGAGTCACATAGGGCCGAGCACAAAAGTAGTCACTACACACCTCACTCTGGGTAAGGACAGCCACCTCACTTTCTGAAACAGCAGAGACTCACAGTCATTGGATATTTATAAGGACTTAAAGGTTGCATAGTGGCTTGGATTGGCTATGTTAGCTGTACAACTGGATAGGACAGTGGAAACATGAAGACTGCAGAAGTCGCTGGCTTGCATTGCACTTTGGAAAGTCTGCTCTCCTTTTCCAAAAAAATCAACAGGAAAAATCTATTTTGCCTTGCGTCATTTGCGCAAATTTGACTAATGGCTGTCTGATCTATAAACTCACCTTGGACTCTAGTCTAGTTCTTTCTATTATTTTCCTTCACATGTTCTCATTTTCCTGTTGTCTCCGTTTGTTCAAGAATTTGAGTCGCACAGCTTCAGGATTCTAATATTTGCCAGGATTCTGTCTGAGTACACATTACAGAATACTGATTTGAACCTTACAGTAGATTTTGCTATGGAAAGAAGGCTCCTTAAAGACAAAACAGCACTGAAAGCAAGACACAATTAAATATAGCTGGTTTTCTAATTTCAATACGTTGGTGTATAGTTATGGGGAGAAATATAACCATAGGATATCATAGAATACACAACCTTTAGAGGCAAACCGAATAGAAAAAAACATCTTTATCTTTATGTAATCGTTGTCATGTGTTGATTTTCTGGAAATAGGGTTAAATCTGAGAGCTCCTGGGGCCATTTAGTAGCATGGCATTAGCACTTGTCAGTCACAAAAAATATCTTTCGGTGCTTCAAACAAAGAGATGACAAATTGAGGTCCACTGCTTGGATCTTTTTATGAGGTTCATTATTAATTCAGATACATTTTGCACAAATCATTATGACTTAAGTGATTAAGCAACTGTAAGCACCCAATTAATCAATGCGTTGGCAACACACCAGCTTCAAATTTTGCGGCATGTCTTGGCATGATTGATTCTGCCACACTGGCAGATGTCATTACTTTTTTAGTGTAGTCCATGCAGTATTAACAAGTGTTACGCAAGGTTAATCAGGGAAGTAAAGTGAGGCTTTGAGAAACCTCCACACCAGCAAGCAATTTCTTGTTAATCTTTAATTAAGCATAAGGTTCAGCGTTGATTTGTCTTTCTCGAACAAGTGCTTTTTTTAGCCACTGTGGCCCACTTTTACTATCTCTAGGGAGGCAGAGGGGATCTTTAAAAGCACGGAAGAGGCTAACAAACATTCCTGTCAAAGCGCAATTAGAGTTTCAAGCGGTTGTCCTTTTTGGACATGCTATATGTTGTTTTCGGTGTTTGGTAGCATGTTAAAAATTTAGAGAATATAATATTCAATCGCAGGAAGTCTGTCAGATTTGGCACTTCATTATTTTGAGGTTGCTACTGCCACAAAGATTACATTGTGCACTCATGTTTAATATCTTTACATGGCCTTATTTCTCACAGTTACATACGACTGCAGCTCTGAATATTTTAGGCCAATATCTTTCACTAGAGTGAAAGGGCCTTGCACAGTACAGTACAAGGTAAAGCACAGGCTGTACTTTAACATTACTCTTTACAGCCTACATACTTCAGCATGAGCCGGTCTGATTTAAATGTACAGTAGCAAAAACATTTTTTATGGCATCAATAATCAGTCTGTAAAATCTTTAATCATTAGATAATGTGCACTAGTTTGCATCAGTTGGATATGCAGTAACTGAGGTGAGGTTATAAGACTTATCAGTGGGGCATAAGACATGTCTAGCACCATCCTAGACTGAAAAGTAAAGGAATATTTTGACATTTTGGGAAACTTTTAGCTCAGTTTAGGGAAACAGCTAGTTTGCGGCTCCTTCCTCAAATATGTCCACTAACACATCTAAAACGTGTTATTCTGGTAATCTGGTTTGTTTATTCCATACTCATAGAAGTAGTCACTGTTTGCGGTGTTATGTGCTGCTGTAATTACTATTTAACAAACATAAGTTTATCCCGTAGGCAACTGAGGACAAGCGTAGCTTAGCTGCTCTGCTGTTAGCCAGCGTGTAGCTCCCCGTAAACCATACATTTTTAAATCTTTGTTTGCGTACAGATTAAAATATCAATATATTAAAATGCTGCTATGCTTATTTTGAATCATTGGACGGAGCCAAGCTAGCTGTTTCCCTCTGCTTCTAATCTTTACGCTGTGCTAAGCTATTTTCCAACTTGTCAAACTATTCCTTTTAAGGTGATTTTTGTGAGGTTATTATGTAAAAATGTCTCAGTGCAAGACGGTCTATAATAACCTCTTAGGCTATAAAGAATAGCACACTTCCTGGGAGCCCTGTGGCCACTAAAAACTTGGCTGCCAGGCTGAGAGTACTTCCTGGGGGCTTGCATCTGAGTGACCTCAGCCCGTCACCCATGGTAACGACACCTGCTTCAAGCTTGTGCCTCTATGGTATCTCACATTTTTACTTAACATCAGAGCTGTCAAGCTGCTCTTATGTTATTCAGATGCATTTTCTTTTTTCACTTTAGCGAGTCCTTTAACCCATGGGAGCTGGATACTCACAGCACTTTCACATTATTCACATGATGATCAGCTAAAGGTGTGATGTCACACTAAAAGCAAAACAGATTATAGATTATACAGATTATATAATACTGTATCATGAAACCAAAATTTAATTTTTGTGTCCCACAAGAATGATACAATGCAGTTCATCCCTGTCAGCTGCTAATGCAATAGAGTTGACTGTATGGAGCGTTGTAAGAACAATCTGGAGCATGCACTTGGTTTGGGTCATCTGATTTTCACAACTGGAAAACGGAAATGAACTGATTACACTGATTTAATGTCTTCAGTGTGGGTGTGATGAAAAATTGTTTTCTATTCTAACAAAACCAACTAAACTTCTGCATTATCTTTGGAAAAGTACAATACTTCCCCACATTCAGAGGCTTCTATTATTATTATTTCTTTTGAGAAAATGTAGTACAGTCATGGCTTTATCTTGTTTTTTGACATGTGTGGAACATAATTGTGTCTATATGTGTGTAATTAATTAGTTAGTTTTTTTACTAAAATAAAGGAAGGAATGTTTTTACATTCTAACATCACAACACAGAATTTGAATTAATGAGAGTTGTTGTTTTTAGGGTGTGTGTTTTTGGGTGTGTGACAAGATGATACAATCTGGAAGAAAGCAGCCGCAAGTCAGTAAAGCATCATCCCTGATTATTTAATTTAACCATGACGTTGTTGTTGTTGCACAGTGAAGCCATTAGTCTAGCATCTGTCTCCAGCATGGTGTGCAGCTACTGTCAGTTTGTGTGTCATGGACATTGGTTACCTGGGTCACAAAGTCTTTGTTTAACTCAGAGAAAGTTGGAACGAATTATCTATGAAATAGAAATCCTAGTTTTATGTTTTTCACCCTTGGTTTGTGTTCAGACGGAGCATTTTACTCGAATTGGAATAAGAAATATGTCATGTGCACCTAAAAGGAAAAACTAATTTCATTCAGTTTTTTAAAATCTTTTTAAAGAGAGTTTAAAGCTTTTTATAAATGATAATTGTTAATGTAAACATGTAATCACTCAGTGTATTCATGCATCCCAGACATTACACAGTTGCCCAGATTTAAACAGAAAATAATTTGAATAGTGCATGAATAGTGCCCAGATCCTCTCAATAGGAAGAGCAGAGCGGCTAGATACCACCAAGAACTGATAAAGCCTGGATACCATACCACAGTTTTTAGGCTGCACAATAAATAGCTTCCGAATAGGATGGATGGGCAGAGCCCTCTGCCAGGGAACACCATATGCCTTGAGTGCTGATCTTAATTGAAGGTAAAAAGAAAAAAGAGGAACATGGTAGATTAAATGCATTCTGCAAGCCAGACTCGCCAAAAATGTCTTTTAGACAATGAAGCCCCATTTGTTCCCATTGTGTGGCCTCCCACCAATCAGGAGTGTTGTATTATTGAATAAAGGGAAAGTGTGCCAGTTACAAGCTGTATGGCAGTGTGTTTCAGCCAATCGCCAAGTATTGATAAGATGTGAGATAATGGGGCCAAAAGCGTAGCTGGCACTGTTTGTTAGAAACATTGGCAAAAAGAACGTCATGGAGTGACCAAGGCTCTGTCATGGTACTTTCAAAGGTAAGTCAGCAAACAGACGCATCTGTGTTAAACCAAGTGAGGAGGGGCCTCAATACAAAAGACCAAAAATAATGTTTGAAGTTGAGAACTGAGAGCCCACCATCCTCTTTCCTCCTCTATAGACATCTTAAGTCGTGGCGGCTTGCCTTTCCAGATAAATTTAGAAAGAGCTGATTGTAATTTGCACCAATAGCAGCAGGAGGGGAGAAAGGTAGCATAGCGCTCACAAAATTATTCCTGGGTAAAACATTCATTTTAACCACTGAGATACAAGCTTGAACAGACATAGGGAGACCCATCCATTTTCCATATCATTCAAAACATTGTTTAGAGCAACATAAGATTTATGTTTAACACTCTGGTTTAAGCAGGGGAAGACCTCAATGCCTAAACTGCTAAACTCCGAGGCCTCCTCCCAGCTGGACGTGCCTGGAACACCTCCCTAGGCAGGCGCCCAGGAGGCATCCTTACCAGATGCCCGAACAACCTCAACTGGCTCCTTTCGATGCGAAGGAGCAGCGGCTCTACTCCGAGCTCCTCTCGGATGACTGAGCTTCTCACCCTATCTCTAAGGGAGACGCCATCTTACCAGTGATGTAAGGTTGATTTTTCAATAAGGAAGTATTAAAGCACCATCTAGCAGCACATTGAGACAGAGGGTCTAGGGTGTTGACGCAGAGGACCCCTTTATGGTCAGACAATGCCATTGGGAGTAAGACCACTTTATCAATTGAATGAAATAAATGGGGGATGGAAAAAGATTTATGTCTACCTGAGAAAAAAGGAATAATCCTTAGAGGTGGGATTAACTGCACGCTAAGTATCTGTAAGACCTAAGCTGTCGGCCCATGATTTCAAAGCATTTGTGGCTTGAGCCTGAGCTATAGTGAATTTTGACCAATCAATATTTGGGTACCACACAGTATTGAAGTCTGCACTGACAACAAAAGAGCGGTCCGTTAACTCCAATCAATTTGATTAGTGAGCGTACCATAGAAACTGCCATCAAAAATATTGGGTGCATAGGCTGACAAGTGCCACTTTTCCTAGAGCTAAGTTCTGCTACGGCAACCAGCAGCAAGCAGATGTGAAAAAGTAACTTGCTAGTGCCTTTCGCCTTGACAAATCCCAACAATAGTGCATCCAAAGTTGTTCTAGTCTGGAGTGAAACGGTTCTTTCTTTCCACAACAGCAGGTTGGGATCTCCGTGCAGCCTGAAGAATTGCCTGTCTGGTTGTGTAGCAAAGCACACTGCCAATTTTGGGAACCGCTGAGGCACACAGTGGGAGAGATACTGAATAGCGTTGGAGCTTTCCAGCCCCTCCTTTAGCCCGAAAATGCGGATATTGTATCTTCAATTTCTATCCTCCATATCTGCTAGCTTCACCTACAGCTCGTGAAAGGTTTGGCCATAGCCGTTGGGAGCACTTTCCATGGCGGTTTTCAGAGTGTTCACATTCGATCTGATAGTGTCCAGGCTTGCAGTCAGGGATGCTAGCTGAGCATGTATAGCACTTAGCTTCTTGTTGGTCTGATGTTGGGATTTAAAATGTTATATGTGCTTAAACATTGTGGGTGATTTGCATTATACATTCAAGCTAAAAGGTAAAAGCATTATTTCAACATAAATGAAGACATGGTGGTCATGCATTAAGTTTGTTGTTATAAGTTTATAGTTTGTTGTTTGTTGTTTGTTACATTAAGTTGTTTTGCAATACTTTTGTTTTATAATATAAGATGTTCCGTTACATTTTGTTATAACCAGCTCTACAAATGTGTCAGAAGTTGAATTGATGATGTTAGAGACACCCTGTCTCTGGTTCCAGTCACCCTTTATGGCCCAACTGCTCTGCAAGTCCTGAGGGTCATAAACCCTCAGTCACATCCCAACTAAAAGATAAGGAATAAACACAAGACCCCACCCTTTGTGAGATAATACTGGGGGTCTGAGAGCCAGAGAGTCAGACAAATTTGGGGGAGAGCCACGTTAGGTTGACTCTGTATTTGTCTCTAGGATATCCTATGTAATAAAATGGATTCACATATCAACATCTGAGATTTTGACTACTAATTGAATGAACCCTGAGAATGGAGGAGGATTTAGCTCCAACACCGAACAAAACATTGCTCGAAGTAGCTCTTCTGTCTGTCCAGTAATGCATCTGCAATGGCGACGACGCATTGGGTTTTGTTCTTGCTTGTCATTCTGCTTCAAATGACTCTATTGAGCTCAAAGTGGTAAAATATTAGACTTGGAACCATAAAAACAACTATTTGGCAAGGTTAGGCCCGGAGCTACACCTTAAAGCACCCATACCTTTTCAGGTTCATAATTGTATTTTGAGGTTGTACGAGAATAGGTTTACATGGTTTCATTTTCACACAAAAAAAAACATATTTTCTTGTACTGCACATTGCTGCAGATCCTGTTTTCACCCTGTGTGTTTAGGTCTCTGGTTTAGCTCCAGAGTGAGACATCTCACTTCTATCCTACTGTATCTTTGTTGGGAGTTGCACATGCTCAGTAGCTAGGTAAGATCCCATCAGCTAGATAACTCTTTCTCCAACTTTGGTCAGTCCAAGGCAGGATTAGCTGGGAGACTTCTTCTAGACAAGGACCACTAGTGGAATACCTGCAGAACAGGGACAGGAAGAAGTTCTTTTGGAGATTATGGTCAACTAGTGGCTGTTGTAGCAGTGTTTTGCCATTGAGAACACTAGCATACTAGCGCTAGCATGCTACAGTTAGCTACCTCGTCTCAGCTAGTGACGTAGAAAGCTGTGCAGATTTTGAACAGCTCACCCTTAGACTGAAGGTAGAGGACGTTCAGAAACCGTATCTCGCTCAAAACAGTATGGATGGGTTTTCTTCCCAAGTTTGCATGTGGAAGCACCAGAGACACCCCAAAATCCCAGAAAATGTGTTTTTTTAATAATATGGACACTTTAAGCTGCCATCTCTGTCGAGCTGATCACGTGACTTCCCTAGATGAAAATCTTTCAAACTAACCTTTGTTGAACTGAAATTAACACAAATTCAGCAACTGTATGGCCCATTTCTCTCTTAAAATGTTTTCAGAAACACGTTTTGTGTTATTTTTGTAACTGGCTGCCATTACTGTTGTTTTGAAAGACAAGAGTAGCCAGACCTACGTGAAGCATTCGTCTGATAATCTGCCGGTCAAGGGCGTGGAGCATCAACCATGGATGTATTACGTCATCGTGATCAAGCTTCAATCGTGTTACCAAAGTGGATCTGTACCGTAAGCAGGTAACCGTCAATGCTATGCCCCTAGAAACCTAGCCTACCTTTCCGCATCCTTCATCCGGGATCCGGCGATTGGTTGGTCAAATGGTTGACCAACCAGTCGCCTCCAGACTCAAGCCCACTCAACGCAGCCCTGGACTGGAAAATGCAGGTAGACTGCGCCATCGGAGTGTAAATGTGTGTGAGTGTTTATCTGATGAGTAGGTGGCACCTTGTACGGCAGCCTCGGCCACAGTGTATGAATGTGGGTGAATGGTTCCTGTACTGTAAAAGCGCTTTGAGTAGTCGTTAAGACTAGAAAAGCGCTATATAAAATACAGCACATTTACACCTTTCCACCCAAAATTGCAGCAATCAACCTGCGCCCAGGCCTGGTCCTTTGGTCCAAATCCTATTGACGTATCTTTGTAGTGGAGCTGACAGTCCCGTGGGAGAAAGCCATCGATGAGGCATTTGAAAAGTAAAGGTTGCGATATGCAAACTTGGCTGCCAAAGCAGAGGACCGGGGCCTGGAAGATAAACGTGTGGCCAGGGGAAGTGGGCTGCAGGGGCTGAAACACCCAATGAGGACAGGGTGCACAACTGACGATGTGTCGTATTGGAGGCACCAGGTGGTCATCCTCCAATCCAACCCCACCCAACACACAGCAACAACAGTGCTTGACCTGAATATCAAAGGATTCTAACATCTAGTCCTAGTAAGCATACCCAACTGATTAGCATAAGGAGGTAAAGGAAAGGACTGGGAGAGTGGCAAATTCTCCTTGTGTGGCATCCCATTTTGTGCAGAACACAGTATAAAATTAACATCTCAACAAATTTTAATTCAGTGGATTGGCCCCCAAGTGGCAATGTCAACAAGGAGAAAAGATGTATTTTGATACATACAAGTTATGATTTTGTGAAGAATGGGATTCTGTTGTGAAATACATAAATGAGATAAATCAGTGAATATACAGTAGACAATAAATCAGACAGCTTAATAATTGCAGGAAGGCACAAACTGTGTTCTAATATTAACACCATGTAAATATGAGTGAATTGGGTAGATGCCATGGCACGGCCCATGTGTGCATTGTGTATTTCCAGCTCTGTGTTGAGAAGAAGCGCCACCCAGGCTTGGCAGCTTTCCACTGCCAACTTTTTGAAGTTTGTGTTGATGGTGAAATGTCAAATGGAAACAAATTTTTAAAAAAAAGAAACAAAACTCCTTTCTCTTCCCCCTATCTCACTCTTTTTGAATCTCTCAGTTCATGGCGAAAGAAAATTTCTATATTTCAGCGGATAATTTTTTTGGGGGTGCATCAACTTACCAGCCCAAACACTTAAAGGGTCCTTAAAACATCACATTTTTAACATTTTAACATTCACTAGTAGCCAAATCCAGATTTATTAAACTAGGCATGATGAACGTGAATGGACGTGAGGAGACCCGCACTGGTGGGCACGCTCATATGACGGTTCTCCCAAGGTCCTGTAGCTGGAATGGTTGTAGCTGGAATGGTTGTAATTCACCATGTGCTCTATTAATACATCCATGGTATTAGATTATGATACATCTAAGGGGTTGTATGGATCTACGCTGGGAAAAAGAATTAAGGATAATATAGAAAATACGTTTTTAATGATTACGATAAACAAAACCTTTAAGACAAACAGTGCCATTTTGAACACCATGAACAGTAACAAATGGTAGCATGTGTAACCTCATTCAGTAAGGTGTAAGGAATGGATGGACATTAGCATGTCTGGCTAACCAGTTTACATTAAGACAGCATTACTTTTAAGGCCATTTGTTGGCTCCTGGTTAGATCTTTCTTTTTTAAAAGTCCCATTTGTGACCAACTGTAGACTGTAAAGATAATGGACGACAGGGCTGTCGGACTGGGGGTGTAAAGAGGACTGAGTACCTAGGGCCCTTATGTGATGCGGACCCAAAAAGATGCTAGAATGAATAGCTGTGGATGCGGGGAGGGGCCCATAGATAATTACTTTCTACAGGGCCCAGAATTTTGTGCTACACCCCTAATGGACTCAGCAGCGTTATTTGTTATAATCGAAAAGCCTGGCAGGCGTAGAAACAAGTTAACTGTCAGAGGGAATAATGAATATGGCGGTTCCATAGATGCATGTGTGAATAAATAGATATTGACATAAAATGATGTACCAAAACAAAAGTCAAAAGTCAGTCAAACCAAATATTTCTTCGCAGTGACAGCTGTCAGCGTTGCACCCCTACACGCCTCGCTTTGCTGAGAGATTTCTGTAAGTCACCAGGCCCCATGGTGCCACAATGAATAAAGCATGAGGGAAACACAGGGAAAGTTGTTGGCTTATAGGCAAAGAGATGCAGCCACTTCTCCCTGACCTAGATTTCACACATGGGGAGTAATTTTGTCTGTCTGCTAATGTGTTCCACTTCTTTTTTTTGTTTTCACCATCTCTAATTCATTCCTCTGGAAACTTAAAGAGCTGATGGATCATTTAAACATTTTACTTGGAGTAAGAAAACCCAATAAAACCCCAAGAAAATAGCATTTTCTTCTAAATCATTTAACACGTGAAGTAGCATTTGCAGAATAAAGAACTAAAGCCCTTGTTCAGTATCATGCATTGTGTAAGACTAACTTCTAAGGGAAATGGTTTGTTTACATAGTTAAAATAGTTTTCCATGGGAACAGCAACATGATTCTATCTGGAAGCCCACTCAACTGCACACAGGAATTCATGTTGTGATGTGCAGCTCTGTAAGTCAACACTCTCCAATGTTACGGCTTGTATAGTTTATTAGCCTGTGACCTTTATATCAAGGGGGGGTTCTCTGGTCTCAGGGCAGTGGTGTGAGGCGGACATAGACAGAGTCATTATTGAATAGCTGTCAGAAGGGCTGGTGTCAAAAGGTCAGAGTGGCTATAAGTGTGCGGAGTTGGGTATTGGCCAGGCGACGGCCTCGGCTCCCCGGCCACGTCACACTCTCCTCCAGTTAAATGTAGGGCAGCAGGTCAATTGCATCGGATGATCTTTTCAGACCCTGAGCTGAAGGAGTATTTTCATGAATTGATTTCTTCCTGGAAGCATAATGACACAGGGTGGAAGGGCGAGAGAGGGAGACATGATTTGTGCAGGTCATTAAAAACCCACATGTGCAAATTACGACTGCCGGTCAAAACAACCACAATGACTTTCAGCTCCTGGCCGCGACAGCTGAAGCTTTGTTTACGTCCTGCAAAAGAGAGGCTTCCTCTTCGTGAACCTTCCCAGAATAAGGGTTGAAAAACAGAAAAACAGAAAAGAAAAGAAAACATCTCAATTTAAATGTAACAGCTTTGACCTGTGGTCAGACTGAGGAAATACGTCTGAATTAATATTCAATGAATCATTGAGCCACAGGGGATATGTGGCCATCCAGACTGTTAACATGTGACTAACCTTAGTTAACAGAAAAACCAGGCAATAGATTAAGTGCACATAAAATATTTGAAAAACACTACCGGTCAAAAGTTTGGGGTCACTTAGAAATTTCCATTGCACTCCATTATAGACAGAAAACCAGTTGAGATCAGTTGGATTTTTTTTTTAACCAGGGCAGCAGTTCAGATTCCATTATGTGCTTACATAATAGCAAAAGGCTTCTCCGATGTTTTTCTAGTTTTTTAAAATTATAACAGATTAGTAAACAGAATGTGCCTTTGGAACATTAGATGAATGGTTGCTGATAATGGGGATGTAGATATTGCATTAAAGATCAGCCCCCCCCCACTCAGATCAGCTGGTATTCTGTCTATAATGGAGTGGAATGGAAATTTGTAAGGGACCCCAAACTTTTGCCGGTAGTGCATTTAACTGCTATCTGAGACAGGACTAACTGCTGTTATTGTGATTTTGGGGTTTTAATATACTGTAGATGCAGTATGGATTTAACTTTAAAATTATGAGACAGTAGGTCAGAGCTACAGTATAGAATATATGTTAAACCAACCAACTAAATTTTATGTCAAAATGATGACTTCATTGACAAAGTTATGAGATATTAAGTCAAAGCTATGTCAACATTTTAAGTCAAAAATAAATATAAGACGTTCATTATACTTAATAATAATTTACTTTAGAAGTCAAAATTACTACTAAATTAGTCAAAATCATAAGATAATAAAGTCAATGTATGGTCTTAAGTCAGACTACAGATAATAAAGTCACGACTATGAGAAAAGTCAAATGTGAGACTTTTTAAGTCAAGTAAATCAAAATATAATATTTTTTAAATTACAATTGTGAGATATTATGAGATAATTTATACATCTCATACGTATTGTTATTTTTGTTGTTGCTAACATTTCATCTGTTTTCTTTGCCTGGCAGAAATGGGCTTCTATAAGACACCACAAGGGTCGAGAAAAGGTTTCTCCTAATTTGGGTCCAATGACCCTTTAACCCTAAGCGGTCAATTTGCACATCAGATGGTACAACGAGAGAACCAAGATATCCTACCATTTCAGAAAGCAGAAATCTGCCCACTGCACATTGGTGACCTACCTGTAAGACAATATGTGATTAAAATGATGCTAGCATTATTCCCAGTCTTCTATGTCACTTCATATTTGTCACGTAATTGCAAAATCAGATAGATTTAAATAGTCTGTCTTGTCCTGGCTTTATTAATCCATCAATGGTGTGATTGCTGTCACTCACATAAACGAACCAACTCAGCAGCAGTCCCTGCGTGGGCCTTACTGTTATTTGACATTTGAGTCACAGGGTGATGGCAGACTGTGTCAGAGAGACACAGCAGTGAGGGGATGACATGCAGCTCACCCCTCAACTCCTGCCAACAAATAATTCATAGTGCTAACATTTACTTTGTTCAAACGCTTTATCCCCCACCCTGCCCGTGAACCTCAAAGTACCTGTTTGAGGTAAAGAAAATGACTAAGTGAAGTATATAGAAGCTTTTAAAGTTTTGCTGCAGTAGAGGGAAAATTTAAAAAAATGCCCTGAGTGCTCCATGATGGACTTGATCATCTTTAAATAAATAAAAAGATGTAGCGAGAAATGCACTTTAATATACAACAAGTGTACAATTTTCTGAGCTTTACAAAAGTCCACTTCTTAAATAAATAAAAAAGAATGACAAAAGAATCATTTGAAATTAAATTTCAGCAGACAACATAACCCAGTGTTGAGAACTTAAAGCTGCATCACACTTTGGCAGCCCCACACAGAAAAATTACCAGAAATTATGTAACATGGTCTCAATAAAACTCACACTGCTTGGACATGAACGTCTTCCTCTTTGGTGCTGCAGAGATGTGGATGTGGAGGCTTTAAGAGGTTCATATGAGGGAATACTGTAATATATGTAAAGTATTTACTCAAGTTAAAAAATTAACTAAATAAATGAGTTCAAATAAAGTGTTCAGGAGTAATGAGCCAATCACAAGGCATCGTTTTTCATCTTCTTCAGAGGTCTGGTGGAGGGTCGGAGGTCATCAGGTCCGTGAGCGAAGGCACAGTGTTGGGTCTGCAGGGGGCAGCGCTGAGGGTGGTGGTTGTAGAACCAGCAGGGGCGAGTTTTCAGGGCACCAAGGGCAACGGGCTTCCTCTTTGTATCCACCCTGGAGGACTTCCTGTCCCGCCAGTCTCTTATGTACACCCTCCCTCCTTCTACTGAAAGAAGGAATGACAGAAAGATACAAGACCTCTTCAGAATAAAGTGCTACTTCCAAAAGACACAAACAAATCTGTTCCTATGGTTGAGTTGAGAAAATAAGGGAATAATTCAACGTACAATGGATAAATTAGTTTTCCTAATATGTTGTCCTTGTAGTGAACAGTTACATTTAACTTAGTCTTGCATTGCCAGACCTCCCTCCACAGCGCTGCCGACGAGGGTCTGGCTAGTCAACACAGCATTCTGAGATGGGAGGACAACATGCTGTGGTTTATTGGCATTTCTTTAAACCAATCACAATCGTCTTGGGCAGAGCTAAGCGCCGGACAGAGCCCTGGTGCCTCTGCAAAACAGCCTCAGGAAAGAACTTGTTTTGGTGGAACGTGTACGTTCAGAAGTAGTTTTAGTCTTCAACAGAAAACTACTATTGGACAGATAGTCTAGCCAACTGTCTGGATTTACCCTGCAGAAAGCTTAGGAGAAGTTAACCATAGTCCTCAGAAATCAACCTGACTTTAAAATGTTCCAGTACAAGGAAAACGGGAGGTAACTGACATCTGGTCGAAATTTCCGACAGCACCGGAGAAATCCCAGATCCCCTTTTCTTCCTCAATTTGATGTACTCTAGCTATGAAAACATATATCAAGCGTGTGGTCCAGCTACCTCTAAAGACTTGGTGGTTGTTCTTAAGCAGCGTCTGAAGGCCTCCACATTCGTTCTTCAGCAGCTGCAAGGTTTCCTGCTCCAACAGCCCAGCGACCTCGCTCACAGAGAGGCTGCCTGAGGAGGGGAAAAAAAGGATGAAAGATAACGGTTGTTTTATAGTTCTGCGTCAGCTCCACGTCGTAGCTACGGCATCGTGACCCTTTCGGAGTTCTGCGTTGGGGTTGAACGGGTTTCTTTTTATCACGGCGCATTTCACTGCCAGAACGCTACGGGGTGTGTGGTCTCTGGAGGGTCAATCTCAAAACTTTTTCATTACTTGTGCGTTCGTGTCTGTGTATGGGAAGTGGGCGAGGGAGAAGTGAGAGAGTGACAGCAATTGTCTTTGGAGCAAGTTGTCATAGTGAGGCTCAATGGTGTTTTTTGCCTCTATAGACGCAGAGGGGTCTTGAGGGGTACGCCGTCAATTCTACGCAGAACCATAAAACGACCATAAGAGCAAAGAACACAGTGACAAATGAGCGGGAGAAGGTCTATTGATGTTACGTTCATCAATATATTAACACGCTGCTTCTGGCATGCACAGAAATCATTTTTTAAGCTAGCATCCGACACAGCTGATGGGCTTGAGTCAAAGTCACCTGCAATTGTTTTGAGAGAGCCAGAGCTACTACATTCCTGGAGTGAAAGGGTGATCTTTGCTAGATACGTAACATTTTACAGGAAGAGAGAAAAACATCAGTCCCTGGGTTTCAGTGTCAGGGCTCTGAAGTGTACTCAATTAAAGCTGCTCCGCTAAGCTGTCAGAACAACCAGCATGCAATGCACCGCTGCATCTCCCACCGGCCGTTTGAGTGTGACTTTCTGTCATCACTCCCCCACTGTGACAGTAATTATAGATACCAAAAGAGCACAAAAAGTAGAACGAGAGATATTGAAATCCATAGTCTTATGTTAGAAGTTTAGCATGTTGTAAGCAGATAAATAAATGACATACCCGGAACAGCACACCACCTTTGGGTTTGGGGTTTCATGAGATTTTCTGTATTTCTGGCGTTGCCCTTTACCCCCCATAGAGAATTCAATCAGGTCTGACCTTTGGTTTGTACAAATGACTTCTTCCTCCTCTTTTCTCTGACATATTGGAGAGGGACACGCTTTGGGATTCATAATGCTCCTTTGTGCCGTTTCATAATATTCAACCTATATCTGCAGATACATAGTACACTGAGCCTTGGCAAGTTCTCCCACTTAGAAATCATGGAGGGGTCTGCAATTGTCATCGTAGGTGCATGTCCACTGTAAGAGACATAATCTAAAAAAAAAGAATCCAGAAATCACAATGTATGATTTTGTAACTATTTATTTGTATGATACAGCTGCAAATAAGTATGTGAACACCTGAGAAAATCAATGTTAATATTTGGTACAGTAGCCTTTGTTTGCAATTACAGAGGTCAAACGTTTCCTGTAGTTTTTCACCAGGTTTACACACACTGCAGAAGGGATTTTGGCCCACTCCTCCACACAGATCTTCAACATCTTCTTCTACACTAGTTCAGTCAGGTTTCTCACGCCAGAACCTTGATATGCTTCTTACAGAGCCACTCCTTGGTTATCCTGGCTGTGTGCTTCGGGTCATTGTCATGTTGGAAGACCCAGCCTCGACCCATCTTCAATGCTCTAACTGAGGGAAGGAGGTTGTTCCCCAAAATCTCGCAATACATGGCACCGGTCATCCTCTCCTTAATACAGTGCAGTCGCCCTGTCCCATGTGCAGAAAAACACCCCCAAAGCATGATGCTACCACCCCCATGCTTCACAGTAGGGATGGTGTTCTTGGGATGGTATTCATCATTCTTCTTCCTCCAAACACGGTTAGTGGTATTATGACCAAAAAGTTCTATTTTGGTCTCATCTGACCACATGACTTTCTCCCATGATTCCTCTGGATCATCCAAATGGTCATTGGCAAACTTAAGACGGGCCTTGACATGTGCTGGTTTAAGCAGGTGAACCTTCTGTGCCATGCATGATTTCAAACCATGACGTCTTAGTGTATTACCAACAGTAACCTTGGAAACGGTGGTCCCAGCTCTTTTCAGTTCATTGACCAGCTCCTCCCGAGCATTGAAGATGGGTCGAGGCTGGGTCTTCCAACATGACAATGACCCGAAGCATACAGCCAGGATAACCAAGGAGTGGCTCTGTAAGAAGCATATCAAGGTTCTGGCGTGGCCTAGCCAGTCTCCAGACCTAAACCCAATAGAGAATCTTTGGAGGGAGCTCAAACTCCGTGTTTCTTAGCGACAGCCCAGAAACTTGACTGATCTAGAGAAGATCTGTGTGGAGGAGTGAGCCAAAATCCCTTCTGCAGTGTGTGCAAACCTGGTGAAAAACTACAGGAAATGTTTGACCTCAGTAATTGCAAACAAAGACTACTGTACCAAATATTAACATTGATTTTCTCAGGTGTTCAAATACTTATTTGCAGCTGTATCATACAAATAAATAGTTAAAAAATCATACATTGCAATTTCTGGATTTTTTTTTTAGATCTTTTTTAGTCTCTCACAGTGGACATGCACCTACGATGACAATTTCAGACCCCTCCATGATTTCTAAGTTAAAATAGTTATTTTCCTCACTGTAATTATTTATTTTCCTCACTGTATGTACGTGTATATATATATATATATATATATATATATATATACACACAAACACATATATAAAATCTCAATTTAGAGCCATGATGGTTATCTAAAACATATTGTCCAACCAAATACATCCTAAACGTAGCTGGTAGAATAGCCAAGTCAATACCTAAAATATGCAACACACTCCCACATTTACACTTACATGGCCAAAGATGGTGTGAAACTGGGCAGACTGCTGGCCTACAGCCCAGACGCCAGGGAGCTCCAGGCCTTAATATAATATCAGTACACCATTTAGAGTTGCCCTTTACTGCCTGCAATGTTACTGGGGATTAATGGGGAAAGGGCAGTTTTGACAGAGCAGACTCTGCTTCGACTAAGACCAACCAAGATGATTATTAATGGCTCAGCTTTAATAATCTGAACTCTGTGCAGAAAAAGATGGCAAGTGATTGATTGCTTGTTGTGGAGTTTTTGCTGCTTAAGCCAATTCAGAATCAGTCTGAGTGGAGAAAAAAAGCACTAAGATTGCTGAGTGGTGAATAAAACACTTGAAAGGATCATTACCAAGAGTAGAGGTCAGCTCATGATTTGATTTTACTGCCTGTCAAAATCTGAAAATGCTGAAAAATTGTTTATTCTGGTTATCTGTGAGTCAGAATTATCCAAAGGGGTGACAAGATGATTGACAAGTTCGGAATGAAGAGCACAAAACATAGTTCTGCTCTATTTTCTGTCTTTTCTTAAATCTATTCATAGAGTAAAATCTTGAAAGAGACCATCCATCTTCATCCGCTTATCCGGTATCGGGGGCAGCAGCTCCAGTAGGGGACCTCAAACTTCCCTTTCCCGAGCCACATCAACCAGCTCTGACTGGGGGATCCCGAGGCGTTCCCAGGCCAGGTTGGAGATATAATCTCTCCACTTAGTCCTGGGTCTTCCCCTAGGCCTCCTCCCAGCTGGACGTGCCTGGAACACCTCCCTAGGGAGGCGCCCAGGAGGCATCCTTACCAGATGCCCAAACCACCTCAACTGGCTCCTTTCAACGAGCAGCGAGGAGCAGCTCCTCTCGAATGACTGAGCTTCTCACCCTATCGCTAAGGGAGATGCCAGCCCCCCTCCTGAGGAAACCCATTTCGGCCGTTTGTACCCTGGATCTCAATCTTTCGGTCATGACCCAGCCTTCATGACCATAGGTGAGGATAGGAAGGAAAACTGGCCGGTAGATCGAGAGCTTTGCCTTCTGGCTCAGCTCTCTTTTCGTCACAACGGTGCGATAAATGGAATGTAATACCGCACCCTTCACTTAAGGGGTAAGGACTCACTCCCTACCTGAAGAGGGCACTCCATTGGTTTCCTGCTAAGAACCCTGGCCTCAGATTTAGAGGTGCTGATCCTCATCCCAGCCGCTTCACACTCGGCTGTGAACCAATTCAGTAAGTGCTGAAGGTCACAGACAGATGATGCCATCATGACCACATCATCTGCAAAAAGCAGTGAGATCCCGAGCCCATCGAACTGCAACCCCTCCCCACCCCGACTATGCCTCAATATCCTGTCCATAGATACTACAAACAGGATTGGTGACAAAGCGCAGCCCTGGCGGAGGCCAAACTTCACCTGGAACGAGTCCGACTTACTCCCGAGAATCCAGACACAGCTCTCGCTTTGGTCATACAGAGATTGGATGGCCCTGAGAACAGACCCCTCACCCCATACTCCCGCAGCACCTCCCATAGTGTCTCCCGGGGGACCCGGTCATACGTCCAGATCCACAAAACACATCCTCCAGGATCCTTGCGAGAGTAAAGATCTGATCAGTCGTTCCACAACCAGGACGGAATCCGCATTGTTCTTCTTCAATCCGAGGTTCGATTATCGGCCAAACCCTCCTCTCCAGCACCTTGGAGTAGACTTTACCAGGGAGGCTGAGAAGTGTGATACCCCTGTAATTGGCACACACCCTCTGGTCCCCCTTTTTGAAGAAGGGAACCACCACCCCGGTCTGCCAATCCTTAGACACTGTCCCAGACTTCCATGCAATGTTAAAGAGGCGTGTCAACCAAGACAGCCCCTCCACAACCAGAGCTTTCAGCATTTCTGGACGGATCTCATCAATCCCTCGGGCTTTGTCACTGTGGAGTTGTTTGACTACCTCAGTGACTTCCACCAGGGTAATTGACGACAATCCCCCATCATCCTTCAGTTCTGCCTCTACCACAGAGGACGTGTCAGCTGGATTTAGGAGTTCCTCAAAGTGCTCCTTCCACTGCCCTATTACCTCCTCAGTTGAGGTCAACAACGTCCCATCCTTACTGTACACAGCTTGGATGATTTCTTGCTTCCCCCTCCTGAGGTGGCGAACGGTTTTCCAGAAGCACCTTGGTTCCGGCCTTACAGCTGCCTCCGGAGTCCTCTGGGATAACATATCCCAGAAAGACTGGGACGGCTTCCCTGACCACCGGTGTCCACCAGGGTGTTCATGGGTTACCGCCCCTTGAGGCACCTAAGACCACAGCTCGCCGCCGCAACTTTAGCAATGGAAACTTTGAACATTGTCCACTGAGGTTCAATGCCCCCAGCCTCCACAGGGATGCCCGAAAAGCTCAGCCGGAGGTGTGAGTGTAAAGTCCGCCGAACAGGGGCCTCCTCCAGACGTTCCCAATTTACCCGCACTACCCGTTTGGGCTTACCAGGTCTGTCCAGAGTCTTCCCCCACCCCCTGATCCAACTCACCAGCAGATGGTGATCAGTTGACAGCTCCGCCGTCTCTTCACCCGAGTGTCCAAAACATACGGCCTCAGATCAGATGAAACAATTATAAAATCAATCATTGACCTTTGGCCTAGGGTGCTCTGGTACCACGTACACTTATGAGCATCCCTATGTTCGAACATGGTGTTTGTTATGGACAATCCATGACTAGCACAGAAGTCCAACAACAGACAACCACTCTGGTTCATATCAGGGAGGCCGTTCCTCCCAATCATGCCTCTCCAAGTATCTCCATCATCACCCACGTGTGTGTTAAAGTCCCCCAGCAGAACTATGGAGTCCCCCACTGGAGCCCCATACAGGACTCCATTCAAGGTCTCCAAGAAGGCCGAATACTCCAAATTCTTGTTTGGTGCATATGCACAAACAGTCAGAGCCCCCCCCCATCATCCGTTTATTCTAGTGGTTGGTCTTTAACCCGTTTGTGCCATGCTTCGCGACGACACATCTACTGCCGGTTACTGCGTTGCGCAACTTTGAACCTCCCGCCGGCTGCTGCGTGGCGCAGCACAGCATTTTGTATTTGTCAGTCTTTTCATGACGCGTGCAGCAGAGAACGCACTGTCATTGGTTCAAATACACATGACGCGGGTCTTGTTGGCCATTTAAAGCCATGTGACCACTAAAATGTACTGTAGTTTGCTGAAAATCATGTCAATCAACTAGACATACACGTGCGTTTGTTTATGATTTTTTGAGAGACGAGTGAGAAAATGGCTCCGACGGAGGAGGATTTTGACAGCGAGGGCAGTGACATTGAGGTGGAAGATAGTGAAGAGTTTGGGAGGGAGGATGTGCTAGATGATCTGGTTGATTGACATGATTTTCAGCAAACTACAAACTAAAAAAACAGATTTGACTCATTTAAGGTTCAGTGTTGCAGAGTGTAATATATGTCAGATGTTCAGCTACACACTGACTTTCCTTCTCAGCACGACTACATAACTGCCTGAGCCCAGTCAGCAGTACGGCATGCATGAATTAGTAATTTGATTTAGAGCTACAGTAGCCAGATTCACCCGTTTGCACATTTCACACATTAACTATTCGGGAACGCAAGTAAGACGTACATTATTTCGTCAGGGCACACGACCGTGCTATATGAGGCTTGTACATTTGTCAATATTGGTTTCAAATAATGAACTTGATACTTGATTGTTACGAAAATAACATACCCACCCCACACACCTCACGGGGCAAATGTTTGGGCAAATCTACAGGCTGATAAGGCGCTAAGCTGTTCCTTTTTTTATAACTTTGAGTTAAATGTGTGATCTGTTTCAGACTGGGTGCTCAGGAGCAACTGATAAATATATTCAAGCCAGAAGCCAGAAGCTATTTTACCAATATTCTACTTCTGTATCACTTCAAATTAAAAGATGAATATATTAAAACAGAAATAATCATCATACTCGTTGAAGATGCATTAAAAATGTAGAGAAACTGAATCTCAAAGCCCTTTCAATGACTCTGAGGCCCTCCTGGATCTCTCAACATAGGCTGGTTCACCTGAATTTACCCTTTGTTCTTCCACAGTACATAACTGGTAGGAATACCTCAATACAAATGCATACTCATGCATAAATCATAGATAGTGGTGCATTATTCATCCAGTCATCTCTTTACAGGGATACAGACTACTGTTATTTGCTCTCTCTCATATTTTTTGTACCTCTAATTTCAGCACTGACATCATGACAGAGAATTTTTAGTTTTAATCATAGTAGTCTTCATCTCTTTATGTCATTCATATTGTGTGTGAGTCTGTGTGGCAGCAGGGGGTGCAGGGGCGTTGAAAAAAAGTGAGTGGTGTGTGTGTGTCACTCTCTGTACTGTGCAGTGCAGCAAGTGGCTGGCAGAGTGAGATACAGAGTTCAAAGTGGCATCGCTGTGTATCACATAGGCCCCGCTGACTGATGCCGAGAGGGGAACAGGGTGTTGACGACAGAGGGGTGGGGGGGTTACATAAGAGGATGGAGTTGAGAGGTTCAAGCTGCAGAGGCTGCCATTTTGCCACAAAGTGCGTTGAATTATATTTTAAGGTAGTAATGAGAAATGTGATAAGTGATTTATACGTGTTGGGGTTACATCAATAGCTTTCTCAACTGCGCTGCCTCTGTACATACTAAGCTGTCCCTTTGTGGGACATACATACAGCTGCCTGGCAACAGATATTACAGAAATCCCCAGAGTGCACAATTCCAAGACTGGTTTAGTGAGCTTTACAGATAATGTGTACGCCCCTGGATTTAATCTGAACCTTTTTTGTGATTTGTGCGATTATTATTTTGACCTTGGGTGTTGTGTTGTGGTTTACCTCCTTGATTCCAGTCACTGGAGGACCCACGGCCGTCATCTTCAGTCATTCCCAGAAGAACATTAGCAACCTGCAGGACAACACCGTCAACAAAGTCCCGTGGGAGAGCGGCACAGTTCCGAACAGTTTCAACCCTGTCTCTGGGCTGGAACCCCTCTCCCCAGCTGCTGTCAGGGGACTTGTCAGTGTCTCTGTTCCCATGGCAACAGTCCACGCTATTTCCGATCTCTGACCTTTGAACTGTGGCCCCAGAGGAGGGCTGGCGGCTCTGGATGTAATGAGCTCTTCGCTGCTCGGCCTCGGCCTCGTCAGATAGCTGGTAGTTTCTAGATTGTCCCACCAGACACACCTGCAGGAAAAAGGACGACTCCCATGGGTGCTGAGGCTTAAAGTTGTAAAACAGAAACTCAAAAGTAGAAATAGAAATTCTGTACATTCATATGTACTGATATTTGGGAAAGTTTTGCTTTATTATGAAGAAGCTGATGTTTATTATGAGTGATCTTTCTACATTAAAAGCTTAGTCAATACTTGCTTGTTCTTATTCTGTGTCTATGTGTATAGAAGCCATTAATGGCTGCCAGCGGTGAAAGAAAGGTCCCTAAAGGCTTGATTTATTTCTGTCTGTCTATATTAAATGTGGCTCAGGTGGAGAAAAGGCAGGGATGCATTTCATGATTATATTGCGGAGAAAACTAATGACCTTTTTAATAAGAAAAAAAATATGTTCATGTTCTCTAGGCACATTGAAGAAAGATTGGAAAAATCTGAGACAACAACCAACGACTTCACAAGTACAAGGTACGTGTGCATTAGGTAATGAAGAAACCAGCATACTGCAGTCACTTTTAACCACCCACTGATTCACTACGCACGTCTTTTTACACACTGCGCTGTGAAAAGTTACAAGTCTGTGAAAGTGTCGTATATACAGTATATCAAACAATTGGACACACCTTTATCATGGTCATTTTCAAAAAGAAAGTCTGTCCATAAAATATTCCAATGCATGGTATACAACCTAAACCTTAATTATGTGGGGTTTAATACTCAACGTCCAAATTCTTTTCTAAGGTTGTAACTGGTAAAGCGTTAAAGGGGCTCTCCATCAACTGTACAAGTGGAAGTGTACTTCATTGGTCATGCTGTTGTATTATGTCTTCTGTGGCTCAGCTCGGGAGAAGTTCTCCGGAGAAGGGGGGGTGATGAGGAGGGACTATTACACCCAGCCCGCTGTTTGGCTCATTTTTTGTAACCAATGCAGCATGAAAGCACAGCAGCAGCAAGCCAACTAGTTAGTTAGCTCTCTAGCTTTCTATCTCCGCCATGCCCCCACGCCACTCTGGTAACTGAAAAAGGGCAAAACAAAGCTGTCACTCATCTGGTGATAGCAATGTGCTTTGTGTGGATGAAGCATCCACCAGGTCCATGGCATGAAATGTGACTTTATGATGTTTTTTTAACATTAATATGAGTTCCCCCAGCCTGCCTATGGTCCCCCAGTGGCTAGAAATGGTGATAGGTGTAAACAGAGCCCTGGGTACCCTGCTCTGCCTTTGAGAAAACGAAAGCTCAGATGGGCAGATCTGGAATCTTCTCCTTATGAGGTCATAAGCCTGAAGATTACCTCCCCTTTCTCTGCTTTGCCCGTGTCAGTACACGATCCGTCTTGCGCATTCGCAAGGTGTTCGCGCATGTGCAGATGATAATCATGATGTATGAGGATTTACGACACTGCACGATCTGTTCCACAGTAGGGGTCACAGCCCGCCCATGAGAAAGAGAGAGACATCATGGTTGCAAACAAGCAAAGCAATGTGGATGGTCAAGGCCACACCCCCACCCTCCACCTCTCCTCCACAATAGCATTTAAAGCTACAGACACAAAAATAGCACATTCTAAGGAAAGCTCATTGTGGGACTGGCTCTAGGGGCTGTAATTCTGCACCAAGGCTGAAAGAGACTTCAGATACAGTATCAGGGGACCACAAAGGTCTATATAAAAGAGACTTCAGATACAGTATCAGGGGACCACTAAGGTCTATATAAAGAGACTTCAGATACAGTATTAGGGGACCACTAAGGTCTATATAAAAGAGACTTCAGATACAGTATTAGGGGACCACTAAGGCCTATATAAAAGAGACTTCAGATACAGTATTTGGGGACCACTAAGGCCTATATAAAAGAGAATTCAGATACAGTATTAGGGGACCACTAAGGCCTATATATAAACTTTAAAGCTGATGTAGGAATTTTATTTTAGGAGTAATAATAATCATTCAGCATATTGTAATTCAGTAGAGTCTGAGAAACTAGAGTTCTGCACCTTCTCTTGGCTCTGTATTCATGCTTCAGAAAATCTAGCCGTCACGGGAGACTTTGGACAGTCACAGGTCATTTCAGAGAGAGAGAGAGAGAGAGTGAGAGAGAGAGAGAGAGAGAGAGAGAGAGAGAAAGAGAGAGAGAGAGCTGCAGGAAGAAATCTCACTCTACTTTCAATTCTGGTGGGGCTTTTATGCATTCTACCCACTGCAACTTTAAGTTGTTAAATCTAACTAATTTAGCGGCTGACTCTCTGCTTTGTAATGTCCGTTCTCCACTGCTCATTTTTCTTTTACTGAAACATCACACCTCCGTGACTGGCTGCAAGTCGGTTTGTACAGTGGTTTATAGAAGTTGAAAATATGGAAGTTAAAAATGGCTGCCGCTCTGACCATTCCTGCTACGTTGATTTCTATCAATTATATTTTTATACTAGGGACTCAAGGGGAGTATATGTTGGGATTTGCTGCTTCAATTTTGACCATTTCTTATGTTAGATAAAGAGTTAAATAGTACTTTGTAACTTGTTTTGGAGTATAGATTGATAGAAACAATGTTTTAATGATGTCAATCACACAATATGACAAAGTTTTATTAATAAGACTTAAGTAATAATATAGAATGTCTAGTCAGTTGTGACTCTGGACTACGTACACCTACCCGTTTGGTGGAGGGTATTCTGAGGCAGTCCTCCTCCGTGTTGAAGCCACTGACTTGGCTGACCTCCGTGATAAAGTCAATGTATTCCTTGTACTGAGACTTCTTGCACTGACGTCTCTGGTATTTTACATAGAAGTCGAAAAAACAGCAAGGGAGGACGAAGTACCGGCAGGAGTAAGATGACCTGCAGTGAGAGCAAAAGACCCAGTGCCAAAGAAAAGGTTGATTAGAAATCTTCAGCAGGAAGTTATTTTTCAAGATTCTGAATCAGTTCAACAGACAGGAGACAACAATCCATTACTAGAGATTATCATCTGTAGTCACAAATAGATTTGTCAGACTGAGGCTCAACATCAGGTGGTCACCTTAGAACACACACACACACACACACACACACACACACACACACACACACACACACACACACACACACACACACACACACACACACACACACACACACACACACACACACACACACACACACACACACACACACACACACACACACACACACACAACACACACACACACACACACACACACACACACACACACACACACACACACACACACACACACACACAATGTTATTCCAAATTGGAGAGATCAGCTGGCACTTGAGCTGCTGAGTGAGATTGTGTCTGCTGATGACTTGCCTGGCAGCTATAACGGGGATCCAAGGTGTGAGCTCGTCCGAGTGGTTCCCAATCAGCCAGTCTGTAACTGGGAATAAGAAGTTCTCGCTGGGAGTAATTGCCTTTTCCTGAAATAGCAAAGACCCAAAAAAACACATGAGCTCCTTAGAGCGGGTAAGATGCACGCCGGTGTAATTTAGATTCTGAATCACTTTATCAATAAAAAGGAAAACTTTTCCTCTTCTCAAACTTTGAATATATCACTGAACACCTGAAATGTATGAGAACTCATTTAGTTGTTGGGGTTTTCGATGATCAAACTAACACAATCCAAGCAAATACCGCTATAAGAATTTAAATAAAACATTTCATATTTGGCTCATTACAGCAGGCGGGTCCATCACCAACATCACAAATGATGTAGGTTAGGAGCAATGAGGCCTGTGAGGTTCAGAGAGAGCCTCCAAATGAAGGTTTAGGACTGACTACAGCACCCCTGGAGGCTCAGAAAGATTGGTCTGACACACCCTCTCCCAAAGAATCACTCAATAATAGATGATCTGAAATGGAAGCAGTCAGGAGCTTCTGAATGAATGACTGAGTCCAGGAGGCAGATAGGAGGGACAGTGCAGTGTTTTTGGGGAAGGCTTCCCTGCAAATGTGTTCATGTTAACATGGGTTTGTCTGGATTCAGCATAAGTCCCCTGTGCAGTAGTAATGTTTGTTGTTTTTTGCAGCTTGTAGCAATTGTTCAATCAAGAGTTGTTTAAAGGTCCTATGACATGGTGCTCTTTGGATGCTTTT
Organism: Etheostoma perlongum; assembly: GCA_026937815.1. Taxonomy (NCBI): domain Eukaryota; kingdom Metazoa; phylum Chordata; class Actinopteri; order Perciformes; family Percidae; genus Etheostoma; species Etheostoma perlongum. Next base: position 6,557,114 of record CM049389.1, read on the forward strand.
ATATATACCTTAGTGGTCCCCTAATACTGTATCTGAAGTCTCTTTTATATAGACCTTAGTGGTCCCCTAATACTGTATCTAAAGTCTCTGTCCCAAAATTCAGCCTAGGGGCAGAATTCCAGCCCCTAGAGCCAGTCCCACAATGAGCTTTCCTTAGTATGGGCCATTTCTGAGTATACTTGCTCCATTATTCAATTCATTGTTTGGTCTGCAAGTTTAAAAAAGACATAGTGAACAAATGCTTCCAGTACCCAAGGTCTACAAAATACTTTTTTGTTTTGTCCGGAACAACAGCTCTAAACACAAATGTATTGATCTTTACTATCATATAAGACCACCGAAAGCAGAAAATCCTTCCATATTCCATATAAAATGGTTAGTGGATTACCAAAACTGGTGCAGATGGATTTTCCATTGATGAATTTATCGATTAATAGACAAAATGCTTAAGGTGTAATCTGTCTATCATCAAGTATTAGCATAATATGAATAGCACAATAAGATTGGATTTATATACACGTTTCGCTGGCCAAGATATTTTGACGTATGACAGGTTTTTTTAGCAACCTGATTTACGGTTTGTGCTTTAATACAAAAGATTGTCTAATTTTCTAAAAATGTGTCTCATACAAACAAAAGAATTAACAGTTGAAGCCCAAGCAGCTGCAGCGAGGGGGCGATGCCATCTTTAAAGACACCTACCGCGTGTGATATGGATTCTGTGCCTCATGTGAAAAGATAATAACACTAATTAAAAACCTGATACAGAATCTGCCTTCTTCATGCTCAGCTTGCTCACCTCTAGCACAGTCTGGGGGCCGTACATGTCCCAGATCTTCCTCTTCCGAACATCGATGCCCTTTCCAGGATGCTGCAACACAAGACGGCACGACAGTCAGCGGCTAATCTCTTTCAGCCACATTGACATCAATGGCCGGGTGCAATGTCAATTACACCTGTCCTGGTTTGTGATTGGCTCATTACGATGACACAATATTGTAGATTTGATATATGCAGAAACGTGAATGCCCTAATCAGCCCCATGTCACTGATTAAGCTACCAAGGAAGATCTGGCTAATTCTTCGAGGGGCCTGTGTTTTTACAAAAGGCAGCTTAAAATCTGTTATTCCCTCCTAATTAGGATTTAGGTAGTGTGGCTCTGGGATGGCAGAGTCAGTCAGTCGGACAGATGTTCCACCACTCGGGTCCAAACAAGAATTACAACAATAATTCAATCAATTCATTAGTTGAACCTAAGACAACAAATCGTCTTAGGTTAACCCATGTTTACATGAACACATTTGCAGGGAAGCCTTCCCCAAAAACACTGCACTGTCCCTCCTATCTGCCTCCTGGATTCAGTTATTCATTTGACAACAAGCTCCTGACTGCTTCCATTTCAGATAATCTATTATTGAGTGATTCTTTGGGAGAGGGTGTGTCAGACCAATCTTTCTGAGCCTCCAGGGGTGCTGTAGTCAGTCCTAAACCTTCATTTGGAGGCTCTCTCTGAACCTCACAGGCCTCAGTGCTCCTAACCTACATCATTTGTGATGTTGGTGATGGACCTGCCTGCTATAATGTATCAAATATGAAATGTTTTATAGAAATTCTTATAGCAGTATTTGCTTGGATTGTGTTAGTTTGATCATCAAAAACCCCAACAACTAAATGAGTTCTCATACATTTCAAGTGTTCAGTGATATATTCAAAGTTTGAGAAGAGGAAAAGTTTTCCTTTTATCGATAAGGTGATTCAGAATCAAAATCACACCAGCGTGCATCTTCCCCGCTCTAAGGGGCCAGTGTTTTGACAAAAGGCAGACAGATGTTCTACCACAAGAGCTGCAACAATTATTCAATTAATTCATTAGTTAAACCTAAGACAATGAATCGTCAACTATCGGAATAATCAATTTATTGTTTCAGTCATTTTTCAAGCAGCCAAATACGTATATGCTGATTCCAGCTTCTCAAGCAGAATGATTTGTTCTGATAGTGAATTAAATACTTTTCTATTCAGTTGAAGCATTTTGCAATTTAATTCTTCATGATGTAGTTGATATGCATTTTGTTTTGTCTTGTTTGATTAACGATTGCATCTGCTTTCAAAACGTACAGTACATTATTAGAACATTGCTTTGTTGTTTATAATGTGACATTAAGGTGCGACTTCTAACTTTCCTGAGTTCAGTTTTATATTCTAAGTAAGTGTTGCATCCAGTTCAGTACAAAGAAAGGCCCATATAACCATTAACCCTATCAGGTAAGAAACCATCTATCTACATCACAGCTATGTAGATCATTCTATAAGCTAATGTGGCCTTTCAATTAGCTTTTAACCAGGAACTAACGCTCTGTACATATCACTGATCGCCAACATTCAGTCAGCCCCCGACTTACCCCTTCATTGGATAGTATGTGAACCAGGAGGCCGTTTCCACAGCCCAGGTCCACAAAGGACTGTCTGGCATTCAGATTTTTCTCTGCTCGCTCCTCAGCCCACAGCACCTGCAGCACAGTGACAGAGACTTAACACTACTGTATGCTCATGAGAGCTTTCAATTGCCTGCAGCTAACACGCTTCCACCTGCCTCTGGCATGACATATGATTTCCTTTACTGGATCAAATCAATTTTTCACACTCAAATGGATTGACAGAGCTTTGGTTGCGTAACCTGACAACATGTGACGGGTAAAACACCTACACATACAGTGGCTTTTACACACCCATGTTGAAGTTAATTAATAAGAAGAATTATTATTTCACTTAGCCTAATAGTTGGTTTAATTTGCATTGAGAGATGATCTTATGGAAAGTTCCCCATGGAACTTGATACTTGTGATTGGTTAATCACAAGTATCAATGATTAACCAATCATTGATTTTTTTATATCAAAACATTAAAAAGCAAATTTGAACTCACAAGCAGATATGTAGCAATGGCAACGTCCTCATAGACAAATTTCTCAGGATCTGTAACCTCAGGCCAAACCTAGAGAGCATGGGGAAAATGTCAGTACTTACTTAGTAATAAAGATGACATTAACAGCTTTAGAACCGGACGTTACCTTGACCATGGCCTTGTACTTCTCTTTCAGCTGCTGGTACATGACACTGTACTTCTCCACCGGCAGCAGAGACAAGGTGCTCCTGAACTCGCTGCTCTTGCACTCGGTGGCCCAGCGCACCAGTTTAGGCAGCAGATCAGTGGACAGCCAGGTCAGATTTGGGTACGCCACGCCATCAGAAAACCATGCATCTGAATCCAGAACATGCAGCTCCAAGGCCCTGCAGATAAAAGCAGAGTGATCTAGATTAGCTTTCTTTGTGTCAACTAGTCTGTGCTTATTTAAATAACAATGTGTGCTACTAAACGCACAGTACTGACAAGATAAAGGCCTTAATGTGGGTCCTGCTTAACTGCCTAATCTTTAGGGCCTAGGAGCGCTTGTGTCAAAACCAATTGTTAACATCTACAGTAGTTTAGTTTTGTGATTTAATGTTGCAATGAATGAATGTGCCATTAAATGTTAAATTACCACACAGCAAATATGGACCCAGTAGTGTTCTACCACAGAAAAACTGAAGATATTGAGAGTGGTTGAATGAGGAGAACTAATAAACACCCAGCAGCTAACATCCCTAGCAGTTAAATCAGGCCATGATATACCCACCTTTCTGCCCCTCTGTCCTGCTATAAATCACAATTTTAAATCTAAAAAAACATGTCTAAGGACAAACAGGCTCCCGCTGAAGAAGAGAGACAAGAGGTGTAGCTGAGACCCATCACTGCCACTTAAGTCAACCTCCACCTTCTCATCTTCCTAACTTAATATTGTAATAAAGTGTAACACTGTTGTACAATGATAGAGTCCTCTTGTTCTCCGATAACTACACTTAGAAAGCACCACTACCACAACATACATAACCAACACATTCAGACTGTGTATCACTACTACTACTACTACTACTACTACTACTACTACTACTACTACTACTACTACTACTACTACTACTACTGCTGTTGCTGCTGCTAATACATACAGCATAGTACCTCTATCATATTTTGGGCCGTGTTTAAGATTGTATACAGTATAAACATTACTCAATCTTATTTTACTGTGATAGAAGAATAAATTTTCTGCATGTTGACTGTATGGAATATCTGCCCTGGGTGTTTTCTAAAGTGCATGACTAGATTTTCTCCATTAGTAATATTTTATTGTAATTTATGTGAAAGATAGCGTAGAGTAATTTGATACCAACACTAACACTGATAGACTAATGAAACATTGTATTTATGTGAGGAGAAACAGAAAGTGTATAAAAGTTCACGTATTCAGTAGCAGCCTGGCGGTACAATGATGCAACATTTACAGTGTTTGGACTAGATATCATCTTGGATTTTGGTAAAAAATGAATGAATTAACCATGAATCCTGATTCCATGTTCATGTTTTTACTTCCTATTCAATAGTTCTTAATGTGAGACACTTTCACCATCCTGAGTAACTGTTACACTGTGAAAAGCGACAACGATGGAAATAAGTCAAAGACTTCTCGTCTATTGTCATAATTGTCTGAAGAGTTTTGGTGTATTTTCTAACATTAAACCACACCAAGAAAAATCATGTGTGAACATTTTCTGAATAAATATTTCTGAAAACATCCCAAAGCTTCTCATCAAAAATAAGGCATTCAGAAAAACATATTGAGCCATATTATGTTGTCTGTATCGCTGAGAGGTTGCTTGCAGTCATTTTATTATGATATTGTTATTTATTATGATAGATTGCGCCCCGTGAGCCACTCACCATTCCTCACAGTCCTGATGGAGGAGTTGCAACTGATATATGTTGCCCCTCTTCAGAGACACCTTTCCTTCTGAATCCTCTTCAAACGGAAGAAAGGTCACTTGTTGTCTGTCAAAGTCTTAAATGGACAAAGGCATTTATAAAAAAAAAAGTTATTATAGGAGAACAGTTTTGGTGGAGAGCCTTTTATTCAGGTCCACTCTTACCTTTGAGTATAATCTCTTTCTGAAGAAGTGTCCCATACCGGGTTACTTTAGGAATAAATGTCCTGACACTAAAGGACCAGTGCTGCTCCTGCTCGTGTGTCTGTCCCGGTGAAGCCCTGCTGCTGCTGATGATGATGGAGGACAACACATGCTGGGGAGTATCCAGCAGGAAGAGCAGAGACTCTCTGTCCACAGCTCTGCTCTCTGTCTCCGGTCTGCTGCTGATGGAGGACAACATATGCTGGGGACCATCCAGCAGGAGGAGCAGAGCCTCTCTGTCCACAGCTCTGCTCTCTGTCTCCGGTCTGCTGCTGATGGAGGACAACACATGCTGGGGACCATCCAGCAGGAAGAGCAGAGCCTCTATGTCCACAGCTCTGCTCTCTGTCTCCGTGACTCCGCAGAGCCGCTTGTTTACAACGTGAGGTTTCTTTATCCACACATCTACAGCTGACCAGAAGCCTTCGGGAAGAGTCTTACCTGCTCCGGGGAACTTGATATCAAAAACTTTGGGCATAGCTGAGCAGCAGACCCGACTACAAGCCGCATGTGTTTCGGTGTTTACAAACGAAGAGTGGACTTCCGGGGTCTTTTATTTTTTAGATAAAGAAAACTAGTTCTTTAAGATAAAACTTGCTTGTAAAATTAGTTCGCACTTTTGCCTACATCCCATCCTAACGTTAAAAAACAAGCAAATGCTGAGCTCTATTATCCTATTAAAAAGCGTTACAATAATGTTGTCGCTATATGATGACGTTTTTACAGGCGACAGATATCAATTCTTACAGTCGTACAATAGAGGGCGCTGTTGTGGGTTTCCTCAGCTGCCATCATGGGATATTGATCCTTTATGAGGAAAAGGGACGATTATTTTTTTTAATAACTACTCTCTACTTTTGGTAATACAGTTGGTAATATAGGCTAACCTATTATACAGTTGGTAATATAGGTTAACATATAATACAGTTGGTAATATAGGTTAACCTATAATACAGTTGGTAATACAGGTTAACCTATAATACAGTTGGTAATATAGGTTAAACTATAATACAGTTGGTAATATAGGTTAACCTATTATACAGTTGGTAATATAGGCTAACCTATAATACAGTTGGTAATACAGGTTAACCTATTATACAGTTGGTAATATAGGGTAACCTATTATACAGTTGGTAATATAGGTTAACCTATTATACAGTTGGTAATATAGGTTAACCTATTATACAGTTGGTAATATAGGGTAACCTATAATACAGTTAACCTAATGGTAATATAGTGTAACCTATAATACAGTTGGTAATATAGGTTAACCTATAATACAGTTGGTAATATAGGGTAACCTATAATACAGTTGGTAATATAGGTTAACCTATAATACAGTTGGTAATATAGGATAACCTATTATACAGTTGGTAATATAGGGTAACCTATAATACAGTTGGTAATACAGGTTAACCTATTATACAGTTGGTAATATAGGGTAACCTATTATACAGTTGGTAATATAGGTTAACCTATTATACAGTTGGTAATATAGGTTAACCTATTATACAGTTGGTAATATAGGGTAACCTATAATACAGTTGGTAATATAGTGTAACCTATAATACAGTTGGTAATATAGGTTAACCTATAATACAGTTGGTAATATAGGGTAACCTATAATACAGTTGGTAATATAGGTTAACCTATAATACAGTTGGTAATATAGGATAACCTATTATACAGTTGGTAATATAGGGTAACCTATAATACAGTTGGTAATATTGGGTAACCTATAATACAGTTGGTAATATAGTGTAACCTATAATACAGTTGGTAATATAGGGTAACCTATTATACAGTTGGTAATATAGGGTAACCTATAATACAGTTGGTAATATAGGGTAACCTATAATACAGTTGGTAATATAGGGTAACCTATTATACAGTTGGTAATATAGGGTAACCTATTATACAGTTGGTAATATAGGTTAACCTATTATACAGTTGGTAATATAGGGTAACCTATTATACAGTTGGTAATATAGGGTAACCTATAATACAGTTGGTAATATAGGTTAACCTATAATACAGTTGGTAATATAGGGTAACCTATTATACAGTTGGTAATATAGTTGGTAGTGTAACCTATAATACAGTTGGTAATATAGGTTAACCTATATTATACAGTTGGTAATATAGGTTAACCTATAATACAGTTGGTAATATAGTGTAACCTATTATACAGTTGGTAATATAGGTTAACCTATAATACAGTTGGTAATATAGGTTAACCTATTATGCAGTTGGTAATATAGGTTAACCTATAATACAGTTGGTAATATAGGGTAACCTATAATATTGGTAATATAGGTTAACCTAATACAGTTGGTAATATGTAACCTATTATACAGTTAAGTAATATAGTGTAACCTATAATACAGTTGGTAATATAGGTTAACCTATAATACAGTTGGTAATATAGGGTTAACCTATTATACAGTTGGTAATATAGGGTAACCTATAATACAGTTGGTAATATGGTAACCTATAATACAGTTGGGTAACCTATAATACAGTTGGTAATATAGGGTAACCTATAATACAGTTGGTAATATAGGGTAACCTATAATACAGTTGGTAATATAGGGTAACCTATTATACCTATAGGGTGACCTATAATACAGTTGGTAATATAGTGTAACCTATAATATAGGGTAATACAGTTGGTAATATAGGGTAACCTATAATACAGTTGGTAATATAGGGTAACCTATAATAGGGTAACCTATAATACAGTTGGTAATATAGGGTAACCTATAATACAGTTGGTAATATAGGGTAACCTATAATACAGTTGGTAATATAGGGTAACCTATTATACAGTTGGTAGTATAGGTTAACCTATTATACAGTTGGTAATATAGGGTAACCTATAATACAGTTGGTAATATAGGTAACCTATAATACAGTTGGTAATATAGGTTAACCTATAATACAGTTGGTAATATAGGGTAACCTATAATACAGTTGGTAATATAGGTTAACCTATAATACAGTTGGTAAAATATAGGGTAACCTATCATACAGTTGGTAATATAGGGTAACCTATAATACAGTTGGTAATATAGGGTAACCTATTATACAGTTGGTAATATTTTCAATTTCAATTAATTTTTCAATTTCAATTTATTTATAGTATCAATTCACAACAAGAGTTATCTCAAGACACTTTACAGATAGAGTAGGTCTAGACCACACTCCAGAATTCACAAGGACCCAACAGTTTCCTCCAGAGCAAGCAACAGTGCGACAGTGGCGAGGAAAAACTTCCTTTTAGGCAGAAACCTCGGTCAGACCCAGGTCAGGTTAACCTATAATACAGTTGGTTGTACTGTATAACCTTAGAACGTATTGTGTAGGCAGAGTTACTGTTAGCGCTATATTATATAATTAAATTTAATGTGGTTTCCACCATAATGGACTGTAGGCCTATATGTGAGACATGTTTTTAAATTTGAGCAAGTCAACTCTTAAAACTGTCCATGCAGTATAATGTAAATCAGCCAATCAAACATGAGGAGAAGGAGCTCATTTTGGTGAGTAGGCTAGTGCCTTAAGCAGCAGGGCTAAGAAACAGGATTTGTGAAAGCACAGTTATAATAAAAATAATGGAACGTGTTTAGCTTTCCAAAATGACAGAACATAAGACTTAATTTCTATGTCATCTCCATATGACAGTAGCTTGTGCACAACAGACATGGTGCGACACCTACTGGTCTGTTTTGTAATCGTTTTGAACTGCTTTTGATTTTAACCTTCATTGGATACATTACATGGATGACTGAGAACCTTCACATATGTTGTTTTTGATTGTATTATTAACCAATTACTATTATTATTACCTAACTATCCTGTTCAATACATTTCTATTCACATTTAGTGTGTCCTTAGGGTTTTTGAAAATAGATATGATGCATTAGGATAATTTGACTTTAATAAAATTATGTTTGAGGACCAACACAAGTTTTATGAAGGTGTCAATCGAATGGCAAAGACGAAACATGGACTTATATTTGGTGGCAGCACAGCGGAATCCCACGCTCCCTCATTAGTAACGTTAACCTTATTAGGCCTACGCATGACACCACGTGGGAATTCACGTTGACAAGTATTCATTCAATCGCTGTCCAAACAACTACAGGGGTCGGGTTTTTACAAACTTATATGCCATCATAGAAAATATGTCATTTACAGTACATCGCAATAGGTTGCAATGACCCAGGTTACGAGCGAATAGTTTTTGGTTTCTAATAGGTTAACCTATTTTACCAACTGTGTAATAGGTTAACCTATATTACCAACTGTATTATAGGTTAAGCCTATTTTACCAACTGTATAATAGGTTAACCTATATTACCAACTGCATAATAGGTTAACCTATATTACCAACTGTATTATAGGTTACCCTATATTACCAACTGTATAATAGGTTACCTATATTACCAACTGTATTATAGGTTAACCTATATTACCAACTGTATTATAGGTTACCCTATATTACCAACTGTATAATAGGTTACCCTATATTACCAACTGTATTATAGGTTAACCTATATTACCAACTGTATAATAGGTTACCCTATATTACCAACTGTATAATAGGTTACCCTATATTACCAACTGTATTATAGGTTAACCTGTATTATAGGTTAACCTATATTACCAACTGTATAATAGGTTAACCTATATTACCAACTGTATAATAGGTTACCCTATATTACCAACTGTATAATAGGTTAACCTATATTACCAACTGTATTATAGGTTAGACTATATTACCAACTGTATAATAGGTTAACCTATATTACCAACTGTATAATAGGTTACCCTATATTACCAACTGTATTATAGGTTACCCTATATTACCAACTGTATAATAGGTTAATCTATATTAGCAACTGTATAATAGGTTACCCTATATTACCAACTGTATAATAGGTTAACCTATATTACCAACTGTATTATAGGTTACCCTATATTACCAACTGTATAATAGGTTAGACTATATTACCAACTGTATAATAGGTTAACCTATATTACCAACTGTATTATAGGTTACCCTATTTACCAACTGTATTATAGGTTACCCTATATTACCAACTGTATAATAGGTTACCCTATATTACCAACTGTATTATAGGTTAGACTATATTACCAACTGTATAATAGGTTAACCTATATTACCAACTGTATTATAGGTTACCCTATTTACAACTGTATTAGAGGTTACCCTATATTACCAACTGTATAATAGGTTAACCTATATTACCAACTGTATTATAGGTTACCCTATATTACCAACTGTATAATAGGTTAACCTATAATACCAACTGTATTATAGGTTAACCTATATTACCAACTGTATTATAGGTTAACCTATATTACCAACTGTATTATTTTTACAGTTAAACTTTTTATGATGTTTAACACTACATAACACTAACTTATAAACTTTAGTTTTACAGTTAATTTTGGAATTTATGGTCAATAAACCTCATTTATAGGATATTATACCTAATGTTTGACTTAGAAAAGCAGAAATTAGGAATTATTTAGACTAAAATTAAAGGAATAAATGTTGATGGATAATCACAGACTGGAATGTGTCAACTTTTATTCAATACTATTTAAAAAACACTTACATTTTTTTCAAATGCTATAAAATTGAATAAGACTCCCCAAAAATAATGAAAGTAGAGATTTGTACATGCTAAAAAGCTTTGTGTGGAATCAATCATGTTATTTTGTGTAGTTTAAAAGAACACTGATATAGGAAAACAGGTCAATTGACCTGAGGACAACACAAGGGTTAATCTTCAAACGGAAAAATGAAAATAGGAATTTCAAAAAACCAAAATCGGACTGTTATTTGAATTTGGTTTAGTCCTTTTTTGTTTTTGGATTCTTTTTTTTTTGGTTTGAAACGACAAACGATGGTTGTTTTTTAAGACCTGCACCATTTTATCACAATGCACATATTCTAGGTGTATATAGTTATATATTTGATGTCTTTTGAAAGTTTTATGGGTTTGAACAGTCTTTGTCTGCCCAACACATGCCAGACTGAACAGGTAGATCAGTGAAGTTTACGCCTTTCCTATAAATCAACAACAGCTTTTATAATAATATTTAAGACACTAGGTCTTGTCATATTCTCTCCTTTCAAATTCTGTGACAACTTAATCTAGACCTTTCTGGCAAATAATGCAATCAGATGAATCAACTTGTTTAATAATTGTTCACTCTTTGTTCCCGTCATACGTCATGTAGCTCATTTCTTTTGTCAACTGTTCCTGGATTTCTGACTGGATTTTCTGACTGTAGATAGTCATAGAGGAACAATCCCTTCCTTTTGACAGTGTTCATCTCTCTCTCATACATACATACATGAGCAAGAAAACCTTTAACACTATATAGTCTCTCTGCTCCATTTAAACAACTACTGCATTTTCCCATGGGCCATGTCCCCTCACCCCCAGTCTGTCTCTCAGACACATGAAACAAGACATGAGAGCTTCCCACACTGCAAGCTGCCACTGAGGAACTCAGGCTCAGAGATTTAAGACAGGAGAACAAGGGTAAACATCCGCCTCACACACTCGTCATTAGCCCTGTGGACTCAACTGCTTGTCTAATCCTGGAAATGACAGGTTGTTGTCCAACTACAGTCTGGTGGGATGCTTTAGTAATTCATCCCCTCCATCCATCACCGTCATTATTTGTGTTTATTATTTGTAGTGTTTGTGAGACTCTGACTGTAGCATTATTAAAACCACTTCCCATAAACGTAAAAACCCAGATTTAGTCATGCAATAGGTCACTCTCAATCATCTAACAAACTGTCATCTGTCTTTTTAGTGTCAAATGCATTAAACAAGTGTACTGCTGCTCATAAGTATAGGAACCCCTGCTTAAGTTGACTAAAAAGAGGAATAAAAAAATCATCTTTTGGAAATTGATCTTATTGCCTTAATTTAAAAAATGAGGAAAAATCAAACCTTTAAGGACACTCATTTGCTTTGTGAATGAATAATGTATTGTAAATAAATAAATTAAAAGTTGTTTTGGGCTTTGACTTGCCTAAAAAGCAAGACCAATAACAACCAAGGCCAATAGTTAATAGAAAGACCGCAGCAAATAATTCAGCAGTGACCAGAATGTATTAAACAGTGGAGACAAATGATGAAAGACATATTGTAAAATCAAACTGTTTGACAATATGTCTAGCCAAGCTAACAGATACAGTGGCTTGCATAAGTTTACACACCTATGCTAAAATTGATTAAAAAGAGTACATACATTTGGAAATTGATCTTAATGCCTTAATTAGAAAAAAATAGGAAAATCCAACCTTTAAGGTCACCAATTTTCTTTGTGAATGAATAATGTATTGTAAATAAATAAATGTTCTAAAATACAGGGCGCGTAAGTATACACACCCCTATGTTAAATTCCTATAAAAGCAGGCAGATCTTTATTATTAAAGGCCAGTTATCTCATGCATCAGTTTACTATGCATCCTGACAAAGTTCCTATACGTTCCAATACTCATCAGCAGCACTGTATGGCTCCTATTTGTGATGTCCTTTGAATGGCTGCTCCATTGAAATCTAATCTAACTAGGGAGGAGCGACTACAGGACATAAATACTGTACCAGGAAGTGCAAAGTGCAGGCAGGTCCTCCGCAGCGCTGCTTGTTTACATTCAAATTAACAGTCACGTGAGAGGCTAAAAAATCCTGTCAAACTTGCTTGGCAACAGCAAAGAAATGAAAACCATGGACAGAAAAGCATTTGAGTTTCCTTCTTTGACTCACTGCAGTTTCTGTTGAGTCCAAACATCAGCATTAAACATGACCACAGGAGATAATTAATTATACAGTATTTATAGAAATACTTTGAACAATGTAATGGGAAAATTACATTCCAATAATGATCTCCTGTTTTTGCCTCTATTTATGGCTGATTCTCAAATGCTTCAATCTTTTGTATGACTTTTGTTTTACGTACGAGACTAAATAAGGTACAAGGTCACTGAAAACTATCTCTCCATGCACTTTCTCTCTCTCTGTGGCAGTTGAGGTAAATAGGATTGGTAACCTCTGACTAAATGGTGGGGGGAGAAGCAAGGTGGCACCAGACTGTCTCCTGTGTTTAGATTGTCTGTCAGAAATGCTGAGTCATGTTAACAGAGGGGTGGTCTTACACTCTGGGATGCATATAAGCCAGTTTTTTCTTCTACCTGGTTGAAGACCTTTCCACATTGTGCTGCTGTACTGTGTGAAATAGTTATTCCTATACCTGCGTGTAAATAAAATACAAAGACCAAACTCGGTTTCAGTTCTCAACTCTCTTATTTTTGTTTCACTCTCAAAAACACTCTGCTGCAACAGAAACTCCCACAACAACATCAGTCATGACTCCCTCTACAGATGAGTTGATTCAACTGTACGGTCATTTTAGAAGCTGACATTTGTGGTATACTGTTGAATAGTATAGCATTTGACTAAGGTGCCTCTACTGTTATTGATAGGAATAGAGTAAAACAAATATTAAGTCAACATCACAATAAAGGCCCCACAATTATCATAAAATTGAAAAACACAGTTTCAAAAGAACACAACATTTTACTTTACACTTTATAAAAGGAGGATGTATTGGGTTTTTTTATTTAACAAACTAAACTAAACTAAAGCTTTGTTAGGTGCACCCAAAGACTGTAAAAATAACTATTTATATGTATGTGTGTATATACTGTATATGTGTATATATGTATGTATATATATATATATATATATATATTTATATGTATACTATATATATTATGTATGTATAGTATATATATACTGTATATATATTTATATATATACTGTATATACGTATGTATGTATGTATGTATGTATGTGTGTATATATATATATATATATATATATATATATATATATATATATATAGCTTTAATCTGTAATCCTAATTTCCATTTAAATGAATGTGTGTTAAGACCCTACTGCTGAATGAGGTAACCCAATGGCCAGTGGTGATTGATCCTTTCACCCACTGATGAAAGTATTTATAATAATTACATGCAGTATTTACTGAGTTACTGGCATAACACTTCCTGTGATAAAAGTTTTTCTTCCATTGTATAGGTCTACACAAATACAATTCTAAATCAACCAGGACTGAAATGTTAAGGATTGCTATACTCTAACTTCACTTTTTAGTTCAACCACATAGCCACGTGGTGTTTTTTTGTAGGCTAGCCAAAATAGTGAACTATCTAATTGTGATTACGACTTAGCCTATGTCATTAGGTAAAGTCAGGATGTTAGTGTCTCATTAAATAATCTCAGGTGAGAAAAGTGAGGAAGAGGTGTGGTCGGTCGGTGGAGTAGGCCAACTGGAAAGAGGCGGAGAACAGAGACACACAGGTAGGCCTGGATAGATCACACACACGATCACACACACACACACACACACACCCGCTGGTCGAGACAAATATAGGCTTCGTCTTTGACTTTGGGCTCTTTATTTAGAAGTAGCAGGGTTCAGAGAAGAGTTCGGATTTGTGGAAGAACCCGACGGCGCTGGAGATTTCGATGCCAACATGGACGCCTGGTCTCGGTGCGGACGTGATTGAGAGCTAGATCAACACACGGAGAACACACTTGTTTTGAATTAAGGTAGGTTCGGTATCAGAGGATCTGTGTGTGATCGGGAAATAGTAGGCTACTATACAGCCTAGCGACTGTTAGAAAGGTCCATGAACACATCAGCTTTCAAACTTTCTTACTGAACATTTAGCAAATGGAGCTTCTTAAAAACACTGCCCTATATTGTGTTAACATGTGTAAAAATGGCATTTTACACAATAATGGAGAATGGATATTAATGGCAGCTATCCCAAAAGACCATTATGTGTGTGTTTGGGGGGGTAAATGAGTAGTCTACATTTACTTAAGTACTCGTTTAGGTATAACGTTTTAATGTAGACACTTCACCCCACCGAACTTGCTTTTTACTCGGTGCATTTATTTAATAGCTGTATTATTAGTACCTATTAGTAGCTACTTTTCAGATTTTATATACGAAACGTGTGATGAGTTAATAAAATATGGTGTATTATTATTGATTAATCTTCCACTAATCACCACCACCAACATGAACATGCTTCTTAGACCGCGGTGAAGTTAGTTTAATGTTTGACATTCATGGCTCTTTGTCAAAGCTTCGATTTCCACCAGTTTCAGGGTATGTTGGAGAGCAAATGAAGACAGACGTTTCACGGTTATTTTTAACTCCAAATCACTAAAAATGACGATGCAGTTCAGAGCGCAAAGACCTGAATGTGTGTGTAACAGTAGAGTACTTAGGGACCGTCTTAAAACTGCAATACCAGCTATTTCAATCTTTAATACCTTTTTATGCTGTTCAACATAGAAATCTCAAAACACTTCCATTATAGAGAGGGAGAGACATTAAACAGTTCACACTTGTGAATGAGTTAAAATGAATAAAGATAATTAAGAAATAAAGGTATAGTTAGGCTACCCATAAAAATTGTTGTTTCAACATGTTTCTGTTTTCTGAATATATTGACATCAAACCACCTGTAATATGTCTCAGACATCTTCTCACAACTTTCACAGCTGTAAATTGGTGAAAATAATACATTGAAAATACTGTATCAATATCCCTGATCGGTTAGCTATTAAATACATATTTACAGGTTATCATTTTAATAGGTATCTCATTTCTGAATATATTGACATCAAACCAGCTGTAATCTGTCTCAGACATCTTCTCACAACTTTCACAGCTGTTAGTTTGTGTAAACGTCTTTAGCAAATCCCTTAGCATCCTCATCAGTGACCTATTGTCTATCAAATGTATATTTAAAGGTTATCATTTTAATAGATTTCTCATTCTGAATATATTGACACCAGACCGCCTGTACTATGTCTCAGACATCTCCTCAGAACTTTCACAGCTTTTAGCTTTTAGGTTGTCTTTAGCAAATTCTGCCTCATCTTCAGTGACCTATATTGTGTAAAAATGCACATTTAGAAGTTATTACTTCAATAGGTTTTTCATTTATGAATTTACTGAGAACAAATAACCTCTTAAATTTCTCAGACAACTTCTCACAGCTTTAAGTTTGTGATTAAAAACAAATGACTTATCAGTATCAGGGCTTTGTTTTGTAACAAATGCAGATTTATAGGTTGTCATTTCTGAACATATGTCATATGAATAATATGAACAGATGACATCAAGTCACCTCTAATATGTCTCAGACTTCATCCCAAACGTTACAAAGCTCTTACTTTGTGAAAGAGCCCATTCAGCCATGCAGGTATGCAATGCATCATGAAGAATCAATACTAGGTAGGAACTGGAACCGTCCAGTAAACCTCAACCTAACTGCCTTTGCTCTAGCTGTGTGACACCTGTTAAGAAGTAATTCATGGTGGGTTCAATCCACCTGGGAAAATCAGGGACCACCCACCGTGATTATGTTGTTTTTTCGACTGCCAGCATTCACATGCGTGTTCTTCTTCATCTGTTATATTGGCGTTTGGCATAACAACTGCCACCAACTGTTGGGCATAGCCTAGAGCATCAGGTATGTGGAAACATGGAGGCCACAATTATAAAGATTTGCTTTTCTTATGCAAGCATACAAACAGCACATCGACAGGTGGTTGTTTGTGTTATCTGCAGGAAAAGAAACCAGAAAGGACAGGGATATGGTGTTGTTTTTTATACATAGGCCTCTTTATGAATAATTTGAAACATGTTATGTCTGTGTATGTTTTTTGGCAGAGGCGGTTGTCCACATTAAACAGTTTATTGTCATTGAAATAATTTCGGTGAACCAAAGTAATCAAACGTCAGTCAACGACTTTCCCACTTCAGATTCCTACAGGAAGTGACGTAAATAATGAGGTTATCACTGGGCAAAATGGTTTTCGGATGTCCATGAACGCACGGAAAGTTACAAAAGGAAATCAGTGCAACAAACAAAAATCATCTGCTGGTATCAAAGATAATGTCACATTCTTATTTATATTATTTATTATTAATTGATAAAAAAATACATGTTAGTTTCAGATTGAAGAGAGAAATACGGTAAATATTCACACTAACATGGTATGATATATTATATCTTTAAATCACTTTTTAATTTGCAATAAAATAAATTGTAATGTGTTTATTTATCAGCACTCAATCCGAAACTTTTTTCAGATTGAAGGCTGTGGCAAAATATGAACATCTAAGATTATTACAATAAATTGGGTTGGTCTAAAGTAGCTACATTACCCATAGGTGTGTTTTGGGCGTAACGTGCAATAAACCAATCAGAGCGTTGTCTCAGATTCCCTTTTTAAAAGCAGGCGTGCTTGTTCCATGGCGGAATCCTACTATAATGGTGGATTTGCTAGGCATCATGGGTGCATGCCAGGAGCGGTTCACAGTCGAGGGACCAATGTTTAATTTTTCTTATTGACAAAATATAAATAAAGAAATGGCACAAAAACATACTTTCTGATGTTTTGCGCTCGCTGTCACTGAATCATGAGGTTATGAATGCATGGTGATATTTTTGCAACGTAGTCTAAAAATTAGGCCGAGATTACCTCACTAAAGACGATGCAGCTCTACTGTCTCCCGTGCTGCTGCTGGGGCACTTGGGTGAAGTGGCATCGGCACATGCAGTTCAACATCACATCTCCCTAAGTCCTCTAATATTTCCTCAGTTATGTTGTCCACGATTCATGGAAATGTTGTGTAAAACAAGGTCATATTTTTCCTTCTATTTATGTATGGTTTGTAAAAATGGGCATGTGAGGTCCTTCAGATTAGAGAAGCAAAGTGTATGCGCGGTATGAACACTCTACATTATGGCCAAGCATGCACCCTTCAAATCTGAATAACACTTAAGATTAAGTTTTTCCAGATCTGTGGTGGAATTATTTTCTGAAACTGCAAAATAGCACCAGGGAACGTTTGCGCCAGAACATGCCTCCACTTTTTGCTGAACCATCCACTATCATTACAGCCCCGGCCCGGGGACACATCCACAGTCAGGTAGTAGCCAGTCCGGTCAGCACTTAACTCCGGTACTAAGGACGCTAACGGCAGTTTACTGAACCATCGGGTAACAGACCCAGGCACCCGAGTCAAACAGCAGCCACTCATAACATTAAACTAACCTTACAGTGGTCTTAGACCGTAATCCATCACAGATACTAAACATATAATGTAATATGTACACTAACATAACATTGTTATGAGGGACCATTCTGCTGATTAAAGAGTACTTGTAGTCTTTATACATAGGTGCATTTTGCTGATCATAATTAGGTGTAAATTAAGTATGATTTTGAATGCAGTACTTTACAGTGTATTATTGCTACTTTGATTCAAGTAAAATGTCTGAATGGTTTGTATACACAAATACTCTTCAACAGAAGTGCAGTTGTACTGGATAATTAGAGCTGTTGGCCATTTGAAGTTGCCGATAATATCTTGTAAGATAATGGTCAGGCCAGTTCAACCAGTGACTGTTCAACTACATTAAGTTATTAACTCAATAGTGGGACACTTGTGGTTACACACCGTTCTCTAGGCTTTGAGGGGGTTCCAGTAGCTGGGCAGGTTAACGGTTGATCCCTCTGTACATAGACGACAGAATGATCACAGCAAGGTCTCTTTGTTTACCAACCTACATTTTTTGCCTTTAAATTTCAATGTGACCTGCAGAGAATTGCCTCATGCTCACACACAAGTTGGGTACAAATTAATTGGGAGTTGTCCCTGGAAATTAATGCAAGCCCAGGCTTGTACCCTCTAACACTTGCTTGGTTTTTGAAGAATCCGTTGGCTGTGAGAATGATCCCAGTGACAATGTGGATCTACTTGTTGTTTGGCATAGTTGTTAATTTTTCCTAGGGTAGCTAACAAGAGAATGTGAAGGCTTTCCCTGACTCATACCTGCTAGGCTGATAAGCAAGGGCTTTATGGCATATGGAACGGAAACCAGCACAAGAACAATGTGCTGTGTTGTAAATTCTTCTTTTTTTTTTAACAATAAGGAAGTTATGCAAACTAAATTATCCTTGTTATTGCACTTGTTACCAAGGACACTACAATTATCAACATTAACAATATATATGCTTTTTTAAAAGCAAAGGAGATAGTTAAGTTTAAATTGAAACTGATGTCAGTCTTACAAGAGCTGGCATGCTGCTGTCAACACAGCATTACTTCAGCAGTTACATGAATACTTTGTGAACAGGATCCGGTCTGACTGGTGCCCCTAAACCACAGACAAGCTAACGTGACTGTCCCTGAGGTTCCAGATGAGTGGCACTACTGTTAACAGCACCGATACTGGACGTAATTGTTCAAGCTTCAGAAGAAAAGACAATGTATTTTTTTTTTTTTTTTTTCTTGTCCCCACATCATCTTGTGTGCCTTCACTTCTGTGCTTCTTCTGTCATCATACACCATGTCCCTTATCAGATTTTTACTCTCATTCAGGTAGCACACTGCCTGCAAATGACACTACTTTTATGTTCTCTTGGTTCAAAAAGCTGAAATAAAGAGCGGTAGATGTTAAGTAAATGAGTTGCCAATATGAATTCCCACTCATAGGATACCAACAAACAACTTGTTAAAAAGTTGGCACCCAGCAAAAAGCTGAACAATTCCCCCTCCGGCCTCCCACACCAAGGGCTTTTTGTTAGGTCTCCATGGTAACTTAAAAAGGCCCAAGTGGGAGCAAAGTTACCATTAAACAGGCACTTTAATGAGATGAGTAAGATTCAGATAGAGCACCGGTTCATAATTGTGTTTGGGTTTTGTCTTTGGGCCCCAGGCTGAAAAACATGATTGAGGGCCTAATATCTGTTCTTATTGTGAAGAGTTAATGACCAAAAACAAAACATTTAAGTTGATTAATGTAAGAAATTTAGATTGATAAGGAAAACTGGAAAAAAAAGAACTAACTCATAACTGTTGTATAACCTTTGACCCTAAAGGCAGGTCGGCCAGGTGATGCTGATGGACCAGGAAACTCAGTGGTTGTACCATCTCCTGGCTGAAGTCCAGCTGGAGAGTTTCTACCTGCGCGTCAGAGATGGCCTTAACATCAGCCGCATCGAGCACTTCAACTACGTCAAGGAGTCCGACCTGGAGCAGATAGGAATCAGCAAACCTGGTGAGCCTTTTGGTCATCCACGCATCAATGCTTATCTGTTTTATCAATTACTTATCATTTAGCTGATGCAATGCAACTTACAATTGCTATTTATGCCAGAGGTTGCACGCCTCTGGAGCAGCTAGGGGTTAAGTGTCTTGCTCAGCACATTGGTTGATGTGTCACAGTGGGATTCAAACCTCCCACACCAAAGGCATGTGTCATGTCCACTGCGCCATCAACACCCTTTTCTTCACAGCTCAGTAACTGATGTTTTTGTCAGCCCAAGACAAAGAAGAGTTTAAATTGTATCTGTTACAAAAACATTGTTTTTTATTTACCCACAGCAGAGTGCATATTTTTTAAATGTCCTTTGGATTTACAGTATTGGTCAAGCAATAGTCCAAAAACTAAAGTTTGACAAATGTATCACAATGTCCACTTACCTGTTTTTCCTAATGCTTTCAGCCACCTCTCTTGGCCTTCATCAGCAGACGCTTACTGTAGAAACATATACTTAGACCTTCTTATTTTCTTATACACATTAATCATACTTGTATGTAGAAATAGAAATGAGATCATTTTACTTTGGTGTATAAGTCATCAAAGCGATTTCACTTAGAGGATATCCAGTTTAGATTTGAAGGTGAAAATGAGAAAAAAGTTTTCTATTACTATTTTAATGATAATTAAGGATATTAAATAAGTGTGATCAACAGCTAACTTCACCCTCCAGATTTTCATTTTCTGTCCTGCCTCCTTTAAATTCTAATATATATTGTAGATCAGGAACCAGTGATTATTTCCATTATCAAATAATCTGTTTTTTATAAATATTTCTATTATTTAGTCTGTTAAATGTCAGAAAAAATGTGTTTTCCAAAGTTTAAGGGGCCTTCTCTGATGTCAAATAAATGTTGTGCCGATCAACAGTTTATCAGCTGTTTATTTTAGCACTTTTATAAGTTACTTCTGCTCTAACATCCTGTTTGATGCAGAAATCCCCAAAAAACATGAAGTGGATTTTATTTACTAACACCCTTTTAATGCAATTGTAGAGATATACTGTAATGACTGTATAAATGGTGTGCCGAAGGATACTTTGGTGTTATTGTTTTTGGTTATAAAACAATATAATTTATTGTAGATTATAATAAAGACTGATTAAACTGGGATTTTCAAATCTGACCAATGTGTCATGTTGGATATGTTCAATAATTTCTTTTAATTTTTTTAATTCCAGCACAAAGAAGATTATGGGCAGCTCTGAAATGCTACAAGACGAATTCACGAGGACGGCCAATGATGCCCAAGGTCTGAGACATGTCCTTCCATCTACTTTGTCGTACAGTTCATATTCAATGAGAACTACATGTTATCAGGGATGGCGTCAGTAATACATTTTTAAAATCATTTATTGATGCATATAGGTCAGCAGTCGAGGTCCGGATGGAGGGGAGCAGTGGAGCGGAGGCGGCCCGGCTCAGGAGGGTGGAAGCCGAACTCTTCCCCGTCTGATCCAGGACAGTGAGCTGATCCTGAAAGAGAAGCTGGGCTCCGGGTCCTTTGGGGTGGTGAAGAGGGGAGAGTGGCACGCGCCTACTGGGAGAGTGGTAAAGGACAGCTTTTCTAGACTTTCTTTTATTTTTTTTGACTGTATGACTGTATATGTATGTATGATACAGGTAAACAATAGAACATCCCCAAAACAGTCAACATGGAATGGTACATAGTATGTTTTATTGCTGCAGGCATACAAGTACAAATCAAATAAATGAATCTAGGGACAAAGAGAGCTGCCTTTATTTAACATTATTGCACATTATGGGATTTAAACAAAGTTACAAAGTGTTGGTATAGGTGTGTGTGCAGGATGTAGTGTTCACAAGGACGTGAAATGGGTCATTCATAGTGTAAAGAGTCCGGTATTTCCCTCAGGAGCTGCTGGGGACCAAAAGAGAGTGAATATTCAACTTCAATTCATTGGTTAATACAGGTTTAAAGTCAGGTTTCCTCCATTAGTCACCACTCATACTTCTGGATAGGGATTGTAAAGAATCACAAGTCAGCACTTGCTGTCAGACAGTGTTATTGGCCCGTTACACCCTAACAGTCCCAAACATTGTGTGGTTTGGGATTCTTAACATGGCGCACCCTCAATGTGGATAAACAGAGGCTGGGGGTTAGAGACGGTAGAGGCAGGATTGGGATTGAGCCTGTGTCTCTGTCTTTTTAATCCTCTCAGTTGCCTGTGGCAGTAAAGTCACTAAGGAGCAGCATGTCCAGGCAGCCAAACGCACTGACAGACTTCCTCCAAGAGGTGACGACCATGCAGTCACTGGACCACCCCAACATCATCCGACTTTATGGTGTGGTGCTTACACAGCCCCTCAAGATGGTAAGATGTGTTGTTTTTTGATGTTGTAAACATGGGGGATACAATATGGATCTATTCAAATAAGATGTTTTTAGCAGCTTGAACACAATGGTCTATTTTCCTTCCTCCAGGTAACAGAGCTGGCCCCCTTGGGCTCACTATATGACACCCTGCGCTCGCATCAGTATGAGTACCCTCTGCTCCGCCTCTGGCTCTTTGCTAACCAGATCGCAGCGGGTATGGACTACCTGGAGACAAGGAGGTTCATCCACAGGGACCTGGCTGCAAGAAACATACTGCTGGCATCCAGAGAGATGGTGAAGATCGGGGACTTTGGGCTGATGAGAGGCCTGAGCCAAGACAAGGACCACTATGTGATGTCAGCACACAGAAGGATCCCATTTGCATGGTGAGGATAGTTGGGAAATAGGGGTGGAGGAGGAAAAGATATTTGAAAATTCTCACAGTTACATCTTTCCTTGTTGTCATTGACCTGCAGGTGTGCTCCAGAGAGTCTTCGTGTCGGCTCGTTCTCCCATTCCTCAGACGTGTGGATGTTTGGCATCTCCCTGTGGGAGATGTTCACCTACTGTGAGGAGCCCTGGTTCGGTCTGTCAGGCAAACAGGTACACGCTTGTCAACCACATGTGAACATTTCCGCTTTGCTTTCAGTGTTTGCATCCATGCCAGTCAGCATGTTTGGAATGTGTGTCCACGCCCTGATGTTGTTTGCTTTTGCGATGTGACTCAGAGTTTTAGTATCTCTGACGTTCACTTTCTTCAATCCAGATTTTGTGGCGTGTGGAGCGGGAAGGGGAGCGTCTGGAGAAACCGCCGGATTGTCCCCAAGAAATGTACAACGTCATGAGGAAGTGCTGGGCCTGCAACCCTGCTGACAGACCCAGCTTCGCCCAGCTCATCACAATGGTGGCAGAGGTCTGCAACTTAATGTGAAGCTTTTGTCCCTGGTGATGAAATCATAGAGGGTCTATTGATCGAGCCTTATCAAAAGCTGATCAAATTCATGTTTTTAAGGAAATCTTTGTGTTAGGTTCCCTCACTTTTGTCTGTCTTTGCAGGCTAGACCATTGGAGGCGCAAGCAACAAGAAGCTTTGCTGAATCCAGAAAACTTGGACTGGTGACCAACGACCTTGTGACCGTCATAGACCATGGGTGGGTGAGAGAAAGGAGGGTGGGACTAAAGGAAAACTTTGACTGGCACAATATGCCTTTGTGGTGATGAAACTGGTTTAAATCAGCCTCTCAAAAGTGCATTCCAGCCGTGATCTCATAGAGACTTCAAATGCTTTTTGCTTTGTTTGTTTGAACAAGTCTAGCAGCTATGAAACATAATAGATCCATGGGCAAGATGATAATGTTTGCAGTGTTTTTTATGGAAAAATACACCAAATACATAAAAATCAACATAAAAAAAATATTTTTTCAATGTGCATCAGCCTCAACGGGCCATTAAAATAAAACCCCAAACTAAAATTACAGTCAAAGTTTTAAGTGCTGTTTTCAAAAAATGTAATGCCAGTCAAATTTACAAAATAAACCGGTGTAAGACATTATCAGCAACCATTCATCCAATGTTCCAAAGGCACATTCTGTGTACTAATCTATCATTTAAAAATAAAAAAACTAGAAAAACATTGGAGAACCATTTTACTATTATGTAAGCACATAATGTAATCTGAAAACGGCTGCCCTGGTTAAAAAAACAATGCAACTGATCTCAGCTGGTATTCTGTCTACAATGGAGTGCAATGGGAATTTCTATGTCACCCCAAACTTTTGACCAGTTGTGTGTGTGTGTGTGTGTGTGTGTGTGTGTGTGTGTGTATGTATGTATGTATGTATGTATGTATGTATGTATGTATTTATATATAATGAGTTAAGACTGATTGCTAGTAAATCACATATTATGCATTATTCCTCTTACAAATGAAAAGTTTAGCTCATAAGCAATCAAACATCATTGACCAATTTAATACATTCAGGGGTTTTACTGCTGCAGCATTGCTTGGTCTGGCATGGTAGCTTATAGTGGCTAATGAATCGGGTGAATGTGTGTGAGTGTTTATCTGATGAGCAGGTGGCATCTTGTACGGCAGCCTCAGCCACAGTGTATGAATGTGTGTGAATGGTTCCTGTACTGTAAACGCGCTTTGAGTAGTTGTTAAGACTA
The DNA here is from genome assembly GCA_026937815.1 of Etheostoma perlongum. NCBI lineage: Eukaryota > Metazoa > Chordata > Actinopteri > Perciformes > Percidae > Etheostoma > Etheostoma perlongum. The sequence goes on from CM049389.1 coordinate 6,581,955, forward strand.
GAAAGCGCTACAGCTCATTTACAGCCTTTAATTGAACCGTTCTCTCTCCCTGTGCAGGCTGGAGCTGTGTGAGTGGAGGGGCCAGAACCAGAGGACTCTGACAGTCGGCTGGTTTCCTGCAAGCTTTGTCGTGCTGTCACTCCCTCTTGCTGCCACTGCCGGAAACTCCATGCCCAACCCTGCTTCTTCCACCCCTAACATCTCGGCCCCGCTGAAGGGCAGCCTGCAACACTACGTGCACGGAGACATCAAACCTGAGCGCTGCTGGGGGACACCTGAGAACCTAAACGAGTCAGTTACTACACTCATTCACTTCTCTCAGTCTCACTTAGGCTTGGTGGATTTGCTTCTTCTATGATGAATCTGGAGAGAAGCTGTGCCTCTGGTTTGTCCAGCCACGGATCAAATTAAATATGTGATAAACTGAAACTTGCATGGCAGTAAAATGACTCAAGAATTATGGTTTAATGACTGCTGTTGGGCTTGTTTTTTTTTTTTTGTAGAGAGTGGCTTGAATTACCTGCATCTAAATATACAATGCAATACGATGCTAACACCAACAGTGCAGCGCTGACCTTTCACCTGCTGTCAGCCACTGTACTGTAGTTTGTGAGCTGAGGCTGTCAGACTCATGTTTCTGTTCTATCCTGTGCAGCAGTGGCAGCTGGAGGACGGGGCCTGCCCGGGACAGGGAGGTCTCCAATCTGCAACGCATGGCAGGTAGGAACTACAAATATTGGCACAATATAGTGAGTATATCTGCGAGAGAAGATTTTATTTCAATTTCAATAATATTGACATCATGTTATGACTAGATATCATAATATAATATTGCACTTTGCCTATCTTTAATGCTGTCTTTTCCTGCTCTAAAGGCTTTCATTTACAAGTACATCATTAGCTTCAAGTGTTTGCTAGTCTCTTCCTAAGGTCCACTTTTGATTTTATCTTTGTCATGCATCATTACTACATATTCTGCATTGCATTAAAGCATCAGAAGTAAAAATAGTGATAATTAATTTTGCCAACATTTCTCAGCTCCAGTAACAAGCTCTTAAGTCTATAAGAATTTTTTTACCAATGGCCTCTAGCTCACCCAGCATAAGAGCGTCCCCCCCCGCCCGCCCCCCCCATGTTGGCTGAGTCCTGCAGCGTCCTGGGTTCAAATCCGACCTACGGCCCTTTGCTGCTTGACCCCCATCTCTCTCCCCCTTTTCATGTCTATCCCCTGTCATAAAGGGAAAAGCCCAAAACATCTTTAAGAAAGAAAACTTTTTAGCTGTTAATACATTACCCTCACTGCTCCAAATGTATCATCAGGGCGGCTGTGGCTCAGTGGTAGAGCGGTTGCCTGCCAATCGGAAAGTTGCCCCCGCAAGGTTGCTGCGCATCGGCATTGTGGCGGCGCTTTAAATAGCTGCGGCTCGGAGACTCTCTAAACTGTATTTCGTTGCATTGTACATGTACATGTGTAATGACAATAAAGTTGAATCTTAATCTTAATCTTAATGTAGTCTAGAGGGTCATGCACAGTGTGTCTTCTGCTGACCATAAAAGTGTTAAGGCCTCAAAAGGTTTGACAAATAGCTAATAAAGCTATTTCTTTTCACATTTCATTTTAAAATGCTGTTTGTTATGCTATTGGTTCATGTCAGACGTGAACCATGTTATCCGTTCAGGAAGTAACTCAATTTGTATTCATTCATTTCATTCAACTCAATGTATTCATTCATTCTCACCGATCTGCCCTCTAGTGGCTTTACACTTTTTTACGATTGCTATGACAGTTTTTTTCAATGTTTTAACAACTTCCCTAAACTCTTAACAGAGTTAGCACAAAATCTGTCTGTATGGCTAGACAATTAACACACTTCTTTACACAAAATGCATACAGTTAACACATAATTAAAATGATTGAACTTCTTTTACTAACAAGCTCAACCTAGACCAAATCAATGGATTTTTACTGACAAATTTGCAAATGCTGTCACACTGTATGTCAGAACAGATAACATCCTGTTCTAAAACCTAACTTAGGCTAAAGTCAAAGGGAACAGCTGTTCATATTGTAAATTGCAACACAAATGCAGTATATCACCTGCATTTTATTCCATTGTTACTGTAAATGAGAGAAACAGCTGATTGAAGTTATGCAGATAGATTATTCCCAGCTGATTCCCATCTAGGATACACACTCAGGTGTTGAGCTACTTTCAATCACATGACCATCTGTTTTTACAGTATTCTTTATGTGTTGTACTTTAAGAGCAAGGATTACAGTAGCCAAAGTCCCATTCCTTGCTTGTTGGCCAAAGCTGATTCTGAAATGTTACAGTAGTACATACAGTACAAGGAGGACCTACAGTATTTGGGCTCATTTGGTGTGGAAAAGGAACAATACAGTAAAGATGAACACAAAGAAAGTAAGAAAGATTCCTGCACGAGGGAGAGGAAGAATAGTACCAGGACAATTATGTCTTTGTTTCCTTTTTTCATACTGTAAACCATACATTCTATAAAGCTACTCTGAGATGGCTCATTCATTTTTGTATTGAATTTCTGCAACAAAAGAACCAAAATGCAGCATTTACTAAACAAAACAAAAATGTAGAGGCTTCAAGAGAAACTGCAGTGTAAAACACAATCTATGGTCAATACAATATAATGTACTATTATCTGTTATATAAAGACAGGCCTGATACAGTTGCAGTTTCTGTGATTTGCCAGTTTGTGTGTTGGACGTGTGTTGGTGCGTTAAATTGTTAAAGTATTGAAAAAATTGTCATAGCAATCGTAAAAAACTGTAACAAGCCCCTAGCAGTGCCCACATACACTCTAAACTAGGATCACACTGTTCAGTACTATAGTCCCTTTTGTTTCCTCATTTCACTTGACTTATGTAATTGTGATTTAAAAGGCTTCTCCCTGTGTCTTCAGGTATGTCTCAGAGCCTGGAGTCAGTTTTGAGTGGACAACGTCCCAGGGCTCACACAGTAGGGGCGTTGGGACTAAATCAGCAGGGCAGACTCATGTCCCCTGGGATGGCAGCTTGTAGGGTGCAGACGCAGCAGGACCAACGCGGCTCAGCGAGGCCAGTTTAGCCCCGCCTCCAAGACCGCCGCCGCTCAACCTGAAACGCTTAAACATGAAACCAAGGAGACCTGCAATCCAACCTGTCCCGGGAAACTCATGGCCTCCACAGGTGGTCCTGTCCCCTCCAGCACAGACGCAGCCGCAACCCCAACACCCACCGCAGCAGAGCATCGGAGGCTCCAACCTGGTTAAAATGGCTCACATGGCACGCTCAACCCCGCAGCTGGACGAGAACACGGATAACAGAGAGAGAGATCGAGAGAGGGAACGAGTCAGATATCGAGAGAAATTACCTAATGGGCAGAGCACAAAAGACAGTCTCACGTCACAGGTACGAGACGCATAAGAGTCAAGATTACAGTGCACTGTAGTACGAAATTACGTCCAAATTTCACAGCTTAAAAGAATATAGTACAGAAACAATTAAAAACATTGTGGAAAAGTCGTTATTATTTATATGAATTAAAATAAATAAATACTTAAATGCTTATATGGGTGTGCACAGCATGTAGAGTGATAAATATAAATATATAACGCTTTAAAAAAATCCATATATAAATTGGTTTGATTTTTTTAGTATAAAAACTTGTTTATTGGATTAACACCGAGCTTCTTCTCAGATTATGGAGGCGGTTCATGGAGTGACCATTGAAGAGGTTCATGCTGCACTTCAACGAAATGAATGGAACCCAGTGCGAGCTGAACAACAACTCAAGGTCTGACCAGGAAAGCCCCCAACATAATTGGGGGGACGGGGGGGGGGGGTATCTAATCTACCTGTATATGTTGCAAAGTTTAGTTTGTGAAATGTTGCAAAGTTTAGTTTTTGAAAGTGTGCAAATGTCACTTAGAGCTACAAGCTACTGATGCAAGTGATTTTAATAGGACATCAAAAGACATTAAGACAAGATTTAAAACAAACTTAAAACAATATTATAAAATAAATAAATAAAAAGAAATTACAGAGATACTAATAAATAGTTTATAATTCATAAAATGCAATGGCAAACATAATTTAAAAAGTACCTATGTACTTGTCCATAGTAACCATACCCAAAATATTCACAAAAGTACAATATAAAATACAGCTTTAAAGCACAACTGCATTACCAACTTGGTGCAGGGGACTGAGACTACTCCAATTACTGCATTTAAATTGGTTTTGGTAATTACCTTTTTAGGGAGTTTTTACCACTGAGGGTCAATACCAACACACTTGCATTGGTAGTTAATCCATCTTGTAGAGGAGGCCTGTCTTGACCTTTTAGTGTTTTGTGCTCACATATTTCTAAATTATTCATATACCACAAACGAAAGTGACATACAGAAAACTTGGGGCCAGGTAGAGTTCATCTGGAATAGGAGCAGGTGGCTGTGCATGTAATGAAGCTGCCATGTGTGTAGCCTGCTGTGTTCACTGTACTTATAGTAAAGCTAACTTAGAGGCCACAGGGGGGTGATGTGGTCTTGGGGAGGGCTGGGTTTTGTAATGCCCTGAGGTGCATTTAGGTGCTTAATCCAGTCCGTGTTTCATATGATTTTGTTATGCATGAAGTTAAAGCCACACCAGCTCGTTAAACATGATATAGATGCAAATATTATCTAAAGTCAGAGATCTAGTCAATTTTCAAACACATTTGTTTCCAACTTTATTTCATATAGATAAACAGAACAAATCTGAAACATGTCAAGAAGTTGGAGTTAGATGTTCATCTTTAATGTAGACCTATCTTGTTTTTCCCATGTAGCTTTAATCAACCATCAATAAGGAATTTATGTTTCATATTTTGAACACTGATATTGACATTCTGTGATAAACTACACTAAACACCGAAGTATGTTGCACGACAGGACATAGGCTCGACAACACTTTGACAGCAGGTGTTTTGCATTTGCATGCATGAGAAGGCCTGCTCTGAAGTGTGGACAGAGATGCAACTTGCCTGAAAATTGCAACTTTCAAAAAGCAAATAACCAGCATTTTTCTCTTGTTTTGTCTGTCTTGTTTGCATAAAATGCTCGAGGTGTTAATGGATTTATGTATCTAGAAAATGTGTATATAGATCGCCACTTCTGATCCGTGTCTACTTGATTTGTGTCTCTTCAGTTGGACCAGATGTACATGCTGAGCCTCTGCTCCAGAGAGGAATGTCTGAGGATCCTCTCCAGATACCAGTGGAACCTGCAGCTGGCCAGCCGCTACCTGATGCGAGGGTCTGGCGAGAAGGAGCGACCTCCAGTTAGCACAGAAAGACGAGTCTGAAGGGATTTTCAGGCTTTATCAATGCATCAATGGCTAACTTTTTTTAACAACAATATTTGAAGCTGTTGCATACTTTCACTTACCACCTTGACAGAAGTCCAGTGCATATAAAAGTAGAAAAGTGAAGATTTTTTTAATGTACAAACGAAAGAATATTTTGCTTATTTAGCAAAAAAATGAGACATTTTCCAGCACATTATGTGCTATGTGCAAATAGTTTTTTTTATCATAATGCATTTGTATATATTATATTAGAAATGATTATTTTGTTGAATAAAATGATCTGGTCTTAAGCTGACCTGTGATAATATGGGCAGTTTAATCAGTTGGTCACTGTGTCACATTTTTTAATTTCATGGGATAATTTTTGCCTGCTGGTCTTCAGAAAGATTTGGTGTCTTTAATTTTATTTATAGTATCAAATCATAACAAGAGTTATCTCAAGACACTTTACAGATAGAGTAGGTCTAGACCACACTCCATAATTTACAAAGACCCAATAATTCCAGAAATTTAGTGTGACAGTGACGAGGAAAAACCTGGGACAGAGCCAGGCTCGGACGGGACCAGTTGGGGGTGTGATGCACAGTGGCAATAATAGTCCCAATAAAGATGATGGAATGACTTCTACGACTAGAAATAGTAACATAGGCACCAATAGCCTAACGTGGATGCTCCGGAGCTCGAACACCCCGGATAATACTGAGCACCCACGTGTGCCAGACTGCCAGAAGGCTACAATCATTTAAAATTACCCATTGCAGTTGGTGCTAAGTGGAGCATGTGAGCACTGATCGTGGTTACATGTCAGTTAAACTTCTCATCTCCAATCCTATCTGTATTGTGAGAAGTGGCGACGCTGTCCTGAGTTGAAAGACCCACATTACGGCTTTACTATTGAGTTAATAGGCGTGTCTGTGTGTCAGCCACTGTCATTTCCTGTTCTGAAATGCAAACATTTTTTGACTACTTTTTGTTTTTTAAAGGGTGTGTGCACCTATGGCGTAAAACGTAAATCGGTGCCTATGAATAGTTGTTGTAGTAGTTTTATGGTGTAGCACTGCAGGGCCTAGCAGGCCGTAGCAGGGCACTGCAGAGCGTTGCAGGGCATAGCAGGACATTGCAGAGCTAACGGGGCATAGCTGGGCGCGGAGTCTATGGCGCGGAGCAGGAACGACAAAAGCTGCAACCATGATTTAGGTGCCCCCTAATTCATGGAACACTGCTGGGTGAAAATACATAAGGATTATGGGGAATAAGCTCCCCCGGAGCTAAGTTAGTAACAAGCATTTCTGGGACATGGATGCACACAGAGGAGAGAGGAGCTCAGTGTGTCAAAAGGAATTCCTTTGGCAGTCTAAAACTATAACAGCATAATTAAGAGCTGGTGTAGTGTCTTGAATTATATTACATTATTTAAATTCAAAGCCTGACGTTGCCCTGAATGCAGGATCAAAGCTTAGTGGGCCTGAAACTTAATGTCTGTTAGACATAGACCTTGGACATGCAGTATCCTGTTGCTCATTTCCACTACTACTTTACACAACATATCTGTGTATTCTTCTTAATGTGATGTGAAAACTAACAGACACTGTGTACAGGGGCGGCAGTAGCTCAGTCTGTAGGGAGTTGGGTTGGGAACCAGAGGACCAAAAAGTACGGAGTGTGAATTGGTGGCTGGAGAGATGCCACTTCACCTCCTGGGCACCTCTTGAGCAAGGCACCGCCCCCCCCCCAACCGCTCAGGGCACTGGTTCGGCTGGCCCACTCACTCTGACATCTCTCCATTAGTGCATGTATAGATCCTGAGCATGTGTGTAGTTCAGAACTGTGTGAAACTAACAAAGTGTGGACACAGAGTGTAAATTGTAATTTCCCCATTGGTGATCAATAAAACAGATTAGATTACATAGTAAATAGTTCCACAGCAGGTCAACTTGTGCAACTATTATGGAAAGACAATTAAAGCATGAGGTATTTACCAGAATCATTAAGACATGGAAAGGCATGAACAGACATGCTCCCTTAAATATTTAGCTTGTAATTCCTGCATTTTCCCAGAGGGTGGAGCAGTATGATGTTTAATGTGACTTGAGAAGAGAAGTATTGTCTCCTTTTGTTCCATCTGAAGGGTTAGGATATAATCTTTAGATAAAGGAGGCTGATATTGACACCAGTAAAGTTGATGTTTGAGAAAGTTACCAAGTAACTAAAGTGGAGCAGAGTTTTAGTGGAACTTTGGCTGATGTTGTTCCAGAACATGAGAGGGGGGAATTCCCTCTAAAGCGAAGATAATTTTTTCCAAGTGAAACCAGCTGTTCCACATTTACAATTTAGGTTTCCAAAGGCTTTCCCAAAGCTTTTCCTGGACAATGAGTGGAGCAGAAAAACACAAAAGACTATAACACAGCATAACATTTGTTTTATTTCTGAAGTACAGAGGATTTTGGTGTGAAAAAAGAAAAGTGATTTACAAGAAAAATGGTACAAAATAGTTTTGATAAAAACAGGAAACTGATGCTACAGATCCTGCCTGCTGCAGATATAACTGATTTATAAAAAATAAGTGTTGCACATAAACATCAAACTGGCACAATGAACAAACATTTGCGATAAATGTACTGTACATCCTTTGGCTACTTTCGTTTCCTCTTTCCTTATCAGGGGTCAGACTGTACAGAGGATGGTGGTAGCTATTCAACTTTTTCATTTCAATTGCATTCGTTTACTGGCATGACGTTCAACATGTGGTCAAAGCACAATTATAATCATGAAAGACATAGCTCGAAAATAAAATAAGGTTAACACTGACTTGTATTGGGTAAAAGTACTTATTAAACTATTGCTAACTAAAGTTATTCATACTAATGCAGTTATCTATTATGGTTTACTAAGGTTATTTAACTACTGTGTAGTGTAACTAAAAGTGCAGAGTGATATGAAGAATCTGCACTGCAATGAATACAACAAGAACATAACTGTGGCAATAACAATATTAGCCATAATGTTCGATTTATTTAACTAAAGTCTATGCAAGCTTATTTACATAAAGAAGTGAGAGCAATAAAAATGGCTGCCTCATAGAAAGGACTTATTATCCTGGTCTACAGTATATATAACACACATTTAGTTACTGGCAGTGTAAGAGAGCTGTAGTCTGAATTTGAGAGCACTAGTGGCAACCAAGCCTCACAGGAGGCACACCCATGTTATGTCACATTAATGATGAATAAAAACAGAGCAGATAGTTGCATTCAACAGCAATTTGCTAACTTTAAGCTTCCATTGACTTATTTATTCTTAGGCGATATGAGCTAAAACCAAAAACTAAATTACATGACAACTTTACATTCAGGTCTCTTTCTGCTAGACCAAACTACAGGACATCCATGTGTTTCCTTAAACCCACCACGACAAGGGTTTTCCCAACCACGGTGAGGTCAGATTAACGTTTACTAACCCTAACTTCTGCTTTTCATTTTCTTTCTATTCCTTTAATAATTCCTCCTCTTAACCTTAACCTACACTCACTCTCTCGCCTAAATCATTACATGTTCAAGGCACTGGAACCTGGAGGAATTGGAGGGCCAGGTTTGGAGGTGAAGCCAGTCTCCATGGCAACCAATAAACTACAGTGGGGCCATGGGAGCATTTACACTATAGTCTATGCTACGTGGTTGTTACTAGGGTTTAAGACAGAGGGCTTTGAGGAAGAGAAAGGCTGCTGAGAGGTAGAAGAAAGAGCACTTTGGTAAAGAGCCTCAGCATGTGTCAACTCCCGTGTTCACAACTCTTGCTGACCCAACCACCACTTCCTTATTCAAGCTAAAAAATGACTGTGGCTAATGTTTAGGTTCCATGTACTGTAACTCTTGTGTTATGTATAAGATTTCAAATAAGAAGTTCAGTTTTTTTTTACCATGTTAGGCATCTTAATGTAGCTTGTTTGCATAATAATATAATGCATAATTGCTAATTTGCACTAAACACAAAGGATCTGCTAGCATGGCTAACAATACAAGACAATCCCCTAGCCTAGATGCACACCTGTATTGCACTACACCTATAAGAGAGTGTGCCAATAATAGATGAAGCATATAATTGTGTGGAAATCCACTCCTATTTCTATTTGTGAGCACTGAAAAAGACACTGAGGGGTGATGTTGACTTTCTTTGGCAGGTATTAAATCTCAGATGGTGGTGCATTCCCTCACTTAAAATAGCTAAAACTACAGACTGCATGGAGCGTAAAAGGCCTTGGCAACACGGCAACAGGTATCACTAAATAAGTTTGGATAGATATCAAAAACAATCCTGGAATCTGGAATCAAGAGTTTATCGACTCATTTTGCTCTGTGTGTATAAAATAATCCTGGGATTGACGCCATTTTGCTGGAATTTGGTGAAGGCAGGATTTTAAAAAACAAAGTACAGTACATGAACAGATAATATATATCTGGCACTTGCTCTAATGCTGTCGTTTTCCCCCTCGGTTAAGAAAACACCGTGCTGCGCTGGTTGGCGTCCCCGACCTTTTCGAAGAACATGAAATCCTGCAAAGTGGCAACACGGAAGGAAATTAGTTTATACCGATTACACCGGGGCAGCAAGTATACACAAATTAAAATTGGTGTTATTCAAAGCACAAACAATTAAAATATGGTCTTACAATGAGGAAGCAGGCTCCCATGAGCACAGCTTTCATCTTCACGTCCAGGTCCAGTGGGAACTGGATGCCAAAGTTGTCCGTGTCGGTGAAGACTTCCTTCAAAAGGCCGCTCCACTGCTTGCTGATGCGACCAATGGGCGTTTCACCATCTTTGCTCTTCAGCTACAGCACAATAAGTACAGCAATGTTTAGTAGACCTTTTCTCAAATATACTGAGAAATCATCATGTTTAGGTGTTTTCAAAATGCCAAACTTGGACTGGAAAGGTTCACTTACAGAAATAGTTTGACATTTTGGGAATTACGCTTATTAACTTTCTTGCCGAGAGTTAGATGAGAAGACTGAAACCACTCTCATGTCTGTTGGATGAATAGGAAGCTACAACCAGCAGGCGATAAGCTGAGCTTTGCATAAAGACTGGAAACAGGAGGAATCAGTTAGCCTGGCTAGATATGAGTGTTGTCTTGACCTCACCTCAAAGTTGACATCCCCACAGCAGTTGCAAGCAAAGCAGGGCCCCTCCAGTTTCATCAGGGTCTCCTTGTTGGCTCCCTGGATGGAAAACTTTGGCAGGCAAGGGTGCCAGTCCTGTTTGACATAGCCTATGGTGGTGCCTGGTGGTGCCTGGACCTCCATCTGTTGGTCACATACATAATTACATACACATACTAACATGCCACTAAATTTTATAAATTATCCCAGAGAGTTTAAAATCTGTCCTCATCCCTTAACAGCTATAAATAAAACACCACGGGGTTAGCGTGTCTCATGGGAGAACAGGATTGATAAGTGAACCTCTGACTGCTCCATTATGGCACCACATAAAGGTAATACGTCTCACATGGCTCCTGTCTGGCCAGCAAACACAACGGCAGTCTGTGAGAGGGAAGTAGCTTGGGCCAATGGGATGGTACTGTAGCCAGATTGCTAACAATGTGATTAAAGAGGTGGAGGGATGGAAGAGGATCGGGGGAGTCTAGGAGATAGTTTGGACAAACAAAAGGGCCATTCATAGTCTCAACAAACCCCTGCCTGAACAGACTGGTGCACAGAGACATGGACGCGCCACTCAGAAACTCAACAGTAGCAAGACGAAGGGAGGAAAGAACGAGGAATCTAAATATGAGCCACTGAGAGCTGTGGGACTACTGATTGTTATGCTTATAGGACCAAACAGGTTTGGGCTGGAGTAAAAACCTGTACACAAATTACCATTTCAAAGTCCACTGTTAAAAGGACTGGTTTGCTTACATACTTTGATTGGTATCTAGATGCTAATAGTTTTAGTTCTGTTTTTTTGCTTTGGTTGTTTTTATTTCCTGTTTTTTTTTTTTTTTTTTTGGGAAGCTTAACTTTATTTCTAAAAGCACCCTGAATGAATCAGTATTGAATTGGTACAATATTAGTCTTGGTGTAACAGTGTTTCCTTTGTTGATTTTGTAGTGGCGGCCCGCCATGGCAACATTTCTACCGCCCCGGTATCAGAAATAGGGCAGACGCACAATATAGTCGCGGTTTCCTTTTAAATTATCCTGCTGACATAATGCACCCCCCGTTGGCCGCCGCTTCAGAGGTTATTGGGCCCGTCCAGTTTAACTCCACATACTGTTGTGTTGATGGAGTTTATTGTCAAAACGTTCGCTTTCTTCAGAGTCGACCATTAAACGAACGGCTCCACTAAAAACATCACCGCGGTGGGTCCGTTCTAATTGGACAACGATCAACTGATCAGTTCTGTCAGCTCATCGTCCTGACATCAAATATCTGGAAACATTAAAACGGTAATGTCTTATAATATAAATTGGAAATAGTCCATGATGATGTAGTTGTTTGGGTTTTTCATTCTATGAAGAATCATTTTGTAGACACTATAGTTCCTCAAATACAGTTCAATCATAACTGAAAATATGCCTCATAGTGTGTGAATAGTGGTGATTAAATCTATTTGTTTGTGTTCCGTTTCATACGTAAACCATTTGGCGACGGGGTTGATGGGAGTTGTTGTTCAGACAGACCTGCCCCCACTGCTAAAAAAACGGAAAGGAAAGGAGGAAGGAAACCCTGTGTGGTAAATCAAAATAATATGAAACCCACACACACGCACAGACCTCTTGCAGGCAGCAGGGACACCAGCAGGAGACACAGCGGAAAGGCCGTATGAGACGGATGACCTCCCTGTCCATGTTGTCCTTTATCTTCATGTCGAAGCTGCGCAGAGAGCCGCAGCAGTTCCTGGTGCAGCAGTCGTTCTTCTCTTTGGCCTTGTAGATCTTTTGGCCCAGACTGTTCTTTATCTCATACTGGTTGTTGGTCTCAAACCCGATTATTGCTGGAACGTGAGAAAGGAAAATGGGTGATAACGGTAAATAATAAAGTGTAGATAAGTAAAGAACTCCAAGGACAGATGTCATTTCACCATTTTGATTTATGAGAGCTCCATAAACAAACTGCTGATGGTTCTCTGCTGCTTTCAAGGTGGCGATAAGTGCAGATATGACTGGATGAACAAGTAACAGGCCTTACCTTCTAGGAGTTCCACTTTTTGATGGATCAGGATCTGGTCAATCTAAAACCACAAAAAGGAACAGTGGACAGTGTATCACTGCAACATACTGCATATCCATCTGATTGTCTGAAAGTCTTATTCCTCTAGAAACTACAGTTAAACACAAGGGGACCATTTCACTTGTTTGCAATGCAAAGCAACTTACTCCATATCACAGCTTGATGCTGGAGTATAGAAAGAGTTATTTGTTTGAACTCAGTAAATGTTGATCCTTATATGTACACAAAGAAAACATATTGAGTTGTTGTTTTTAAGAAAGAGCCATGTTGAATATGACCTTTACGAGTTGAAAGGCTATGATGACTGTGGTCTAACTACATTGTTTTAAATGGAAAAATGAGTCAACTGAAGTTGTCATTATCAGAGAGCTGCACACTCAGAAACAAAGAGGGAGCAAAATCTAGAAGTGAAGGAGTGGTGCATGAATCATCCTTCTAATCCTCAACTGACTGCACAGGCTATGCAGACCTTTCTTTGATTACTCTATCCTACCTGTGTGAGGTACTCAAGTCCTGGTGGGACACCAACAGGAACCACAGCTGGAGCCGGAGCGATCCCTCCCTGAGGGGCACCATACTCCGGTCCTGGAACTGGGCCAGGGCCAACCCCACCTGGCTGATACATGACAGGAGCTTGGGCTGGACTGTAGCCCATGTTGAAGCCTGGTGGAGGGGCTTGACTGGGGTCTCCGTACCCGCCCTGAGGAACTGGATAAGGGGCTACGGACTGGCCGCCATGCTGAGGCATTGGGTAGGATGGCTGGCTGTAAGAGCCTGGGTAACCTGATAGAAAAAAAAAAAAAGACATCACATCAGTTCAAAGATCATCTTGTACTGGTTTATTCTTTTATTTGACTGAAGAATGTTGATTATAATAGACACACATACACAAATACTTAAATAACCAAATACTTAAGTTAGAGAGGGGTTTTGTTTAACCTTTTGTTTTCTTATAGTTGTAGTAATAGTCTTCCTTTTGAGGATCTCTTTTTGTCATATTCTGTTTTTGAGTTGCACAGCATCCATAGGCCAGTTTTCCGTTTGTAAGCTCTGTTGTTCTGTTTTGCATTATTCTAAAATAAATATCCTTTCAAATACCAATTACATCTGGTTTTACGTTTATGTCCAGATACCCCTAGCACTACGGGACATAACACACAATACAAAACAACATACATTTTGGTAAAATGAAAAAGAAATACATAAGAAAAACTGGAATTGTGATCAGATGTCTCAGCCAAGTTCTTACCTTTCATTAAGATAAAAAATTAAATACTGCAGAGACAAACATGCAGGTCATTGTTGTGCCTCAGTCACACAGAGGATGTCATGATCTGTGTTTGCATGGCTGATCCCAGCTGCCCTGTGCTCCTAAGTGTATGAGTGTGTTTACTGTGCATCATCCTGCTTTTCCCTGCTGGAACAGAAGAGCCAATAAGCTACTTATTATGTGAACCGCAGAGGAGATTGGAAGCACTTTTACAAGGGAGGTAATTAGAGGCCAATACTGGACTATGCTATACTAGTGTTTTTCTCTTGTTTTTCATCACCTTTTTGTGGTGAATACTAGGCTTTTAAACAGTACAGTTACTTGATAACGGTCTTTATTTGGGCATAAATTGAACAGCTTCAGGCTCTAATCTAAGCAGAGCAAACCACACTAATCAGTAAGGTTTTCAACTGGCAATTTACAGCTGGGACTTCAGTTTTAGTAGCAGCCTGAATGCTTTATATCATCTCATATGACATACAACATAACTTTGTTTCTGCTTGTTTGTTTAAAGGGTAAGTCTGAACTCATAATAAAGGTCGGACTTTTCCCTGTCATTCAGAAGTTTAAGCAGCAAGGACACTTCAATACCTGCCAATGGCAGAAGCATTATCAAAAAATGGTTTTAAAAAGGCTAATAGAAAATGTTTGGTTCAAGAGAGTTTAAAGCAATTAGAGAATGCCAAATTACTCGCTCCTACACTGTCCTTCACACTTCACAATATGTTGATTGTAAAGAAACAAGTTTAAATGACAATAAGGGAAGTGAGTGTGCGATCTGTCATGTGTTTAATCCCTGACAGATGTGTGAACCGTAGTGTCACCACAGAACTTTTCTCAGAGAGAGCAGCTTGAACATTTCCACAAGTTTCACACTAATAATAATTCTTCCTCTCTCTTTCTATCTAGTCAGAGGCATTCGTATTGTGCTGCTAGAGGTGAAATTCTTGGACTGGCGCAAGATGGACAAAAGCCAAAGCATTTGCCAAGAATGTTTTTATTAATCAAGCAATGCCTAGTGTCAAAGGTACCTCTCTTTAGATTATTCAACACCTAATGTACCGGATTGCTCACATACCAAATCCTCTTATGTCTTGATGATGTTCAGTCATTGAGTATTTTTTTTAACTATAAGGCTGACAAAGCACGTTTTCTTGTCCTTTTAGCTGAATGTGAAACAAATTCTTGTGATGTTTATCCTCATCTGTAACTAGCGTAAAACTGAAACGATTTTTCAGGAAAAAGGGCAAAACATTCTCTGGTTCCAGCTTCTCATATGGGAGAGTCTTCTGCTTCTCCGTTTTATATTATTGTTAATGAAATACCAAGTCGCTGCATGCACTTAAAAGTCAAGGTTGTTGACTTTATTTAGAATGAATAGAATGTCATAGTGTCAGCACAGAATAATTTGTGTATGAGTTATCTGTGTTTCATAACTGACCAAACAGGTTTCTATTGACATGGCAGGACAGTCCAACAACCACTAGCTGGCATAGAGTTCTAAAGCTCAACTGATGGTGTTAAATCTCAAAATAAAAATGGATTACAGTCAAAAAACTTTCTATCAAGCACCTGAAACCAAAAGGAGGACCTGAGTAACGTGGTCGGTGAACTTTGAATCTTGTTGTTGCCCCACCTCTTCCACATTCCTTCTGCTACTTGCAGGAAACAAACCCACATATTAAACCAGTGAAATCGCAGGAAGGTAGCCCTCATGTACACAGCCATTGCCCACACAATGGTTACTTTCACCTCTTAAACTGCTTTTTCCATCCAGAAGGAGGAGGGTGCTAGACCAACGGGTGAAATCAGGAGTGATTCCCCTTCAAGATAATGCAAGCATTTCTTTCAGATTCCACCAGCTTGGGGAGGGCAGCATTTCTTAAGGACAGCGTGTCACGTCACAGTGATGCTCAGTGAACAGGAAGGTCTAATGGAAATTTGAGACTCAAGAGCCTAATCATTTCAATATGGCAGCAAAATAATAGAGGAAACCATTAAGAAAGTGTTAAAGCAAATGTATTCCACAAATCACATTCAAAGCTCTTAATTCTTCTCGTTTTCTGTGTAATAGTCAAACTATTAATGGCAGTTTGTAGGGGAAAAAACATCTAGTTGTTTTTCCACTTTCATAGATCGCTTACCAGGAGCAGACATGGCGAGGAGCTGGATGGGACTTTTCTGGGCACGGAGAGAAAGGAGATCAAACTTCCGGGTCCACTCCCTTGGTCGCTATGGGAAACTGGAGGAATGAAAGGGACAGAGGGTGTGATAAAAAAAAGGGGAGAGGGGTTGCACAAAACTGAAAATGACGATGACAAAAAGATTGCAACAACATTCAGCCTTACTCACATTTGTAGAGTGACTTATATTATCATATAATCATGTGTCTTGGTGGTCACAACATGTTTAAAACCACCATGACAGTTCATAAGTCCAGTCTGAACGAAAAGGCAGCAAAAAGCTCGTTTGTTTTCGAGGTTAAAGAGCTAAAATGTTAGAAAATAAAAGTGGGTGTAAGCTTGGCCTAACCAACAAAGTTGAAAAACAGCTATAAATCCCTCAAAATGATCAACAGTACGTTTTTCTAAAAGCCCTCTTTAGCCTGTACATTGTCGCAGCATAACATACATGGCTAGCCTAGCTACATCTCTGCCAGGCACCATGGACATGAATACACGAATGAAAATAAATCCATATTAACAAGGGAAGAAAACAAAAATCACGCAGAAAAACTCACCTCTCTGGCAGCAGGTAGGTCCCCGCTAGATAAATAGCACTGAAAACAAAGGTATTGAAGTGGAAAAAAGCCCCACTTATAGAGCCAAGGTGGCGCTTTTAATCGTCTTCTACCCAACCTGTTCCTTGCTATCACTCCTCCCTGTAGTCAACACTAAACACACCCTCCTCCCCTTTCTGAGTCATACGCCCCTTATAAAGCCTTCCGTCTGTTATCTTGTTGGAAAACCTGTAAACAGTAAACTGTAAAAAAAAATATACCTTTTCGACTTGTTCTAGTAGACTATCATGTTAGTTGACTGTCACATACGAGGATTTGCGCCATGGAAATAAAAACACGTTCTTATTTTAGTGCATGTAGCAGCAGCAGAGAGGACCACCAGAGGGCGCCAATTACTCAGTATTGACAGGCGCGTTACTGTCACTATGGTCAGGACACTCAACTGTCATTGCCTGGCCTGTATTACGATGCAAGCTATGGCGTGAACTTTGGAACTAGATTTGTTTCTTTATTACATGCGAGAAAATAAATGATCTGAGAGGGTAAAAAATGTTTGAGAGAAAAAGTTATCACACTGATAGCAAAAAAAGCATTTTATGAGAGAAAAACATATTTGAGATAAAAAGTTTTCATACCAATAGCAAAAAATAACAATATTTGCGACTAAAAAAATTTTAAATTGAAATTTTAAATTTTAAAAATTATTTCTGATAAAAAAAACTCTCAAAATACTTTTTTTAATTCTCAAATATATATGTTATTTTTATATCAGGACATAACAGGGCACTGCAGGGCATATCAGGACGTAGCAGGGCACTGCAGGGCATATCAGGACGTAGCAGGGCACTGCAGGGCATATCAGGACGTAGCAGGGCAATGCAGGGCATATCAGGACGTAGCAGGGCACCGCAGGGCATATCAGGACGTAGCAGGGCATAGCAGGACATAGCAGGATGTACAAGGGCACTGCAGGGCATAGCAGGACATAGCAGGGCACTGCATGGCATAGCAGGACGTAGTAGGGCACTGCAGAGCATAGCAGGACATAGCAGGGCACTGCAGAGCATAGAAGGACGTAGCAGGACGTAGCAGGGCACTGCAGAGCGGGCAAAATGAAATTGAAAGTATATTACATTGATCTAAACATAAATTAAAGCCAAACTGACCAAGCTAAAAGAAACTCATCTTAATTTAAAAAAAAATAAGCTAACATTATAAAGTTTGACAACTAAACTTCAAGATAATTTATTGGGGGTTTTCTGCCTAGAATGGACAGGACAGCTAGGTGAGAAAGGGGAAAGTATGCACAATATCATCACAGGTCAGACTCAAACACTGAACCTCTGACTAAATGAATGCAACTAAATTCAATTTAAAATGAAAATAAACATACACAGATTTTTTTTAATCAACACTGAGTTAAATGTGATGGAAGGGTAACATTCGCTAGTAATGCCAAACAGTTATCAACTAGCTTTTTAGCATGTTTAGCCTATTGTTTTATTTCTTTTACAGAGCAGTCTCTATATTCTGTCTGTCAGTGTTTGTGTAAACAACACAAATTTTACGGATTGACCTTCAATTTCTGGATAAATTTAATCTGACAAATGATAAATGTTCAGTTTATTTATCATAATTTCTAAGGTTGCTCACATTTGTGGAGGGAGCAGTCTTTGTCTAGTCTATATTTGACAACTGCTACAATGCTTGGTACTTATAGGGCACTGGACTGGGGCGGGGTATGAGTTCCAGCACACACACACACACACACACACACACACAGCCATAAATCAGTAAATCCTGTCCATGCAAACAGACGATAGGTGGACGAAGTCCACTTTCATATAACTATACTCATGAAGACTTTCAGTGACTATATTCATTTCCAAACCTGAAACTTTCATCACACATAGTAAGTGCTATTAACTTGTATTTAGGTACTCTCATGTTTGAGAGTGTTTTCAATCTTCTCATTTAACTCTTGGCAAGAAAGCAAATAAGTGTATTTCCCAAAATGTCAAAAGTCTCTTTTTTTAAAAATCTATAGTCAAGAATATTTAATGCTTTGTTGGAAATAGAACAGTTTATATAGAGATATAGCACACTTTTGACATCAAATAGTGTACTGTATATTTTACATACATAGAAAGTTTTAATGAGATACTTGAAATTAATTTGAGAAAACTAAAAAGTAATCCTGCTAACAACTTAATTTGACCTTTATCTTACCCAAACTAGATCCAATCCTACCCCCAAACTAACCTCTTACAGAAGTAAGGGCCAAGAAAATGTCCTCATTTCTTTTCCATCAGTTTACATTTACTGTTACATACATAACACACACACACACACGCACACACACACACACAGTTACACACAGTCACACACCCAGCCAGAGGCTCCTAATGAGGCCCGTCCCTGATAATGAAGATAATCAGTGCAGCCTAAATGGCCTCTGCCCCTGCTGACATGCTGCCAGCCTTGTCTTAGTTTATTTATACACGCCTGATCTATCAACACTAGCTCTATGTTTGGTGGGCCTCAGTGTCTCAGAATAGAAATAATTAGGAATGAAAACGTGTCTGAATGTGCATACACTCAGAGTGGACCCCCGCCCCGTCCTCCAATCTGCCAATCTCTCCGTCCATCCCTGCTACACTGTCTCCTCTCTGTTTTGTTTTCTGGAGACAGAGGCAGCATGCAGGCGGGTGGAGAGAGCAGTGTGTGGTCTGGATTGGGTGGCAGTCTGCTGGTGAAGTCAGGCAAAGCAGAGTGATCAAGTCTTCCAGATTACCACATACACTGGGGCCCTGATACTATCTCCGAGCTCTCTGTCTCTGTGCTTCTCTTTTAAACTCAAAACACTGAATTAATGCAGAGTTTTGGATGAACTGATCAGTTAACTGACTTCAATTTTAACTGTCGGTTAACTGCTGAAGTGTATCATTTATATAATTTATAAATATTAATGGCAAATAGTTGTTTGCTTTCATGGTTTTGGTGGATGTTCAGTAGTTTATATATGTCACTGTCAGCTCTAATATTTTTCAATGCCATTACTTTGGACATTTTACATATGAATTAGTGTATCAAAAAAGCCTTTCTTCAAGATTACAGAGTAACTATTACAGTGATAATTTTATACGAAGAATTAAATGTTTTCTATATGGGGCAAGGCGTCTGGGATGTGTAAAATGTAAATTAAAAACAGAATACAATGATTTGCAAATCACTTTCAAACTATATTCAATTGAATACAATTAAATATTTAATGTTCAAACTGATAAACTTTATTGTTTTTTGCAAATATTCCCTCATTTTAAAGTTGATGCCTGGAACACGTTCCAAAAAAGCTGGGACAGGGCTGGTTTACCTCTGTTACATCACCTTTTCTTTTAACAATGCTCAATGAGCGTTTGGGAACTGAGGACACTAATTGTTGAAGCTTTGCAGGTGGAATTCTTTCCCAGTCTTGCTTGATGTACAACTTCAGTTGCTCAACAGTCCGGTGTCTCCGTTGTCGTATTTTGCACTTCATACTGACCACACATGTTCAATGGGAGACAGGTCTGGACTGCAGGCAGGCCAGTCTAGTACCCGCACTCTTTTACTACAAAGCCACGCTGTAACACGTGCAGAATGTGGCTTGGCATGTTCTTGCTGAAATCAGCAGGGACGTCCCTGAAAAAGACATTGCTTGGATGGCAGCATATGTTGCTCCAAAACCTGTGTGTACCTTTCAGCATTAATGGTGCCTTCACAGATGTGCAAGTTACCCATGCCATGGGCACTAACACCCCCCCTATACAATCACAGAACCGGGCTTTTGAACTTTGCACTGATAACAATCTGAATGGTCCTTTCCCTCTTTGGCCCAGAGGACATGATATCCATGATTTCCAAAAACAATTTGAAATGTGGACTTGTCTTTTGTTGCCCCTGTCCCAGCTTTTTTGGAAGGTGTTGCAGAAATCAAATTCAAAATGATAGTTGAAATGAAGTTAATCAGTTTGAACAGTAAATCTCTTGTCTTTGTAGTGTATTCAGTTGAGTACGGGTTGGAAAGGATTTGCAAATCATTGTATTCTGTTTTTATTTTCATTTTACACAATGTCCCAACTTCATTGAAATTGGGGTTTGTACAACAAAATGACAGCTAGAGTCTGTCAATTGATAGATAATTATG
This sequence comes from Etheostoma perlongum, assembly GCA_026937815.1. Lineage (NCBI taxonomy): Eukaryota > Metazoa > Chordata > Actinopteri > Perciformes > Percidae > Etheostoma > Etheostoma perlongum. The sequence continues at coordinate 6,602,741 of CM049389.1, forward strand.
TATAGATTTTTAATGGAATTGTATTTTGTCAAGAAAAGTTTGGTATTCTGACTAATGACATGTCCATGGAGTAAAACAACAACTAAACTTTAAATGCAGATCTGGGCAAACCAGCTATAACCAGCCTGGGAGTAATGTATCACTCCAAGGCCAACCTGTAAACAGCAAGCTACAACATCCTCAACAATGACCTTATCTTATCCCAATCTCTCATAGCGGCTGTACGGAAAATGGAAGAGGGCGTGGGGGTGGGAGGTTGTTTATGTGTGTGTGTGTCAAGGCATGTTGTCAGCACGTAAAATCTCTTAAAAAAGAGTGGCTTTAGAGGTTTGACACTAATGATGACAATGCCAGGCTACAAGGCGGCAGATGTAATTGGCATGTCTGAAGTCACATACTCGCACACACACACACACACACTGATGCCAGTCCCATAATATAAACCCACCCTAGATGCACGGCTACAAATACCCTCCACACCGGTCAACAGCTCAGAAGACGCAGAGCTGCAACCATCATCAGCTTTGAGGACGAAACTCCACAGAGAAAACAGAATATTTAAGGTGAGCATGTTACTCTTATAATGTTTTATTGCTTGTGTGTTTACTGTTATTGACTCTGGATACTCTGTTCAGATGCTTTGCTCCAGGTGTGTGCTACCTTTCCTGGCTCTGTACATGTTGCCGGAGGTGACGCCTGCTGCTGTGTTGCCAAGCAGATTCAAAAACAAAAGGGTAAGCCTTTATACACAACATAATCATCACAACTCAAATACCTGCTATATGTAATATTATGCAACATATTTGCCTTTTTATAATGTAATTGTTGTCATCAGGAAGTCAACTGGCTGGACCAAGAGCTCTTCCCCCGCCTGGCTGAGCGCTTAGACCCAGGAGACCTCTCTGTGGGTGACGCTGGGGAGATGGACAGGGACGTGAATGGCCGCCCCTCTCATTCAGAGACTTTCCTCGCCCCAACAGAGCACCTTTCTCTCCAACGCCTGAACCAGAACCAGTACCAGTACCACCGGAAAGCCAATGAAAAGAGGTGAGGAGAAAAGGAGAGAAACCAACTATCATTGTTTTAATGTGTTTTGTCACACATAATGAAATGAACACAAAAATAAATGTGACTTGTGTCTAATGAACAAACCAGGATAATTGAAAATGTATATAACTCACAACATGGGAAATTTAAATAACTGATTTTATGTCAACCATTGTCTGAATCAATGTAATAGAGTGAGAAATTATTTATTTGATTTAAAGGGAAAAATAGCAGCCATTTCTTAACTGTGTTTTTCCTGTAATTATATTTTTTTCATGATTCAGTTGATATGTAAACAAAACTGTCAAACTTTAAGATCTTTAGTCTTTCAAATAAAATAAATGTAAAGGTTAAAGTTGTTTTTGGAATGTGTGGTACAGGGTAAATATATATATTAGGAATAAAAGTATAACCTGCTCATTGTCAGTCACCGTTCATCACAGAAATGTTGTGATTTTTGACTTCTGTGTCTACAGGAGGAAGGTTGCTCCTCTGGACTCCATTGGCAGCTTTCAAATGTCCAGTTTCCGAAACCGAAAGGTGAGTTACAAACAAAAACGCTAAGGTAAACTGATCATAAAGCTATGTTAGAGGCTATACTGAGAGTTAAAGTTATGAGCACTATCAATCTATATCAGTGGTAACGTTACAATTTCAATAGCTGATTTCTTAAATTATTTACAGAATTTCACCTCGACTTGCCCACGTTTTCTATGACATGCATGCTTTTGTGTAGAGTATAACAATGATTCACAGCATGGATAATAAATCCTTAAGACAGTGCATTTGTGTTACAGGATGAACCGGACATACACTGGGAAGAATACAAGGATTAAAGAGCAACTCCAACAATTAAGCTCCTCCTATTTTTTTGTCAGTGACAATCTGTGTGTGAACCTTGTACAATATATTCCATATTTTATTATTTAACTCACTGCCATGCTAAGTGAGATGCCTGTACACCCACTCCCTCTAGTGGTAGAAGACAAACACTGCTGTGTGCAAACCAATTTTATATGTGGTCTATGGTGCAAACAATTAAATTAAATGTGACAAAATAACAGTTTCAACTGTGTTTTTTTTTTTTAACATGTCCTTTAAATACAAATGATTCAAAATACCACCATTATGTTCCCAAGGACTTTTATTTTTCAAGCTACAATTAAAGAAAACAATAGACTGCAGAAAATATAGATTTTGCTTGGGTATTTTCTCTCTTCACTTTCACATATGTACAGCTGTCAAAGAACAAGGATATGTACACAGAATTGAAGTTGTAGAGAGAGTGCAACTGCTACTGGAGACTTACCAAGACTCTCCCACCAACAAAAGAAAAAGCACATGGTAAAACCAAACAACATAAACAAGCGCCACAACCTACGCAGCGTCAACTTATTTTCTGTACACTACAACTTTGTTCTCGATGTGAGACAATCTTCTGTCCATCTCTAATCCAGCTTCTTAGAAAGCTAAGAAATAAACAATTACATGAAACAGAAAAGCAAATATTTTACAACCATTCTTAAACGAGCCCCGGAGCCACTTTGATATTGTAAAGCACTGCCAAACCAGTCGTCGTACAGCAACATTACGCCCTCATTTAAATGAGTTTTTAAACATGAAAAACTAAACCACACATGAAACAAAAACATCACAGTTGAAAAGCTTCCAATGTAATGTTGTTCATGGTAAATGGCCATCGTTGATTAACAAACCAGACAGGGAGAACCAAGCGCTCAATCATGAATGTACACAGCCACATGCCAAGTACAGATTTGAATTCAGCCGTAGCTCATCATAGCCCAAATACCAGCCATATATGAACTGGAATGGTATTTGGGTTTATATTTTTAAAAAGTGCACTGCTGAGAATTGTCTGTGTGCAATTTGAAATGTAGCAATTTAGATGCATTTGTCGAAGCAAAGTAATAAAATTTGACGAATTCTATGAATTTAAATAGCTTATTCTTGAGGAGTGAGATCTCTAGATTTTAAAGTTCAGTGATCATCACTGACAACCAAAACAAAAATGCAAACTCAAAAATAAAACAAGCTGCCCATCTAGCATTATGACATACTTCTAAACAAATAACGGGCGACGTTTTCATCTGTTATGCTATTCATTTTAAAATAACTTTGCATTGATTGAAGTTGAGAGGAAAAGGCTAGCAAACTGAAAATGATACTCCTTGAGATACTAAAGGAAATTTCACTGATTTGTCGATATCCTCAAGAAATAATTTACAAGTCAAAATGCAACTTTAGTATATGAATAAGTGTGAAGGTTTGTGTGCAAATCACCAGCACAGTATAAAACAATAAAGCCAATTAATGAATTGTTAGTAACAAATAAATGATTCTCCGCTGTCACCGTTGCTTTCTGTCCAGTTCTTCTCAGTAGCCAAAGAAAAATAAAAAAGAAACTGTGAGGGATAAATAAGAATGGTTGTGATTGTCAAAAGAAATCGTACAAACTGACAATACAGTTGCCATCCAGGTGATAGTTCAGGCTGTTTTGGCTGTAGGCATCAAAGAAAACAAGTGTCAGAGGAGAGCAAAAAAGGGTGGGTAGTCCTTGTCCCTCCAATCCTCTTCATGCCTAGGGGTCTTTTTTGTGCCCAGACCGCCGCAAGTCCCTGCACTTGTGGCAGTAAAAGATGTCTGGAACATTGGACTTCTTGATCTTTGCACACGACAAGTGCACCCATATGCCGCACTGGTTGCACTCGATCATTGGCCGTCCTGCAAACGGCTTCCCACAGTAACAGGTGATCAAGTCCCATGAATCATCCCCTGTGTTGATAAAAAGAACAGAGATATAGAACATTATAGCTGGTAAAAAGTAGTCAAGATTAAGAACTCAACAAAAAAAGAAAGAAGTAGTAGTAACGTTTGGAATCAAACATTGGTTCAAAGATGATCATCTTAATACATTTAAGTTATTTTAAATGGCAAAAGCATACTGGCATACCTGACTCCACCATAATGTCTTCATCAGCGATCCAGGTCTCACCCTCACTGGAGCTCATCTCCGCTTCCCTGGACTCGTCTGGCTGCATCTTCCCCAGGCCCTGCATACTTGGGGTGGAGCCCCCGTGCTCCGTCAGCTCATCTCTGGCAGGTCGTACCTCTGTATGTGTATGCCGTGCCTCAGAGTCTGTCTCGCTTTGAGCAGCTAAACTTTTGAACTTCTTAGGCTTTGGCTGTTTTGAGTTTTTGCTGCGTTTAATGCGGGCTCTTTTCTCGCCTTCGCTACTGCCACTATCTGCCGCCGTCATGGCAGAGCCCAATGACAGCTTTTTCAATTTTTTGTCTTTCTTGCGCTCTGCCTTAGTGCTGGCCTGGCCCTCATACAGGGAGTCTTTAAGGCGCATCTTGTCCAGCAGAGTGCTATCAGAGTGCATGCGGCGAATGTTTTTGCCCTTATTTGCTCGAGCTTTACGAACAAATGTATGGATGGTATGAATGTCGGAACTTCCATCAGCCCACGTATTGCCGGTGGAGCTGCTACCTCCACCACCTCCATCTGCCGACAACCCTGAACTGTGTGCAGAGCTGGATGATGTTGGAGACCATGAATTTTCCTACAAGACAACAAGAAAATCATTTTTTGATATTTCCTCTCAACCTGAGCAAGCAGGCAATAACAGTAATTTCTAATATCCACAGTGACATTCATAGCAGCTCACCTCTTTTGGACTGGGGATGTAACCGGCATATGCAAGGACGAAGCTGCAGAACTTGTTGAAGTCCTCAACAGTCCTCTTTTTCCTCTCCGGGGGCTGCAGAAAGCACATGCCTTTGTTAAAGAAAATGAAGCTAATATAAAAATGTTCCATCAATAAAAAGCTACTCAATGAACTACTCAGGTTATTCAAAGTAACGTTGCAAAGTACTCACCAAAGGTTCTGTTTTGCACGTCAAAAGTGAATCTAGCAGAGAAGAAAACAGAAAAAAACAATTCCGTAAGTCCAAAGTGAACCAGTCTTAGCTGGCTTATTACCTTCACACACGCGTATACACAGAATTACCAAGCACTCGGATGCAAAGGGGTATGATGAGACACATGTGCACTAACGCTAGCATTAGCTTGCTAACACGGCTCAATAACTTAATCAGGGTTATTTGTAATTAGCTTAGCTTATTTAAGCGCCGTGTTACATCGACCGAGAGAGTTTACGACTAACCGTTTAAGCAGAAAATAAGCAGGCCAGTTATCTGTGACAACGCTAGTTGACTGGGTCTGCCCACAACCGCAACCGGAGTCACTTGATGACCATCTGAACTTTATATAATGTCTGGATATGTCGGCATCAGCCATGGATAGTGTTCATCGATTTAATTTCAACGCGAAAGCAAGACAGCGAGAATGCTGGTTGCCTTTTAACTTGTCATTTCGTATTGTCTGGATGCTAACGTTACCTGCTAACGTTAGCTGACATTTAGAGGAGAAGCTAACAACACGCTGTACTGTTTAAGCGATAACTGCAAACGGGGTTTGGACTTGTCAGAATCAGAACCAGATTCAAAATTAGATTAATTGCCAAAGTAAGTTTTCCCCTGCATGGAATTTGCCTTTGTGTGTTTGATGCATACGATACACATATGAAAAGGGATCTATACTATAACGTTAAAAGCAATGTACTGCCACAAATCAAGAACATAAATATAGAATAGAAATATTGAAATAAACATTAGTAAAAAAAAACACTAACAAATGTGTACAATAAAACTGTTATAGAAAAGAAAATGCTGTACGATTTTGTGCAGGGTGTGCAAAAACAATCGGGTTTGTCCAAAAGTTCACAGTAACGTTATATAGAATATGCGCAATGGTTAGTGACAGTGTGATCCCGATATAACGTTAGATATAACGTTAACGAGTTGCAGTTAAACGCGACATTGCTGACGGATAATTTCGAGTTAACTTGTGCTAACAATCAGCTAATGTTACTAGGTGTGCTAGCTAGCTAATCACGCTGGCTTTCTTGAAATGGAAGTGGGAGGCGTATTAGCCATGTTAGCTTGGCATGGGCAAGGGTTTTATTTGTTTGAACTAATGCAAAAAAGTGTTTTTGTGGCTGACAAGTAAACTAATTCAACTTAAATCTGACAAGGTAGAGAGTGTTTTCTGTGATGTGGTTGGGTAACGTTAGCTATCCAGCTATACACTAGCTAATGTTAGCTAGATGGATCGACGCGTTAACGAGCAAGCTAACGTTAACTTAACTGTGCAATGTATAACGTTAGCTAACCTAACGTTGACATTAGGTTAGTTACCGTTACAGTAATCGTAACAAAACAAAAGAGCTTTCCACTTTAACACAACTTTCATGGCATGTTGACAAAACACAAGTTGGTCAAGAGCAAGTGGTGTTATTAATACAGCATACGCAACCACACGTAACATTAACGGTAACGCAGACATAACTTGGCTTAATCTTAATGTCCGCAAAATACGACAGATTTCAACAGTAAACAGATTAACATCACACAGGAACAGTGTGTTTAATGGTTCGCCGCTGACACTGGTAAAACATACCTTGGTGCTCAGACATTATGTCAAGCATTGTCGCCTCACCGACAAGGCCCCGATCCAAGAATCAGAAGCAGCAGGCGAGCTAGCCGGAGAGCAGCGGCCGTCGCGCTGTGCCTTCCCCCGGCGTGGCTGCACCTTAACGCCGGGGAACTTTAGCAGCAGCAAGTCAAGAGCGCGGAAGATCGAGTAGACTCTTCTTCAAAACACTCCACTGTGGGTCGAAGTTGTAATATCCCCTCCCTGGGGATCTGTTACAACAGCTAACGTTAACGTACCACAATGAACTGTCGCTATACTAACGTTAACGTTATTAGCCTGACAAAATACTAATTCCTCTGTCGCTTAACGTGCTGCACTTAAAGCTTCTTTTTCTTCGTTACTGCATTTGTTACCCTCAGTATTTAATATGCCAAAACTCCTTAGATGAACGCTATTACTAGTTAAGGTAGGTCCGTAATGTAAACTTATACGATGAAGTTTTTTCGTTTCTTCGTAGTAGGCACACAAACGACTGGAGTTTTGACTTTATTCCGCACGATCTTCTCCGTGCGCGGCAGAAACCTCTTGAGGCTGCCAGCGCAGTGTTTCCCGTGGGGAATGCTGGGTAACGTAGGTTATTGGGCAATCATTCAACCCAACACAGGCACGGGCTGTAAGATGCTGAACTACATTTCCCATAAATTATCGATATTAAAGTAAGGGGAACTATGGGATATGACGTTTTTTAATAAGTACACTCAAATATGCTATCTAGCTAGCGAAACATGTTGGAATTAGTTTAGACAGCGAAAGCTTTTTTCAGTAAAATATGAGTTTCTGCGACTTTAGGCGCTCGCCATTCTGAATTTTGACAGATATTGTTCTTCTGCTATTAAATTACTGACTTCTCCGATTTTTATCATGATATTCACGTTTAAATAGATGGTAAATCAATGGCATGCTAACTAGCTGGAGCTACCTGGACCTTCTACAATTTTCTTAACCTAGCTAGTACAATGTTGCCTGAATTATTGCAAGGCATTGATGCTGGAGGGTTTCTCATAATACAAGGTAACGGTAAACGCTTTGAATGTTGTAGAATTTAAGTCTAAATTGTGATAAATAAAATAACGTAACAATATGAACCGAAGCAATAGCATACAGTAAAGTCATGTAATTTATACTTGCATTGTTAGATTCTGCCAGTTATTCTGGTCGACACCTCCTGAAAAGCTTCATCAATTCTGCATTGGACAGGTATTTAAATACATGCATATGGTGACAGTTTGGTTATGTATATACCATATTTTTGTAATGTTTCTAAGTTTGCTAAAAAAAAAAAGATTTATAAAAACCTACCTTGACTTTTGTTATGAGTTTAGAGAGGAAGCTGTCCATGTGCTTGGCTTTGAGGTCAGTGAGGAAGAGCTAAAAGATGGACTGAAAGGATCACCTATTCAGAGGTAAATAAGATTAGTGCTGAAATATTTAGTGCATCAGAAAATTAATAGCCACTTACCTTGGAACCAACTCAGTTATTCAAATCATGTGAACATGTGTTGATTTTCTTCATATATATATATATATATATTTAACCTATAACCAAAATTTAAATAATTTGTTTTTGTCACTTCAGGCTACACTTTCACAATGCTTATTCAGACCCACTTGGCTGGACGGATCACCCAGCTTTCACGGTTCACCAGTTCTGTTTGGAGGAACTTACACGTCTGGTCAAGAAAACATCACACCCCAAACCAGCTACACTAGTGATCGACTCTCTCTCATGGATTTTGAGACACCTCAGCCCTCCTGATGTCTGCAAGACTCTTCAGCAACTTAGAAAAGGTTATAAATCATTTTAATGTGTCTCAGCGTGATGTCAGAAAGTTTTTGTTGTAGTATTTAATAAAGGAAAATTGGTATGTCATCTAGGCTTTAAGAGTCATTGCAAAGTTTTTCTTTTAAAAGAAATCAATGTCAGTCATATTATTAAAATTAGTGCGCCATCATATTGTGAAATAGACTTTCTTGGCTTAAAGTGATACTTTAGGACCATGCAGTTTTTCCACTAAGAGTCTTTTCTTTTTCTGTGTTTTCATTAGGGGGAGCTGTCAGAGCTATTATCGGTTTGCTCCATGCAGATATGCATCAGAGGGGTACTGTGGGAAGTGTATGCCAAATGGCTACTTCAGTCATCACTGTAGTACCTGTAATGAAGGGAGACAAAGCTGTGGCAAAGATAACAAAGCGCTCAAAATCAGGAAAAGTTATGCAAGATGTAAGCAGTGTTTCCTTTGGATGACTATTTTGTATACATTCAGTGTTGAATCGTTTTGATAATTTTTTTTGTTGTCCTTAGGAAGAGATTTTCAGCATCAAAGATGATTTTACAGTGATAGTACAAAGCAAGCCCAGCCAACTTAGACCCCAACCAGCCGACCCTAAGGAACAGGAGGTGCAATATAATGCATGTTTAATACTTAATTCCAACCTTATGCAGATTGATAGACTAAATTTAGGGCTCAGATATAGCAGGACTGAATAGTGCTCTTTTTGTGTTTCTACAGACGGACCCAACAGCCAACTTGACCTTCAACCTTCGACTATCTGATACAGAGCGTGAGGCCAAAGAGAAACTTGCACTTCCATTTGTGTTCAGCAAAGAGAAGTGAGAAATATATATATATATATATTTTTTTTTTTAGTGATTACGTACCATATGTTTTGTTAATTTTTTAAAAACTTAAAAATGCTGTCCCCTTTTATCTCCCAGAAAAACAGCTCTGCTCCACTCAGGCCCAGGTTCAGGACGGATTTTGTATGAGCCTGATGCCAATGATGACTATGACCAGGAGGACCCTGATGATGATCTTGATGTGTAGGATTCGGCAACAGAGGATCCATGTTTCACGGCCTCCTTGCTATTCAAGACACTGAGTCGGTTTCAGTAGTGGAGATTCAAAGACTTGCTGCAATCTCATGCAGTAGATAATAACAATAATGTACAACATTTCTGTAAGAAATCTGTATTATGTTTTATAAAATGGTTCTATCCAAGAGTGTTTTCTAATATTGATCACCTTATATTGAAACTGCTTTTTAACGGTTAATGCCACACCTTGCTTAACTAAACAATCATATCCAAGCTATTGCATCATCCAACTGACTTTACACAATGATTTTTTTCAGTGGTTCCCAACTTGGGAGTCAGGACAAACTAAATATGAGCAGAGCCTCTAAAAATCCTACAGATCCATGTCATGCCCATAAAATATGAGGGTCACAAGTAGATCGTGTCTCATCATCAAACATAATTACTCTAAAGAAAATACTGACCTCTACATACCATGGTAGAAGTCATTTTCATGATAATATGTCCTTTTACTGTAAATTATGTTTAAAAATGGTGATTCCTTCAATAGAGACCTAAATTAATGTTGCAGGTCTGTTTGCATCAAATGATTATTAGTTTCCAGTCCATCGAATTATAATATAATAACATCACTAAATACATTAGTGCTATTTGCATGGCAGTGTCAGAGGGGGTTGTTTATTAGTTTTCTAATAGTCTGAAGTAATTCATTAGGTAAGTAATGAATTAGTAAGTATTAGGTGAGTAACTTTTACCAACTGGCCATAGGCATGCCCACTTGTCTACTGACTACTGTCCCTGCCAAATATAATACTGTGCCTATAAAAAGTATTCAGTCGCGCCCAGTTAATTTTTACATGTATTGTTTTACAGTTACAACTACTGGAATATTTGAGTTTTAGTGACACCAACAAGCCAATGCCAAAATGAAAGCAAAACTATGTATACACACAAATGTCTTACCAGAAATAATTGTTGTGTTAAACTGTACCATAATTACTCAAGTAATTGCTGAAACAAATACAGAAGAGACCCAAAAAACTGGTAAATTTTAACGGGCTTTCATCCTACTTGCTCGTTCACGTCTGTTTATTTTCTTTCCACGTGGACGTGCTGCGCGCAACCACAGGATTCCTCGCGGAAGTGACGGCAAGGCGGCGATGGCGGCTCGCAGTTTCATTCCGGATTTCCACTGGACTACAAACTGATTTTTACCGGACCGGTTAGACTTTGTGGAACTTTTGTTAAGCTGTCTCATTTCGGACGCCAAGCAGAGTGAAGTTGCGTTGAACCGGTGCTTGACAACAAGTGGCCCCACAGCTTTTTTGGGGTATTTTTGTCCAAGGTTCAAGGTGGTCACCCTGTCGAGCTAGCGGTAGCTTGGTGGCTACAAGCTAACGTTAGATGGTGAACTGCTAGCTCATGAGCTAGCTTGTCGACGAGCTGCGCGCTAAGGTCCATACATCAGCAGTCGTTTTGCAGCAGCTTTTCTTTTGACGACGTCCACGTTTGTTTCACAGTTACAATGCGAATGTACTCTATTTAATGCTAGTTGTGCCACAAGTGTGCAGAGCGAGGTACTCACACGTTTGCTTGGCCTCTTGTTAATTTGAATTGCTAGTTTGGTGGCTTTGGCTAAAGACGGATTTTGACTATTACTAGCAAGCAAGTTCCTTCAGTAATTATCCCAACAATTTCGGACAAAAGCGTGCTATCAACTGATAATTGAAGTTGAGTTACTGTGGGGTCTTTGCGTGCTCGTCAACATGCTGAAGACCAGGCAATGTTTACTTGGCATCCGCACTTTTCTCGGAGTAACATCGAGAATATGGGGCTTCATTATGTACATCCTCAGGAAGCACCTACGAACGGTGAGAATGGGTTTGAAAGATATTTGGAAGTTGTTTCCTGTTGTGTTTTTGTGACAGTTGAGCAAAAGTATTACGTTGCCATGGTCCACATGTGTCTCAACGTTATTTTTCAGATCACATTCATCTTAAGTGGTGCTCAGATGGCTCTCAGAGAACTAGACTACGCGTGCTTCTTACCTGCGCTTCTTGCCTGTGCCATGTGCATCCCATCATGGAGATTTTGCCCAATATTCTGTAAATGTGTGAACAAATCCCACTGAATAGCATCAACGTCCCACTCAATAATATCAGTGTCAAATGTATTGCTATATTCAGCATAAAGATGGCTAGGATTATCGAGATGTCATTCAAAAGAGGATATTGAAGAGTAAACCTATTTTCCTCACAATATGGTAAAGTGCACAAAAACGTACAACTGCAAGATAACTTTGATTATTGACACATATAGATGTCATCTTAGATGTAGTGGTTAACCGTTTAGTCTAGGGCTGGGTGATATGAAGAAAGTCAAATATAATATTTTTGTAAATACCTTGATATTGCGACGATATAGTATAGTTGACTATTGGTGCTTTTGCAAAATATTAACACAATGAGAATTTTGATAAATAATCAGTAATGTGGATATGACTAAGTGTGTAAAGGCAAATTACAGAGTAGGTAGAGCTGAGAACTTTCAGAAAAGTACATTATTTTAAAGTGGTCTATAAAACCAGGAAAAGACCACACTTATGTCATATTAAAATATTAAGATATTCAAAATATAATATGGTACTTAATCAATTTAATATTGATATATTGCCCAGCCCTAATTTAGGGTATTCCATGTCAGAATAGTGAAAAGTATCTGTCACTGACTGTACAAAACCAAAGCAAAGGATATTCAATAATATACTCAATTAACAATGATATAAAACAGAGAAACCATGCAAATTTGTAAAGCTAAAACCATACAGTGTTTGGCATTTATTTCTTGGTAAATGACTTACAGTTAATCAATTATCAGTTGGTCAACTAATTGATTAATAGACTAATTGTATTGTGTCCAGGTGTCAGATTTAGAGTGATGCAATAATGGGTAAATGAATGGCTCATTTGAATACAGTAAATGTGGAAACCTCCCACACCCAAACGGCTAATTTGAGGAGTCAGTACAAGCCTGCCGGTCACCTTCATTTGCTTACAAATGCCTCCACAATAATCAAGGCATTTAAGGTGACAGTAGCCTGCCTGTAACCTAGACACACACAGAGATGTTGAGTTGTTAATAGACATGCATATGTGGTGTAATTTGAGCCGACTTCGACTCTAGCTAGGTACCAAGCCAGCAAAGCTTAGAGCAGTGCCCTGTGTTGTATTCATCTTGTTGTATGAGGTTTTTCTGCAGATTTCTGTGTGGCAGTAACACTTGTGGGTTGTCAACAGGCCCTGAGAGTGAGTAGTCCAGTTCATGTTATGGCTGAAGTGAGAGGGATTATGTTAGCACAGAGAGTGTACTGTTCTCTCCCTCCCTCTGTTTCTCTCATTCTCACTCACAGTTTAGCGCTGTTGTTTACAATATGTGATGCACTGGAACAATGTCATGATCCAGCGATCGCTAATGTGGCAAGGAACGTAATGGAGGTGATCCTAAAGATAGCAGGTGATTTGACAAAAAATATTTGAGGTGAGGATGTTAGACGTATCCCACTCAGTACTTTAAAATAACAGATTGATGTTGAATGCCCCATTTAGTTGTACCTATGATAACCTTCCTTTTTATAAATCTAAAAATCCCCTTGTTAGTAAGGTAATGCTTCAAGCGTTTCCCTTTTGAAGAGACCACAGTCCATTAGGTGGCCTGATCTAAACATATGGATCAATAAATCTATTGGATTATGAATATTATGATGGGGTAATAATCCCATGCACGGCACTCTGTGTTAACCGATGACAAGATGGTTGTTTAATTAATCTTGCGTAATGGTTTAGCTTATTATATTATTACCTATATATCCTGCATGAGACAGTAACAGTATGGAGCCAGGTGCTGAAACATTTTGCTAAACAACACAGAACTCCTAATTTAAATAGTTTGCAGAACTGAAATGATTAGTTTTATCAATCAATTAATCAACAGAATTCATCTGCAACAATTTAAGTTTTTAAGCAAAAATGCAACACATTCTCTGGTTTCAGCTGAAAATCTGCTGTTTTGCATTGTCTTCCATTAGTAAACCTTATATCTTTTGAGTTTTGGACTATTAGTTGGACAACATAAGCAGTTAGAATATATCAACTTAGGCTCTGGAGCCAAGTCATTAATCAATTAATCTAGAAAAAATAAAAACAATGAAAGCATTATTTCTCTCATTAGCCATTTCCTAACTAAAAATGCTGGTTACTGCCACACAAATGCAAGGGCTAGCTGCCTTTCTCCCTTACATATCATTACATTGAAGAGTTTTTAGTGGCTGTTGGTCTGCTTAAGGGAGCAAGATGATTTGAAATATTAGTTGTAGCCTTAGTCTGCAGGCAAAGGGCTCAGTTTGAGTTTGCAGGCCTGGTGTCCAGATAGAGGCTATTGGAGGTGCAGGGAGCTGAGTCGAGGGTGAGGTTCCCCCCATGGTACTCAGCAGCTGCTGGCCCCAATAGGCTTCCCCCGAGCTTCCTCTGCCAGGCAGCAGTGGGAGGGGACACAGAGGGAGGCCCTGCCCAAGGCTTAGGTACCAAGGCTCAGTCAAAGTCACCCTGCAAGTCTTCCTTTCTGTGTGTGCCCCATGCTCTGCTGACACCCGCTGACAGCTGGAGGAATAAAAATAACCCTGTGAAGTGCAGAGCCCCTGGGCAAGAGTGGCACTGGAAAGGGTGCTCCCTGTGGTGATCCTGACCAGAGTAGAGCAGTTAGAGAGGAGGAGTTGTGGGGTTGACGTAACTGTTTTCATTTCAGTATGGAGTCCTCCTCTGTCCTCTTGCTTAATCTTTGATGTACAGCAAAAGAAGAGGGCTGATTCCCTCCAGTCCTGAATAATGTATAGTCTCAGGGCTCAAATATAAGTTTTTGGTTTCAAGAGGTAAAGGGTTTTAAGACCTTAATTGAGATATTAACCATACTTTTGGTCTGACTCATCCTTAGCTCAGTTTAATTTCCATTGTGATGCTTTCTTCAAATTGGATAAAGAATAGCAGCAATTACAATGTAAAACCACTTTTCTTTGTGCCCCAAAGGATTCCCAAAACAATATTACTGGTGTTCTGTGTAAACCTTTTTCATCTATAGTTAAATTACAAATAACACATTTGAAATCTATCCATGGAGCAGTTAACTCATTATTGCTCAGTATATTGTCTACGGGGTGGGGGAAAAATTGATACAGCATAGTATTGCGATATTTTCAGTGGCAATACTGTATTGATACAAAGGCGCCAAGTATGGATCTTTTATTATATATGTGTTGGTCAGTTTGTCTCTTGACAATCCCATTTTGCGGGAAAAAAACTGAAGTGAGAGAAATTTAAATTTATCTTTTTAGATAAAACAGATGTTGACAAAGTTTCCTTTTTGGGGGACATCATTTGAAATTGGGTGAAAATTAGAAGTTGGAAAAAGGTTATAAATTGCAATATATCGCAGAATATTGCAATATGTTTACGCAATAATATTGTATCGTGGCATAAGTATGGTGATGATATCGTATTGGGAGGCGTTGGGTGATTCCCACCCCTAATTGTCTATGGTTTGCTGTTTTAACTGTCCAGATATGTTAGGGATTGACTGACTGTTTCATTTGCCTTGTTCTTTTGCAGATAATCCAGTATCAGACGGTGCGATACGACACTTTGCCTCTTTCGCCTATCTCCAGAAACAGACTCAGTGAGTACATTATGCTGCTCAGCTAAATTTCAGGGTCCCTTTTGTGTGAACATATTTAGGAAAGTATAGCAAATACTGTTTTTACCTAGACACATTTTTTTACATAACAATATAGAGGGGGATACACTATTTGCAATGTGAAAATGTAAGTAAAATTTAAAAGATGTGATAGTACAGAAAGGAAAAACAACAGAAAACACACTTGGGCTTGACCCTGTTCTCAGGACCTTTGTCACCTCCGAGTAAATGAAGATTATCTGTATTACTGGACATACAAATTTGACAGGACTCCTATAATATGTCTTCTCCATAATGAGAAAACCTATGACTGTAGGTCATAGCCATGTTTATTGAGGTAGCTAGATGCAAACCACAGCTGGCTTGTATCTTCTCTTTTGTTTCAGTAAGCCTGTTGTGCTACATTGGTCAGTTATTGTGCTTTCATAGCTTTTTAATAGCATCACAACAAAGAATGGTTTTGCATCTAAGTCATTTGGTTCATCAATGAGACAGCATTGTTACATAATTACAATTTCAAGCCAAATTAGTAGTAAGAATAACAACAAGTGATTTTGCTTACTGCATTTCTGAATTTCCCTCAGACATCGGTGTTTAAAAAGAAATGTCAATCTGTTGCACAGCTGTAAATGTGCAATGAGATGAACACCTGTCAATAAAGCAAAGGCAGACATTTCAAAAACCATTCAATCAATAACATTCATGCTAAGTTGGATATGTAATAGGCTAGTGTAAAATACATAATCTAAATAATGTTTACCATTGTAAATGACACTGCACAGCAAGCCTTTACTAATAAAGAGGCAGCATACAAACCATAGTGTTTCTCAAGACCTGTAACCAGAATGCTAAAATTAAAATGAACTATTGTGCCATTGTGTTAGTTAGGTAAACAGCCATTTGAGTTAACAGTGAATAATGGGAGCAGGTTAATGTTAGGATCTACTCAACACAGAGGCATGGTGACCAAAGAAAGTTAGATAAGTTTAACTTCCTTCTCTGGCTCAAACAATGACAAGACTGAAGTGAAGAGGAAATGCTAATGTTAAAGACAGCATTTACACTAGCATGGACTGGTGTGTGCATTGCACTCTTAAGGAGCTTTCCTTCTGTATGTAGAGAGCTCATTCAAAAACACACGCTTGACATGAAGGGTTGCATTTCAGTTTCACTTTCCTCGTTTCACTTTACACTACACTGACCTTAACTGGAGATTCAGGTCCAGTTTCGAGTGTAAAGCTGTCTTTAGCTGTAAATGGCTGGTGTTTCTGCTGGTATTAACAGCATTGTGGACAGAATGAAAGTAACGATGATCTCCAAATCTATATGTCACATTGCGCTATCTCTCATAACAGAATAAGGTCATCAAAAAAAGGCTTTTAAGAGGTGGGATCCACACTTCCTGGAAGTCCTTAGGACCAAAAAAGCTGAGTTCAAGAGCAGCTCCTTCATGAAGAGACTGTTATATTCAAATCAAACATTATTCTGGTCCTGAACTATATGTCAGAGGTCGTCCTTGCCCTTGAAGTAGGTAGATTCAAAAACATCCAAGAAGATAAAATGTTGTGTGAAGTAGAAGTTTTCTCCTGTATTGTCCGTATTATGATAAGTTAAGAACACAGATTTTACGTTAACTGTCTGTCCAAAATCCTGAAGTGTTCTGGTGCATGGTTGATGACCAATTGCAGTGTTTTTTTAAATTTAATATTTACAAGTTAGTGACTTTTGTTTCTAAAGCTTGGTAAAAAAAGACCAGTAGGTTTATTTGTTTAGGGTGTGTGGTTACTGTGGTATCTGGTCCTTTGTCCTAGGTAATGGTGTCTTGTACGCCTGTTTGGGCTGGGCGTATTTCATTATATGCATGACACAATAATAACAATATATTAAATCTTTCAAATGTATTCATTGTACACAGTTTTCCCATGAATGAACACTGCAGTTCTTCAATACACAAGAAGTTCCAGAGTTTTGCTTTCCATATGCAGGGGAAAAGTGAGTCTGTAGGAACACAAACCGGAGCAGAGTGCTGCTCTCCAGCTCTGTCCTGAGACAGCACACTGCTCTGCCTAGGTTTGCTATGCCTGCACAGAGCCGGTGCACATACAGCACACTATTCTGAGTCTAGGCAGACACAGACTGTGTATCAACTCTTCTTCATCAGGGTCACATTAAGTAGAGCTGTAAGAATTGTGCATTGTAAAGAAACCAGAGAAATGTATCTTTTGTCATTAAAACAGAGTCATGGTTTTAAAATGAATGTTTGAGTAGGGGAGAAATCGTATTACTGAACTGCTATATGTGCAGACTTTACAGTAACCATCGCTATTACAGTGCATGTAATTGATTTGTGTTAATTCCTGTGTAACCTCATTTGTCCCAGTAGTGGTTTCTTGTGTGCATGTAAATATACTGAGATAAAGAAGCTTAAGAGTATATATTGTGTGATAAACTTCAGATGCCGTAAAGAGGAAGATTCTGGTTTTGGACCTGGACGAGACGCTGATCCACTCTCACCATGACGGGGTCCTCAGACCCACAGTGAGACCTGGCACACCGCCAGACTTCATCCTCAAAGTATGATCATTCAGCCACATATCTACATGTTTGGACGCATGCATTCAAGCCTAAACATGGTCTATTTTCCTTTTATCCATGCAGGTTGTCATTGACAAGCACCCAGTCAGATTCTTCGTACATAAAAGGCCACATGTTGACTTCTTTTTAGAAGTGGTGAGTGTCGAGCTGTAATCAGTGTCTATGTTAGAGTGTTTGAATCCTAGATTAATGTGGAAGGGGACAGGAAAGCACACTGTGAACTTCCAGGACATCTTTTATCCTGTCATCTTTGCTATCAGTCTTCATTGTACAACACTACCTGATGTCATAAAGAAATATTAGTTTTGTATAACAATCGAAGCACTTACTGTAACTTGTTTACTTATACTATTGTGTGCGCTATACCCCGTGTGTACACAGGTAAGCCAGTGGTATGAGCTGGTGGTTTTTACAGCCAGTATGGAGATCTATGGATCAGCTGTGGCAGACAAGCTTGACAACAACAGGAACATCCTAAAACGCAGATACTACAGACAGGTGCGGCTCTAAACTGTATTTTTAAATCATGTATTAAAGCTAATGCTGCTTAGGCTTTTTGGTTACATAGCCCTATGAAGTGTCTTCATTCTCTTCCCTTTTTGATGGTGTCTTTTGTGTTTTTGTTTCTTTTGCCAGCATTGTACATTGGATTTAGGTAGTTATATTAAAGACCTATCTGTAGTACACGATGACTTGTCCAGTATTGTCATCCTGGACAATTCGCCTGGTGCTTATCGTAGCCATCCAGGTAAGACTTAAAGTTATTGCTTGAAGTTATTAAGATTGGTATATATTTAGCTGCTTTAATTCTGTGTGTATTTATCTTAAACATACAAAGTCAAATGATTAAGGGTGTCACGATTTCAAAATTAACCGAAATTAAATCAGTCTTGAACTTGGAATTAAAAAACGGAATCGTCGATGCTGCCACGCCCCTAAGTCAAGTCCAGTTGGCTTGCCAATCTGAAAAACACGCGTGAAGTGCTGCAAGTCAACATCCTCTAACTTCACTACAGCCAGTCAAAAGCTAGCAAGTCAACTGCAGATGCAGGAGACTCGTCAACAGAACTTGAACCCCCTCCCTTTCACTGAAGTCGCCGGTGTGGAAGTATTTTGGATTTCCAGTGAGTTATGTTGACAAAGTTTGCATTATCGACAAAAATCCACAGTTTGCAAGCTCTGCTATGTGCGTGTAAAACACGTAATTGTTCATAGAAGACTATGGACATGGCTGTTTTATTGTTTTTGTTGTAAACTTGTGAATGTGATCTCCTGTAAAGAAGACTGCTGTTGCATTAGAGAAACTAGATGGCAGGTTGTTTTGCTTTAGTTTCCAACAGACTGAAGATATGTTATAGTTACATTATGTCGTTAATAAATGTTTTCAATTTGACAGTGTAGTGTGGTACATTGTGAGCAAAGGTCAGATATTATAATGCATAAAACTCTAATGGCATAGCAACCTGTGCTTAAAAGTAAAAATCGAGAATTGAATCAAACCGTGACCTTAGAATCGAAAATGTAATCAAATCGAGGATTTAGAGAATCGTGACACCCCTACAAATGTGGATTCTACCTATATACATCAACACTCAGGCCTCTTTAACAGGGCCACATAAAATCACAGCCTTGTCCATTTCACTGACATGACTGGCTTTTTTCTGCCCTCCAGACAATGCAATACCCATCAAGTCCTGGTTCAGCGACCCTAGTGACACAGCACTTCTTAACTTGCTGCCTATGCTGGATGCACTAAGGTAAAAGTCATAACAAAGTTGGCATGAAAGCAAATAGATAATGCAAACACTAACTTTTGTGCATACTGTCTGTATTCATGTAGTCTGTGGTAATTCAAGAGGTGCAAGCTAATGGCTGCAACTGGCGTATATGATTTTAGTCGTTAACACCTGTCAATTCTGATTTGGTAACATTGACTGCAGGTTACACCTTTTTTATTAATATTATTCTGAATGGGATAGTATTCCAATAAAGCGGTTGACAAATGTTGGTTGTATAATATTCCATTCATAGTCCCATTTATATGGGGTGGTGCACAGCCTGATTGCCTACTGAGCCTTACTTAGGCTGCATTCAGACGAGATCTGGCGCTGCGGTGAAAATAACAGTTCTCCCATTCATTTGAATGTGGGTAATCTGTTTAGGCTGCGGCGGTGGGGGGTGCCGGGGAAAAAGCAGCGGCCAGAGGCGAAAGTTTTCACACAACTCAACGTCATGCTGCGGTGGCCAATCACGAAACCAGTGATTAGACACAACGGACTGGAGTGTAAAGTCATGTTTCACGTGTAGACACTCAATTTGGCCTTGTGCACCCACCGTTTTGATAGACCTCACATCCTGGTTAGTTATTGAAAGTAAATGTTTTTTTTAATCTGTCGATGCGGACAGACAATCTCGTCATAGGACCCAGCATACTAGCAGCATGGCTAAATGCTAGCACCATGGGGAACACAATGGAAACACAAACGGTCGACACACCCACACCGCCGCACAACCCTGCGGCTAACCGCCGCTACGCCGGATCCTATGTGAATGCCAGCTAAAGATGCCCCATCTACACTACCCTACAATGTCAGTTTCCCTCCAGCACTTAGCCTAAAACCTTACCTTTCTGTTATGTTGCAACAATATACTTTGAAGTCTATCTTGGGGGCAAATTTCGCAAAAGATTGTGCTTTGAGGTGTTCTTGGGAATAGTTCAATATTTTAAGAAATATTCCTTTTTGCTTTCTTTGAGAGAAAAATGTGAAGATTGATACATCTCATGTCAGTGTGTTAAGATTAGGCTGGCTTGATTCGAATATGGATCATGATTTTTTTGCTTAGAATTGATATTACGCCTGATTCTCTGCCACAATTTTTTTTGACAACAAAACAAATTGGCAGTACCAAACATCAATTGATCACACATCAACATTTTTTGACACCTATAGCACATTGCGCATCACCACAAGCCTGTAAACATAGAGGCTTCAGTGAAGGGAAGGGCGAGCATTTCAGCGCTTTATAACCTTTTTTATACATTTTATGTGTAAAATTTATAGAAAAAAGTAGTAGAGTTTGTGATGCAGTCAGTTTGTAAAATTACATGAGAATCAAAGTCAATATTTTTTTTTAAAATCAAGGTTATTTAAAAATTAAATAACTTTAAAGAATCAGCATTGCGATATTATACCGATTAATCGTGCAGGCCTAGCTTGAGAACAGAAGGAGTTAGCCTGCAGTTAGCTTAGCGCTCCTATTTGGCAACCCACCCTACAGTTTGAGACAGTGCAGCTAGACTGATTCATTAACTGTTATTTTTTAAGTACGTTATAGCATGTAACCTGTCCTACAATTTTGAGTTTATATATCTGTTTTATGTATAGACTAATCAAAGGAGATGCAAGGTTTTTATTGGTATGCTTTAGAAGTATTTGTAGGCATACTTCTTTTTTTTACTTTGGAACGTGCTAGATTAGCTGTTGAATGTTTCTAGTCTTTATGTTAAGCGAAGATAAATGCATCTACGCCAACTTCGTACTTGAAGCCCAGAGGTCTCAGAAAGTATACGTGCATTTACAAAATGTTGAGCTTTTCCTTTAATGGCTAAGATAGTTGACATTCAATGTCAAGTTGGTTAATTGTCTTTCGCTTTGTCTTAGGTTCACTGCTGATGTCCGCTCCGTCCTCAGTCGAAACCTCCACCAGCACCGACTTTGGTGATTGGCTGAATCAAGAGGGGTGGGGCTTGTTGACTAGCCTTTTCCTCTCTATCGGCTTCCATCCTGCTCTCCGTTCCCCCACAGACGACCCACCAGCCCTCTCTGAGCCTCTCAGACGTGTCCTGAGGAGATGAGGGTTGGGGTGACTGCCTAACATGGGATGAACAGTACGGGATCACCAGAGCCCAGAAACTACTGAGTAGGGTGGGGGGGTTGGGCGGGAGGGGAACAGCTTTTTTTCTTCTTGATTCTTTATTTGTATTTTTTTTTTTTTTTCTCGAAACAAAACGGAGCCTCTCTGCCTTATTGCTCCTGATACTGACTGTGTGCATACGGTGGTAAGCTTGTGTACGTTGAGTCAGAGTATGCTTGCTGAGTTCATTAGTCCTTTTGAAACTGGGGGCGGGGGACAGCAAAGCAACAAAGACAGTTCTACGATATTGTTTCTTCTTCTCCATCATCCTCGGGCATTGCACTTAAGCAGACAACTCATCGATTTACTGTCTTAACCTCTCTCCGAGGAACTGAGCAGGGGAAAATAGAAAACCGACCCTTTTTAGATCAGACTCAAACCCCTCAACCGTAATTCATTGATTCCTGAGGTATTTATTTTCCCTAAACAAGAATGGATCAATTTAAATGGTGTTATTTATGGACTTTTGCTTGCAACATACCATCCACAGGCATTTTTCTGGACAAATAGCCGAGCAGCCTGAGATAAGTTTTTTTTTTTTCTCTCTCCCCAGCCGTAACCATCACTCTTTCCCCAAAGCTCCTCATGGGACTCAGTGATAAAGACTTGACTGAAATGATGTGAGGGAAAAAAAAGAATGGCTTGTAACGACATGTGGACTGCCGTGCCGCCTTTCCATATCTGATTATTTCTCTATTAAAATATGTGATAATATGACTTCTGCATTTCGCTCTCCCCCTTTGCCACCTGATGCCATCCTGATTTCATCTAATAGGAATTGCACTTAATTTTTTCCTTCTGTTTTTGTTGCAGTTGGTTTTGTATTTGATTCAAATTTGCAGCCTTCCTCTTTAAGTTTTTTCCTGCTCCGCTTACTGTATGGGTTCTATTAGACCCTCCGTCTTTACATGCCTTCTGAACAATGTCTGTCTTGTCAAGGCTCACACCGGTTTCTTATTTGCTCTGTCTCCAGGTCTGTGTTACTAATAAAACACCTGTCAGTATCGACCAGTTATTATCCAGCTTGTTTTATTTTAATGCAATTCATACTGCAGTCTTCATCATACTTGACGCTTAAACAGTTTGTAGACTTTGCTGGGGTGAGAAAGACCTTTTCACAGTTTCTGCTTGAGGCAATTTATTTATTTTTTTGGGGCATTTCAGGCCTTTAATGACAGGACAGCTGAAGAAGTGAAAGGGGAGATAGAGGGTTACAACATGCAGCAAAGGCCCGCAGGTCGGAGTCGAACCTCGGGCCGCTGCACCGAGGACCAAACCCCTATACATGGGTGCCCACTCCACCAACTGAGCCATCCGGGTGCCCAGGCAATTTGTTTTTAAGCTAACAATCTGCTTCCATCTTGTGGTGTGACAGGAAACTGCAGTCTACTCAGTATTCCTCGCCTGCTAGAGAGAGCAACGCAGTTTAATTTTGGTTCAAGCTTTCCCAAAAAGATTCTTTGGTATCAAACCAGAAATAAAAGATTTTTGTTTTCCTTACTGTCGGTTTCAACATCGATGCCCCCTTAGCCTTCACATGATGGCAACTGGCAACATTTGTGCTTGTTTAAGAGCAGTATTGTGTCATGGATGGCGTTTAATAACTTGTAATGTTTGTGTGTATATATGTTATGTGCTCAGCTACCAGTTTATTAGGTACAGCTAGCTAAAACTAACGCAGTCTGATACAACAATCCTGTAATAAATCCAACATCAATAGTTGCAATGAGAGCGGGGTTTGTTCAAGTGTATGCTCATTTTGAAGGCTGACGTTTGTAGAGCTGTTGAGTTGTATTGCATTATACTGACAGGAGTTTCTGATGTTTTGTCCAACCCATTTCTATCAATGAGGGTAGGCTAAATAACAGAAACCTCTATAACGCTGTTCAGTTAACAGCACCAGAAGCTACATCCTTTAAAATGATCCTTCAGTTGACTCAAACCCCTTTAAAACAGTAGAGGGGAAAGGACTGTTATATTACCCTGCATTAGATTTAGCAAGGTGTGCCTAACAAACTGGCAGCTGAGTGTATGTATAGGGCTTTTAGTAAATATATAGCAAATGTTACTTTTTAAGATATCTGTGCAAATGTTTTTATTCTATTTTCCCCAAAACTGTATTTCTAGCATTTCATTTTTTGTTAAATGTCATTTAAAAGTGTTCATTACTTCTTTTTTTTTAAACCAAATTATGTTGTGGACCACGGCATTGTGATTTCCATCCCCCTCAGTCATAACATGCAGGCACGTTTCTCAAGTTATTTATCAATGATTACGCATCTACTGATCAGCTAGGGCTGTGAGTGCACATGGTTTTTGTAGAAGCAGTTTCCTTCTTTAACATTTAAATATTAATATTCATTCCTTAATTTTAGTTGAAGTGCATGGGTAGGCAACTGTATTGTGGTGGGCCAAGTGTATACTGGCATATATTAGCTGTTTTGTTTTCCAAAAACTCAACTCCTAATGGTTTTAAAGTAAAAACCAAAAGCTTGATATGGCAAACGTGCATCTGTAGGAGCCTTGTGGGAGAGTTGGTTACTGGGGAGCACGTCATAATTTGCGGTGGAAGGGGAAGTCGTTACTTGGGATTTGTCACTGATGATGAAGAGCTTTTGTGGGAGAAATAATTTGGCAGGGAGCAAGAATGGCTAAGTCTATGGAGAACGTGGAACTGACTTTAAGGCCTTAGTTACGAGCACATCTGATAGACAATAGGAGAGGAGGAAGCAAAGGACATTTGAGTGTTCACTTATGATGGCGTTAAAAAAAACGTCTGCCATTTATGATGTAGATATGTCATAAGTCAAGTCCCACAATAACCCTCATAGTAAGACTCAACTTTAACTGTAGCCTACAGCTTGCATGTTAACCTGGTCAGTAATTATTACTATTGTTTTTGTTTTTTTTCTTCACCCTACTGGAAATCAATCCTGTCCACAAGTGACTCAGCACATTACGTCCTGTGCTAGAGCAGCAACTTTACCACGATCACCTAACATGATCAGTTTACTTTCTGGTTTAAACAGGGAGTTGTTTCACTTTCAGAACTGTCTCCATAGTAAGAGAAGTGAACTGGGACATTTTTGTCATTATTTTAACATAGATAGATACTTTATTTATTCAGAAGGAAATTAAGGTGTCCAATAGTTTACACAACATGCATACACATAGGGACACAGACATATATGACATCCACCCATACATACATAGTACAAAATGCATTGTCTGTCAAAGTACAGTTAAGGTGAGGATGTCAGGAGTAGAGAGAGTGAGTCATCAGTCACATGCACAATGTAGTCTACAGGTTAGCAACTTTCCCCATTTGTGTTTCCGGACATGGGAATTTGAATGGCAAACTGTGATGTGCTGTAAATTATCATATCAATTACTCCTTATATTTTTAATATTGTTTAATTTCTGAATAGACATATGCTTTACAGTTAAAATCAAGTAACATATTTGGACAGTGAGTAGTTATTTGTAAATACCTAAAACTAGTAGGCGACATGAGTAGTGACTAGAAAATTGGCCTCCTTAATCATTCCATAAATAAAATTGATCGATTGATTAAAGACGGTTTGGCGGGATGAATAATGACGTCACTGACCACTTAATTATTTGTCTGATGTGGCAACAGCGGAAATTGCGCAACTTCAAGCCAATAGCACTGAGCTCGCTGTAATGAGTGAATACACATTCAGTTACGATATTCCCCATTTTTTTGAGGACCCGCTGAATTACTGTGGGCCCATATTTAGAGCAACGTTAACCTATAAAGCCAAAAATACAGTTTAATGTCGCATTTTTTGTTTATTTTCTCTAGCTAGCTGCTAACTGCTGGGCCTCGGTCATATGACAAGGACAGCTGCCTCTTCACTGCCCTGCCCTACATGTGTACGCGCGGTTGATCAAAATAAAATAGTTCCACAGAAAATTACATCCTAGATTTTAAACCACTTAAACATATATATTTAAAAATAAAATATTTATCTTAAATAAACACATGTTATCGGAACGTGGCGTTAATGCGGTCTGGAATAGCGTTAGTCTACTCTGCGAACAAGACTCTGCAACGTCATGTTGTTATTGTATCCCTCCGCCACATTCGCACTAGGAAAACAGCTGTGGTGAGCTAAAAGCTAGTTAGCAGCATCGTTTGTTTTTGTCGTGTGTGTCAGCGAGTCGAGCAGTTCTCTAAACAAACCGCTATCGTACAATCTCGGAGTGACCGACTTGTTGTCTGTCATCTCTTTTAAAGATGAAGTTTCAGTACAAAGAAGAGCACCCATTTGAGAAAAGGCGGTCCGAAGGCGAGAAAATAAGGAAGAAGTATCCGGACAGGGTACCTGTAAGTAGCTAACGTTAGCTTGGTAGCGTCATATATGTTGTAATGCTAATGCTATTCAGTCTGTCGTTAATTACATTCAGTGTTCGCAGATAAAATATATACATATTAATGTTGTTCAGTTTTAGCTCAACCTAATTATTCTATCTTTCTGCCACATTACTAAGCAGCACATCAGGTAACGTTAGCTACAAGCTATCGTTAGAGGTTAACCAGAAAGAATTTCGGTTCGCACCGAGCAGGCCAGTCATTCCGTGTGTGTGTTTATTTCAATATAGTATTCCTAAATCATAAACATAATATAAGTTCATTTAACGCCACGCAGGTTGTAACGGCCGTGGTACAGTGAAATGCATTACTACGGGTTTAAGTATGTAATGACCGATTATTATCTGGGTGGTGGTTTTGGCTGTATGTCGAAACGCTAACAGCAGCGCACCTTAAAATAGAATGTCAACAAACAGGACTCTTGGTTACGCCACCCTAGATGCTCGAGAAGGTAGATTGTATAATCCACAGCCTTTGCCATTTTTGACCAAATTAACCAGAAGATATTAGACATTTGAGAAGCTGGAAGCATTATATATATTTTTTCTTAAAAATGAAAATGAATAGTTAATGTTGCTGTTAAATTTTCTAGCCATCGACTAATCACTTAAGCTCTACAATGACGTGCTACTGCCTGGTGTGTGGGCAGGTAGTACTATTTTTAGACTAAAGAGAAGAAACTTCAGTAATTTCATTTTTGTACTCCGGCCAGTCCACTTTAATAAATCCTTGGTCTGAATTATAAACAAAAATATACTGGTGTCTTTCTAACTGAGTAAAATACCAGGCTCTATATACTGTTAAAATGAAACCAACATCTGGTTTAACAATAGGTCAGTCCTCGCTTGACTGATAACTCTGTGTATTCTCAGATCCCTTTTCTTAAAAAGGCAAAACACTCTGTTAAAGTACTTTTCGCTCGACACACAAAGCCTCCATTCAATGGGAAATGTGCAATCTTGTTCTTTTTTCAGGTAATTGTGGAGAAAGCCCCCAAAGCTAGAATAGGAGATCTGGACAAGAAGAAATACCTTGTCCCCTCCGACCTGACAGGTAAATACTCTATTATGTACCAAGTTCCTGGACAAAATTTAAAAGACACTAATGTATAGTAATATCTAAAATTGTATCAATTTTGTTTACTCTCTTTTAACAGTGGGCCAGTTTTACTTCCTCATCCGGAAAAGAATCCACTTGCGAGCTGAGGATGCACTCTTCTTCTTTGTAAACAACGTCATTCCACCCACCTCAGCTACCATGGGACTGTTGTACCAGGCAAGAGTCATTTTCTACCTCACTGACCTACTCTAAGACTGTCTTTATCAGCATATTGTGTTTTCCCCCCACTTGTATTAAAGTGAGCTTCCCTCTACATTTTTAATGTCCTACTGATCTCTTTTTTTTTTCTTTTATCAGGAGCATCATGAAGAGGACTTTTTCCTCTACATTGCCTACAGTGATGAAAGTGTGTACGGGAGCAGCCAAAGGGAAATCTGATCCCACTACCACCCTCCTCCAACCACTACTCACCTTTCTGAGACCTCCACCATTCATTCATTTAAATATTAAATCCAGCTCAGCAGCCTAGAGTTCCCAGAGTAAATATGTCCAATGCACTTTCACCACCCATACATTACCCCTCTCCCATCCATGTATGTCTTTATTATTCTGCAGTCAGGAATTGTATTTGCCTCTACTTTTCTTTTCAGTAGCGACTTTGGTTAAGTGGTCTTGTGGCCAGTTATTTTTTCTAGTGTTAATTGACCAAATTTTACTGAAAGAAACTGAGAAAGAATAATAAAATAATGTTAGAACTAGGCCGTGAACATAGTTACCCCAGGGTAAAGGGAAGAAAGGCATAGTATGTGAGTTCAAATCAGCTCTCATTGACAATTAATATGGATTATTGTTTGTCTGCTTTGTTGGCTTGCAGGAGTATAAAGTTTTGTTTTGGACTTTAGGTTAGGAAATTAATAGCATCTACCTGTTGAAGGCAGGTTATTGTGTGTCTGGCAGAGTAAAGGATAACTGTTTTGCAGCAGTTATTTTCCTAGAAAAAAAACTAAAGTGGCTAGGTGATTTATTTTTTTAATTCACCAGCCACCTGAGTCTGACTGAGAATTTAGAGGGCTGCCCCACATCTGAACTTAGCAAGGGGTATAAAAGATTTCAGGCTAATCAATCATCCTCTGCTTTCAGTGGTAAGACTATTATGTTGACTGCTACTATAATTATTGTTATTGTTCATTTTAGATGGCTTAATTTCTAAAAGGTATTGTAAAGCTGAGTGCAATTTTCTTTTAAGTCTTTTTTTTTTTAAACAAAACAATATTTGAACTCTGTATACAGCTGCATTACTGGCTCTTTCTCTCTACTCATACATGACAAAAATGTGATGAAAAGCTATGTGTTTCTTGTCTTTATTGATTATCTTAGGTCATATTTGTCTGTCATTTGTTATATGACAGGATTAAAAAGGTAGCGTTTTTCTTTTTGGTGTGGACTGCAAATGGACCAGATAGACCAAACATCCTCCAGTCATATCAGTTACTGTGGCTGCTTAAATAATGTGTCGTTTTCCAAGTTGTGCATAGCTCATATTAACTTTATTTGAATGTATACGCTAGTTTCTACGGGCAATGGTTAGAGGAACGGGGAGCAAACGTATGACTGGCAGAAGAAAAAGGACATATCACTAACGGTATGAAGCTGTTAGAGTTAAATCAGCACAGGAAACAAACTACAAAAGAAATACATTTATAAACACATGTTCACAAAAGCACTACAAATAATTGACCTATGATACAGACTGTGGACACATGACTGATGACAGGTTTCACAGCAGTCCGTGATGTTTGTCTGCTGGAAACCAGCAGGTTAGCCCTGTCAGCTGTAACCTGAAGGCTGGATGTGTGATTCTTAAACATGTGACTGAAACGCTAGGGAGCGCTATGCTCCATTCAACAGGCCGCTTGATGGGTGTATCCTATAGGAATAATTGGAAAAATTGGTTTCATATAAATAAATTATCACTAAATCTTGAACAAACTTTATGATATTTAGCAAACAAGGGGAAAATATAATATAAATAAATGGTGTTGAAATTCATAAAGCAGCCTGAATGAAACTTAGTTTTTCGATGTCATTGATGAGAATCTGAATTGGAAATCACATTAATTATACAAAGGTGACAATATGTAAATCAATAGCGCTATTATGAAAATGGACCCTTTATATATGGGGACCGTCTATGTGGCGCCTCTTATTAAACATGTTGCTTTACCAAAAAGACCAAAGTGACTAAGGAGGCTGGCATCACTTCTCACCCGTCAGCATAGAGTAAATTTGACATTTATCTTTTACGCTTTGAGTCGGCGTTGTTCTCACATTAGAAAGAAGCGTCGTGATTGGCCAGTGAATCCCTTGTTAGGACGATGAGATTGCAAGAGTCTCTGGCAAATAACCAGAAGGTGTGGGATTCAAGCCCACCCCTGGACTGAGGAAAAAAACTCATTTAAACTTAGAACAGGTTGTCCTGATTTATATTCTGATGTGCATTGCCAGTAGTAGTTAATTCTTTAAGATTAGCATTCTACAGTTTTTTTAAATTCATATTTGATACATTTTTTAGGCTTGTGTGAAAATGAATAAGGGATGCCTGTCAGTTAGACCACTTTTATTATGATATTTACCCATTAACTTGATTGACTTGGTCAGATAAGTAGTGAGTAATTAGATTTTTTTTGTGAAAAAGACGTAAATTATGTAAATGGTGGACATTTAAAAAAAAAAAAAAGAGATTCTTTTAAGGTCTATAACATTTTCATTTCTGAGGAGCGTCTTACAATGTGTCTATAGTAAACATCCTAGTAAGAAAAGATGTTTAAGTTTTCTTATTTAGACTTAGGGATCTGAGGAATGACTGAGATAAAAGACTTATATTTGGAAATAGACATCACCAGAATGATAGAGAAAGTCTCTATGGCTCTGGGCATCTGGACATCACCAGTGGGAGGCAGCAATGTTCTATCAGTCTAGTCTGCCTGAAAGAAAAATAGAATGGCTGAGGCCTCTGTGGCCTAAATACAGGAGAAACTACAATTCCCAAAAAGCAATTCGGTGTCCTTTGCACTCGGAAGCGCAACATCGTCACCCGGGCTGAAAACCTTTCGTCTGTTTATATTTTGGGTAAATGTTTTTAATTTATCTTGTTCAACTGCTCCAGACACAGTCAAGTCACCTCAAATTGAAAACCGCAAGACGGTTGGGTTTTTATTGAACGACCCTCAAAGCAACAAAAGTAAGATGTCTTGTCCTTTATTACTCCGCCACAGTACCCTAACGTTATAATAGATAACGCAACGTTAATGCATAACATACGTAGCTAATGCTAGTGCTAAGCAGCTAGCTAGCTAACGTTAACGTTTGTTCTTGGGGATGTTGGGAAAAAAGGTTGCCACTGCTTTGCATGTTTAAGCTCCACGCATCTTCGTCTTAAATTATACCACAGTTTACAGCAGTTAAATTTAACAATGCTAACTTAGGTGTTAGCCAAATAGCAGCAAAGCTAGGCCTTTTACCCTAGACGTATCTACCTGTGGCATTTCTACTGGTTAACGTCCCACTCTGATTGAGATATAGATAATCGACACCATTACGTGAGCCCCGGATATTTCTTGTAACATGTTACCACTGTTCTGTATGTGCACCAGCTGGCCCCTCCGCTGCCTGTTACCATGCCTGCCCTGCTGGACAGACCCAAGCTGTCCAACGCGATGGCCAGAGCCCTCCACAAGCACATCATGAGGGAGAGGGAGCGCAAAAGACAAGGTGTGCAGTGTGTTTTAAAACTAGCCTAGCCGAGTGTGCACTGTCACAATTGAAGAGGTAGGCGTGTTGTACTTATGACTGGCTGCAAATACTACGTATCACTAAAAAATAATGTGGTTATTGTTATTGCGTTTCATGAATTCCCATTTATTTAGTCTATTTTGTCTATTTAATTCTGCCATAATGACTCAGAATACTGCTTTAGAACTCTAGAACATACACCAGCATCGACTTAATTCTTCTCCTAAATATGCATCTTACTGTACTCACGCAGAAATACTGTGATTATTACATATTGTGGTATAAGTGTTATTGGTGTCTGTTTATACGCAATACTTCAGGCATCTCCACAACCTACAATATTCACTAGGATATTATGAAACCATAAAAGCAAATAGCTAATGCAGTTTTATTTCTAAATATAATTATAATATATTGCTACACAAAGGACTGTGGGTCAGAATAGCCAGAAGAGCATGCCAGCTTGCATACTGCAAAATCCGACCTGATGCAGTAGAACATCCTGGTATTTTTGGCACACTGCATTTTACATACTATTTATTAGGACATACTAAATATTGTTCTTGTCTACAAAAATAGTATGGTAGTGTGGGTATTGGAGGCAGGACATTTTGAATAATTGGTGGACACATCAAGAAACCCATTTCAGTATAGTGCAATACATTATTCAATTATTAAGTTCTGCAGAAAAAATATATTTTCATTTAAGTTTAAACATAAGTACATTTTATTTCTCATAAAACATTTTTACTAAGGGATTTGAATCTGTAATACATCACTGAACAACATAATTATCTAATCTTTCAGAGGAGGAAGAGGTGGACAAAATGATGGAGCAGAAGATGAAAGAAGAGGAAGAGAGGAAGAGGACAAAAGAAATAGAGGAGAGGATGTCTTTGGAGGAAACCAAAGAACAGGTTGGGGAAAAATGGAACATTTCAACTGCAATCTGTGCTTCCTACTCCATTTTTTTTCTTTTTCTGTCTTACCTTGGGTTGGGACAAATAATATATGGCAATTTTGTTTTCTTATACTATGATTCCCAACTAATCAACTAAACTGTAGGTAATGAAAATGGGGGAGAAACTTCAGGGACTCCAAGAAGAGAAACACCAGCTCTTCTTACAGCTCAAGAAAGTACTTCATGAAGAGGAAAAGAGGCGCAGAAAGGAGCAGAGGTAGTAAGGATGACACAGCTTTTCAGTACTTTCAGTACATAACGGTATGACAGAATTTTTTTATTAAACCCAGAAGTTTACTTTAAGTATTTTTGGTATTCAGTTGCATTTTTGTCCTTTCCAGCGATATCACAACATTGACATCAGCCAGCTACCAGCCCAGCCTGCCCATGCACTCAGGGCAACACCTCCTCAGCATTCAAGGTAAGGCACTTTTCATGTATTATTATGCCTAACCTATTTGGTTATCTGGAAAATTGTCTTTTTTTACATTATTAATATTAATCAACTGATCCTTCTCTTTGCCTCTTTAGGCAGTCCAGTCAGCCATAGTCGACCTGGTGCGCTACTTGGAGAACGTAGTAAACAGCTGTTCCCAGCGTCTGTGATTCCAGTAAGTAAAGGGGGTGTTTCTCTCGAATGTCTTTGCATAAAATATCTATCTAAAATAACTTGCCGCAGATACATAATTTCCGTAGATATGTAATTTCTGTCCTGTGTGTTTAAAATTGGTCTCTGATTTATTTTCATTTTACACCTTTTAATCCATGTGCCTTGGAGATGCAAGTATTGCGTCTTACACTATCTATCCCTCCTCCTGCTTCTTCCTTGCTTTTAGGCACGTCACTATCAGACGGCTGGTTTCAGCACGGGCTCAGCAGAGCACGGACAGTTCAGCGGGAGCCAAGGGGTCCATGAGCCCTACGGGGTGGCTCAGACCCAGCATCCCTCCACCTACGCCCCTGGACCATCAGTACCTGTCAGTTTTGCAAGCAGCTCTCAGATCAGAGGTAAATGACAATTGTCTGTTTAAGTAGAAGGGATCACACATCATCTGTAATATAAGGAAACTTACACATTAAAATAAATTAATATTTATCGTGTAGTACATACAGTCTGAGATTTCTCTTCAGGATTTGTAACCTTGATATAAATTCCCTAGTTCAGTAGTTTTTCCATGGGATTACATTGTCCTCCATGCTTGTTGTGACATGCTCAGATCAATCATTTTAACCACATGAAAGTGGACTTTAGTGATTGTTATAAGACAAAGCTTTTTGGCTTTTCTTCTTCCACAGGTGCGTCTGCGTTTCAGGCCATGCAGTACCTCCCCCACCAGCAGGCTGGCTACCCCGTCCATGGTCACTTCACCTCCCAGCCTGGTCAGTTCTTCTGTTGTTGTCGTCATCATCGTCCTTGTTTTCCCACTGCTATTTCATTGCTAACCTGAGTGTAAGCTCTAGATTTGATGTAAATAACTGATTGATCATGAATAGTAACCATTGTATCTCATACAGGATACATTCCCGGAGCAGGAATACCCCTCCAGAAGCAGCTGGAACATGCCAACCAACAGTCCGGCTTTACTGATGCAGTAAGAAATAAAATATCAACACATTACTAATACAGTGAGGAAAATAAGTATTTGAACACCCTGCTATTTTGCAAGTTCTCCCACTTAGAAATCATGGAAGGGTCTAAAATTGTCATCGTAGGTGCATGTCCATTGTGAGAGACATAATCTAAAAAAAAAAAAATCCAGAAATCACAATGTATGATTTTTTTAACTCTTTATTTGTATGATACAGCTGCAAATAAGTATATGAACACCTGAGAAAATCAATGTTAATATTTGGTACAGTAGCCCTTGTTTGCAATCAAACGTTTCCTGTAGTTTTTCACCAGGTTTGCACACACTGCAGAAGGGATTTTGGCCCACTCCTCCACACAGATCTTCTCTAGATTAGTCAGGTTTCTGGGCTGTCTCTGAGAAACACGGAGTTTGAGCTCCCTCCAAAGATTCTCTATTGGGTTTAGGTCTGGAGACTGGCAAGGCCACGCCAGAACTTTGATATGCTTCTTACAGAGCCACTCCTTGGTTATCCTGGCTGTGTGCTTCGGGTCATTGTCATGTTGGAAGACCCAGCCTCGACCCATCTTCAATGCTCTAACTGAGGGAAGGAGGTTGTTCCCCAAAATCTCGCAATACATGGCCCCGGTCATCCTCTCCTTAATACAGTGCAGTCGCCCTGTCCCATGTGCAGAAAAACACCCCCAAAGCATGATGCTACCACCCCCATGCTTTACAGTAGGGATGGTGTTCTTGGGATGGTACTCATCATTCTTCTTCCTCCAAACACGGTTAGTGGAATTATGACCAAAAAGTTCTATTTTGGTCTCATCTGACCACATGACTTTCTCCCATGACTCCTCTGGATCATCCAAATGGTCATTGGCAAACTTAAGACGGGCCTTGACATGTGCTGGTTTAAGCAGGGGAACCTTCTGTGCCATGCATGATTTCAAACCATGACGTCTTAGTGTATTACCAACAGTAACCTTGGAAACGGTGGTCCCAGCTCTTTTCAGGTCATTGACCAGCTCCTCCCGTGTAGTCCTGGGCTGATTTCTCACCTTTCTTAGGATCATTGAGACCCCATGAGGTGAGATCTTGCATGGAGCCCCACTCCGAGGGAGATTGACAGTCATGTTAAGCTTCTTCCATTTTCTAATGATTGCTCCAACAGTGGACCTTTTTTTCAACAAGCTGCTTGGCAATTTCCCCGTAGCCCTTTCCAGCCTTGTGGAGGTGTACAAATTTGTCTCTAGTGTCTTTGGACAGCTCTTTGGTCTTGGCCATGTTAGTAGTTGGATTCTTACTGATTGTATGGGGTGGACAGGTGTCTTTATGCAGCTAACAACCTCAAACAGGTGCATCTAATTTAGAATAAGAAATGGAGTGGAGGTGGACATTTTGAAGGTAGACTAACAGGTCTTTGAGGGTCAGAATTCTAGCTGATATACAGGTGTTCAAATACTTATCTGCAGTTGTATCATACAAATAAATAGTTAAAAAATCATACATTGTGATTTCTGGATTTTTTTTTTTTTGATTATGTCTCTCACAGTGGACATGCACCTACGATGTCAATTTCAGACCCTTCCATGATTTCTAAGTGGGAGAACTTGCAAAATAGCAAGGTGTTCAAATACTTATTTTCCTCACTGTATATATGGGCTTCATTCAAGCATACAATGTATTCTAAAAAGAGGGATAGTGTTTTAAAATGCTGTTGTCCTACAAAAGATATGTCTAATTTGTATCAGAAATAAGAACATATGAATAATAATAACTTTAATAATATTAAAGTTTGTGAATATTTACTAACATGCCATAGTGTAAAATGGTGGAAGCAGTTGGCATAGGCTTAATTCACGTGCCTTGAACTTTAGGTCCACACTTCCTTATCTGATTACATTTGTTTTGTTCTGTCTTGTTGATATTCTCACAGGGTACTTTGAGGCCTATGCATCCACCAGCCATGCATCCTTCTGCTTCAGGGCTGCTGCCCACACCATCGATGGCGGTCCAGATTCCCACCGCAAAGGTGAATCTCAAAAAACATATGCACACACGCCTCTTTTCATTAAACCATTCATTCATCTTCATAGCTCGCCTTCTAATTCTGGGCATAGGTGTGCATATCTATAGCTATACAAGCAGATTTTTCATCAAACAGTATTGTCTTCTTGTGTGTAATGAGCATCCCAGCCTCACAGGACTGCTGCCATGGCTGTAGACCTTCAGGTTGTCTGCACATGTCCATCAGTGTGCTAGCTATTTTTAACTAATTGCTTAGTTAAAATGCGGTAATTGCTTCCTTCGTTGTTGCATTTCACTCATTTAAATTTGACTTGGGCTTCCAGCTGGGTCCAGTCTAATTATGATATTATAATTTATTGTTTTAGATCTGCTCCCAACCCACGTTTGTGCTGTGCTTAGAATGTGCTTGGTTAGTCTTGCTTAGAGATCATCTTCCATCTTCCAGTTGTGTTCTTCCATTATGATGTCTTTCTGTTTAAGATGATGTACACTCTATTTACTGGGGGGAAAAGAAGAAGAAAAACCCTGGTAAAAATACAGGTCATTTCATCATGTCACTCCATGTTTCCGTCACCAGGCCCCATTCCAGAGCTCTCCCCAGGGTGCTCCTCGCCACGGCTTCCTCCCCCACAGCCAGAGCGGGCAGAGGTTCTATCACCATGGCAAGTAACTCATAGCCACCTTCATCGCCACTGAGACTTCACAGCTTCACTCAAGATTCTGGAAAACCTTTTGGACAAGTAATGGATCAACTTGCTCAAAAAAAAAGTTATAATAATTTGGCTGAGTTATACCATGTTCTTTGTGTTTTATTTTCTGTACAGTATCTTTTTTAACTTTGATAAAGAGCTGATGTTGCTTGTGTGCTTCTGATAAAATCCCACTTTGAGTTTTACATCACTTCAAATGTTAATTTGTTAAATAGATTATTTTACCTTCATTGTAAAGCTGTTTTGGAGGTGCACTAAAATGTTAAGATCTTGTATGAACCAAGACTGCATGACGCAGAGCTTATTCTTTGTATAAGAACATTCATAATTCCGATCAGTGGACTTTCAGTTTCTCTGCAGTGAATTTGCTCACAAATATAGAGGGAAAACAGAATAGTCAGCAACACTTCAGTTGAGTTTGGAGTACGATGTCAACATGTTTCCGCTAGCATCACAGTCACCCTGCTAAGCACTACTAAAACTGAAACACACTGACTTACCTAAAAGAATCTATTTCACTGTGTTGTTGACTTCTGGCTGATCACATGTGAGCTATTAGGGCTGGTTACCATTAATTAAATCAACAAGATGACCATTGTTCTAACAAAATGATGGAGGATTTCCAGTGTTGTACGTTGTCCTCTTCTACAGAATAAATGAAGTCTGAGTCTCTGCTGTTTTAAAGCTTTTATGTTGCTAAATAAAAATGATGAGAAAATGCCATGTCCAACAGTTTGTCATGTTTTTTTGGCCATGGAGACATTCTGCACAGTTTGGATTTGAACATAAAGTAAGAATACCAAAACAAGTACACACAAGTTATCATCGCTCGAGGTTCAGGAGTACGGCAGATCATATCCCACTCATATTCTCCAAAGAGCTCCGTGTAAAGTGGCCTCTGTTAAGGGGTTCTTAAAGAGCCAATGATCAGTGAATGACTTTTTAACAGATGAGAATATGTTCTTGAAGCAGGGTTTTGTTTTCTTTTTGAAACTTCAAATTCTTGAGACGAAAAGAAACGGAACCTTAGTGTGCCATGTTGATAACCTTTGTTTAACAGACAGGTGATAAAGTAAACAGCAGTAGAGGCTTGTTCAGATCTCCGAAAGAAAAGTTGATTACAGAAAATATGAAAGCTAGTATTCAATCCTGGAACAGCACACACTGAACAAGCCTCAACGGAGCAATGCAGATCCAGAGGGGAAGCCCTTTATAAAACAGGGAAACGTATATATATATATAAAACCAGTAGTGACATTACCACCTTTATTTTCCCTGATGGTAGGTAGCTACTGAAGATCTGTAGACTTAATCAATAGTGAGAGGACTTCCTCTACACCTCTGACATTTTAATCTATTTACATCTGTTTGTCCAGACTCAGATGTGGTGCATGTACATAGAGAATGGTTGTTTACCCTTAGACATTTCCAATTCTTTTCTAATTGAACCCCAAATAAGGTCAGAAAATAGAAAGAGTATGAAAGACAAAAAGAAAGAAAAAATAGGGGTGCAAGGGGGGAAGGGGGGGTAGCATTGATGAGGCAATATTTCCTCCTTTTTCCTGGGTCCAGCGCATGTCATTTGCCCCTGAAACAGAAACACCCAGCAATTACCACAATGCTACTAGCTGTTTCTTAGAGGAATACTGGAAGCAACTGGCTAGATGAGGCTTTACAATGAAGTGCAACCCACAGGACAAAATACATCATTGCTTAAAAGTACTATATGAACCATAAGCTTTTATTTTAATTCGATGCTACGTAAAAATGATACACATGCTCATAATAGTGTTAGCA
This sequence comes from Etheostoma perlongum, assembly GCA_026937815.1. Taxonomy (NCBI): domain Eukaryota; kingdom Metazoa; phylum Chordata; class Actinopteri; order Perciformes; family Percidae; genus Etheostoma; species Etheostoma perlongum. The sequence continues at coordinate 6,640,750 of CM049389.1, forward strand.
TGAGACAAAAAACACATTAAGGGGTAGGCAAATCCACAGTGGCACACTGTTCAGTAACCATCACTTCATACAGGCTTCAGATTTTGATTACACTCATTAAATAAGTTACATTTCGTCAATTGGAAATCTTTCAATTTCAGCTGATCTCTAGTATGTACAGTTTAAACAAACAAGGGAAAAAGTCATTGTGCAATACTGTGGGAAAACTTGAATATATATAGTATATGCATAATTGTAAATATAATATTTTTATCCTATAGAAGGTCAATTTTAAACATCCAACTTCGGCCTTGGAACTTGTTGACAGGAGTTGCCTTCCCCTCGGTCCAATGATGAACAAGTGTGCATGTACAGTATATGACATCACACACACTTGCACTGGCATGGCATGTGCTGGTGGCTTGTGGTGTAACAACCAAACACCCACCCAAACACACCCCCACACACACACACACACACACACACACAGCCTCACACTCCTCTTCGGGCTGGCTGGGGTCAGGCGGTAGTAGGGGGGGGGGCCTCTGTATTTACCTGCAGGCTTATTTATTCACGGATTTGATGCTAATTGCAGCTTCTTCATCCATTGCATTTAGAACAGTGATCTAAAAGAGCAAAAAGATAAGATTTTTAAGATGTTTTAGTTTCTTCCTGCTTTTTTTCACTTGATCACTTTGGCGCTAAAAGTATGAAAGTTGAATAGAAGAAGTCCCTGCCTCAGGTCATTTGAGTTCAAGACCTTTATTTTAATCCCAGGTCATGGGCATTAGTCTGACTACAATTTGAAAATGAAGCTAAAGATTGTTCTGCCTGAAGTCAACTCTGATCATATCGACTAGAGAAGAAAATGATTCTCAAATGTGAGGAGTTCATGTTTAAAAGTATATATCTGCGTTAACTAAAACAATTAATGATGCCCTTCACACCACTATGATAGTGACGTGTCCCGCCTAGTTTCAGATCAGGCAAAGTAGACAGTAGAAAAGAGTGCGAGGTGAGCACTGACCAAGATCTCGTCTCCGGCTTCATGCTTGCTCTCTATCTCTTTGCCCAGGTCTCCCTCGGGAATCCTCAGATCCTCTCTCACCTCCCCGTTGTCCTGGAGCAGGGACAGGTAGCCCTCTTGGATCCCAATCAGCTGGCAGAGGGAAACATTGGAAACAACAGAAAAGAGTAAGTAGAGTATCTTGATACATTCAGGCATTATCTTTTTCCTCTTTCTGTTCCTGAACTAACCACTGAACTGGCGGTGTCTTAGTGCGCATGTGTGAGTCATATGTTTATTATTGTAGCATACATAATGTTTATTTTATGTACAAACATTTCAGTTTGAATGGTTTCCATTATGCAGACTGTTTTGACTTCATGACCAGTTTTGCTTGTTCCAGTCAGTATCATATAATCTGACTTGTTCCTCACCTGGGAGTGTGCTATTTGAAAGAAGTGGTTGTGTACCTGAGTAGTAGTATGGAACAGACTTGGGTAATATTGTATTTTAACAATATATTGGATTACAAACTGCTGTCTCTTCAGCCTCTCCAGCTGCCTCACCTGGTAATCCATTCTCCGGATGTTGGGGACATCCATGTTGTGGGTGGAGGGACAGATATCTTCATACTTCTTACCCGAGAAGATGTCGATACCAACCAGGTGGACCTGCGCCGGCACAAAACACACAGAGAAAATGACAATCAGCTTTCTAACTGAAGTGTATCTCAAAACAAAATATCCACTTAAGACAAGAAAAAAAAGTTAGCTTTATTTTATCAATCCGTATCTGTAACATATTTAATTTCCAATGAGTAAAAAAAGTGCTTAAGTGACTTACTATCCTTTAAAAATCGGTTGGGTATGCATATGTGTAATAAGTGTTTCACATTTAAATATCATTTATAAAACATAAACCTTTCCAAATACTAAATATTTTCAATAATGGAAACTGTAACCCAGCAGGGACACATTACTGTTCTTGTACAGACTGAAAGTGTCCATTAATATTATTATTAATATTAATGAATGTGATCTAGTGTTTATTGCAGAGATAGATGGATAGTTTCATGGAAATTGTCCCTCGGGTAAACCTGTAGCAAGAAGAATCAAAACTGCACTATATTTTTATCAAAGTGAGTTCACCTTGGAAAAAATGTAGTTATTTCTCTGAGTCGTGCATCTAAGCCCTGCATTAATGTTCTCGGACATCAGCATCCCTTGTGTCCCAGCACTTCAAGATTTAATGACCTTAGCGTGGCCGTGCTTGCCAGTCTTGGAGGTGGACATCTCGACGATCTTGCAGGGTCGGCCTTTCAGCACAACAAAGCCATTTTTACGCAGGGCCGAGCACTGCATGGGGAAGGTGGCGGATGCCCCGGCATCACCTGAGGTGAAGTCCAGATCTTGGTCTGCCATGCCTGCTGTGGAGGCCAGCACACAGGATGCAGACATAAAAATATATGCTTATGGATGATTGAAAATGACAGCAGACACAGTTACCGTGCGATCTGGGAGGTGTTTTCACTTCATATTGTGACATAGGACCAAATGCTGTATGGGATGATGATTTAGTGATGCAATTTTCAGATTGATCTGACTGAAATCAGTTTGTCATGCATTTACTGAAACTGGGGAATTTGATGATGATCATACCAAAACAATACTTTTTCCATACCTTATTTTGATAAATATGAACATGTTTTTCTTTTCTTTTTTTGCAAACAAAAAGGGTGTTTTCGAAACCCTCAAACATGTTCTCTAAACACACCATAAAATAATTTGCCTAAAGAAAACACAGTATAAAACTGCCAAAATGATGATTTAAAACAGTAAATATCTGATAAAAGGATAAGTAAACTATGGAAAGGTGTTCAATACCAACTTTTGATACTTGTCAGTTTTAGATACGCTGTGCTACAGTATTTATATTAATATTGATTTAACAGCCACACAGAAAAAAATGTCAAACTTAGTGTAATATTTAATTTGATCTTCTTACTCTATTGTTTTGTGTTTACTGGGGTTGATTGAACTATTAATTATAAGTGATCATTTATACTCGGATTTAAAGAGTAAGTCATATCTATACAGGTAAGTCCATGAAGTAAGACAAGCAGCCGGTGCTGCCTAGCTGTCGGTATTGCAGCAGAGCGAGATGGAACGTGAATGGAGAGTTGGCGTTACCACTTAAAACTTAGGGGTGCAAAGGAAGTCACACATGCATATAATGCCAAGCTAAACAAAGCAACAGAAACATGGCACTTGTTAGCCAAACCAAGCCCAGTCCAGTTGCAGGGCGTTTGCCCCTGTGGCCACCGTAGTTAACAAATACATAATGCAGTTAAAATGTCTGTGCCACATGAACAGGGCCCTTATTTGACAACAAGATGCATTTTCAACTCAGACATTGTTTAAAGGTCCTATGGCATGACAATTTCATATGATGAGGTTTTTAACATTAATATGAGTTCCCCAAGCCTGCCTATGGCCCCCAGTGGTTATAAATGGTGATAGGTGTAAACCGAGCCCTGGGTATCCTGCTCTACCTTTGAGAAAATGAAAGCTCAGATGGACAGATTTGGAATCTTGCCCCTTATGAGGTCATAAGGGACAAGATTACCTTTCTCTGATTTGCCCGCCCCTCCTCATCAGCTACAGACTCAGAAATGGCACATAAGGAAAGCTCATTATGGGACTGGCTCTAGTGGCTGGAATTCTGCACAAAGGCTGAATTTCGAAAGAGACTTTAGATACAGTATTAGGGGACCACTAAGGTCTATATAAAAGAGACTTCAGATACAGTATTAGGGGACCACTAAGGCCTATATAAAAGAGACTTCAGATACAGTATTAGGGGACCACTAAGGTCTATATAAAAGCATCCCAAAAAGCAGCATGTCATGGGACTTTCAAATTCACCTACCCTGTCTCTACCCTGCTGGTAGCTAGCTCGCCCTGCTACCTGCTAGCTGCGAGTGGGAGGCTTGGCAGTGTTGATCTGTGTGGTAGTTCCCTTAGCCACGCTAGTGGGCCCAACCAGCATCCTTGCTTGTGATTTCTCCCCGCCTTTGTTGCCTCCTGCTCCCGAAAACAATTCAGTGAGTGGCCGGTGGTGTGGCTATGTCCTCAAGAGGACAGGTCATGCCTTTGCAATGAAAAGTTGAAGTTAATTCTCCCTCAAAAACAGGTAATTGAACACTGTAGTGGTTTTGACCATATCAGTGACTATGTAACTACATGGAAACAGGCCAAATGATCTCTGTGGCTTGCACAGTGATAGCGTTACTGAAGGCTAGGTGTAGTCTTGCGCTGAAGTTCTGGTGTAGCAGGAAAAGGTAAATAGTGTGCAGATCGCTCCGAGAAGCAAGGATGCCGGTCGGGGCCACTGCTACCACACAAATCAACACTACCAAGCCTCCTACTCACCAACACCAGATTGATCACACACACAATGGATGAGCTACAAATACACACGGAACTGCTGCATGATGATTATAACAGAAACATGACTGAACACACGGCAGCTAGCAGCTAGCAGCAGGATAGAGACAGGGGAGGTGAATTTAAGCAATGTCTGAGTTGAACATGCATCTTGTTGTCACGAAAGGGCCCTGTTCATGTTGCACAGACATTTTAATTGCATTTTGTGTCTGTTAATAGGCACAACGGTACTCTAAAACTTGCCCCAACAACTGCCGTTTTTTTCTTTTCTATCAACTGTACTCGCATTTATAGCGATCAAGATTAACTTAAAAATTGACCACAATTCTCCTTTAAGATTCCCTTAAATTTCCCCTTAACTGCCAAATCGGAAGCTGCGAATCGGATGCCAACTTTAAGGTTGTCTTTCTTATACTGTCTATGGTAAATACTATGGACGTGTTGTGTCGCGCGGCGTTCGTGCTCTTTGTATTTTGTACATTAAATTACTTCATTCTGGTAATATTATGACTTTTTTTCCTCAAAATATCACGACTCTCCAAATCTCATCCGAGGAACACAGATGGAATGAGTTATATTTTGAATGTGCAGAAAGGTTTGAAGATGAGCAGAAATCTTGCTCAAACACATCTGAGCTGTTAGTCGTAGATCAATTCAAATGATTGAATGTGCCATTGACATTCCTTTGAATGTGTGTTAACTCTGCAGAGATAACATTAAATCACCTATGTTTTCCTTTATATACAGTACAGGCCAAAAGTTTGGACACACCTTCTCAGTCAATGCGTTTTCTTTATTTTCATGACTATTTACATTGTAAATTATCACCGAAGGCATCAAAACTATGAATGAACACATGTGGAATTATGTACTTAACAAAAAAGTGTGAAATAACTAAAAACATGTCTTATATTCTTGTTTCTTCAAAGTAGCCATCTTTTGCTTTTTTGATAGCGCTGCAAACCCTTGGTGTTCTCTCAATGAGCTTCATGAGGTAGTCACCTGAAATGGTTTTCACTTCACAGCCTTGTCAGGGTTAATTAGTGGAATTTCTTGCCTTATTAATGGAGTTGGGACCATCACTTGTGTTGTGCAGAAGTCAGGTTGATACACAGCCAACAGCCTATTAGGCAACTGTTAGAATTCATATTATGGCACGAACCAGTCAGCTGAGTAAAGAGAAACGAGTGGCCATCATTACTTTAAGAAATGAAGGTCAGTCGGTCTGGAAAATTGCAAAAACTTTGAATGTGTCCACAAGTGCAGTCACAAAAACCATCAAGAAACGAAACTGGCTCACATGAGAACCGCCCCAGGAGAGGAGGACCAAGAGTCACCTCTGCTGCTGAGGATAAGTTCATCTGAGTCACCAGCCTCAGAAATTGCAAGTTAACAGCAGCTCAGATAAGAGACCAGATGAATAACACACAGAGTTCTAGCAGCAGACCAGAGGTGGGTAGAGTAGCCAAAAATTGTACTCAAGTAAAAGTACTGTTACTTCAGAATAATTTGACTCAAGTAAAAGTAAAAGTAGTCATCCAAATAATTACTTGAGTAAGAGTAAAAAACTACTTGATGAAAAAACTACTCAAGTAGTGAGTAACTGTTGAGTAACGTTCCTCCTGGTCTGCGTTGCCTTGGCAACGGTTGATTCTGAGATCTTTGTTTTGCTACGACTGTAAAGCTAACCTGTCCCGCCGCTGAGATCGAGTATTGTCACATGACTGCACAACGACGTTTGATTGGTGAAACACAGTCACGTGGTAGAGCCTTCAGCGGAAGACTCTCTCTCTCTCTCTGTCAAAATAAAACATTTAAATGAGATGTACACTGGGGTAAAAACAATGACGCGTAGAATACCAAAGAGGTAAAAAGAAAAGTAACGACCTCATTGTAGCCTGATGTAGTGGAGTAAGAGTACAGTTTCTTCTTCACTAATCTACTCAAGTACAAGTAAAAGTATAGTTATTTAAAACTACTCCTAGAAGTACAATTTTTTCAAAAACGTACTCAAGTAAATGTAACGGAGTAACTGTAACTCGTTACTACCCACCTTTGCAGCAGACACATCTCTGGAACAACTGTTAAGAGGAGTCTGCCCGAATCAGGCCTTCATGGTCAAATAGCAGCTAAGAAACCACAGCTAAGGAGTGGCAACAAGCAGAAGAGACTTGTTTGGGCCAAGAAACACAAAGAATGGACATTAGACCAGTTGAAATCTGGGCTTTTGGTCTGATGAGATTTTTGGTTCCAACCACCGTGTCTTTGCGGGACGGAGAAAAGGTGACCGGATGGATTCTACATGCCTGGTTTCCACCGTCAAGCATGCAGGAGGTGGTGTGATGGTGTGGGGGGGCTTTGCTGGTGACACTGTTGGGGATTTATTCCAAATTGAATGCATACTGAACCAGTATGGCTACCACAGCATCCTGCAGCGACATGCCATCCCCATCCCGGTTTGCGTTTAGTTGGACCATCATTTATTTTTCAACAGGACAATGACCCCAAACACACCTCCATGCTGTGTAAGAGTGATGGAGTTCTGTCAAGAGAGTGCAACGCAGTAATCAGAGCAAAAGGTGGCTACTTTGAAGAAACTAGAATATAATACTTGTTTTCAGTTATTTCACACTTTTTTGTTAAGTACATAATTCCACATGTGTTCATTCATAGTTTTGAGGCCTTCAGTGAGAATCTACTATGTAAATATTCATGAAAATAAAATCTAAACTATTGGCTTGTACTGTACAGTATATAAAGACATTGGGCAAGACACCTGGGGAGACGTAGCGAGCCCTGGGGTTCTCCCACCAGTGGAAAAAGGTCAATACTATTGCCTACCATAATAATAGTAATTCAATAAAACTCAGTGCTTTGTTAATATCTGTATCACACACACACACACACACACATATACACACACATACAATAATAGTGTGCTTGACAAGACCTTTAGGGAGGAGTGGATTTAGAAAAAAAACTTATTACAAAAACCTTAATTTTATTTGTGTGAAACGTGACACACCCACTTCCATACATGCACACAACTGGCACAAAAACACACAATACTCCCTGCACTCAGGGGCGATTCTAGAATCAGATCAGGCTCAGCCCCCAATGAGAATGTGACATGGATGCAGTTGCAAAAGTGTTAAAATGAATTTAATGTTTTAAATGAATTTGTTTTTTATTATTATAATTTTTAGAGGGGCTGAAATGAAATGTAGGGGGGCTTGAGCCAAAAACCACTAAGGGGGTTTATAATGTATCATTGACGTGAGCAGGTGCCACATGCACATTCAAAGAGGTTACTTTCCCAAACAAATGACACAAAGAGGACGAGTAAATTATGCCTTCATGTAGGCTATGTTGACTCAGCAGAGATAAAGATAACGTTGATCTGCAGGAGAATAAATAATTTGAATGCAATGCAGAATGCATGACTTCATTATATCCCTTTATGTCTTTAGATATTGAATTGTCATCCATGTTTTCATTTACATTTGATACTGTAAATAGTTTTCACCATGAATAGAATAGAATAGAATAAATCTTTATTGTTCACCAGGTGCTGTCATTTTAACCTTTTGGCAACTAGTCTGCATCTCTGTCTACTGTATGTCTCCACCTGGGTTTTCTACCAGCCCAGGTTAAAACCGGCCATGCCACATAGTCTAGATAGGAGGCTATCTATTATTTAACCACCTGTCATGTTGTAAACGGCACATAGGCCTGTAGCCTACACGTTAAAATGTAGAAAGATGAGTCTGACTGCGGTCTAGTGCGTACAGAACGTGCCCGCCGTCGTAGCCGATCCAGGGCCACGGAACATCCATGCGCACTGGACGCGCTCGGGCCGGCCGAGGCCCTTCTGATGAAGACAACCAACTTCTCCAGGCAAAATAACAAAGCCACTTAGCCTGTCGCGATATTAACGTAGCCCTACACACGCCCGTGATTATTTAAATCCGGCAATCAGATCAGACAAATCAGAAATAGCCTATAGAAACTGAATTCTGGCCCGATGGTCTACAATAGTGACTAAGTTGGGACTGTTTGAATATGTTAGCCTCAGACAGGCATGCGCATAGGATAGAACTCCTGTGCTCTATAGCTATTGGATGTGTTGATAAGGAACTTACCCTAGTGGTAATATGTTATTTCTCAGCCTTCCTTCCCTTTAATTCTCCCTCCTCCTCTTTGCCTCCCTGTATAAGTGCGCGTCTGGCCGGGGTCTGGGTCCTCCTCTGTGGCTCGTTTGCGATGTCGTCCCCTTTTTCTTTAGCTGACGTTATCTCTTTTATTCCTCTTTCATTCCTGTCGTTTCCGCTGGCATCTCTTCTCCCCCTGCTTTGTAATCCAGATTGCAGTTTACCTCGAAAAGAAGTACAGGACTGTTAAAGTCTGCCACCAGGTCAGGAAGAATCCCAGCCCGGAGCCCTGCTGTCTGTAATGACTGTAGCCTACACTCCACCTTCTCTGTCTCTTCTTCACCCAGCTCCAAAAACTCATCTACACACCACTTCCCGTTGGAACTGTCAGAATAAAGTCCCGCGTTAGTAAAGACCTTGTTACAGTGTTATAGTGGAGTCATGACAGGCTGCCTCGGAAGAATCATCTCTATTATTATAAAAACTAATAATAGTAATGTCATAACCAACGTTGGTTGATAATATCAGCCATACCAATATATTGGTCATGCTCTAATGTAGAGTATGATGTTGCATTACATAATGTATAATTTGAAGATAATAACTGGTAGCTCCCACTATCAGGTGCACATCAGATTCACATTATATTGTGAAAAAGCTTCTTATGATTGTGCCTTAAATAGGTTTTGATATGTTTATAGCCTACTTGTCAAGTAAGTAAGTAGGGTACATAAAGGATTTGAATGATTGTGCATTACTGCATATGTCTGACATTTTTACAAGAAACCTTAAAAGCTGTTTATTCATGTTAATTTAAGTATGCATTAGGTAGTTCAGGACATTTTAATTTGGACAAACCCCTTTAGGCTTGTTTTTGTTCAAAACAAAATGTGGATTGGAACACGTTGTGAGAGACAAACTATAATTTGGAAAATGATGTTTGTTAGTTTGTGCTAATAAGCATCCGTGTAATGTATTATCATGCCAAAAACTAAAATGTGAAAAAAACTCATAACAAACCTACATAATTATACCCTCTTACAGCGAAGGTCCAGTTTAACTTTTCCGCTCTTCTCTTCCCTAATTTGCAGTGGCTTTGATTTTATGCTGCTCTCATCCACTGCCCCATGAAACAAACCTCGGCAATTTGGTATGCTCTGCGCATGCGTCGCTTTGCAGGGACCACTCGGATTTATGTCTATGGGATTTATATACTTCCCATGGACCAACGTAGCCTAGATGCCACGACACATGGATGCACTGATCTTAGCCACGCATTTTTACGCATATTTAAAAACAAAAAAGTATATCAGTTCCCCAAAATAAAAATAAAAAATGGCAAGCTGAGCTTTCCTGCCATATTTCATCTGGTACATACAGTGCCTTTACTTGGATATTAATGTTTTAAAACATTTCTTATGCAGATGCAGTGTACTGAAACTACATAACATGGCTTAGGGTGTATTCTGGACTTTTCACATTCACCAAACACAAGATTAATAAACAGGATCCAAGTGTTTTCTTGTAATTTACCCTGCATCTTTCTTAATCCACAGCGTCAGTGCTGTCATCCTGTCAGTGTGCTCCTCTGCTGGCTGTAATTCCCTCTGCTATAGTAATGATTACAGTTCTAATTAGAGTCTTTTTTCTGTCCAGATCCCTGTGGTTTCTGTGCACAGCGAATGGTTACGTTGAACTTGGCAGTCCTTAGAGCTACTGGGTTAAATTTAGTTCTGTGAAACTGGAGTCCTATGACCTATGTTCTAAGGGCTGTAGTTAAAGGCATAGTTATCGTTACTCCAAAAGGAAAATTCTTTCTCTTTCTCTCTTTCTTCTCAGTAATAATAGCACATAATTAACATATCATATGAGACTGTGAATGAAAGAAATCCCATCCATCATTCTCATAACCATATGACCCAAATGCATCATGTTAGAGCAAGGCTTTCCTTAAAGACAGCATTTTTCTGATAAACCCACTCAACAAGTTTCCATGCTACTCTGTCACATTCCAGATGTTTTTGAGTTCTGAGCAGTTTCACCAAAGTGACATTTCACCTCTCAACTTCTGAGATGGTTTCATTTCAAAGAAAGAGGTCAAACACTACAATATATGCAAAAGTAGAGATTGTGTAGCAGATCTTTGGGAGTTATTGTCTATACTCCATTAATCATCTCACAACTCCCTGGATTTATCTTGTGACCCTTTGGAGGGGCCCTACCCATAGGTTGAGAACCACTGTATCTAAAATAGGGCTAGTTCAACCACATTCATATTAATAATGTAATAATTTAGTGGCAAGTTAACTTTTGATACATGTTGCTGACAAATACATTGAGAATATGTTTTTTACCTAAGTACACTTTTCAACGCAGGTCAGATAGAAGTCATGGTGTATTAACCTTTATGTTGTCTTTCCGTCAAAATTGAAAATCAACACTTTTGTTGATTTTATTTTTATCCATGTTTTTAACTTTTTCATATGTTTTTGTCCCTTTTTCAACACTTTTGCCACTTTTTTTCAATGCTTGTCACTTTCTTTTGACGTTTTCAACACTTCTTAACACTAACTTATTAACTTTAGTTTCACAGTTATTTTTGAATTTTATGGTCAATAAACCTCATTTATAGGAAATTATACATAATGTTTGAGTTAGAAAAGCAGAAATGAGAAATTATTTAAAATTAAATTAAAGGAACGTATGTTCTTGGATAATGACAGACTGGAATATGTCAACTTTTACTCAATACTATTTCTAAACCACTTTTTTAAAATGCTATACAATTGAATAAGACACCCCAAAATTAATTAAAGTACAGATTTATACTTGCCAAAGAGCATCATTTTATTTTGGGTAATTACAATTGGGTAGTTAAAAAGAACATTGATATAGGAAAACGGGTCAATTTGACCCGAGAAAAACATGAGGGTTAAAATGTAGAGACAGTGGGAGGAGTAGAAAATAGCTATTTGGTTTTATGAGAGCTACTGGAGTAATTACACGACTTTGAGGCTGTCTAAATCCTGAAGGAGGCAGTAATGCAACGTCAAGGATGCCAGGAAACCTCAAAGAAGAAGAAGAAGAAGACGAAGAAGAAAGGTTTCGGGAAGAACAAGAGGGAGGGGACTCCGGAGTGAGTAGCAAACTGACAGCGAGCATGACCGACGCTGAGGCGCAGAGCGCTCCACCATCGGCACCTGTGGAAGACGAGCCACAGCCAGAGAGGAAAGTCATAGGTGGGTGTAGAGACTGTTTATGCTACAAACCTGGGGGGGTGGGGAAATAGTCCAGGAATATTTCAAACTACCAACTTTAGTTTGAATCCATGTGCGCTTTATGGGTAAGAGTGAGGTAAACAGATTTTTGTTGTTGCAAGGATATTGTTTGATGCGTTGTGGTCCCAATAATGTAAAAAAACAACTTCTGCGGTACCACGTAAGCTAAATCGACCAATGACTGTCAATCTTTCAGTCATTTTTTTTAATTTATTTTTGGAGCCACACGTGTTCTGAGTTTCCCACACGGATTTTGTGGGAAGCAACTAACTTTACCAATTAAGTCAAAACCTCCACGGTGGAAACCAAATGCCAGCTTAAGAGTAGCTTTGATTGGCAGATGTAGGAACGGTAGGCCTAATTTAAGTCATAGTCAACCCCAAAACTGGGTCACTTGTCTGGTTCTCTCCCTTAAACCGTTACAAAAAAGTAAAGAAGGTTCTTTCAGCACATGTATCGTCTTTTTTGTTTTCTGCACTAATAAGAAAACCAAAATAAAGACATTTTATTTTTTTATTTTTTTTTAAGTGTCTAACATTGTGAACACGTGACTTAAATTTCCTTTATCAGCGGTCGCGCGCTCCGACTCGGAGGTGCCCGCGCGCCCTCACAGGTGCAAATCATTTCATTGAGAAGCTAACGTTCCAGTTTAAATGCGCTTCGGTGAATTGCCAGGACAACCGTTAACAGCTTGTCCTCGTGAGGGTGATGTATTTAGATTGTCATGACCATCTTTGAGAGGAGAAATGTAGCCTTGTTGTTTAACTGCCCACTCCCGCGTGACCTAGTGCAGACCTGGTTTCAAAGTCTTGCTGTTAATGATTGACACACAGAGCTCCCATTTCTTTATGTAAGTTAAGGCTGCCATTGATAAAAGCAAGATAACAGTAAGTATTCTGCTTCTTTTAAATGGCTGTATAACAATGCACCTTCTGTGAAATGTCACTGGGGGACGCATTTAATCATGTGCTACCTGTTATTGTAGCCACCTTGGTCCAAGGAACTGTGAAGTGGTTCAATGTGCGTAATGGCTATGGCTTCATAAACAGGTACTGCGTTCCCTGCACTTAACTTTGGGATATTTGTATTACTTGCATCATTACAATTTAAATTTTTTTTTTTAGTGTATATTTGGTTTTTCAGTATTAGTACTCAAGTTTAATTTCTCACAGGAATGATACCAAAGAAGATGTGTTTGTCCATCAGGTAAGACAAAGTGCATTTTCTTAATGTTTTTATGGGTTGATGTGTCTTTAATGTTCAATGTTTCTCCTCAGACTGCAATCAAGAAGAACAATCCTAGGAAATTCCTGCGCAGTGTTGGAGACGGGGAGGTTGTAGAGTTTGATGTGATTGAAGCCGCCAAGGTGAGAATCTGAAACTATTTAATGGTGTGGCACTGCCACCGATGTTTAAGGTCTGATTGAACATTTCCCCATTCCTGCCCCTCTTCGGTGTCCCTCAGGGCTCTGAAGCAGCCAATGTAACTGGGCCAGGCGGTGTTCCAGTCAAAGGCAGTCGTTACGCACCCAACAAACGCCGCTTCCGTCGACGGTTCTTCCCTCGCAGCCCAAGGCCTGGTGACGAGAGCAAACCAGCTGATGGCCAGTCCTCTGCTGTGGAGGGCGAGGGGTCAGGAGAGAACGATGGACCAAGACCTCAGCAGCGCCGGCGTAGGCCCCGCAGACCACGGCAGGAAGCGCAAGACGTAAGCTGAAGCAGAAGGATTGGCTACAAGGGGAAGCATTGTATTTTTTATATTTTTTTAAGGGGTTTGCAAAAGAATCGATTTGAATCGCGATTCAAAAACAATTCATATTTTGAAAAATGTTTTTATTGTATTCTACTGCAATCACATGATATATATAGACTTTATTGATCGCCAATGGGAAATTCAAGGTCCCATTAGCTTACAGACATCACACACAACATACACATACATCATAACAGGATGTTCAAATAACAAACAAAACCACATGAATGATATGGACATACATGGGGAAAAAGTTACTACATTTACATGCTGTGAATTTTTTTTTTTTTTTTTCATCGAATTGTTTTTGAATAAAAATCGATATTGAATCGAATCGTGAGCCTAAAATCTGAATTGAATCGTGACATTTTCTGAATTGAACACGCCTATTTTTTTTTTCCTGCTTTTACTGTTTGTCTTTATGGAATATAATTATGGAATAATTTCTATTTTGTTTTTTATTATAAAAGCCCTATAGAAAATAACTAAAGCTATATGTATACAACCCGGAGTTAAATGAGTGTAAATCTTGTATTTAAGAAGTAAAGAATAGTGGTTATTTGGAGATTTAAACATTGGAAAACTTTTTTTTTTTTTTAATTTTGAAGCTTTGCAAAGTTTTAAAATGGGAAGAATCTCTTGAAAGTAAAAGGATAAAGATGGAACTGTTCTGAGGTTTTGTCTGCTTGACCTGTCAGGTTGAGGCTGGAGAGCAAAAGAACGGAGTGGCAGATGGGGACCAAACACCGCGACTACCACAGCGCAGATTCTGGCGCCCATACCGCAGGTCCCAACACTGCCTATATTCTGTTTTCATTTTTCTGCTTCGGAATTACAGAACTGCAAGGCTGATTTTACTATTTCCTGTCCCAGACCGTTCCGTCCTCGCCCACCTCCTGAGCAGGCTGCAGACGGCCAGCAGGCTGCTCCGGAAGAGAGCCAGGAGCAAGGCGAAGTGAAGCAGACAGAGGCCTCTGAGAGCCCCCAGACCAACGGAGAAGGAGCTGAGGGCCAGAAACCACAACGCCGTCAGTCTAGACGGCGCAGGCAAAAGAACTCTGAGTCCTCTACCTCGAAGGTGAATTATTTATCATTAATGGTCTGTATATTGTATCTGTTACTGTAACTTTCAATTCAATAACTGACAAATGAGCTACTGGGGCCATTTCCCCAAAACAACTAAAGACTCCCAAGTGCATAATATCTATATGGAACAAGTAAGAACTTACATTTTGAGGGTGTTTTTGGAGACAGATTACATTATAAAGGCTATTCTCCAACTTGCATCAAGTCCAACAAAGTTGTCCTGAAACAGGATGTGATGTCAAGGGTTTGATGTAGGAATCAGAAGATATGGATCAGAGCTGACAGTGCAGCATTGTACAAAATGGGCTGATGGGGCGTCACTTTTGGGTTCCTACAAAAGAAGCATCTGTAGTCCCTTTTGGTTTAAGGGGCATACCTTTTTTAATTTGCATTGTCACTGGTTTACAGGTAGAAAGTTTTTTTGGAAACAGACATTTTGTGTTAACTGTTATTGCATGCTTAACACAATTTTGGTATTTTTACACATTGAGAATGATACAGAGAAGTCTGCCTCAGAGCCCAGTACCCCCCCACAGACCTCCAAACCAGCTGACCTTAAAACCACAAAATCTCCAAAGGCCTCCCCCAAAACCTCTCCTAAAATGGCTAAATCCCCTGAGGTAACCACTGCCTTTTTGTTTTTAATTTTTTATCTCATTCATTATCTATATAATCACTGGTGTTGTGTTGACAAATATCTCAACTGTTTCCTTCGCCACAGCAGGCAGCTGCCACAACAGTCCCAGCACCAGCAGAGTGACGTTAGTGAGAGGACAGTCTCGTGACCCTTGGTAAGAGGTGGGTCAGGCAGGGAGGGGGGCATGAGGGTGTAGGGTTGCACTTGTTGCATCTTTTACAGAGGGCAAGATGACAGGCACTAACAGGCTGTTTATAGTATTCCTGTAGTTGGATTTAAGGTGGAATGATAAAGGGGTGGCAAGATATTAATGAGGAGTCTTTAAGGAGTTTTACTCAGGGAGCAATTCAGAGTGAAACCTGAGCTCTGACCCTGGAGGTCAGGATAATACAATCCTTGTTTTAGGGTCGGGGTGTAATTTGTGTTTCACTGTCTTTGTTTCTGTACTGTCTTTCTCTCATTTCCCGTGTCTCCCTTGCATCTTTATTTTTGTCTTCGTTTTCGTAGGTCCTAGGGTTGGAGGGCTGGATCTATTTCAGAACACATGCACTGCTCTCCCCTCCCTGCATTTGCCCTATCCTCCAACCCACCCTGTGTCGCTGTCATCCCTCAGGCCCCCTCATCTTGTCTTGTGTTGTCCTGTCTAGGACGTTTGGGATGAGCTAGGGAAATGGGGAATACAAGTGGGTGGATATTTAGAAGTTTATACATCTTTAAAAAAAAAAAAAAAAAAAAAAGGGAAAGAATGGACAATCTGCTTGGTAGCCCAGTTATTCCAACCCCCCTTTGAAAATGATTTTTCTTTAATTGCCTAAATGGGACACATCAAGTAGTTTATTGAGGAACCAGCCTTGATTTTTATTTAACTTGTTTTAAATTTGGTTGAAGAGGGGAAAACCAAGCAGGTTTGAGGTTGGTGGTGCATTATGGGAGTCAGTTTAGTTCTGTTACCACCTCAATTCTTAAAACGTACTACTCCCTTCATCTCCTCGGTTAAGGATAGATAGAAAATCTTATTTTCTTTTTTTTTACTTGTGTGTGTGCTTTTCTTTTGGAGGGGATTATGTGCAATGTCAGTAGTTAAAATGCTAATAAATCATGTTGCAAATCTCAGGATACAGTTTTTATTTGTCTAACGATGATTGGTGCAGATTACAAGATACTTTAACTGTATTTGTTATTGAAATTGGATTACCCTAATTAAGTCATAATTGCAGAACAACTCATATTTTAGAAATAAAGGGAGGCCTTCACAGGGGCTTTCAGTAACATTATTTACAGTACTTGGATTCTTTACTCACATCATCATTATTCACTCTATACAAATGACAGGTCCTCTCTGAACAACCTCAATACAAATCATCAGAAGGAAGTGATACACACCATTAAAGCCTGGACAGCAAACAGCACACATGACAGAAGAAAAATGCACAAACAAGATGCTTGTGATTTAAAAAAACTACAATATCTAGTCTTTACAGGCAGCCTTTTTGATAGCACATCTTGCTCTCATGTATAAGTCTTGTTTACAAAACCAAACACTGGAGTGCATGAAGAACTTTTAAACCCTTGTACTTTTTTTCTTTTAACTTTTTAAATAACCCTATGTACTAAAATAGATTTAGTTTCTTTTTAACTAAGCATTTCTGCAGGTTGTGCAATGAGTTTCTCATGGGAAATGTACGTTGTGATGGCCCTTTGCCTGTGTTTAAGCTGGGAACGACTGTGAATGAAAGCCCAGTTTGACAAGGAAGACAGGTCCTTTCTAAAAATGAAAGCGTGGCTGTTTTAAAAAAGGACCCAGTGAACCGCTGACATGTTAGGGCTGGGTACTGTTTGAAATATTTCTATACTGATCAATACCTGAGTTTTGATACTTCTTAAATGTCCCAAATGTTGTCTAAACTCATGCAGCTGCACATGAATCTTGCCTCTAAATCTAAAATTGGCAGAATTAGAATTTTTATCTAAAACTGATCAAGAATAAAACAAATTTTTTGATATTCAATGTTTCAATACTTGCCATATTGGGAAATTTTCAGTTCGTACCAATAAAGTATTTGTTTAAAACCCAGTCCATGTTACTGTATAATAGAAAGGGGCTTTAGGTTTTAAATCTTAACCAGTTAAACCCATTACAACTACAATTTTTAGACCATGATCCTATAGTTGGAGCTAAATGTTAAGTGTTCCCAGCTTTAGTACAAAATATGCAAGCAAACCTGCCTCTATGGCTGTATATCCTAGTTCTTTGGGGTGGGTTTACCTCCAAACTGAAAACTTTGGAGGTCTTTGTAGATAAAGTGCAGGAATTCTAAAGTCTCCACCTCTCTTTCAATATGTCACCAAGTGCATCACCATGGAATAATATCCTACCACGTGGGCAGTCAATGCCTCAACAGTCCAGACACTTTGTTCTGATGTGCATGTTATTCCTTGAAACTACAGTAGTCAACTTTTAATCCACAGGTTTTTAGCCTTTGTCAAGGCTCAATTCATAACCTCATATTGCAGTGGTACCAGTAAAGGACAATTCCAAAACACATAAGTTGTCAGATACCTTTAACACTGCTTTGGCACCGCAATCTATATGAATACATCAATTGACCTCAATATACATGTCAGAAAATCAAGTTTGGAGTCAGGCTCACACAGTTCATCCCAAGCTGTACGCAGTCCCATTTCTCTTCAGGCAGGAGACCTTCAGTTGATGCTTTCCTCCCCCAAGTAGTCCAGCTCGGTGCTGGGCTTGTCCAGGTCCATGTCCATATCCATCATTCCTGCTGTAGAGTGCAGATCAAAATTTGCAGCGATCTGGTCAAAGGTTTTTCCCCGCGTCTCTGGCACCCTGAAGAATGTGAAAATGAGGAAGAAGAGGAGGAGTGCTGCAAAGATCAGGAAGACGTATGGCCCACACAGGTCCTGGGGATAGATGAGGAAAAAAAGTCCACATTAAAACATAGAAGTGTTATGGACATTTTTGTTGGACATCCACAAATCTTTTCAAGGTAAGAAAAACTCACAGCAACATATTGGAAGCACATGCCGATGATAAAGTTAGCAGTCCAGTTAGAGAAGCCAGCCACAGCCATGGCAGCCGGCCTCGGACCCTGAGAGAACAGCTCGGCTACATAGAACCAAGGGATGGGACCCGGACCGATCTCAAAGAAGGCCACGAAGCCAAAGATGGACAGCATGCTGATGTAGCTCATCCATGGGACACTGTCCTATCAGGTGGGAGGAAAAAAGGGTTCAGATGTTTGTAGAGAAAACATCCATAAACGTACAGGACACTTGCATCTCTAAGAAACTGACCAACAAAGCAAGAGCTGTGGTCATGATGATGGCACAGATGCACATCCCACCAAGTCCCAGCATGTGGAGCGTCCGTCGACCCATCCTTTCTATGAGGAAGAGCTGTTAATAAGAAGAAAATATAGTAATGGAGAGGTTGTCATCCTCAGTATTTTGAGGTAAAATTTACATATTCTACTGTAGTTGCTAAGGTTATCTGTGCACCTAGTTTGTACAGAAATATGACAAGCAAGATAGCAGCTCTGAGGTTGAACAGTGATGATTCCGAAGCACTGAGAGTCATGATTGTAAAACATTTATGGACCAATTTGTGGTACATAACATAACAGACATTAATCTTTTTCATTCTAAATTCACAAAAGATTGAACATTTACAATGCAATTATTTGATAGGAAGGAAGAGAGGCATCAAAAAGCCAAGATGAGGGCGTGTTACTGACCGAGACCACAGTGAAGGCACAGTTTACCACGCCGGCTCCAATGGTGGCATAGACTGGACTCTGGACTCCTGCCTTCATGAAGATACTGGTGGAGTAGTAGAAAATCTGACCAGAGGGGTAATAATCACATTATGGTCATGTTCATATAATCAATTATAATCACATTATGATTGTGTTAATATTATACTGCACTAATTCACTCTCCTTTTTTGAGACTTTATGCAAGGTGTATTCATGGCACTCATACAACAGAAGTATAAAGAATAATGTTTAATGTTAAACTCACTGCATTGACCCCAGACAGCTGCTGGGAGAGCTGCAGCAGGATAGAAATGATGATGGGCTGGCGGTAGAGCGAAGAGCGAAAGAGCTCCAGGATGGACACCTTTCTCTCCATATCCATCTTCCTCTTCTCCTCCTTCATCTCCGCCAGCATGCTGCCCACCTCCTGCCTGCCCGTCAGCCTCCTCAGGCCTGCACAAAGAAGGCATGTAAGGAGTGAGAAGTGTGTATGTTCAATTAGAATATTCTTATGAAAAGCTATTTAGGGCCTTTAGACACTTGGAGTACGTACAGTCCCATACATGTTACGTAAGGTGACTTAAGAGTACTTTAGTACAAAAAAAAGATACTGTACTGCAAGAGATTAGATAGTAGTAGTAGTAAACCTGTAGACAATGTATTTGTACAGCTCTTTGCTCAGCTTAAATAGAAGACTTAAATAGTAGTTTACCTCCAAAATAGGAATTCAGTCTTGCTGTCTCATCCTCATGTCAGCTTTTTAGAAACCAACAAACACACAAAGTAAGTAAGTCTAAATTTGCATCTAAACTAACATCTCAGCCTTCTCTTGTGAGATTCATATTATCGTGGTACTCGTTCAACAGCAACACAAAAAGAAAATGAAAATGTCTTCATGTTCAGCATGATCCAACCATTGTAGCCAAATCCACAGAAACAAGCCAGTCAGGAGGAAACCATAGATAAATGAGATATATATGTTTTACTTGTGGAACTGCAAAACAAAATTCTATAGATATCTTCAAAAATATAGTACCATTTGCTTTGAAGAAGGCTGTTTTACCTACTCACTAGGCTACAGCTGCTAACTTTCTGCGTGCTGATCAATTTTAGCCGTGACTGCCGATGAAAAGAATACAAGTTATCATAATTTCCGTATGGCATATTTGGGTTTTAGTTTTAACCTCACAAAATAAACCACAAAATACAATTATGTTAAAGGGGATCAAAGTGACAGAAACATTTTTAAGCTTTCTCCAGTATAAAAACCAAGCTCCTTAAGACATCCTAAGACCTGGAGTACTCCAGCCCTGCTCACCTCTCTTTGCTTGGTGTTCCTGGCAACGGACGATGTAGAGGAAGCGGGGGCTCTCGGGGCAGAAAGGCAGAAGTGCCATCTGAAATACAGCCGGCACAATTGCTAAACCCAACAGAACTGGCCACAAGTCCTCAACCCCCAGTAGTGACTCAAGACCGAGGACCTGCATCAGGAGAGGGATCAAGTGTGAGGGCATTAAAACATAAAAACTCAGGGAAACACTTGTTGATGTAATGGGACAGAGCAGCTGGTGTTCATACATTAAGGTTTTATAATCTCTGCAACATCCATCTTAATGTCATACCTGTGCTATGAGAATACCAGTGACTATAGCCAGTTGGTGCAGCGTGCCCAGTGCCCCTCGCAGACTCGTAGGAGCTATCTCACCCACATACATCGGGGTCAAGGCTGATGCCAACCCTGCAGAGAGAAAAATTTGGATGAGGGACAGAAACTTTTTTATAAAGTGTGAAGGAGATAACCTACTGAACAGTGGAGCGCTCACCGCAGTAGAGACCAATGATAAAGCGTCCGAGGATCAACATTTCGAAGGAGCGGCAGAGCTTGGACAACCCCATCAGACTCCCACCAATGAAGGCAAACATGTTGTTTATGAGCATGGCTTTCCTCCTGGAGAACACACAGACAAACATATTTGAAGTAATTCAACAGGTTTTAAAGCATAACTTGGCCTATTATCATCATAATTTTCCAAAGTTACATTTGTAACAAAAGTCTTAACTTATCATCCAGAAGATTATCATTAACTTGTCTTACAAGTAGTAAGACAAGTTAATAGTAGTAGTAGTAGTAGTAGTAGTAGTAGTAGTAGTAGTCACATCACTGTACCGCTGACAGTGGTCAAAATCACTTGCAACATAAAATTATGGTCAACATAAAAATAACTATTAGTCCTGTAAGTGTTAGCACAATGAATTTGGGGTAAAAAATATTCGCCCAAAGATTGACTTGAAGAATACTACAGTACACACCTTTTTTGAATAATAAACTTTATACAGTAAATTTGTTGATACTATAGTGTGTGTGTTGTTCGATGTGATACGGTATGGTGGGTGTAGAGGAAGCAGACAGACTACTTATGCCTCCAGAGGGCAGTGTCATACAACAACATTGAACACTTTAGTAAACTGCTGAATTCCTGACTGAAATGATTCTTAAATAAACTTCAACAGGACACATTTATCAGCCTCACTCTTGCAGTTTGGTATTATATCTCAAGTTATTTTCAGACCATGCCAAAAGGTTATGTGTCCCACATATTTTATATGATCCCCCAAACATGTTTTAGACATATAAAAATGCTCTGCTTTGAATAATAATTGAGGTCTGATATTTTTTTTTCTTCACCAAAATGTTCAATTACCTAAAAAATCTTTAAATTAAATATTCCTCCTTCACCCTAAGTGAATGTGCATTAGAACAGCCTTCTGCCCATACATCATCTGCACAGTGAGCAAAACCTTGTTTGAAAGCATACTGCTCACTGCTCCGTCTGTGCTCATGTCTGTTATTTCCTGCTCCAGTGTGCCGCACCCTCCAAACAATACAATAATAAAAACAATAATAAAAAAACATAAAAACTCTTATTTGTGCCCTGGAGACTTACATCTAAATTATTCTGACCTAAGAGCTCCCATCGTCTCAACCAGCCACCCCAGTGTCCGCTGCTCTTTTTTAGGAAGTCCTAAGCCGAACGCTACCACCCTCCCAACCCCTCCTGACCCAGTGCTGCCAGCTCTGTTAAGCTCCCCTTTCAGTTAATGCAAGCTGTAGCCTGCAGTCCAGTTTGCATCCCAGCTCCGGTTACAGATGGAAACTGGGACGACAGAACGTCCTAGGCAGAGTTTTTCATAAGTGACTATAGAGTGGACGTTGGCATCCATTTTGGATCCATGTAAAGGAGACACCAAAGTATCATGACTCATAGTTGGCCACTAAAATATTTCACAATTTACCAGATTCAGGAAGAGGTTTGTAGTTTAGTTAAACTATACAGTATGTATACCGTGTTTTTTGGTAATTAAGGTTATTTAAGTGTGATGCACACAAGCATTTCTGTTTGAATTGTTCTTGCTCTGTTTTTGCACAAGTGAATCAAATGTTTCAGTGATATGCATGTAAACTCTATAGTGCCTGAGTATTCATACTGGGCAGATAGTAAAATGTGCAACCACTGACACAGCTGATAATAGGAACCTGAAATGTAATCAGTTGTAGCCTGGAGCATATATGGTGTTTTCAACAGTTTAAATAATCTTTGGTTCATGCAACAGGCAAAAAAACAGACTCCCAATTCTATTGGAAATTCCTTAGTTATGTGTGGCATCCTTTGTGTTTCCCTACCTGCCCAGCCACTCGGAGATGAAGCCCACACAGAAGGAGGACAGCATGCCACCAATGGAGAAGATGGCCACGGACAGGGACCAGAGGGAGGTGAGGGTCCCTGTGGGGATGGGCTCTCCGTACCGGTGCACCCATGTAGCATTATAGTCCGCCTCAATGATCTGCAATAGGGCACAGAGGGGACAGGAGCCCCGGGGAGACGGCATTAGTCATGTTAAACAACAGATCAACCCAAGAGTGCAACTCCCTAGGAGTCAAACAGAAACAAATGAAGATGAATAAGAACAACCAAAATGTTTCAGTACCGATACTGAAAGCTGGCATTGAATGTCTAAATGTACTACATTTCTTGTATGGATCTCCTAAAACATGCTTATATTTCTAAAATAAGTGTTTTGAAAAAAATGTTTTTTCTATTAAAATTCAAGTATTGTGGGTGCTAACACTGAAAATCTTCAAAGAACCATGTTCACACTTTAAGTTGACCAGGGCCAGGATTTCACTATAAGCTGCTGAGATGAAACTACATTTATACAAATGTAAAGGGGTCATCAAAACAGTAAAATCAAAACAACCGGGGGGAAAAATGCATATGGAGGATGTATATAGCGGATAAAATAAAGGATAAAGTAGAGAAATATATAAACAGCCAACACTTAGTTGGCGCCTTCTAAAACGGCTCTATTTTAATGGGCGACAAAACTGTCTAATGATGTCATACACACACATTAAGACAGCTTCTAGTCAGGTATCAGTGTCCCAGTGAATTAACTGAGTGGCGTTTGTGGTTAAAGCAGCCGAGTCAGAGAAACTCCACCCTGATTTGGCTTTAAGTATCTGTGTCCATCTTTC
This sequence comes from Etheostoma perlongum, assembly GCA_026937815.1. Classification (NCBI taxonomy): domain Eukaryota; kingdom Metazoa; phylum Chordata; class Actinopteri; order Perciformes; family Percidae; genus Etheostoma; species Etheostoma perlongum. Next base: position 6,664,396 of record CM049389.1, read on the forward strand.
TGACTGACTGTAAATGTGTTTACTAATGCCAAACAACAGTGTTGTGTTGTTCTTTGTCTTTACCTTCTGAGGTGCATTGATGACGCCGATATTGTATCCAAACTCAAGAGATCCCAGGACAGCAGTGAAGACTGAGAGAACAAAGGTTCCAGTCAATGTCTGGAGTACAAACACACACAAAGAAACACATATAGAGAGGTAAAAAAACAAACAGAACACTGAGGGTAAAGATAATTGCGGCAAATAATTAGAGATCTTAGGTGGATAACTGGGATTGGTTTCAGCACTGCAGCTCTACTCCCTCCAACATCATCTATATATAACTGTGACCCTGATGCGAGACAGTCTCTTCAGCACTGTCCATGACTTCACAGGCTACTTTTCTATTGACGCCTGAACTTTAACTTCCCTCCACTTCCCCATCAGGCTACAGGCACCTGTCTCCATGGTGACAGACGAGACAACCTTGGGGACATGAGGTCTTCCCCTCCAGCGTAGTGTGTTTCAGTCTCAAAGAGACATTTCATTAACTGGCAGATTAGTTACCATAGCATCCCAATGCTAAAGACATAACTCAATAACATATTTACATGTTGGAGGGTTTATGAAATATTTCAAGACCTGCTGGATAAACAGAAAAAACACACCCATTGTAGCTCCCTGTTAAGTTGGCAGTTTGGTGATGTGGACCTCCTGGCAACAAAAATATGATATGACTAAAATGTGAAAAGCTGATCCTCCGTCAATGTATTGTATTCTGTTCTATTGTATTAAGATCATTCAGCAGTTTAAGTTTCAGTTAGCGTCCGTCTGTAACACTGTGTCTTAACCTTGATGTGTTGGGGGTCTAGATAAGCTGCTGTGTAGTATTCATGAACCAAAACAAAAGTGTGTGTGTGTGTGTGTGTGTGTGTGTGTGTGTATTTGTGTCCTTGCAATGGAAAAGGTAGAACATCAGAAACAGCCAGTTATGCTCTATTACACTTCATGTTACCTCCATCTCATTACAAATCACATAGGTGAATGCTCAGTTATTCGTTTACTTTTCCAAGCTTGCAGGATTTATTTTACATTGAAGCCAAACCGTCTGAGGTGCAAAAGAGCCTGGGGCGTCAGCCTGCCCTGTTTACATACAGTGTTCTCACAGACTGGTGTTGAAGCCTTCAGGAGTTTTTCTCTTCAGATAACAGTCCACTCACTCTTGTTTCAAAATTAAGGAGAGATGAAACTGAATCACTTAACCTTTAAACACTGTTTGTTGCTATCCCCCTATTTTAACATAAATACCAATAAAAAAAATGAGTATTGTGTGTGTGTGTGTGTGTGTGTGTGTGTGTGTTTCTGTTTGTGCGTGCATGCATGTGTGTATGAACATTGGTGGTTCACATCCACAAGTGGCAACATGACAACATGAACTGACAACATTAACTGTTTTGTGTGTGTGTGTGTGTGTGTGTGTGTGTCTGTTTGTGTGTGTGTCTGTTTGTGTGTGTGTCTGTTTGTGTGCGAACATTGGTGGTTCACACGCACAAATATGAAAAGATGTGTTCCATGTGAGGGAAGGACATAGTAGAGGAGTAGTAGAAGGAGTATGTGAAAGAGATGGTTTCCTATAATTTACACATTATTGATTTGTTTGGCAGGTGTGGCTCACAATAGGGGAGAAGTACTTTATTTCAAGAAAACACTGGGCTCCCATAATTTACTCTAAGCTCTCTTCTGAAAAGTATGATCCATGTGTAGAATGGGCACACAAGAACATGAAAGGTGTAGGAGTGTGTGTATGGAGATGTCTTTCCTCTCCTGGATGAAAATTATACACTTTCCCAATTATACACTCTTTATATACTCTTTCTTATGGTGGTCATTTTTTACCATAAAGAAGTGTGACAGAGTTAAATAAATCACTCAAAATTCAAATAAAGTAGTCCCAATGAAGTGTATGTTTTCAAATGGCTTTTGTGAAGGCTATCATAAGGCATTGAGACAATCTGATGAAAAATACCATATTTATGGTACAGGGAATGTGTAAATCGGTTATTTTTGACCGGAACATTGTTAGAAGGTTAACAGTGATTCATACATCCACCTGACCTAATTTCTCAGAAATAGCTGCAGGGAGCACATAGCACAGGCATTGTTTATGAGGGTGAAAAGGAACCAGTCAAACTAGGTGGCTGTAATAAAGCCACAGTCGGCTCTGACCTGTACGCTCAGATTTTTGGCTGGCCAAGGTCACTGCTCAGGACTTAATAAGGGCCATAGCTTGTTCAAAACCAGGCTGAAGTTTTTTTCCTCCCTGAAACGGACACATTTATTGTAGTTACTGGTTGTTGCAAAGTTGAAAATTGTTGATTGTTAATATTCTTTAGATTTTATGTAAAGGAGCATACAGGCCGTTGGCTTGCACGTTTTCAACGAAACTGAGACAAATAATCTCACTAAGTATCTTTTTATTAATTAGATTTTATTTTCTCCGTCCGACTGGTCTAGTTTTTTTTGTATATGACGGAGATAACACCGTGCGTAAAATCTCTGGTAATACGCACTAAAAGTGATATGCGCACAGAACTAAGAAAAAAACACAGCCACATTTACAGATTATGAAAAAGCTGTAAAGAAAGAAAATTACCTCCCCTCCAAGTTGCTGAAACCCGGCCGGCATGACTCCAGGCAGCTCCAGGCACCCAGGATCAGTCGATGACAGATGCGTCTGGTGCCAAAACGAGACACGTGAAACTCCCCCAAAAGTACAACAAGTCCCGATTTAAACCTTAGCACTTAAACAACAAAAAAGTACGGAGGGAAACGTAAGATCCAAAACAAAAAGCCCAAAGGTATCGGTCTGTTGCGTCCTGTATTGCAAACTGTGTTGTGTCCGTCCAGCTGGATAGACTGACACCCGCACATGCTCTCCGCATCGAGACCGTTGGGGGTTGGGGTGGAGGGGCCTGAGCTTGAGGTCCTCCCGCAGAGGTCACGCGCAGCAGCAAGCTTATGACCTTAACTACTATTGGCTCAGTTTTCACATCAGGAAAACCATGATGTGAAAACTGAGTTTGTCCTCAAGGGCTCACAAGGGCGTCTGGTTTCTATAATGGAAAGTGAGAGAGCTGTGATTACATTTTAAGATTCCTGTTTAAATAAACAATTTATTATTTCAGGATGAGTGGAAGGTTTGCTGAGGACCACATTTGGGCCAACTTTAAAAGCCCACATTACATAATGCTGACTGGCCTTTTAAAGAATTATAAAGTGAAAAAAGATACAATAATGCGGTGCATCTTACTCATGAGGTGCAACATTTGCAGTAATGTGTTGAAGAGTCTGTGAAGCATCAGAGGGAAACATGTTTGCACTGCGCAGGTGTTGGACCTTAGACGAACCCAAGGCAGAGTCTAACACGCCACCACCTATGACTCAACATTTTTAATGGCGCAGCAGAGAGGGGCTCGTCTTTTACGCCTGCGCTCCCATTGTCATTGTCACTTGCCAACAGCAATAAATCCCTTTCTATTTCAGATCACACGTCAAAGGGGTCACACACCATACTCCCCCTGTTCCACAAACGCTCCCCTTCTGTTCCATACAACAAAGATTAATCCTCCTCCAGAAGGCAACAGGTGGATCCTAAATTTGGGCTGTGGCACCTTCATTAGCAGTGTATGTGGGGTCAGGGGAAGTTTGGGGATGAAGTGACACTCAGTGTGTCCGAGAGGGGGTTAGTGGGTATGTTGTGGGAGTGTTGCACTGGGCGGGAAAAGTACAGATCGGGCAAAGAGCTCAGTGGAAAAATATGTGCTCTACAGCTCTCAATCAAATTATTTAAGTCCACCTCTTGCAGACACACCTCCATATTACACAACTCTCTACATCATGCCACTATCTCCTAGGAGCTTGCCACCTTTGCCCTTTCCTGCCCTCATACGAACATTGAGAAAGAGAGGAACCTGACACTCCTCATCCAAAGCCAGGGGCCCCAAGCACAGTCATGTGTGTGTCACTCTGACTAAATGTAGAGAAACTTTACACCCACAGAACAGTGGCATAGAGCCTCGCCAACATAGTTTAAGGGTTCATGTGCGTAACCATGGGCAGACAGAGACGATAGACTTTCAAAAAGTATCACATGAATTCATACAGAGAGAGCCAAAGACAGTAATAGAACTACAAGTACTGTCTGAGAAGATGGTATAAATAAGCATACATGCACAACCTTGCAACAAGCAGCCAATATTTTTATCCTAAAGCACGTGTTCAGCACTATTTACAATGCAAAATGTCACCAAACTGGAGATGCCAGCCGGTGTGTGTGACACACACACACACATACGCACGCACGCATGCATGCACGCACAGCATGTGACTGCCCTCGAATGCTCACCTATAAGTGATTGAAATACTCTTCCTCCTCCTGTGATGGTGGGTCACCTGGTTCAAAAGCATGTTACAGTAAAGTTGCGTGATGGAAGGCAGGTGTGTTGCACTATATGGTCAGTGTTTGAGTGTGACAACCAATCACATTCACAACAATTTGCATGTCAGTTCAGTTATTTACTGGGAGAAAAACTATGTTCAGAAACCTCTGACATCAGTGACGGGTTGTATACCATGAATGGACATTTTGTGAAAAGGTAGGGTAAACTGTACAAAATTTGACCTACTATTTGACTACCAATTAACAACCTTGATTACACAAAGTCCAAAACAAAACAATTATTATTATAAATGTATTTTTTTTAAAAGGATGCATGTTGCGAGGACCTAATCTGCTTAACCACAATGAGGACAAACCACAAGTGCTTGAGACACAGTACCATATGAGGAATAAATCTACAGATCATGACTGTGTCATGGAGCTTCAGGGTATGTAGGCGCCAGTGCAAGACGGTAGACACGCGTGTAAGTTCAGGGATTTATTGTAATGAAATCCAACAAACAAAAGATGTCCTGGAACAGCAGGCAAAATACACAAATAGGAACAGGCAAAACATCAGGAACATGGAGACCAACAGGGTAGCCGCCACACAGCCACTCCAAACATAATACAACAATCTGACAACAGACAAGGGGGGACACAGAGACTAAATACAAGAGGTAACGAGATAACAAGAAACAGGTGACACAAGGGTTGGGAACAGATGAAAGACATGTGACAATCACAAGGGTGGGAAAACTAAAGGCAGGAAGTAAAACAAGACAAGACAGAAAAACAAGACTATCAAAATAAAACAGGAAACAGAACTCACACAATCATAACAGACTGTATCCATCTGGGCTTGATGATCAAGGGAAAGGCTTCAGGTGGAAGAAGTATTCAGATCCTTTCCTTAAGTAAAAGTACTAATACCACACTGTAAAAATACTCTGCTACATGTAAAAGTCCTGCATTGAAAATGGTACTTAATTAAAAGTATGCAAGTATTATCAGGAAAATGTACTTAAAATATTAAAAGTAAAAGTACTTAATGCAGAAAACATTTTAGAAACTTTTAGATATTGGAGCAATCAAACTTGTCCTACAATACCCCACTCTGAAACACACACTAATGCAGCCTCTTGTCCTGTCTTATGATATGCACTTAAAGAAAATAATAAAATACACATAACATCACATTTGTTCTGCTGCTACATTATGGAAATTTTCTTTTTGCTCTCTGCCCTGGTCCTGTCTGTTAGACCTCACTATTGTGTCTTTAAGCAGTCCTACTGGTATCAAGTTCATAGTGGACTTGCTGGCAGCATTAGCACATTCACTGAAAGGTCAAACAGCCACCTAGCCCCAAAGTGGCACCATAGACGCAAACCAACAATTAGTGCGTACTCTTTGGATGTGACTCTCGCAAGTGGCCCGACGCTGCTGCAGGCACCTGAGTGAGGTCCTGCTTGGAGCTTCTGTGCAGCTCTGATCCCAAGTAGCGTAGAAGTTTATCTTATCAGCTCAGGGGCATTTGAAGGGTGATGAGAGGCAGCGTTCTACCCCCCCCCATGTAAGAGCAGATTATGAAATCAGTATCAAAAGTGTGAAGTTAACAGATTTAAAATGTAGTTTTAAACCCAATCAGTATGGTAGGACTGTTCAAAACCACACTGGAGGAAACCATCCTTGACATTCTGTGAGTAAGGGACACTGCTTTAAAGTTGACCTCTGAACTTCCCTGGAAAGAGAAAGAAGCAGGGGGAGCGTCTCCCCTTAAGACAGCTTTACAGGAACTACAACTGATTACTGTGCATTTAGGCTACTTTATGCTAAGGATTCTGATTGTACACAGGACTCGTTCTATTTAAATAAAAAATGCTTGTCACTGGGATAGTATACCCTAATGGCTGAATATATTTAAGTACTGTGTCAAGATACATTTTATCACGTCACATTTCTTTTATATACATAATTACGGTTCACCATTGGAAAAAAATGTAGACGCCTTATTTCGTAATATTGAGAAAATAACTCATATTTTTTTAGAAAAGATCTCGTAAATATGAGAGCCTATCTCGTAATTTTGAGAGTAGATTTCGTAATTAGGAGTTCCTATCTCATGATATTGAGAAAAACTCGTAATTATGAGATGAATGCATTTTCAGAAAAAACAGAACTAGCACACAGCTCTCTTGGTACATAATAATTATTATTATATAATGGAAAACTGATTTAATATTACTTACAATAAATTTGGTGGGTACAGTAGGGTAGGCCTACTTTATGTATTTTTAATTTATTTGTTGTAAAGGCTACTTTCATTTCCATACATCATGTTGCCTTTAGTGCTCAGGAGAAGCTTGTAATTATGTTGTATGCTTAATATGTAAGTTTCTTTTGGAGTAAAAAAAATAACTTAAGTCATTTAAAAGTTTATCAACATATATTTTTGTCTCAATCCATCCTAGACTTTAACAATCCTAATAATTATACAAATATACAGTAATTTCCTATGTAACTGGTTTGTTATACCTACGGTCGTTCTTTGGTTACAATATTTCCGATAATAATGAATGCAGCAGTAGTTTGTTGCAGAACGCTCTGTGATTGGACGCTGAGTGCACTTAAAAATCTGCCCCTCCCCCCTGCCTTTTTGTGGTATTCCCCGACAACGTGCTCTGTTCAAAATATTTTGACTTTTCGTCTGTTTGCTGGCCCCCTACATACGTACCAGACTGATTACTCTCGCCCAGCTGCAGCAAACACAAGGTAGGTGTAGTCATCAAGTGTCATTCTTTACACCAAGCCCCTGAAAACCACGTATTTGTCCGATAAAGAAAGTTTTATGGCGCTTTAGCTTGTTGGTCGAATTCCAAAACGTAGTGCTAACGTAACGCTAAACTCGCTAGCTAACAAAAAGATTGCCATTGGGCTTTAATTACAAACATAATTCTGTTTTACAGTCAATCGTTTTTGCTTGTCAGCACATGTTGGTGTTTACTTCATTTTGTTGTTCAGTTATTTTAAATAGCGTTATGCCGATTTAGTTGTCGAATACAGCTAACGTAGCTTCATTCAGTCTGTGGGCCTCATGCTTGAAATTCATTGGACTGTAACGTTAGCTATTAGCTAGCTAACGTTAGCAGGTTGGATGGTTTGTTTTTGGGGAGCACTGATTGTAAAGGCAAACGGGTTTTTCGTGTTTTATTATATTGGAGATACACAGGCTAATGCTAGTTAGCAGGCTCACAGAGCAGAAGGCCCGACGTTAACGCGACTAATTTTCAACTTCGTGAACTTTTATTTCCTGTGTTGCATCAACCAGGGTTTATCATTTTATCATTCATTAATTTGAAACACTTATAACGTTACACTATTCACTCCTACTTTTACACTTTTGCAATGCTTACTGTGAGTGTGTTCTTGTGCTTCTTACAAGTTAAGTTATGGTGAAACCATTAGTCAATCGACAGAATAGTTAGCTAGTCGAAAAATAGTTTGATCATTGATAAATGGCAATAAATAACTGTTAAACCAAACAGTTACTTTATTATCATTTATCAATCAAAAAGTCATAACATGTCCTTATTTAATCTTCTCAAATGTGGGGATTTACTGATTTTCTCGGTTTATATGTAATCGTAAACGCATCTTTGGATGCTGGATAAAGTGGTATACAATAATTCGGTTTTATAATCAATTATCGACTTGTTCAATTAACCCATCGTTGACTACATCATATTACCATCGTGAAAGACACACAGGGATCCTTTGAGTTAGTTAAGAGTGTCGTTAGGAGCTCAGTTGGTAGAGCAGGCGCACACAGACACGTGTGTGTGTGTGTGTGTGTGTGTGTGTGTGTTTATGCCTCGACGCAGTTGGTCCAGGGTTCGAGTGCCCCCCCACACACACTTAAAAATTCAACAATCATTATTTTTATATGATGGTGCGTTTTGTGTTCGTTTTTTTTTTTTAAATGTAACAATAATTTGTTGTATTTTAGCATTATACTAACACTTACTTCCTGTTGATCCCCACACAGCACTCTGTGCTCTTCCTATTGTTTTCTCAGCCGTGGAAGGAGGGGACACAAGTGATGGAGGAGCACGGGTTTGACCATCTGAGCCAGAACCTGCCACTGAGCCAGGACTCCTTCAAACAGCTGTGGGATACTGTGTAAGTTATGTTTTTATATTCAATGGCCTTTTAAAAAAATGCCACTTTAGGTCAGAAAAACAAGCTAACCTTTTTGTCTGTTGTTTTTTGCAGGCTAACTCCCTCCATCTCCACTATTCCTGCTGCCAGCCATGAGACTGAATCATGGAGACCAGATGGTAATATGGAAATGCTGGTAAGCCTGCCTACCAAGGTTATAATTAACGAAAACAAACAAAAGAACAAAAACTAGGTGGGAAAAACATTGTCGTTAACTGAAATAAAAACGGGGCATTACAAAAAACAATAAGTAATTAAAACTGTAATGTCTGTTTGCAAAACTAACTAAAATTAAATTATCGGGTAAATGTTCTTAGTTTTTGTATTTGTCAATGTCTTTCATAGAGCAAATAACGTTATATCTTTCAGAGTTGACATTTCCGACCATATACCTGTTTTATACAGTACAGTCTATTAGTCTAGTCTAGTACATATACCCAGAAATTCCAACATTCCATGTTAAATTGAATGCAGCATAGTCTGTGTCCCTCGCCTGGCGTCAACGGTACCAAAAGTAGGAAGAAAGCGGCAGAGTCCTATTTGATTATGACTGTATCAGATAAAAGTAAGTGCATTGCAGTGGAAGGTGGTAACATTTGTGGACAGTATATCAAAGAGAAAAATCCCACGAATTTGAGAAGCGCGCAAAAAGAGGCAAACCTAGCATATCCTAACAAGGTATAGGAGAACACCAAGCCCCCCCTCCCTGAAACAGAAGCTAGCCCCGGTACAGAGCATGGATGTATGGCTACGTAGGGCCAGCAGCATGAGACAACCGCGGGACAGAGGACACTACAGTCTGCTTTCACCGGCAACCCGATAGCTGGTTGGTAAATACGTAGGAACACCAAAAGCGGGAGGGAACGTGGGTTAATATGTGGATTAATACACAACTGTGTGTCGATTGACTTTAAAAAAAAAAAAGTTCACCACTTCACTCAAACCAAAGTTCAAAACACTTGATGTCTGTCTCCTTTAGTCTGTTGGCTGTTTAGGTGTCTCTCCTGAACACGTCAAACACAATCTGCACTCACTGCTGCGTCTTGTGTAGACTGGTTACATATCTGTGCTCATCATATATACGTTGTACTGGTGTTATTGTTGAATACATTGTAAATACATATTTCTAAAATTAAATTGTTTTTTCTGACCTTTTTAGAATCTTGCCCCTGACAAATAACACATATAAAAAAAACTAAAATAAAAACTAACACTAAAAAATACAAACAAAACTAGCAAACCCATTTTAAAAAACTAACTAAAACTAAACAGAATTTGAAAACAAGTCAAAACAAAATAAAAAATATGAAAACTAATGAAAAATGCAAAACTATAATAACCTTGATGCCTACCCATGCCTCTGTTGAACACAAAAAGTTAAATTGCAGGGAGAGAAAGCTTCTTGCTAGATATTTGTCAATATTCATATAATATTAACTTGAATCTTAATTTATTTCTGTTTAGCGGCACAATGACTCTCTCATTCCCTCCTATTACAGTTATTAGACGAGCATGTCCTGACCCACGGGTTTGATGAAAATCTGTTTGAGTTACCCCCCGAGATTTCCACCAAAGATGGCGTTACTCCCCCGGCCTCCACCGTCCCTGTTACAACAGACTATCCAGGGGAGTATGGCTTCCAGCTGCGCTTTCAGAAATCTGGCACGGCCAAGTCTGTCACTTCCACTGTAAGTAATCCCAGGTCTAAGATCTCAAAATGTATTTGTTGATTTCTCATTCTTAGTGTCTTGTAAATGTCTTGCAGCTAATTTCAATATACAGTATGTATTGGATAACTTGAATATCTTTTGTAAACAATGTAAGACAAATTTCTTTCAAATACAGCTCAAATCTGTACTTACGGCACATAGTGTATTATTTTAACTGAATTAAACAGAATCCAAACGTAGGGCCACAAATGTTGACGTTCGACAGGATTTGCAGCAACATTTCATGGCGAGGAGCAAAAGTTTGAGTCCTTTTGGTAGAAGACAAAAGAGATTTCTACAGCTGCTGTACAGAGTTTCTTCCATCCATAGCAGCAACTCTGCTCCAGTATTGTTTCAATTCACACAAGTTAAATTTGATGTAACTATACAGAAATTTTTAATTTTGCGTTTTGGAAATCAAAAAGGTTTTGCTATAGTAAAATCCTTTTTATCACCCACAAAATGAAAATGTATAAAACATTGAAACAGTTGTGAATAGACAGTTATTACCCTACCTTTTGGGTCGCCTTAAAAATCCATTCTTTCCTATTACTCACAGTGGCATTCATGTGGAATCTTATTCATTGTGACGATTCGCTGAATTTGAGTGGGTCACTGCGTTGGAAGAGCCAATGGTATTAATGTTTCCACTGTGACTCACCCAGCAGTGCTCTGCAGTTGGTCAGTTTAGTTGAGGTTAGGGTGCTCTGCCCTGAAACTGCCGCCCCCGGTAGCTCGTGCTCTGCTCTGTGGGAGAGGGGCCGTCTGGTTGTAAAGCATGGCTCTGACATGACGGGACATGTTCCTGCGCTGTCTTTCTCCAGCACACAATGGGTTAAAACGGATAAAAGCAAGGTAAAATGTCTTAGATTGATCTGGCTTTACTTATTTGAAGAACTTAACATGGAGTTTGTTTTTATTTTAGAGAATAAAGAGTAGTTGAACACACATTGTATGAAACGTTCGGGAATAGTGTTTGACTTTAAGTCTTTAAAATAGAGCGCTTGTTTCTTCCGAGACAGATCCTAGACCAGTGCTTGGCATTGGAGTCCTCCCATACTGTGCTCAAAGCTCTGTTGCTGGTAACCATGTGTATGTTCTCCCTGTGCTTTCTGTTAGTATTCAGAGCTTCTCAACAAGCTGTATTGCCAGCTGGCAAAGACCAGCCCGGTTGAAGTGCTAGTGAGCAAGGAGCTTCCTCCGGGGTGCTGTCCTCAGGGCCACAGCGGTTTACAAGAAGACTGAACATGTGGCAGAAGTGGTCCGCAGATGTCCCCATCACCAGAATGAAGACTGTAAGGAAAATGTCTTTGTGAAAAATTGCTTTGTACGTACAGTGGAAGAATGTTTGTATTTGCTTAAAGAATCTGATTTGAGGCTTAAATTAGAACCTTTTTTTCCCCCCATTTAGGTGCAGAGCATCGCAGCCATCTGATCAGAGTGGAGGGCAGCCAGAGAGCTCAGTATTTTGAAGATCCACACACAAAGAGGCAAAGTGTGACAGTCCCTTACGAGCCCCCACAGGTATTACTGCCCCACTCGATCTGTCTGAAGGGGAACTTATCAACTACAGCAGTTATTTTTACTCATTCACATTTCCTAATATGTGACCTTCCTATGTGAGTATATGAACAGACAGTGTTGTTATTGTGTCATGTTATTCTGGAAATTCTATGTCCATAAAGTACAGAAATTGTTGACCCAGAAGAGTCAGTGAGGACTTATTGTGCTGACAAGCAATGAGGACCTTTTTCCTGATTCTATACATTTCAGCTGGCAGTAAATATAAATTGTTCTACTTTCCTAAATTAGTTGGGCTCTGAGATTACAACCATCCTGCTCAGCTATATGTGCAACAGTTCCTGCATGGGCGGCATGAACCGCCGACCCATCCTCACAATCCTGACCCTCGAGACCCCAGAGTAAGTCTTGCTTTTCTTTTTAACAGATGTTAGTGTAAGTGTTTCTTCTGGGTATAAAAAAGTGGTATTGCCACAGTGTAACTGGATATCCTGGTTAGCATTTATTTTTATACCCATTATTGTGTGCATTCTGGCTAAATATGCCCCTTTTTTAAGTTGTATATTACGTTTTCTATTAGATCTTCATCTATTTGTGCTGCCTAGGAAAGCATTCTTTCCCTTACTTCTGTTCATCTCCTTCGTAGGGGACTTGTTTTGGGCCGGATGTGCTTTGAGGTGCGTGTCTGTGCATGTCCTGGCAGGGACCGTAAAACTGAGGAAGAAAATAGCACTAAGATGCAAAACGGCACCAAACAAACAAAAAAACGTAGTAAGTTGTTGCTGCATTACTTTAGATTTAAGTTTGTGTCTCTGCTTGCTTTTCCCTCGCTGACTTCACTTTTGGTTGTTTAGAGAGCGCGCCGGCCGTGCCTTCACCTCGGGCTCCTGGCACGACTTCTGTGAAGAAGTCCAAGTCGGCCTCCAGTGCAGAGGAGGAGGACAAGGACGTGTATGTTTTCCATGTAAGTAAAGATACATATTGTTGTAAAGCTTTACAATACGTTTCGTTCTGTTTGACTGATTCCCCTTTTGATCTCTCGTGCAGGTTCGTGGTCGCGAGCGTTATGAAATGCTAAAGAAAATTAATGATGGTCTGGATTTGCTGGAAAAAGAAAGGTAAGAAGTGCATCCTTTTAAAACAAAACAGCCTGAATATGAATCACTTTCAGTGGGCGTAACTTGTGAGTTAATTCTCTGTAAAGAATATCTAAACATGGTCCATACATTTATGCTGCCACTCTGTTGTTAGCTTGGCTACAGGTGAGATTTTAAACCCATGTGGTTATGAACATATCTTTCAGGGCCTGTTCTGACCTGGGGCCTGTTGCACAAAAGTAGAATAAAGATATCCAGGATAAGTGAAAGCGCAGCTTGACTTAGTGTGATCCGCTCATCTCGACATAATCGGTTGCACGTTTGCCGAGCCAGGATGAACAGGTGAAGCTATGTCAAGCCAGGTGTAGATAGCTGGGATAAGTGCACGTTCATGGCTTTCTCAAATAGACCACGGTATTTATCACAGATTTGCTGATGCAGAATGGCATGCTCCATATGTTTCACCCAATGAGCAGCAGCTTCTAATGGAAAGTAACGAGGAGGGGAAGAATATACAAAAAGGGAAATACGGCTCAAACGGAGAGAAAAAGCCCAACATAGCGGACCCGACTGAATGTGTGAGGGTGTAAAAATATCTACTTAGCCTATGTATAAAGCCTATAGTCTCTCCACATTTTTACAAAGTTGTAGGCTTTCATGTTTCTGATAAATGTGCTGGTTTTATTGTTGTGTCTTTGAGTAGCCTACCATGTAAAGCAATGTATAAATAAAATGTATTATTATTTATCCTTTGCCTTAAAAGTGAGCAGAGGGAATTAATGTACCTCAGGAAATGGACCCTAATGACTCTAGGCTTAATTTCAAACCCTTATTCACAACGCGAGAACATGTTTTACAACCATATGCACAAATCTCTATAAGCTATATCCTATTCTTTGTACAATTAACATACAGAACAATCAGAAAGGGACAACTAGAAAAACAAGTAAGTGACTTTAATACACGCTGTGAGCATATGTGTAAAACAATATTCATGTTTTTTTTTTATTCTTCTGACAAGTGACCGCACCAAAATAAAAAGATTAAGAAGCATTGTGGTGTTCCCGGTGTGATGAATGTAAACTACACTACATACAGTATGTATATAGGCCACGGTTTATAGGTTTACAGAGAGAGTGGACACTGACGCGACTGCCGCACGCCAGGCAGCCTCGAAACAGTACCGTCCCCCCGGGAAAAGTCCCACTCCACATCAGGGTGCCAGTGCAACCATTCCTAACCATCTAAACAGCTGTAGTAGGGTTTAAATCAAACTCGCGACAACAATAGTGACAGGTAGGCTAATGCATGGTAATGAAAATAAAGCAGAACACATTAGAAGACAACGGAATAACAGTTAAACACGTTTATTTCAGATCAGACGGCAGCTGATTTGACACGAGACTCCAGGATTAACCTTAGCCCGGCTGTTAGCCTGCTCTGGACCAGGCTAGCCGCAAAGAATAAATCTCCATGGTTACTTGGCTGGGTTTAATTCAATCTGGTTTCGTGCAACAGAGTCAAAGCTAAATTCATCCAGGATAACTTGAATATCCCGGCTTAATCCCTTAGCCTAGTTTCGTGCAACAAGCCCCTGGTGGTAAGACTCCATGTCTTATAAACATTGCCTGCCACAGAGGTCACTGTGTATAATGTTAAAAGTTGAATCCACCTACCACAGGTCAACTGAGGTTATTGTCATAAACGCTTCAAATACAAAAATCTGTCACACCTGCTTAATTACTGACACACTGGATTTGTCCTGTTTTCTCTCCACAGCAAGACCAAGACCAAGGTTTCTGTGAAACATGAGTTTGCGCTGCCTTCCAGCGGAAAGAGAGTCCTGCAAAGAGGAGATAGGAGTGACAGTGACTAAGAAGCTCGTTGCCTTGATCATGAAGAAAAAAAAGTCCTTCTCCTTCCAAGCCATCGGGTGTATTTTAGGTTTTTACACAACATTGAAACCCCAAATCACCTCCTGCATCAGTACGCCAGAAAAACTTCCAATTACTGCTGCTTGACCATTTATTGTACTGCAAGTTCTGTACAGTGTTATGCTGTTTGTTAGCAAATGAAAAAAGGTTTACTAGATTATGCAGAGGAGAGCATTATATAGTGTAGACAGCTCTGCCGCCTCCTCGATGCCCTTATTGCAAAAAAGGTTTACTAGATTATGCAGAGGAGAGCATTATATAGTGTAGACAGCGATGCCCTTATTGCAAAAAAAAAGGTTTACTAGATTACAGCATTATATAGTGTGCCGCCTGCCCTCCTCGATGCCCTTATTGCATTTAAATTCAATACTTTGCATGAAATGGGATATCAGGACATAAAATCAGGAGGGACTGTATTTGATCAGTGTTAATGCAGGGTTTTAATGATTCCATTTTTCAGAAATCATAATACAAGTCACTGCCATTTGTTTAAAGTTGCGCTTGTAAAACTGGAATGGATGTTTACCTCCATTATTTTTGCTGTATTCTCTTTTTGGGTGTCTGATTAAGTTTGATGGGCCCAAATGGATAAGTTCTGATTAGATGTCCTATGCAAGCAAACCTAAAAATGAAAGTTAGAAGCACAGGCCAGAATATAGACTGCCTGTAAAACTCAGTTTTTATTATTTTATTACATTTTCTCCCTGTTCATTTCCAAGGATCTATGCCTTGGCCTTGCCTTTTCGATGGTGATTTCGTTTGCAGGGAACATGTACGTTATGATTTTTGTGAAAATGAACAGATTTGGTAGATGCAGGGCTGGCTGGATCACCCCAAAAGCTAATCAACATTTAGTATTTGTGACTTTTTATATACATCAAAGTGCAGACAAAAATGGCAAAAGAGGAATTTTAATAGAAATACAACAATTCGGACAAATGTGCAACAAAAAATTCTTAGGGAGGCAATATAACAAGAACACCAACAATTATGAGATACAAGCCACTCTGTTAACATATTAATAAAAAAAAAAGCTACTGCCTGTGCTGAACTGGTAAATGGGATGAGATTTCATTTTGTTTTAATTTTTTGGCCTCAACCACAGAACCTGCAGTTTGTCACCTGCTGTAAGCAGCACTTGAGTTTGATGTGACTAATCACTGTCAACAGATTTAACTCTTTGTTTTCACACTGCCAAAAATTATACTTAAAGGCATTTCTTTGTTGTATTTCTGTAGATTTTGGGAACTTAGTTTTGTATAAGAGGTTAATCTTTCTATATTTTTTATTGTCATTACTTTTTTCATGTTTTTTTTTTTTTTGTACTAATTTTCATTTTTTTACTCCAAGCATTCAGCCAAAATAAATGCATAATGTAAAGTTGTTCTTGTTGTGTCTGTTAATAATATATCACACACCTGTTTTCTGTCTTTGCGCCCCGCCAGTTTATTGCACTTCTTTTTATTTTTACATCATCCCCTATAAGTACTTTGCATGTTTGGAAGATGGATGCAAAACCAGGAGCATCCAAAGGTATCATTTCCATGTGTTAAATGGAGTCTTGTGTTGCCAGTCAAATGTGATGCTGTTTAAGCATTGATCTTCTGGACTGGGGGTTACTATGTGTCTGATACTGAGAGATCATTTCCTCCTGTTGAGAGAAGCTGGTCACAGGATGCAACTGTAGCTTTGGTGAGTAGTGAGATTCGCACGTTATTAGTTAAATTTAAGTTAATTTATATTTCATTTGGCTCCTTTTTTTTGTATAAATAAATAAAGCTGCCCTAAATCTAGTCTCATCAGGAATCAAACATGGGAAAGATATCTCTCCAGGATAAAGTCCTAATCTTACTGTCTTGGGGTGAGTATTATTTTTTTTTATGATATTCCCTTGCAAAATAAGTCCCGCATTTTCAAAGAAAAAGAGTTAATGCGGGAGCCAATTATTATTAATTGGTCAAACGCTATTTGGAAAGCTAAATACTGTACGTTTGTTTCATGCAAACTGCTTAGAGTTATGTCATAACTTTAAATTAGAACTAAAAATTTTGATTTGAAGCTTTCTGTCAACCGTACGTAAACTGTGACTGCCAGGTCTGAAAACTAAAATACTTTGGAGGAACTGGAGCTGCAGTCTATTCTGTTTTGTGGCTTAACAGCAGACATTTGGTTAGATTTTAATAGATTACTCTGGGTTGTGTATAGAGCCAAAGCCATTAATTAGTTGATTAAAAATAAATCTAAATCTGCAATTGTACAGATAGTCCATAAATCCCTTTATTACATTTTCCAGCAAAACCCCTTATATTTTATATCATGATAAATGTAATGCCTTTGGATTTTGGTCAGTTGTTTGGTCAAGCAGGCAATTTTAAGATGTCACCTCGAGCGTGTGATGGCAAGAAATCATCATGGCATTTTTTTTTCAGGTCTTTCAGAACCGATCCGTGACTTGACAAACGTAAAACTTGTCTGTATGTTTCTCTTCAGCTCTGGTGTTGAGGTGCAGCGCTGCACAGCGAGACTACTTCCCTCAATTGACAAATCTCACCTGGGAACAGGCCAGGACAAAGTGCCAGGTACAACATTAAGCCCATTTAATGTACAAAAATAGTCTAAAACATATCAGAATGGACTGTGTGGAAAGTAATGGGGAGGTTGTGATTTCTAATTGGTAAGGCAAGTGTGTGTGAAGCAGCATGTAATGATACTGTTGTCAAATTAAAACTTGTAATTATTGTTTTGTAATTTCTTCCACGTTGCACTCATGCACATTGCAGTCCGTGCTGTCAGTTTAAACCAATTAGAAACTGAGTTTTGGACTTGCCATAGCTGCTCGTTCATTACCCAATTTTGTTTGAATCACAAATGTTGGTCATTTTAGGTTGTCACAACAACCTAGACCTTAATCAACACTGACTTGTTCCAGTTTATACCAGATTTACTGTAAAAGATTGACCGTCGTCTTTTCCGTCCTGTCAGGCATGTTTTACAGAGCTGGTGACACTGACTCCACAAAACATCCAACTCCTCTCCCAGAATCTCACCTCTGACTACTGGGTCGGCCTCCGCAAGAACTTCTACTGCACCAGCAACCACAGTATGGCCTGGTCCCGCTGGGCCAATGGGGATCCCCTCATCTTCCAGAACTGGTACCCTGGTTCACCTGTGTTTAAATCCTCCCCAAAAGAATCCTGCTGCAGCTGCTCCTGCAACAACCCAGCAATGACTACCCCAGGAAAGACGAGCTTCACCACACTCTCAAACTTTACAACCTCAGATGTGACAAACACCACTGACATGGGCAGTTTCACCAACTTCACAAACCAAACTGCGACAGACTTTAATAGTTTCTGGAACTCTACCACCCAAAACACTCCATTTGCTGCAACGCCCAGGATGCCGGTAGAAGCACAATGTGTGCAGTCGCCTATGCTGTCCCCGTATGTCTCCAAGACTGATGTAAACTACATTGAAGACTCTTGTGTGGCCATGCTCAGCTTTGGGGCTTGGATTGAAAAGAACTGTTCGGAGCTCCTGCCTTTCATATGTTATGAAGGTAGGACTCATTTAAAGCCCCTTTGTTGTCAGCCCTATGATTTTAGATCCAATACAGTCTAAACATATCTACTATAGATGACTCATGCAGGACAACTGTAAGGTGTCACACTGCACCCGAACAGTAGCTTTTCTAATTAAGTAAAATCTAATCCTGGGCAAAATTATTAGAAATAAAGTCTAATGTTTTTTGGCGTAACGGGTAGCTACTTATAACTTATAAAGAACACAACTACACACAGTAAGGTATCCTGTCCCATTTTTTTCTTAGATTAATTATTTTAATATTTTAAGGTTTCACCCCACATTCTGAGACCATCATCAGGCTTTGATCATGACACAGCAACTTAATTTATTTAAGAACGTGACCTGTTTTAAGGCAACATTTTAAATTCAGCTAATGATTTTATTTCCATTATTTGGTTTAGATAAAAAATCTTGTGTTATTCTCTGTAATGTATGATACAATTTATATTATTATACATGCGGCACCACACCTTCACACACAAACTGTTTTCTTTTTGCGTTTTATGTGAAGCACTTTGAATTGCCTTGTTGCTGAAATGTGTTATACAAATAAAGCTGTCTAGCCTTCCGGCACACACTCATCAATCTAAAATGCCATTCTCATCCATACCTACTTCCAAAAAATAAGATAAAACATAGGTTGTCAAATGTAACAATTCTGCATCATCTGTAGATTTGGAGAAATCTAAAAAAAAAAATAGTTTTTTCAACTTATATTATGATAAAAAATGTGATAATTGAAAATATTTAACTATTTTATTTCGAAAAATTTTCTTTGCAAGACAAGCGATCATAAATAATATACATTTTTTAATAATATACAAGATCAGGCATGTTGTTTTAAAAAATGCAATGTTCTTTGCTCTTACATCTAGGACAATATGGAAATTATTTGATACTTTATGTATTCTTATGAGATTTGTTTACACGCTAAAATATTATAGTCTAATATACACATTCAGAATGACACACCCCATTTTTGCAACCTGTGTATTTCTACCTTCCTGGATATCTCAAATTCTTCCCCTTATTTCCACCTCAGATCGTTTCTTGGGCCAAGCCATTGTGACCAACACCACGTTTGAGAGCGGCCATTTATCATGGCTGCCCGGGCCTGGTAACATCAGCCATTACCGCATAGAGGTGAAAGGGGACAAAAATCTGACAGAAATCCAGACTGGCAATTTGACCTATGACCTTGTCAACCTGACAGCAGGCACCGGCTACTCGGTCCAGGTGTTCCCGGTAAAATGTGGGAGAGACCTCCACCCGCAGAAGGTCACCTTCTACACCAGTGAGTTTTCTGACTGCATTAAAATAAAGCTTTATTTAGATAATTTTTCTGCTGTGAGAGGACACTCGTCCTATTGTCAGCTCAGATTTAGCTTTTAATAATGGTAAGTAAGGAGTAAAACAAGGAGAAAATGCAAACTAGCATCATCATAATGTTTTCATAATCCAACTTTCATGCAGATTATTTTCAAGGAAGCATACCATTGTTGCTTTACGATTTAAAATATAAACTGATAAATGAATACACATACTGTTAAAAACAAGAAAGTAATGAGCCTCAGTAGATGTTAATGGACTGTTCTATTCTTCACTGTTTCTTGTTACTACATGTAGATATAACAATGATAACTCGGATTACGACGGAATATTAACCTTTTTTTATCCCATGGTGTTATTAGCCCAACAGCATGTCTCTACAGCACCATGGCTACAACCAACAACGGACTCTAAAGTTACCCACAATCCATCAGGTGGATCTCAACTACGGATCATATAGTAAAATACACAACAGACTGTATCTATATAGCGTTTTTTTAGTCTTAACAAATACTCACAGTGCTTTTACATAATCCAATTCACACACATTCATGCACTGTTGCCAAGGCCGCCGTACAAGGTGCCACCTGCTCATCAGATAAACACTCACACACATTTACTCTCTGATTGCGCGGCATCGGGAGCGATTCAGTGTACAGTGTCGTGCTTAAGCACACTTCGACATGGGACTGCAGGTCCAGGGATCAAACCACCAACCTTCCGATTGGCAGGCGACCTGAGCCACAGCTGCCCATAGTAATAATGCATACACTTGTCACCCTGATTATATCTATCCTTTCTTTCAGAACCCTACAAAGTGGAAAACCTCTCAGTCACCAACGTGACAGAAACGTCGGTCTTCCTAAGGTGGAACAAACCAGCTGGAAACTTAGATTTCTACCTTATTAAGGTCCAGGGTGGTGAGCCGATCCGAACTTACACAGAGAGCAAAGAAGTTGACAGTTTGATACCTGGAAACCTGAACACATTCACCGTCCATTCAGTGGTCAATGACAAATGGAGTGAAGGATACAACATCATAGAATACACCAGTGAGTTTAGATCTCTTAAAACTCTTGCAAGAATTTTATCAGGAAGTACACTGTATAAATGAGACCAGTGATACTGAGAGCGCATGCAAAGCTTGTTCAGTGTTAGATGAGGAAAATGTTTATAGCTGGTTCGTAATCAGAGTGTTGTTGTGTCCATTCATCTGTCTGTTATCTCTTTCAGAGCCCGGGAAAGTGTTGGAGCTGAGGGTGTCTAACAATACCCAAAATTCAGTGCTGCTTAGCTGGAGGCCACCTAACGGAACATATTCGGGTTTCTTGGTGAATGCTGCATATGGCAATAATACGTATGTAGATAGATACTCTAGTCTACTTACATTACTTTTAAATTCAGGTAAATGTACAGCAATGTTTGTTTTTGGCCATGCTACAGGCTCTATAGATGGCAATGTTTACCTGTCGGCCAGTCCACCACTTTGGTGGAAACTAATTATTCATTCATGGTGCCCAGAGGATGAATACTAATAACCTTGGTCAATTCTAAAAATTCCTAAGCTTAGACAAAATTAAAATGTACTTTTATTTCTTATCTTGTTTTTAAATCTAATTTTATATTGCCTTGAAATGATTTAAACCCTTCGTTTTGGAGGTAAATCTGTAAGTGAGCACATAAATGTTGGTCGTTAACCCCTATTGAATAGAAAAACTCGACATTTGCATTTACGACCTACAGTAAGTCAAAGTTATTCATGGTTAATTCTACCTTTTCTTAACCAAATCTGTCTGTCTAACCTGGTTTTGTTTTAAATCTGTATGGTCTTCTGACTGTTTCAATGAGTATTAAATGGTCTGAATTTTAGTGATGGTGATTCATAAGAATAGAAGTAATCTCCCAAAATACAAAAATAAGTTTCAATAAACTGTTATTTCCTTTAATTTAAAAAAAAAGGTTACTTTGGTGATGCACAATCAATTAACTGTTTCTCTTCTAACAAACTGAAAGGAATGTAGCAGGGCTTCCATTGGTGGTGACCCAAACTGAATTGGATGTAACAGGGCTGCCAATTGGCACCGAGATAACCCTCAGTGTGACAGCACTGACCAATGGCACTTTGAGGGGAAAAGAAGAGACCGTCGTTGACTACACTGGTAACTGTGTTTGGCAGTTGACTTGTTGGTCAATAGAGAATCCATGATTTAACAGAAAAGAAACAAAAACTGTGTCATGCTGCATTGAATGTCACTAATCTGACTTTGTGACTCCTATCTAGCTCCTGGACCGGTTTCAGACCTCGTTTTGGAGCCAACACATAACTCCCTCACTGCCAAGTGGAATTCATCTGGGGGTAATTTTTTTACCGTCCAGCTCTACCTGGATGACCAAAAAGTAGACGCAGGCAACTCAACATCCCCCGAATGGCGCTTTGATAGACTAAAGACTGCAGCCAATTACACAGTGATCGTCAACGCCTTTAGTGGACATCGCACAAGCCCGTCAGTGAGAAGCTCCTGTTTCACTAGTGAGTTGCTTTTGCTGCATTTCCACTGAATATTAGAATATGTGGATAGTACCTGGTCATTTTTTTTGGTAGGGCTTCTGTCAAGGTTCCAAGCAAGCTGAGCCAGTGCTAGAAGGTGGAGTTAAAACACTGCAGACCACTGATTGGTCAGAAAGAATTGTCACTTATGCGACACGCAACATCTTGCACATATTTGCCATTTTTAAATATCTAAGCTACCGTCAATAACGGCCGCACATTTTTTATTTACTCAACCCAGATTTGAAAAAATGGCAGCCTCCAAAACTAGGAGGTAGACTAATTCAACTCAATTCAATTTTATGTATAGTATCAAATCATAACCAAAGTTATCTCGAGACACTTTACAGATAGAGTAGGTCTAGACCACTTTCTATAACTTATAAAGTCCCAACATTTCTTGGAATTCCCCCAATATCAAGCATTTAGGGCAAAAGTGGCGAAGAAAAACTCCCTTTTAGGAAGAAACACCTGGGACAGACCCAGGGTCTTGGGAGGCGGTGTCTGATGGGGCCAGTTGGGGGTGTGATGCACAGTGGCAATAACAGTCACAATAAAGACAATGGAACAGTGACTGTGTCATAGCAGGGCACTGCAGGGTGTTACAGGGTGTAGTGTGGCACAGCAGGGCATAGGTGGAGGTAGCGGGATGCAGCAGGGTTCAGCAGGACACTGCAGGGCATAGGTGGAGGTAGCGGGATGCAGCAGGGTTCAGCAGGGTTCAGCAGGACACTGCAGGGCATAGGTGGAGGTGGCGGGATGCAGCAGGGTTCAGCAGGACACTGCAGGGCATCGCAGAGACTACAGCTTACAATTGACGGAGTGAATATGTTGCTGATGAAAGAGTCCATTTAGTGTTGCGTTCAAGATTATGTCACGGCAGGTTCAAGCGGCAAAATTGCAGTCGACTTAAGCCCAGTTCAGACCAAAGATTTGCGACGAGATTAATTGAAATTATTTGTTTTGTCTAAATATGAATGTGGACAACGTTAGTAATATTGAAATGCCGCCACAGTTGTATTTCTAGTATTGAATCGTCAAAAAACCTGTTTAATTTCTCTGTGTCACGGCTATGTTCTACCTCAGTCCCTCTCTGGCTGAATCCCATTTCTCCATCTTACCCTTACCCCGTACCCCTTACCCCTTAGCCCCCTTGAGTTGAGCTGAGATGGGCCGGTTCAGACCGCTGAAACCTTTCCTTGCGACGCTCTGAAACGGTTTTGTCTCGTCGCAAATCTTTGGTCTGAACTGGGCTTAAGAATCCCGCCTACACTAGTGACTATCTGCAGTGGAAAATGAAATGGACAAAATACTGGTACCAAAAGTGAGTCGAGCTGAACCATGCAGTGGAAATAAGGCAGTTGTCCCTTCTTGTATTTTCTTCATCTGTGTTGATTTGCAACACCTGTGGTTACTAGTGTGATTTAGTAAACCGTGAGGTTGGTATCTATGGTTACTGGTGTGTTTTAGTAAACCGTGAGGTTGGTATCTATGGTTACTGGTGTGATTTAGTAAACCGTGAGGTTGATATCTGTGAAATAAAATTAAAAACACTCACGGTGGATTACACGTGAATCCCTTGTGCAGGGGAAAGCAATTGGACCCTGCCGGGAATAGCGGATTGTTGAAAATATGATAAGTCACCGCCTCATTTTCTCTTTCTTTTTCAGGGCCAATGCCACCTACTAATGCCACAGCCATTTCCTCTAATAAAAACCAAATCACCTTCCAGTGGAACCCGCCTGAAAACATAACAACAACAGCAAACTACTCTCTGAGAATCAGCTCCCCATTCTGGGGCGACAACCGGTCAAAGACTACTAACAACACCAGATACACGTTTGGTGACTTGAAGTCAGGGACCAAGTACGACTTTGAAGTACAAACAGTGACCGATAGAGAGTCAAGTAAGCCAGCATGTGTGTCACATTGGACAGGTGAGACTCTCAGACCTAAAAGACCATACTGGTTGTTTTGCATGCTTTAGCCTTCAGCAACTAACTGTTACTTATTTGATACATTTTCATAAAGTGCTATACAGTAATCCCTCGTTTATCACGGGGGGTTACGTTCCGAAAATGACCCGCGATAAGTGAAATCCGCGAAATAGAAAACTTTTTTTTTTTTTACAATTAGCAACTATTACATGTATACAAATACAGTGACTCACGTGTAGGCCGTTTCACTGCTCTTCAGACTGGGCCGCTGCATCCTGACTGCGCTCTGCAGTGTTCTCTTCTTCTGAAGCCCGCGGTGCAGGTGTGTTTGTTCGGGAGAAGAACATAGTGATAGGCAGCTGTTGTCGCTCTTTTTTCTTCTTTGCAAAAAGATCCTTGTACACCGACATGCCACCATCGATTACGTTGGAGAACTGTAATGAACGGCTCATCAAAGGGTCCCATTCCTCAAAAAAAAATGCATTATGAAAATCCGCGAAATAGCGAATCCACGATAAGTGAACCGCGAAGTGGCGAGGGATCACTGTATTGTCTTTTTCCCCTTTCCTTTATTGTGTTATATATCTTTTTATCCACGTTATAGGTGTACAAAGTGAAAAAGCCCAAAGTCCACCCCAACTGGACTTACCGTCTCCAACAGAAATCACTGTTCATAAACTGCTCCAAACAGCTTTGTTGTAGTCCAGCCTTTACTATAGAGACAAACATGTGTGACTTTGTAACATATAATAAGTATAATGCTCACCTAGCTGCTAGCGTAGCACACCCTCATACTCTGAAACTGACTAGCTAGCAGTACTTACTGCGCATGTGAGACTCACAACAAAGACGGTACAGAAGTGAGATGTCTCACTCTGTAGCTAAAACAGAGAGCTCAACACACAAGGTGAAAAGAGGAGCTGCAGCAATGTGCAGTACAACAAAAATACGGTGTTTTCTGAAAAGGAAACCACATAAACCTATTCTGGTACAACCTCTAAATACAACTATGAACCTGAAAATGAGCATAATATGAGCACTTTAAGTGTACCATAACAGGGTTTTTCCTGGTTCAGAATAGGCCTTGGGGGGGGGGGGGGACTACGCACGGCAGCAAGCATGATCGGTCAGCAGACAGTAAAGGCAAAGGGTCTGTGTAAACTTTGGTAGAGGTCTATACCTGTTATTTCTGACAATTTAATAAACAAAAATGCATATTTTGCTTGACTAAGTAAAATGTCAATTAACAAAACTGGTTAAAAAAATTAAATTAATATTTAAATAAATCATATTGAAGTTTATGTTCTGCTTGTTAAACAGTTGTTGTAAATGGTTCTTAAACACATTTAGAGAGGATTTAAATTGCTATTTTTAATTCTCAATTTTAATAATTTTGGTGTTGGTGGTTTTCCTTTGGGGCTTGCTAAAACCTCTTTGGGGGGGTGCCAAAAGGCTTCTAGATTTTTCTTTTCATGCAGCCGTCAGTTTCTGTTTTCTAAAAAATAAAGTGACGTAGACTTAAAACCAGTATTGAGGAAAAATGCATTTTGAGGGTCAACAAGGAAAACAACAACAAAGAAACAAAGGATTAGCAACCATGAAAACAATTAAATAACTTTGGTGGCTATTCATTCAAAAGGTTGCTGCAAACTTTCATATTTAAGTTTTTGGAGCTTTTGTTAATGCAGCAAGCATTTTTTAAACTGCACCTACTTGCAACAATATAGTGACTAAAGGCTGACTGATACTTTATTTTTTAGACGGACTATGAGTTTCAGCCGATGCTTGTTTTTTAACAGAAACACAAACATTTCGGAAAGATAGCTGAATAGCGTACTACTGGAAATGAGGAATTTCAAATTCAAATTTGGATGGATAACATGTTATCTTCCACATGCAAATTACAATTTACACCATGGATGAGAGTGTGCCTCTTTGTTCCTACTTCCTCTAAACACATCTCACAATCTCTGTTTGTTCTCCAGATGCAGAGAAAAGGGAAATCAGCCTGTCTATGCTGTGCTCTTCGGCTGAACCTCTCCTCTGTGATAAAAACACCACAAGGGAAGATGTGTTCAACCAGGTACGTCAGTCACCCCATTGACCAAACCAAAAACAGTGTACATATTAGTATACTTGCTTTCAAATCCACATATTTGTAACATACGTAAACTGACACAATACTGAACTGACACAAACAGCAGGGACCTCCCAGTGTGTAGGTCCCAGGAATGCTAGTCCCTGAGCAGGGCCTGTGAAGAAACAGGAGGCCATTCAAAGTGTTGTCTGACCTCATATATGATTAACTTGAGTGGGAAGGAATCCACATGCAAACATTCACCTATAACCATTATGATATTGATGTTTTAAAGCATTCATATCATAGACGCTGAGGACTAAATGCAGTTATTTGCATGTGTGGATGAGTTCCTAAATTTAATAAGATAAATGTAGTTTTATTTCTCAAAGTTGTGTGATAAGGAGTGGCTAATTATTTTTATTTTTTAAATACAGTGGTTTACAAAATGTCTTTCCATAAACAGCTTGTGTTTGTGTGTTTTATTGCAGTTGAATGCACGTTTCAACACACTGTTGGGGAACAATGTTTTCTGGGAACTCAAGAAGCAGAAAGCAGGAGACTGAAAACAAAGGAACACAAGAATTATAATGTTGCTTTGGGTTTTTTCAATTGGTATTGATGAAGGTATTTTGTGTTTTTTGGTGTTTTCTGTCTTGGGTTTACTTTTATGCACTATACTGCTGCTTGGGAAATCAAAAATGAAGCCAAAGTGTGTAGTGAATAGAAGAATTAAGTAATTGTAATGTTGTTTGTGATTTTAAATCTAGTTACAAGTTGACTGCTCTGACTCTCTTTTATATTTTTAACTTTCAAAACAATGCCACAAAAAAACCTACAACACTGAACTCTATTTCCTTTGCTGCTTTCCTCTTGTCTATCGTTTATGTATTTTATATCATTTTATTTCCCTTGATGTTATTTTGTGTGTATGGCCCATTTCCAACAGGAAATAAAAATGTCTGATGTTGTAACTAAATAATGAATTAAAACTTATTAAACATGTTCTAGCCATCAATAAAGTTTTACATCTGAATACACATCACTTTGTTTGAAGTCTTTATTGAATAGACAGTGCAGCACTATTATACGAATAACAATGTCTGTGTAAGCTTTACTCCAATTCTATGGCTTCCTGAAATAAGACAATATTTATAATGACAAAGACAATAAATGACCTAAGTTCCCTTTTCTTTAACAAAAAACTATTTATTGAATTTCCAAACGGATAACAAGTAGCATGTTTAACTCTGACCCAGTTAGTTTCCAATCTAATTTTAAATAACTAAAACAGAACAGGAGAAAGAAAGAAAATAGCCAGAAAAAGGGAATTTGATCAGCTATGAGAAATAAAAAGTCACACACTCCTTCCTTTATAAACAAGCTTGGTTACAGACCAATGTGACAATCACCTTGACCTGATGGCTTTGTTTGATACTTAGAAGATAATCGATTGATAAGCAGCAGATAGATCAGGTTAGGTCAGCAGATAAGTGTCTGCTTTTATAAGCTGTTATGTCCTATTCGAGTTTGGGCTGTGTATCTGCACATAGAACACATGCAGGGTCTGAGATGTTGCTGTTAGAAATAGTTACTGCACACATAATCTGCTGATTACGCCCAGCCAGCCTCTGTCACGGCAACAAGCCGTTAAAGGCTCAGAACTGTTGTTTTTGAGCTCCCTTGTTGAAGAGAACGACTGTGACATGAGGAGGGGGCGGCACATTATGTTCAGCCGAATGAGAAGTGAGAAGGTGTACAGTACATTAGACAAGCATGTGTTGCAGCAGTTAAAGTTCGAGGAGAAAGAGCATCAAACTGCTGCATGGATTTGAGAAACCAGGAGGATGATGCTAAGAGGACAACACCTCCAGGTTAGTTATAAAGAACATCTCCTACCACAACTAGTGGAAAGTAACTGGAATTTTATGTGAAGAGTTTGCAGTGCTTTAAAAGATTTCACAGCAAGGATTAAAGCAACAAACTTAAAGAACATCCTTGTTCATTTTCAGTCTTATCTGTATACGTGCATCACAGTGTGATATTCTTACAGCATGTCAGTAGCCTAGTCAGTAGTGTACCAATCCAAATACTTCACCAGATGTTACAGTTACAGGCTTAGCAATACCAAGAAAAGCTGCATTTACTTTTCTATGAAAGTGCACAGTTTCATCTATTATAATGGATATGAGGTCAAAAGGTGAAATTGTGCATGTTTGTCCTGTTTTATAAGCAAGTCATAATAACAAAAATACATTTATCCTTAAGTCATTGGTTAAAATCTTCCCCTGAATTTATCCTCTACATGTAGAGGATACATACAACGTTTAAGTATAATAACTTTTTATAAAAGGTCAAGATTAAAGAAAAGACGATCATTTTAGAAAAATGTCTCGATGCAATGACGTTATTTGTTTAATGATGAATTTCCTCTTTTTCACAACCACAGACGCAGGATGCTGTCAAACTTGTCAGCTGACAACTCCTGTGGCTGTTACTATTAGATTAGATTAGATTCAATTTTATTGTCATTACACAGGTACAGGTACAAGGCAACGAAATGCAGTTTAGGTCTAACCAGAAATGCAATAGCAGTAAGTGCAGGATATACAATGGTTCCATAAGTGCAGGACATGATAAGTAGTGAATAAATATAGAAATGAATACTATTATAAACAGAATTTTTATGGATAGATTTGTCCTATGAATATAATATATAAATAACTAGTATTGTGAACAAGATTTACAGCTGGATGTGTACTGAATATAATATACAGGTAGATATTACTATGAATATAATTTTTACAGATATGTACAATGAACATAATATACAGATGGTTGTTACTATAACAGAGTTTACAGGTGAAAATTTCAATGGAGATGCTTGGGACAAAAATATGGCAACAAAGGTCCTGGTAATGGCACTTCTTTTGTGTTCAATGTTATTTGGTGAGTACAAATAAAAGATAATACAGTTTACTTACTGTATGTAAAAAAAGGTTTATATTATACATATAGTATATAGTTTTCAGTGCATTTCTATGTTGTGAGCCGTCAGTCAGTGAGTCAAACATTCTTATTGTAGCTTTATAAATCAACCATTTTTACATTTCTCAAATGTATTTACATTTTTTTTACTGAATCCTCCCAACTGTTCTCAAAGCTAAACAAAATATATTGACAAAATTGAAAACAGAGGACATTTTGACATGCCAGAGTGGGAAACATCATTTTTTACCTATTTGTGTATTTTCTTGAAGATTAAAACACAAACCTCATAATATTTAGTTCAATTTGCTTTTATTAACAATATAGTACAAGCATATACTGTACATATATACACCGTATGAGTATTTCATGCACATGTTGTGAGTTTTGCAGGGTGAAGGTGGAGTAGGAGGCTGATCACAGGGACTGTGCAGACCTGAGAGGGGGTGGACGTCTCTTTGAGGCTTATGGACCCTGGGCTTGTAAAAGAGACTCCTGACACACATACACATTTCATACAATATATTTATACCAAAGATTTGATATTGTTACAAAATTTGGCCCACGTCAGCTACACTTAGTCATGCAAAGTTATTTATTTTCTTGAAGGATAAAACAGCTTTGCAGGAGACCTTTGTCCAAAGAACATTTATTAAAGAACTTTACATTTACACGTACATGTAGTTGATATGTGGGTAGAATCTGAAATATCTTTAGGAAACAGTGTAATGTGATCAAAAAAGTCCAAGATAAGCATGAAAGACAATATAGTTATTTGAAATGTTGATTGTGTGCAAATCGGAAAGTGCATAATAAAGTGCATGCATGTATAGATATGCAGAATGTGTTCAGACTTTCAAGTCTACACATAAATATGAATGTTGTAGAACATTTTCAAAATTGTTTTTTAATAAATACTTAATAACTCAATGTTGAGTTTTCAATGTGTTTGTTTCTCACGGTCTGATAAAAAATCTCCACTTCTTTTTTTAGAGTGGTGTGATCTAATATAATCATCATTAACAATATCATCAGCACTTTAATAAAGTCAGAGCTTGTGCTTTCCAATGAATTTAAATCTAACTGATGACACCACTTTTCATAGAAATCTTCTTCTTCATCTTCGTGCAGATTTCGTTTTAGTATTTTTTTGGTCAATGCAATTTTTGCTCAAGTCAAAGTGCATTCTTCCAAGCGTCCAAAAGGAGTTTTTAAGGTTCACCACCCTCAGTGTTTGTATTCTGTATGGTGATGCGTGTGCGCCCATCTAGTGGGGCGAACAGCGGGTACAGCGTCCCGCTGAAGTTCTCAGTGAAGGTGTAGATGTGGGACTTTGTTTCTGTGTTGTAGAAGGAGAGCTGGCCCTCTTCGTAGTCTAAGTAAATACCCATACGTCGAGGAATAAGGCTGATGGGTAGTGAAGTCTCTGGCTTGGTGCAGGCATAGAACTGGCTCGTGCTGCGCCACAGGGCCCAGTAGCCCAATTTTGGGGTCATGGGGAACCGACCGTGACGCTTGGAGTCGGCAGTGGTCAGTCCCACACGCCAGTAGCCTTTGTTGGCTATGTCCACCTCCCAGTAGTGGCGGCCGCTGCTGTAGCCCTTACAGCCCAGCACACAGGGCCAGCTGTCGAAGCGCTGGGAGCTGGACGGCAGCTCGGACGCTGAAATGCCCTCCTGCACCATACGCTGGTTCTCGGACAGCAGCAGCCAGGGGTGGTTGGTCGTGGGGTCGAGAAGCACATCAGCTGTGCAGAAAAAGTGAGGCACAAATAAGCTTGTCGTCCTGTGAATGTGAGATTTGCTTTTTCTCTGCTCTATGTGAGGTAACATGAAGAGAAAGTGAAAGTTGATCTTACTTGCAGCGCTACAAATCCAACTCCAGACTGAAAATAGAGACATATATTATATTAAAGTCATAGTACGGAAACAACGGAAAAGTTTATTGTACATGGTCTAAACCAGTGATTACCAGGGGTTGGGACAAGGAGTCACAAGATGAATCTAAAGCGTGAGATGATTTCCAGGATAAGAGAAACTAAATTATACTTCTTAACGTTATCTTTATTTTTTTTTTTTACAATGTTGTAGCTACAACTTATTCTGAGAAGAAACAATCCCTCTTTAAATGAACTGAACAGACACACAACTGTGTTTGGCTGTAAGGAGAATCCGTGGGAAACACTGTTCTAAATAACAAAGCTAAGATTTAGATGATTTTAAAATTATTTCAAAAAGCACACCTGAGTTGGGGATGTATCTTGGAATTCCTGCTTTCCAGGTCCTTTGCTTTGCCAGTAACCATAACTGTGGAATCATTTTCTGAAAAGGAAAAAAAGAAATATAAAATTGAATTTGTTTCATAGGAACAGCACTTTTATGTAAGATAGTGATCCCCTAATTTGGCCTTTCCTTATGACCCTGCATCATAAGCAGTTAATGCTGTGTGAACCTTCCAGGGAAAAATGTTTCCTGTTAGCACATGGTTACATTTGGTTGGCTGGGGTGATCCCAATGGCTTTATGAGAGAAATAATACAAAATAATGCACCTTTTTTGGAAGTGTGTTAACACTAAATAAAAGCCACAACCCTGCACAAATAGAGCAAATGGCAGTTTATTCTTATTCATCACGTGACGTATTCATGCCTAAACTCCAGCTGAAATAAGTAAAACCGGGCAACAACTGCAAAATATTCCATTAAACAAAAAAAGCACGTTGCTACACACACCACACCATCATCTGCGTATGTGATGATTTTTATCTGCAATCTTCACTATCAGTTATCAAGGACATTTATTGTTGCAGTTTATCAGGGCAGAGTCAGATCAGGGTCAAACTGTGTTCATTTATTGATGCTCTGCACGCATTCAAAGAGCAGGGTTCACTCAAACGCACGTTGCGTTAACAACCTAGTCATATTTTCACTGGATGGCATTGATCAATTCTGTGTTTTACGGCTTTAATGATGGTTTATTTGTGTCCTATCAGATTTTAAATATGTAGCTTTGAATTCAATTCACTTGCCTTAGTTTCAATTTCATTTTGGCCCTCTGAGGAACCAGATTTTTTTTGTGGCAAATTATAGTTTCTCACCATGCTGTCTTCTTTGAGCAGAGACCAGGTGATGAACTCCAGCAGAGGCAGCAGGTTGACCAGCCGTTTCTTCTTCAGGCCCAGCAGACGCAACACTTTGCCCAGCTCGTCGCTTTGCACACCACAACTCTGCAAACACAAACGCTCATTAAAAAATGGGACACCACACTCTGACAAAGTCCTCACTAGCATGAGAGTAAACTAAACAATTTGGCTGTATTTGTGCTGTGAGTTTTATGCCCAACAGACAACACTTGGTAGGTGTTCATTTCTGTTGACAGTATGCTAAAACCTTTCCACGGGCTCACCTCAGTCGCCTTCTGCAGCTCCTGTGCCCACACCATGATCCTCTGCTGGGCCTCCTCATCGGCATCCTCTTCTTCAGTTTCTTCCCTCTCTGACGCCCAGGGCGTCTCCTTCAGGCGCTAAGGACAACAAATCAGTAAGGTAAGAATGGTATTATTGCTACTTCTTATATCAGAATACTTTTTCTTTCACAACCCTATCTGTTACAAAGATTGTGTGTGTGTGTGTGTGTGTGTGTGTGTGTGTTTACTGACCTTGTCGACATGGTGGAGTTCGTCAGCCCACTCCAGGATCAGTTTCCTGCTCTCCTCGAGGCTGTACTCAGTACACCCGTCTGTACTCTGGACCTCTTCATTACTGCTGAGCTCCTCTGGATTCCCACTGCTCTGCTAAAACATAACGCCACACTGTCAGACAATGTCGTACACTCTTAAAAACATAATGCTGTTCTACTATGGCGATTAAATGACAAAAAGACAAATGACAGCCAGCTCGTGTCAACAGTGATGTGCGTGTCCAGGCCAGAGCTCAGGAAAATTAGGCACTGATTTATTTTGTTTACTCCAGCTGATATTTCAGAAGTCATTCTGGTTAAAAAGCTGAAGTTCATTTACAGGTTGAATCAATGTTAAATACGCTACGTGACGTTTTCCGTGTACAGGTGTCTAAAGAACCAGGTTAAAGTCATATAAGCCCCTTGTAGAAAAAGAAAGAAAGAAAGAAAACATCAGATACAGTACATAACTTATTACATTACATGTTGATACCTGCTCTACATATCCCAGCGCTGCAGGGCAGAGGGACATGTAGCCAGGCTGTTAAAGACTCAATAAACATGTATCCTATCAGCATCCGCCCACCCAAATAACTTAGTCATAACTCTGCATGACTAAGCAAGGTAATCATTTCCCATAGCAACGTTTTTCCAATCTGTGCTGTGATAAATACTGGTTCTCCTGACATCATCAACCACTAAAGCAGGTGTTGTAACTGGAACTACGTGTATTGGATTAGAAACTTTGCACTTTATCTCCAGCTAAGAACTTTTAACAGACTGAAATTATCAACTGTAGCCTGACGCCTTTTTCCCATTTTTCTGTCATTATCGAAACGATCTGTTCATTTGGTCAATTTTTCTTCCTGAGTTGACAAACAACCCAGGGCTATTAAAGAAAACTGAGGGTTAAATATGGGGTCAGAAAACATCAGTATATCCTTAAGTCTACAACTGACGTGCAAGACATTCACGCCTTTCTGTACATTTATCCATTGTTCTCTAAATATACTTTATTGTAAGACTGCTGTTAATGAGTAATAACATTAATATGAGTCTGCTGAGCGACCGACCCACATTTCCCTTTCTTCTATCATGTCCTACCTTGCAGACTTGGTCCACTTGTTTCTTCCAGTGATGGATGAACTGCACACACTCCTGAAGGCTGCGTAGATCCTTCAGGCTGTTCTTACGAGGATGTTGCTACAGGTAACAACAGGTCACATGTAAATGTTTATTCCTTCTGTAGGTTGTTTTCATGACAGACAAAAACCCAAATCGGACAATTCACCCAGGTTTAAAAAGAAAAGAAAAATATATAAAGATCAATTTCAACAAAATCCAGGATGTTTTAATGTACCTGGGAGTTTTTGGGAAGGTTGCTGGCGGGTCGACTGGGGGCCGAGCTGTGAGTCTGGACGTCCTCCTCGGGCAGGGTCCAGCGTACGGCTCCAATGGAGCTGCTCTGGGTGCTGCGGCTCTCACCCACCTTCAGTATGCCCACTCCTGCAGGGGTAAAATAAGTTTTACTCTTCCAGCAATGAAAGTAAATCTGAATATTGATACTTCTGACAAATGTGAGTGTTAACCTTTCAGAGTGTCTGGGGGTGTCGCGATTAACATTTACAGTCACGCCCAAATGCGTTAAACCATGAATAATATCTGACTGGGTATCTCACTGAATGTACATGTTACATGATGATGGACATGATGTTCCATTATCCACCCACACCAGGCAAAGCTAAGCTAAGTTATCAAACATGCATGTAGTAGAACAGTGGCATTGGCACTGATTGAATAACCACATATATATATATATATATAAAAATAATAATACTTTTAGAGGTTTTCAGGATACTCTTCATCTCCATGTTGGTGTCCTCACTCCTGTGGTGCAGAGAACACATGAAAATGTTTTAGACCAGTGATGGAAGAAATAAAAGTAATATAAAAATACTCCATAACAATAAAAAAGTCCAGCTTTAAAAGTATATTAGCTAAATGTACTTTATGTATCAAAAGTAAAATTGCCCTTGTAGGTTTTATACTTTGATTATTATAATATTACAGTGCAAATTATTTGGTTCCTACCAAGATAACAAAAAACTTATAATAATTATATATTTAATTAATTTATCTTCTTTTAAGAGTGACTTTCTTATTTTCAACTTTACACTATAATCTTAAATCAAGCAAGTTTGTCAAGTGAAATAATCTTGCAGAACATTTTACTTGTTTGGAGTACCTTTTCCCTAGGATTTATTTAGACTCCCCCTTTTTTTGCAGTGATTTTTCTTGCTGATGCATTCGTGTGTAGTTGGTGCTAATTTGAACTATTTTATAGACTGTTGAGTAGTTTAGCCTGTAGCAATAGACCATATATAATTTTATAAAGATTTACATTCTCTTTTTTAAGAAAATAAATCAAAAATGTCTGTTTAAATATGAAACTACAGGATGTTAAATATAATATTGATAGAAGTGGATAAAGTCTACATAAAGCTAATGCAAATGATAAACAATACTTGCCAAAACAATTGATTATTTCTTCATATTAATATCATTATCCTATAGGATTATTTTGATGCCTGAGTACCAATTTAGAATGTGAGACAAATTTTCTTTAGTTTAGAATTAATTCCTACAGGCTTGTGATATTCACCCAATATTCACCACAGACATGAACGTATACCTCCAATGCAAAAACAATTCTAAGTTTGTATGAAACAATAATTCTGAAGAAAATCAGTCCTATCACAAAGACCTGTACCGTAGACTGATACAATCTGTTGTATAGAACCTCTGATTTTGTTGGTTGTGTCGTACCTTTGGTCTGAGGGAGCGCTGGTGCAGCTCTGCTGGCTGGTGCAGCTCTGCTGGCTGGTGCAGTTGGAGAACACTGGACAGCTGCTGCTCTCTGATCAACCTATTTGTTCTTCTCTGACTCCCTGAGCTTTGGACTTTTTATGGCCTGTGAGGAGGCAAGGGTAATTTCTA
Organism: Etheostoma perlongum; assembly: GCA_026937815.1. Lineage (NCBI taxonomy): Eukaryota > Metazoa > Chordata > Actinopteri > Perciformes > Percidae > Etheostoma > Etheostoma perlongum. The sequence goes on from CM049389.1 coordinate 6,700,428, forward strand.
ACAGAGCTCTCTGACACGAAATCCTGACTGCTTCCCGGCAGCTTTCCACGTTTACAGTGAGGGCAAGAAGGCATTCTTTTTTTTATTGTGGTTATACAAGTCTCTGGATTACACTCGACTAACATACGTGATTGGATTTTGCAGTGGTGTTACTGTAACTAGTACTTTTATTAACAAAGTTGTTACTGTTTTATTTTTTATACAGTGGGAATTGATGTATAATTAGCAAAAATAGACTATCCTATAATAGACAACACTTCCTGTGTATAATGATTCTTGAAACACCTAATACTATGTTAAAAAATATTAAAAGAGAAATTAATTTTATGGCAAACGCAAGAAGATATTTGGTTTAAATAAAATTCATAAACCATATTTGCAATATTCTATTGCAAGTAATGCATTTATGTAAAATGTAATGCCAGTAACTGTATATCTTTGCATAGACACACATAATTTTCATGATTAATGTTTGTTCTAATCTCCTCTAGGCATAAACTGCCATGAAAAAAATAGGTCGAGAGTAGGTCCATTTTGTGTAGGACGTAGAGGGAAAAGACTGATATTGACGAACTAGGACAAAACCATATATAACCATAACATAATATGGGCCAGATGGGGGGGGTCCTTCCCCATTCTTTTTCTGCATGCAGATACACTTTTATGCACCAATTTACGGCAAAAATGCCTTTATTTAGCCCATGTGAAAAAGGAAAACACAGATGATAATTCAAAAGTATAATGGAAAGTTTGTTGCAAATGGGCATTTTTAAGTGGGTATATGGAAATCCTGGAGCTTTCTTAGTGTATACTTTGTATACCTGCGTCTCACAAAGAACACACCACTGTATTGTATACATTAATGTAAAAGTCACTTTTCAGGCCGTTTTAAAGCACACCTTTTTCACACCTTTTCAAGAGGTTTCAAAATAGACGTTCAATAAAAGGTCAAAGAAAATAAAATAGAAACCCTCTGCACACACAGAGCAGTGTATATAAACTATGCTTCGAACAACATGCCTGCACTGCATTCAAATCATAAAAATGACTCCAAAAAACACCTAACAGTAGCTAACCTTCCTGGTTAGCTACAATAAACTCTAGCTAACCTTCCTGGTTAGCTACTGAAGGAACATCAGAATAAAACATTGCAACATGGTCCTACCAGACATCATGACCTGCATTGATCAGCCTAAGAGTTAGTAGGTGAAACCTTTGAGTGAATGTATGGGGTTAAATTCATGTGACTGTTGACTGTGAGGTCATCATACTAGCTTATTGTGTGCAGGTTACATTTAACAGTCATGGCATAAGTTAAACAATATAATGCAAAACATGCTTTCATGAGTGGAGGTACACATTTCACAGCAAAATGGTTGACAGGGGAAAAACATCAAACCACTCGACAAGTAGCAAGCAGTTTCACTTTTATTTTTTCAAATCGGTGACACTAAAACTGTAAAAAAAAAAAAAAAAAATTCCAAATTCATATACTCTAAAATCTTAATAACCTCAACAGAAGAAACTTGTTTGCATTTAAAAAAGTGGCATAACATCTCTTATTATACCAATCTCAAAACAAGCTTCAGCGTGCTGTGTCAGCATGGTACCTTACAAATATGTACATACATGTAAATGCATATAAAAAAAATATTTTGTATCAGATGCTGTCTGTTTTCAGATATACAGCTTATTTTTCTTGCGTGCAGGATTTGTCAGATATACCCATGACATGTTTTAGTTCCAGTTCTCAAAGAACTGCTTGAAGAGTATGGTCTCCTTCCCCTGTGGCAGTATCTCCACCTGCAGCACAACACACAGACACTTTATGTAGTGTATACATAACGATGTTACAGTAAATGTACTGAGGTGACTAGATCATCAATCATACCGAGCTGCTGTGTAAAGGCTGCAGGTAACATGCAAATAAAAATAAAATAACATTTACAGGAAGTGTGAGTACCTGTGTTTTCATCCTGGGGTACTTCATTTGTTCGATAAAGTTATCTGCCATCTGTAGGGCCACCTGCTTCTCCTCAGCATTTGCTCCGTTACCTGACAATCAATGACTCACATAAGTACTGGCAGTTTAGGAGATATAGCACATTGCTAATTTCATCTAATATAGACTGACACTTTAATTTGTTTCGAGATCCTCAGTAACAGCCTCTCCTTCTGGTGCCCACAGGAGAAGAAAAAAACCACAGCAGGCTCAAGTAAATATTAATTAGTGTAAACATAACATGCAGCAACTACCATTTTTCTCAGTATGAATTTCAGCCAGCACGAGTTTGCTGGTTCAGGATGAAAAGTATTTCCCCACCTTTCCAGACAAAGATCTTTCCATTGGCGCCGTTATCGAGAATGAAGCAGTCGTCACGAACCAGCAGATCCTTGGCAAATGGGCTCTTCTCCGACACTTTGGTCGTCTTCATGGAACCTGTCGCATTAGACACCTGAGGAGGAGTACATCGTTTTATGCATTGCATCATAGGCAGATGTAAATGGTAGTTTGATGTGTCTGTGCAGATGAAGTTACATGGTAGAGGGAGGCAGAGTTGGAAGCGTCTGCTTTGCTGTCCTCTTCTGGTGTACTCTCTGCCAGCTGAGGCATCTGTCCCAGGACCTGCTCAGCAACAAGACAGGAAGCTCAGATGCTAATTATGAAGCTACAGGCAGCAGACAGTTAGCAGAGCTTAGCATAAAAACTGAAAAAAAGGGAAACGGCTAACCTGGTTCTGTCCGAAAGTAACTAAATCTGCCTACCAGTCCCACTAAATCTCACTTATTAACACATTACAGCATACAACCATGAGGGTGGTGCATTTCCTAAAATGTCAAACTGTTCCTTTAAAAAGGTCCCACCCCCTGAACTTTTCACTTTATACGTTTTTTTTAACATTAATATGCGTTCCCACAGCCTGCCTATGCCCCCCAGTGGCTAGAAAAGGTGTAAACTGAGCCCTGGGTATCCTGCTCTGCTGTTGAGAAAATGAAAGCTCAGATGGGCCTAGCTGAAATCTTGCTCCTTATCTTGCTCCTTATGATGTCATAAGGGGCAAGGTTACCTTCCCTTTCTCTGCTCCGCCCGGATAATTTGGCCCACCCATGAGAGAGAGAAATCATGGCATTCAATCGAGCAAAGTGGCAGTTGGTCAAGGCCACCCCCCTCCTCAAAAGGTACAGACTCAGAAATCCTAAGGAAAGCTCATTGTGGGACTGGCTCCAGTGGCTGTAATTCTGCACCAAGGCTTTTGAATTTTGTCAGTATCAGGGGACCACTAAGGTCTATATAAGAGACTTCAGATACAGTATTAGGGGCCACTAAGGTCTATATAAGAGACTTTAGATACAGCATTAGCAGACCATTAAGGTATATATAAAGAGACTTCAGATACAGTATTAGGGGACCACTAAGGTCTATATAAAAGAGACTTCAGATACAGTATTAGGGGACCACTAAGATCTATATAAAAGAGACTCCAGATACAGTATTAGGGGACCACTAAGGTCTATATAAAAGAGACTTCAGATACATAATTAGGGGACTACCAAGGTCTATATAAAAGAGACTTCAAATACGGAATTAGGGGACTACCAAGGTCTATATAAAAGCATCCAAAGAGCACCATGCCATGTAACCTTTAAAATGCTTTGGCCTCTAAGTAGAATTATTTTTAATTACGTAGTGAAAGTGTGCATTTACCTTGAGCATCTCCTCCGGTTCCTCCCCTTCATTGCTGTCGACGATTCGGGCTTTACCGTGTCTCTCTGTGTCACGAATGAGCGAGGCGATCTCACGCACCTTCTGCTTCTCAAAGATGTTAGCCTGCGACCCGATCCACGACACAATGGTCTGCAGGGAAACGAAACAACACGAGGACACACCATAATCATATTCACCTCTTGCAATTAACAGTTTATTCACAACAAGGGTGCCCAGATAGTTTGGGGGCGGCTGTGGATCAGCGGTTGAGCGGTTGCCTGCCAATTGGAAGGTTGGTGGTTCAATCCCTGGCCCTGCAGTCCCATGTCGAAGTGTCCTTGGGCAAGACGCTGCACCCCGAGTTGCGCATCAGAGTGTGAATGTGTGTGCATGTTTATCTGATGAGCAGGTGGCACCTTGTACGGCAGCCTCGGCCACAGTGTATGAATGTGTGTGAATGGTGAATGTTTCCTGTATGATGTAGAAGCGCTTTGAGTAGTCGTTAAGACTAGAAAAGCGCTATATAAATACAACACATTTACATTTACATAGCTCAGTTGGTAGAGTGGGCACCCATATGTAGAGGTTTATTCCTCGACACAGCGGGTCCAGGTTTGACTCTTTTGTCTTTCTTTGACCCTTTGCTGCATGTCATTCCCCCTCTCTTTCCCCTTCATTTCTTAAGCTGTCTTGTCAATAAAGGCCTAAAATTGCCCAAAAATAATCTTAAAGATTCATAACCAGTTTTTTTTATTCAGGATTGCAGCAGTATTCCAAGTACTTAAGTCTACTGCATTATGGCAGCTGGATGAACAGTCTGTGTCCTCACCTCTCCCAGGTCTAGGATGAAGCAGTCTCCTTTGTTGAAGCTGCTCCAGGACAGCTCCACCTCCTTGGCACGGATATTGCGTTTCCCTTTGATCTGGTACAACCTCTGCACTGCCGCGGAACCCTGAGGCCTCCTGAAGCCCGACTCCACACCACCCACCTATGAGAGACATTCATTCTTTCAAATCATTGTTTGTTTTAACAACTTGGTGCACGCAATCGAGTGGCATGGATGAACTTTGGCCCTGATATCCAGGGTGCTGTAAAGTGATAGAAGGGAATCACCCAGCAATAAAAAGATTGTTTATAAAATGAGAGCTATGTCGAAAGACAACGTTTGTATTTTGTTTCTCATGATTGAACATGTACTGTGCAAGTTTAATTGCAAGTAAAGTATATATGTAAAATGTCTTGCATGTGTAATATAATTGGTACACATCCAATTAATCAAATTCCAATTAATTGCCATAGTCTACAGACAAGCCTACAATTAAATTAAACATATGAAAAGTTTAATTTCTAATAATATCTTTTAATGCATTATCCAATTTACTTTTTAAAATGCTATTTATGTGTCTTTTTAAATGTGCCTTGTGATTATTTTCTATCTTGTCTTAATGGCCTTTTAGGTCTTACAAAAACATAAACATTAGAAATATTAAAAAATAAATAATTAATGAATATTTTGCTGGTTCTAAGGAGCATATATTTTTACTATTTTACTTCTAAGTGGTACCAAATTATATAATTCTTTCCAGGATCATGTCTTGAAAATAATTAAGAAGTTACTTATCCATGAAATTAAGCATTTCAGCAACTGTGCAGCTGATGTTAAACAAATTAGGTTTTTTGCTTGACAGTGGAGATATTTTTCCTGTGAATTTCTCTTGTTTTCTTGGCATTTCAAACATCTGAACATCCACAATCAGGTCTGTCCCTTCCTCACCTTGTAGCTGACTCCTCTGGGGAAGAGAGCCATGAACTCCGGGGACTCGTAGCCCTGGACCTGCCTGTGCTGAATGGGGTCACCGCTCAGAAAGTTGTCCAGCTGCGTGGCCAGCATGGCACACGCCACCTGCTCGTCCCTAGACGACTTCTCACCTACAACAGAGAAGGGATTGGTAAGAAAGGAAAGAATTACATTTGGGCTGTTAAGCTTTCATTCATTTTTGTTTATTGTTTCTGATTTATTCTTTTTTATAAACCTTTTGGATTGTGAGTTTGAGGGAGGTAATCTGACACCTGTTAAGACACACTCCCTCTTTGATGAATGTAACAGATCAAATCAAGCTATTTTCTCCTACTCTGATTCCTGATGAAGTACAAAAGGTCAAAACCATGTACTTGTTCATTTATACATGACTAAAAGCTGCACGACAAAATGATGGAGACCGTGTGATGCATTGTTTTAATGATAAAATCTTGAGAAAAGTGCTGGAAAATAAGGGTATTTGGATCTTGAGTTGGGATTGTTTTGTCAAACAAAACCACCATAAAAATGTATGTAAAAGGCAAAAACTATGCGAAGACAAAGGAAAGAAAATTGGAATGCAGTAGAAGTGAAAGAACACATAAGAAAAGAATAAGGAAATGAGGCCAGAAAGGTGCCACAATATGAGGAACAAAGTCCCTGGCAGAGGCGATGTGTCACAGAGACAAAGAAGATGAGCAAACTGTGTGTCGGTCAGCAGACACACAAAGACAACACGGGTTATTAATCGTAAACAGGTGTGGGGGGCTTCAGAGAGACGCATGTTGAGCACAAGGAGCCCTCTCCAAGCTGTGACAATCAGCTTAGTGTTACCCAAGCACCGGATACATGCTGGAAACAACAGCCACATTTGAGTACTGTAACGGTCCTCCTGCATTTTTAATAGGCTACTGCTCAAAAACCATCCCAGTTTCTTTCTCTCTCTCTCTCATCATCCCTCCATCCCTCTCCATGCAGCCTCTCCTCACACAATGATGCAGCAGGTCAACGTTGTGTCTCCTGTCATTCACCACTAGTGGGAGGGTTATTAGCTTTCCAACTGCAGCACAGGGCCCGGTGTGTAGGAAGCACTGGACAATAAACTCTCTTTAAGTCAGGACTACATGTTTTGATGTCTCTCCTGGCTTTCTAAAGACCGAGTGTCCTGCTCCAATGAGCCGCAGAGTTGTCTCACACTAATGTGGACATTTTCAGGAAATGGGTTACAGTATATGTAACATCATGTTGCAACCCATGTTGAAGTGTACACGTCATTTAACCAGTGTTGCCCTTGGATAGAGTTTCTATCATTTTCTATGAGTTTTGTTTGTTTTGCCCTAACCAAATCAATTGAAAGTGACATATCCAGCCTGATATTAAAAGATATAGCTACTCTGGATGGTATTGCCCTGGCCTCCAGCACTACTGTCAGAGATCTAGGAGTTATTTTTGATCAGGATATATCCTTTAATGCCCACTTAAAACAAACCTCAAAAACATTAGAAACATTGCCAAAATTAGGAACATCCTGTCTCAAAACAATGCTGAAAAACTAGTCCATGCATTTGTTACTTCTAGGCTGGACTACTGTAATTCTTTGTTATCAGGATGCTCAAATAAAACCCTCTCCAGTTGATCCAGAATGCTGCAGCGCGTGTTCTGACAAGTACTAAGAAAAGAGATCCTATTTCTCCTGTATTAGCTTCTCTGCATTAGCATCCTGTAAAATCCAGGATTGCAATTAAAATCCTTCTCCTGACCTACAAAGTTCTAAAAGCACCATCATATCTTGAAGAGCTCTTAGTGCCTTTTTGTCCCACTAGAGCACTATGCTCCTAGAATGCAGAGCTACTTGTGGTTCCTAGTCTCTAACCGTCATGACATTTAAGAGTAAAACTCTCCTCTTTGATAGAGCTTCTAGTTGGCCCACCGGCTTCTTGTCATAGTTGTCAGATTAATTTACCATATAATAAATAATATAATCAAACTAGAGGGACGCAGGGCACTACAGCCCGATCTGGTTGGGGAGATTTCTAGCCCGACCAGGCTCCTCTCTTTACCCTGTCTCTCTTAATTATGCTGTTATAGTTTTAGACTGCTAGGGGACTTCCTTGGACACACTGAACTCTCTCCTTTATCTTTCCAATTGTGTGCATCCATGTCCCAGAAATGCTTGTTACTAACATAACAATGGGGAGTCCTTATGTTCTTTTCCCCCAGCATGTTTCTTTGGACAGGGAGGCTCCAAGATCATGGTTGCAGCTGTTGCCGTGGTCCTGCTACACGTCCTGCGATGCCCTGCTACATCCTGCTACACCCTGCGGTGCCCTGCAAAGTCCTGCTGTGCCCTGTAATGCCTTGCAGTGGCCTGCTATGCCATGAACTACTACAAACGTTTATTTCTAGGCACTGTCCCACTATCTTTTATTGTGACTATTATTGCCACTGTGCATCACCTGCATTCTGACATACTTTTATGCACCGATTTACGGTGGAAAACCTTTATTTAGCCTATGCGAAGAAAAAAAAACACAGATGAGAATTCAAAATATATCTAAATTATAATGGAAAGTATGTTGTTACGTGCCATTGGGCATTTTTAAGTAGGTATATGGAAATCCTGTAGTTTTCTTAGTGTGTTTACCTGCGTGTCATTGGTTGTTTCTATTTTACAGCAAGTTTCTGTTGTAATTTGTTTGGCTGTGGTCTGGGTCGAGGATGTGGGAATTCTGAGGCTTGGTTGCTTTGCAAATGAGGAAACAGTCTAAGCTCACTGAGGTAGACTGAGCACAACACCAGATCTATTTGAATAATTGAAAGAATTGTTACTATAGGCTGCAATTTATAGGTCTGGAAATGGTCTAATTTAATCTCTTTCTATAATTCTTATTTTGTCTGCTTTGTTGATTTAAATAATCTCTTCTCTTCTTTTTACTCAAAATATTTCATCTCCCCATTCAGCTCTTGTTTTTTTAGTGTTTAATGCTCCAAGGAAATAGTATTCGGCCTGCTTTTTCTTTGATAAATAAATGAAGCTGTCTTGATTAAATAGCAGTCGTGTGACTTTACTGATTGATGTTCTCTTGAAAGGAGATGCCGTCATTATAAACGTGCCACCTACTCAGACTCACATGAAGTGTACAAAGAGCTTTAGTCTTGATTCAGATTGCATAGCTGCATGCTACATAACCCTATTGTGGTGCACTTTTTTTCTTCAATGGCATGAACACATTATTTAACACAGATGTCTCTCTCTCTCACCTATCCACATGTGGAGGTCGGCTCCCGACTGACCACGATTCTCCAGCACCAGATAGGAGTCCCCGTTATAAAAGGCTCCCACCTCGGAGGGATCCAGCAGCACCGCCTTCATCTTTTCCACCCTCCATACTCGGAGGCCTGGCTCACGGATCTCTGGACCAAACTGACCTGGTGCTGGCTGGAAGTGGAGCATACTGCAGGGAGAGTATGGGACGAATAGAACAGTCAGACATAGAACATTTTCGTAAATAGTGGGAAACAATCACCACAAACTGACAAGTGTTTTTTTTGCAATGGTTAACAGTCAAATGGCACTCTGACTCATACTCAGTTTACCCAATCCTCTCCCACAGAAGGGGAAGAAGCTGGCTGAAACATGAAGAGTTGTTTCACTGTGTGAAAAATTAAATTTTCACAGAGCTTGACTCTTCTCCACACTTGCTGACATGTCAAGTCAAATTTGGCTGCAAACCACAAGACTGAGTGGAGGGAGTGGTAAGCATGATTAGCACTATACCACAAAATGAGGGGTTGTGTTGCTGCTTAACAAACACTTTAATGCAACACAAGACCAAGCAGGCCCCACTAACATAACAATAGTAGCGATACAAAAGCAGGTGTGGCTAGAATATGTCACGGGTGAGAATGAGCCATGGATTTTGTTGAGTCACTCTAATGTTCACATCTCTCTGTCTTAGTTTTTTCCCCCACCATGTCACAAAGTAAAAACAAAAATATATTTACTAAGTGTCAGCCAAACACACCTGTCTCTTCCTGTCTCTTCTTGCCTTGCTATATTTCGCACAACAAAAAGAAAGTGAGGTTTGTAGAGAGACGAGTTACCGCTACCTTTCATTTCCTTTTTATCCTCTCCCGCTGTCACACAATAATGTTGTGTGGCAACAGATGCCAAAACTGAGATACATTCACCGTTTGGCCCCTTTATAAAAATGTATTTTGAACCTAGATTCATTGCATTAGAGTAATAAAAGGCAATTGGGTCTGCAAATTACATTTGTTTTTATAATTCATTCATCTCAAGATTATATTTGTTATTTAAAGGCTTAATGATTTAGTTAATAACATTTGAATATTTGAAAATACACACATTATATACTGTATAGAAAACCCTAACTTAAGTTCCACTTACTAGCTGTTTCCAGAGCTTTTAACTTTCATCTCATGCTCTTCCTTAGCAGATGGAGCTCTTGAGTTACGTAATAAACTAAAATACGCCCAGTTGTCAGATAACTTACGTCACATGACTAATGATTAACTGAGCTATACTCACTGAGGAAGACCATAAGCTTCTTGGATCAATAATTAACTTTTAATCATAAACATACTGTGTGTTTTGCTTATTTGCTAGGTAACTTAGGCCACTTGATTAACTGAGATATTCAAATCTAAACTGTGGCCCTTGAGTTAAGATTTTAAGTTGCAAGTTCAAGAATGAACTTTTTCCTTATTTTCGACCAACCAATTAAGTGATTTGATGATTTGGGAAAAATACTTTCCTTGTGCAGTTTACTGCTTCTACAGATCATCACAAGGCATTTCCTGGATGATCACACAATTGAAACCTTATCAAACCCATGCTGCAGCTGAATCAAGTAGTTTCTGCTGAGGCTCCTCTCTTCTGATAAGAACAGCCCTGCAGCTTGAGGGGGAGGGGGGGGGGGGGGTTGTTACATTTTCAAACTAATCTCTGGCAGCATTACACGTCAACATAAATATCAGTGTTAAATAAACAATATTATACGGGTGGGGCATTTACTGCACTTTTTTCTAGTAAACTATTACATAAGTCACCAATTTATGTTTTAAATGGCTGCTAGATTGGCTCCAGGAAGCATCATAATAGATAAAGGAGGACTGGACAACATGAGTGGTGATTATAAACGACTGAGATCCTAAATGTAAGAGACTGCCACCAACTCTATTATCTGTCAGTCATTAGGCAGCAAAACCGTCATTGTGGTCAGTCAAAACAGCATGTCAGCAGGATTTACGCCTCTTTCTGTTTTGGGTGTTTTTTTAAGTTTGAAAGATTGTTTTAGGACTCTCCTCTCCTGTTCTCTAATATCAGCTAATACTTTTACAACTCATTTTACCAAACTGTGATCAATTAACTGACTAAAACAAGCCAGATAGAGAGGGTGACAATACAGCAGAGCAAATATTTGTACACATAAAATAGTAGCGTAGAGGAGGTAAGGGAGCGAGGACAGAGAGAAAGGGCCTTAGGTAGCACATGCAGGGGCCCTGAGTTAGGGTTACAGTGCTTGGACAGCCGCTCCAAGAGTAAGTAAGGAGGTAGAGAAAAAGGCCCGATCCACTTAACTGTAGGATCTCCTCTGGTACCTCCGGCATGCTGTCTGCCTCTGGCTCCATTCTGCGTGTCCACTGCAGTGTGTGTGACGTGTGTGTGGTTGTAAGGGATCGAGAGGTCTGGCGAGGACCAGTGTTTGCGCTCACCTGGCCTGGATAGCTTATATATGCGGGAGGTAACTTGAGCCTATGTGATGAAAGTCTACCTGCGGCCTGTGGATAGGACGCCGCGTGTGTGGGTGGGGGGGGAGTAGAGTCAGGTTCCTGGTACCTGGCTAAAGCTAAACACCAAGTGGATAATTACTGGGAGAGCACACTGCTGGCTCTTCCATCTTTCCACTCTTCCCTTGTCCTCTGACTCCAGCTCTTCCTTTACCCTGTCTAGCCTCATTCTACATGAAGGGACACAAACACAGCAACAGAGTTGGTGGAAGTAGTCACTCCGTCGCTAATGTTAGGCCCCAAACATGCTCCCAAAGCTACTCCCTTCTCCTTGTATCATTCCCTGCCACCATCATTCCTCTTTCATTTATAAAGAAGGATCACCAAGAACTAATACCAGCCTGTAGGCCTCCCCATTCAAGATGGAGAAGTCCTGTTAACTTTCTGCATAGACAGGCTCAGTTTGAGTAATTCTACGACGTGTATTGGCATGACATTCTCCAGGTTAACCCATTAGTATAAATAATTTTTTTTTTAATTGCAATATCTGGTTATTCAATTAAAAGTCAAAAAAATATTTAAAAAAAACATAAGGTGATAACTACTCCCAAGGTGCATGCATCCCAGTAAAAATAAACATACAATCACAGAGCTTAAAAGCACACTACAGGAGAGTGGAAGCTAAAGATTATGCTGTTAAGAAAACCGATCACACAACACAATCTGCAGCATAAAGTTATTCATAGTTACATTCTGGGTCAATCTTGTAAGAATTAAGCAACTATGACGCCTTTTTTTGTTCTCGTTTTTAGTTCGCTACAGCTATGATATGTGCCTCTGACTACTTTCTTCTCCTTAAAACCTCAATTTCACACCTCAAATAATAACACTGATAACTGATAACAATAATACGGTTTTAATACGGTTACGAAGATTGACTCTTCTCTCCATGTTGTTGCAGATACCCATCTATTTTAATTTTTAAAGTTAATTTTCCGGAATTATTTTGTTTCCTCTGTCCAGACAGACCATCTCAAGGATATTTATCTAGTCATTAGCATCGGAGAAACAAAGAAAAAAAATAAGTAATGAATACATTTCAAAAGTGAGTCTTGATAAAGTTACCACCGGAGGCGTTAAAAGATAGAAGCTTGACCTTTTGGCCCGGGCTACTGGAGTGGTCAGTGGTGTCTGGTTAGGTAGCGGAGACATGGAGATCAGAGGGGTTCAGGTGGAAACACAAGGTCACAGCTACAGGGGTGACTGACTCAATCAGTCATTCATGCGTTGATAACTAGACAGAAATATGAGAGCAGGCAGGCGGACAGAGCAGAAGGCGTTGAGAGACCTGAGAGCAATCTGTCAATTGATGAGTGTGAGTGTATACAGTGTGTGTATTTGCATCTGTATAGCTGTGTGTGCTGTACGTTTATGAGACTGAAATCAAGACAGAGTGATCCAGATGGGGAGAAACTGAAAGGACCAAAGAAGAAAGAGGAAGGAGACAGGAATTAGTGTTTAATATGAATCACTCTAATCAAGCTTTCTTTTCACAACTTAGTCCCACTTTGACACCCCACCCATTGCTGCAAAAACCAGGATGATGTGAAGGAAGTGAGACAAGTACACACTGGGGTTTCCCCCCATTGATAACAGAAAATATGGAACAGAGAATAAGCCAAGAGTTTAAATGAAAAGATAGATTTCTGAGAGACTTGAGTCTTGCTGAAGTTAAACTAAAGATTCGTTGTCTCGTTTTGAGATTCCTCAGCTGATTTCTGGAGAAGGAATGTGATGAGTAAACGGGAAAAGAAAAAAGTGTTTGGGAGGAAACGTGAAGAAAAGAAAAAGCTTCAGGGTTAGAGACAATGGAAAATAAGTAAAAAGACAAAAAGAACAGAGCATATTGTACTTCAAAAATAAAGTCCAGGTTAAAACATACCTTAAAGAGGGAGTTGGCAGTGGGACACAACACGTCTGAGCAGAGCGTGGAGAGGAAATGCATTCATGCAAGAAGTAACACGCAAATTCTTTCTCTCACACACAAGATATTTCCTGCCTGTCTCTGGCATTCTTAGCCCAGCCCACTGACTTTAGTACAAAAGAAGCAAAAAGTGCGGAAACTTGATTGAATCAGGATGTAAAGTGGAGGGGGAACTATAAACTAGCTACATAACAAGTTCATTGTCCAGCTGATGAAACAGCTCATTTTCAATCTGATTATTACTTAAACTTTATTATACCTTCTTTACGAAATACAAAAATTTCTTACTAAAACACAAAATCACAAAAACATGTAAATATCTAACATCCCACCCTCAGCTTTTTAGTACCACTTACTTGCATATTATTGAATTATGAATTTCTTTCTAGTCTCCTTGTACACAATGTTTAACACAGGTTTTTAAAAATATCACTTTTTACAAACTCTGCTAACAACTAATGACTCAATATCACGGTGTCCACAGTTTGTAACCACAGCAACCGATCCAGACACTCCTAAAAGTCATACATGGATTCCCCCAGTCAAACACGCCCCTGTGTGTAGGAAACACAGGGCAGCCTCAGATTATATGAGAGTGAAACCTGTGATTCATCATTTCCACAGGCAAAGATTACTATCTTCAAGGATTCAGACCACTGTCAACAGCTGAAGGAGCTGATGGGATTAGTTTTGTCATGACGAGTTATCGTTAGGGTGTCATGACTTTGTCATGTATTCATGACAAAGTCATGTCACTCTTATGTTGAAAACTTTGTGTAAGTACCACTCAACCAACTGGATTTCATCAGATAATCAAAGTAACAGTTTTACGGTATAAGAAAATCCACGCATTTGAAGCAAATGGAAAAATAAATGAATGCTTGTGGGACAAAATGACTAGGGTCACTTAAATATTTTTTTAGGTAATCAATCTCCACAAAGGTTTTAAGCAGCGTACATATCATGTTATTTGAAAAAGGTAAAATCCCTGTTTCTTTTTTGGAAGCTCTATTTAACCCATTGGTGAGTAAGTCATTACTGACTCACTTTGTGCAGCTAAACATTGTTTAAACCCACACAACCAGAGATCCAAAACGTATAAATATCATATAGGGTTAATGAGGAGCTGAAACAAGCACACGACACACAGTGTGAAATAAGAGGGGGTTTCTCAACAGGAGAACTGCATGCCATACCAAAGATCCTCTTCATATAACCTCTGCTCATACGTTGGCTACTTTGTTAGGCCCTGAGTGGAAACCTCTCTGTACATGTGACAGAGCCCTCTCTCCATCTAGTGGCCAGGGATGGCAATGCAAAGATGCTAAAACAACCTTTTAACATAATTTAACATTAGAAAACTGATGGGATATCAAATATACACTTTTTCAGTGATTTTGAGTTGTTCCCCACAATAGGTTGAATCCATTCTTTTCCTCCTTTCTCTTTCTCCCAGTCTTTGTTATATTTATTCCCGTATTTCACCCACTTTATCCCGGGCATTTATTCCTCCAAATCCTCTCCTACAATCCAGTCACCATCAGTCGCTACTCGCGCATTTTCTTAACCAGAAAACAACAGACTGCTCTGCTCTAACTCTGCTGTTATTTTGAACGCCTCCGTTCAGAATCTGCACGGCTTTCTACGTCACTAGCCGAGACAAGGTGGCTAACCGTAGCATGCTAGCTCGTTCTCAATGGCAAAACATGCTACAACAGCCACTAGTTGACCATAATCTCCAAAAGAACTACTTCCTGTCCCTGTTCTGCAGGTATTCCACTAGTGGTCCTCGTCTAGAAGAAGTCTCCCAGCTAATCCTGCCTTGGACTGACCAAAGTTGGAGAAAGAGTTATCTAGCTGATGGGATCTTACCTAGCTACTGCACATGCAAAAGTAGTGTAACACATTACAATTCAGAGACAGTAATATAGTAATATAACTAATTACTCTCAAATGACAAGTAATCTTAACTTGCCCAACACTGTCAATGTTTTAGGCATCTGTTTAATGTTCTATGTGCTCACTCAGTATGCTTACAAGAGATTGTATTGTATGTAGATTACTTATAGTTTGGCTGAGTTTGGAAGGTAACTAAGGTCAATTAGTGATTGACAATTAATAAAAATTACAGCCTCAACTTTTCATATTGTACCTGTAAATTCAATTTCCTGAATGAGAGCATGATATATTCGGCTTAGGTCATCTTTCTAAAAATAGGCCAGTCAACAGACAAACTAGCCTGTTTTTATTTTATTTTTTATTTATTTTTTAAATAAACTAAGTTCACAGCTAGATGAGCGCGCCCCCAAGAAGAAGGAGCGTGTAAGCTTAGGTCACATGGTTCACTGGTGCAGGTGTTTCCCATTAGTACATCATAAGAGAAGTCTGTTAACATGCACAAAAATACTGCAATTTTGGTAAACTAAGGAGTATTAATACCCTTCACTTAATATAACTAGCAATACAAAAATGCAAATGAGTAAAATTCTCACAAGTGACAAGTCACAAGTATTATTAGCAAAATTGACTTTAAACAACAGTAAAACAATTTGAATAATTATATTAAATGTAAATGTGCGGTTTTTGTATAGCGCTTTTCTAGTCTTAACGACTACTCAAAGCACTTTTACATCATACAGAAAACATTAACCATTCATACACTGTGGCCGAGGCTGCCGTACAAGGTGCCACCTGCTCATCAGATAAACACTCACACACATTCACACTCTGATGCACAGCATCGGGGGAAACTCGGGGTTCAGCATCATGCCCAAGGACACTTCGACATGGGACTGCAGGGATTGAACCACCAACCGCTCTACCACTGAGCCACAGCCGGCTGTAGTACACATATTATTCAGGATTCATTGCTGTTTAAGCAATATTTTAATATGGTTATTTATGGTGCTTATTCCACCTAATTAATACTTAACTTAAATCTATGATGCCTTGTGTTGTTGAGACAAGTGTTTTATATGAAATCTTAAGTAAGTGTTGCAGTAGTAGTGGCATCAAATGTTAATACTCCTGTACAAGTGGCTCAAAATTGTTCTGAAGTACAGCACTTGAGTAAATACTTTGCCTCAATTGCATAACAAAGCAGGAGTATACAGTTATTCATCTCCATATCTACTAAATGTTGCCTTTTCTTTTCCCCAAATGCTGTAAAATGTAGCATTTCTTGTTGCACAAAACTGACATTACCACCTTCACTGCTGTAGTATAAAAAGACAGACATGTAGTAAAATTTTTATTCATTTTTTCCAAGTCAAAAAACAAAGAACAAAGATACAGATAATGAGATAATGAACAGATTTTTATACAGTGGCAATTTAAAGTTAAACCTTCCTTTGCCCAGACACGTGAAGTCTTTCCTCAGTTTGAAACCCTGTCTTGCCCTCAGACGCACACTAACTGCACACGCATTCACACATTCATACAGCCTGGGAGTCCTGATGTCCTGAATTGACTGGACAGCACACAGTTAAGACAACAGGATTAGATGCGAGCATAGTGGACAAAAAAAAATCACAATGTCTGGGGCTTAGGTCCACCACAGTATTTACTAAGTGCAATTACCAAACTTGCTTTATCTCAAAGGCCAGAAGATGTAGTCCTTTCAAATCAAGACCATCTTGAAGTTTCAAAAAATCATGACAAATCATTTAACATTTTCAGAACATAACCCAAAGGATTACTGGCTGTGCTTTATTTCCTCAGGACTCCCAGTCAGCCCCCCCCCCCCCCCATGATTCCCCTCATTAGAGGTATGTACACTGGTAGAAAAAAGGAACACTGATTTCAGAAATGAGGATCACTTGTGGATGAAGAGGGAGGAGGGAGGAGACCCAGCTAGTCAATAAATTGAGAAACCGCATCGAATGATAAAATGGAACAAGGGAAAGGAAAAACAAATACTTCCCTTATCAGGCGCACAGACGGTTCCCTAACGCAGTCAAACTAGGTTGAGTCATGTGAGAAAGCACCCATATTCAAAAAGAAAGTTCACACTAATGTAGTGGGTAAGGTTTTTTTTTAACAGAGAAGCCAAAAGTGCTGTTTCTTTGGACAACCTCTGCTTAAAAGAAAATACACTGTTCCACGCCATTGTAAAGAAAAAGGCCAACAGAAGGACAAATGTTGCCCTCTGGCGTCCCAAGAAGTGAAAACCCCAAACTGAGCACTCAACTTTTTTTGCCCCTTTACCTTTAACAGTCATAACCTGGTGGTAAGCAACATGTTAGTGAAAAGAGCAGTTGCCACCATGGCAACATTTTTTGTGGAGAACGGGGACGAAAATAAAGAGCTCTTCCTTCCATCCCCTGCCCCTTCATCCACAGTAAATGAACATGAGCCTCCTGCAAACAGGTTTACAAAGTCACCAAAAGCAAACAAGAAAAAAAAAAAAAAAAAGCTAAATCTTAAATTTTCCTCTATTCATATTCACACAGAATAGTTAACTCTCTTAAATAAGTTGAATAGTCCAAATAAACCTGTGTACACGTCAGCTATCAGAAATGGAACGAAGATTAGCAAGAAGTGGGAGGGATTTGAAACAATTTAAACCTAAAGCTTGATTAAAATGTATTAACATGTGCTACTCATGCAAACAATGACAAAAGCAGCAACGCCATACTATAGTCCCTCATCCACGCGTCTCATTTCCTCCTAGAATCAAAACTTAGAATAATCATTCTATTTTTTTTCTTCATAGAAATCTTTTAATTCCCACTGTCAAGGAAAGATTATCTGGAAAAGTTTTTTTGCTTTTGATGCACAAGTCTCCAAAATGGTAGAGGAAAAGAGGATGCTGGTGGGTGTTTTCATGACATCTTTCAGGTGTGGAGGAGGAAGAGGAGGGCGATGGGTACATACACCTATGTAGTTAATGATGTTCAAGAGTGAATTTTTTTTCCTTGCAAGCCAGTATCTCTCTCCTATCATGCATGTATTTCTGTTGACCATCCAACCTTCTTCTTTGGATGTTCTAACTCAATCATTTTTAATACATCAAAAAACTTAAGCTCCATCTGTAGATCCACAAGATGCCCGCTAAAATGGCAGCAACTGTACTTTTACAAAAGCAGAAAAAGATCTCAGATGCACATTGGAATATGCAGTAAACAAAGTCTAAACCTTACCTCCTTGATTTTCTTTAGAGCTTACGCTTTAGTGATAAATACAATCCACTCTTCAAAAGGCTTTTGGCAATATGTATGCTTTCCACAATTATACACCCAACATTTGGGGAATGAGAGAGAGACTGGATGCAGTACACTATAAAGTTAAAAGGGGACATTTTCTCTGTTATGTGTTCACCACATCTTCCTCTCCTTTTCATTCTCTGCTGGGTTTTGAAGTTTTGCTCCAACACCCCATGGGAAAATTATAAAAACTATTTGAAAAGGCAGCCATTTTTTTTCCTTCAGGCAGAGCAGTCAGGTCTTTCACAATTTCTGGTATTAGGTGGGAGAGGGGGGTCTCAGATGGTCAAGACTGGACCACAACAGATGTCCCAAAGAAAGACAATAACAATTGGGACCCCTGTGGCTAGAAGTACTGCCAGCTCCAGCTGGTTAAAGGCGCTGTCCTTCAGGTGTCCACCCGCGAGGTGACGGGGTTTCTTCAGCAGCCTCCCCTTCTCTTTTGCGGCTCATCAATTGTTCTCCTCGTCGCTGTCTTCGGGGCTGATGGCCGGGCTGTAGGTGGGTGAGGTGGGGCTGTATCCAGGGGAGGTGGGGCTGTACGTGGAGCCTTTAGGACTAGTTGGCGAGTACGTAGGAGACGTGGGAGAGTACTTGGGTGAAGTTGGTGAGTAAGTAGGGGAGGTGGGGGAGTATTTGGGGCTGGTAGGGGTGTAAGTGGGGGAGGTGGGGGAGTAGGTAGGAGAGGTGGGGCTGTATTTTGGGGTTGTTGGGGAGTAAGTGGGAGAAGTCGGCGAGTACTTTGGCGAAGTCGGGGAGTACTTCGGCGACGTCGGGGAGTATTTGGGAGAGGTGGGTGTGTACTCCGGGGAGCTGGGGCTGTACGAGGGTGAAGTTGGGGTGTATTTGGGGGAGGTGGGGGAGTAGGAGGGAGAGCTGGGGCTGTATGAGGGGGAGCTGGGTGTATAGGTGGGCGACTGCGGGGTGTAACGTGGACTGGAGGGTGAGTAGGACGGAGAGGTGGGAGAGTAAGAGGGGGAAGTTGGGGAGTAGTTGGGGCTGGTCGGGGTGTAGTTAGGGGAGGTTGGGGAGTAAGAAGGCGATGTAGGGGAGTAGGAGGGAGATGTGGGGGAGTAACTGGGTGAGGTGGGCGTGTAGTTGGGCGATGTGGGGCTGTAGCTTGGGCTGGTTGGCGAGTAGGAAGGAGAGGTGGGTGAGTAGGACGGGGAAGTGGGGGAGTAGGATGGAGAGGTTGGAGAATAAGAGGGTGAAGTGGGGGAGTAAGAAGGTGAGGTGGGCGAGTAACTCGGGGACGTTGGGCTGTAGCTCGGGGATGTGGGGCTGTAGCTCGGCGAGGTGGGAGAGTAGGACGGGGATGTGGGGGAGTAGGACGGGGAGGTCGGGGAGTAGGAGGGAGATGTTGGGGAGTAGGAGGGAGATGTTGGAGAATAGGACGGAGAGGTTGGGGAGTAACTGGGCGAGGTGGGTGAGTAGGAAGGAGATGTCGGGCTGTAGTTGGGGCTGGTTGGGGAGTAAGAGGGAGATGTGGGGGAGTAGGAGGGCGATGTTTGGTGAGTAGCCAGGGCTCTGAGGGGTGTAGCCTCCGGGAGAGCGGGGCTCGTAGGCCGGGGAGGTGGGTGAGTAATTGGGTGACATGGCTCCACCTAAAGAGAAAAACAGAAAAGCTTTTAAGGGTGGAGAAAATTGTTCAACATGACCTAAATTACTATTCCATTTCTTTAAACCACCTGTAACCTAAAAGGTTTTCTGCCGTGTCTAACCTGGAGATGGGATGTACGGGCTGGCAGGGCCTGGAGATCCCGGAGACCCAGGAGTGGGAGACCAGGCCGGGGAATAGCCTGGAGAGAAGCCACTCGCGTCTGATGCTGCACTGGGAGAGAAACCTGCTGCTCCGGGGGTCATGCCGCTTCCTGGAGGAAAAACAAAAAGGGGCAAAACTCAGTGAAGATAACCCGTCCCCCCCCAAAAAAAGGTGGTAGAACCAAAGTGACCAGAACATATACTCACCGACACTGGGGGACCAGGCACCATAGGCCGGTGTTGCTCCTGTGTTCCATGGGGTCATGGCCAGGTGACATTCCACTCATGGGACTCGGCACTGTGCCAAAGAACATTCCAGTGGCTGCAAATAGGACGGATACACAATTTAAATATCCTTGCTTTTAACACTGAACAATTCAGATTTTTATCCAACAAACATCTTCCCACTTACGTCCAGCCACGCTGATGCCAGGTATGTTTGTAGGGATCTCCATGCCATATTTACACTTCTCAGCATCCAACAGCAAATCAAAGCATCCTGTACCAGCCGGGGCAAGCTGGCCAAGCATGATGTTCTCCGACACACCCTTCATGGGGTCACTCTCGGCATGGGATGATGCCTCCATCAACACATCCACCTAGACGAGGAAATGCAAGACAAGAATTGAATGGTAAGGTGATGAATGGTAAGTTAATACAATTTTTTTTTAAATCAGCATTAGTTTAGTAATGTCTTCAGTTAATTGATGATCCCCTCTCACCGTCTCCTCAAAGGAACACTTCATAAGTGGTCCGGGTGTCTTGACGGTTGATGCCGTGACGTGTGATGGCCATCAGGTGACCGCGGCAGGTCATGGTGTCACAGAGCAGAGCCAAGTGACGGTAGTTGACATAGGAACCGTCAAAAGAGATGACGTGGTTCAACTCTCTCTCCAGAGCCTTTCGCACGGCCTCAATTCCCAAGACCTAGAGAGAGAGCAGAAGAAGAGGGAAAACCTAAATATATATTTTTAAACCTGCTGTAATTCTACTGTTGAGACAAATCTATTTTTATGCTTTCGTACCGTGAAGATCTCAACAATGTCGTTGGAGGTGGTCCTGACGGGATCTACGTCCTTCTCGCTGAGGACCCTCATGAGGCTCACGCCGTCTGTCTCCAGGATCCACTCCTGCAGGGCCTTGAACTCACCATCCTCTGTGATGATGATCTTCTTCTTATTGTCAGTCTGAGGCAAGTGCATGTACACCTGGAGGAGAAGAGTGTGACAGTTGACTTATAGCCACAGACGGTTATATTTCTTTTGCTGAATGCTATTATTGGGAGGTGTGTGTGTGTTCCGTTACCTTGCTGATCTGCTCAATGCCTTGTAGGGTCATGTCTGTCAGCATGTTGGACTCGATGCACCTCAAGAACACATCATCATCCATTTTGTCCACCACCTCCTCATCCTAGACAAAGAAAATAGAGTTAAGATTAATATGCTAACTGACCACAGTGCGTTCATAGTTATTAAATATAATGTCAATGTTCACCTCCTGGAACTTGTTCTCATCGCTGTTCATGATTCTGATTCGCAGAACAAGCTTTTCAGCATTGTCGTCATTGAAAATACAGTTCAGGTCATCTCCAAAACCTTGCAGAAAAAAAACAAATGTCATTAGGAGAGGCAGCTAGTTTCTGTTAGAGCTGAGGACTACACACTGTGTACACACAACCCACCTGCGTTGATCTTCTCTGCAATCTGCTCCATAGTCAGCTTGCGATCAGTCATGTGCTTGCGGTCGAGCTCAATGCGCAGCAGCCACGGTGAAATGCGCGTCACGTCAAAGTCGGGCATCTCGTAGTAGACGTTCACCCACTCCTGGTCCTCGGCCACCACCGTGTTCTGGGGGTTGGGGTCGTAGTAGATGGCCGTGTTTGCCGTCACCTAGGTTCAAACGCAAAGTTTTAGTCACTGCTTTATTTATTAGGGTGAACTTTTTTTTTTGGCAACGTAAGAAGGATTGTGCATTAAAAACTAAATTATTTGGAGGAACTATACAAGGACGTCTCTCACCTTTCGCAGTGTGGTGTGCTCCAGTCGACAGAGGATGTCCTTGGCCCTCTCAGCGTCACGGGCTGCCTGACCCAGCAGGAAAACAGTCAGCGAGGGTGTTTTGGGCCTCTTGGAGATGTTGATCAACTCCTTTAGACGAGGCACACCGAGTGTTACGTTCTTGGCTGACACACCGGCGTAGTGGAAAGTGTTGAGGGTCATCTGGGTGGCTGGCTCTCCCAGCGACTGAGCAGCCAGAGCGCCAACCATTTCACCTGGGTGGGCCTGGGAACGCAGAAAAACATGAGATTCATTTATAAAAAATAAAAATAAAAAAATCTTATCTTCAAAGTTCAAAATTTAAACAAACAGTCTAGTAGAGATCTGGCAACTGGAAATAAGACTATATCCTAAACTTACAATGGACTGGTTGAATTTGGTCTCAATCTCTCCCAGCAGCCAGTCGAAAGCCTCAGTGGAAAGGCGGAACTCCTGGGTCATGCGTTTGGAGCAGAGTGTGGAGCGCAGGTGGATGTTAAAGAGCAGAGTGGCGTTCTGCTGGGCCTGTCTGCTCAGCGGGTCATCACCATTCACAATCACCAGCTTCTTACTCAGATCCTGCAGACCTGGAGGTGCAAACACACGCGCTAGGATTGAGATCTATGGGGACAGTGGGGGAATTCCTTGATACTGTGATGCTATAAGAAATCATAGTTTCTCTCTAGCAAAGAGAGGGATTAGGACTTGAACTGTTCTACTTGTAATGTAACATACAGGGATTCACCAGGTGGCTTTACATGGTTTTAAGGAACTTCTGAGGTCAGGCCACCACCACCTCCTCGTTCTAATTCTGCAGCTAGTGCTTCTTTCACATGCTTCACAAAATCCTGGAACTAAATATATGGTGAAGAAACTGTCTAAGTAGCAACTTGGCTGTATGAGTTCATTTCAAAGAGAAAGCATAAACAGGGAGCGGTAATATATTGTTCTTTGGTTAAGGAAGTCTGTTATTTTTTAGCTTACCCTCGACCACCCTTAGAGGATTGAGGTCTGTGGGGGTTCGAGTGTTGATGCGGAAGATCTTCTGAGCGTTCCAGATCATTCTGTCCAGGTTGCATGGCAGCACCACCTGTAGACGAGGATAAATTGCAGTATATGAATATTTCTGATTTCACATGCCAGACCAAGACACTACTTAGGAGCAGAGCTGTGTCTACAAAGGAGAGCACCCACCTTACTGTCCCCGGTGGGGAAAATGGCTCGGAGGACCTCCCTGTCCTCCTTCATCTTGTCAAACTCCTTCTCCAAGGAACTCTGCACATTGGCATTTGTCAGCACGTCTTTTACTACATCTTCCTGCAGCATCCGCCTAAGCGCTCGCTCATTGGTACAATCAAACTTAAACCTAGACAGAAAATGAGGAAGAGTTAAGCCGTTGATTATAGACAATTTTATGCACATAGTTGAGTAAAGTTACAGCGTGTTCACAAATCCATACAAACTACTGGAAAGCGGCTTTGAGAACAAATTTATTCAAATATCTCAATGAATGAAGGAGATTTTGACCATTAAGGACGAACATCATCAAGCTAAGAAACACAATGCTCCAATTCTCTGAGTTGATGGCTGTGTGACTTACTTCTTTTCAAAGGCCTTGTGCGAGGGTTTGAGCGTTGCCACGTTTTGGAACTCGACGTTCTCTCCTGCCAGGCCATCCTCACCGTAACGCAGCTGAACCACCTGGTTGATGGAGTTACGCACCGTGCCGTCATACTTCACCATCACCGACTCCATGGACTTGATCAGACGACGCTGGATGTAACCTGGTGGGGTATAGATGTACCATGTTAAAAACTAAAAAAGCTTTTTTGTTGTTGGACAGGTTTAGGTCTGAGAGTCTAATAATTAAAAAAAAAAAGTTACTAAAAGCATGCCCTTGTGTATTTATCAAATATATCCCAAATGCCTGGAATTACCAGTCTCAGCAGTCTTGACAGCTGTGTCGATCAGACCCTCTCTGCCTCCCATGGCGTGGAAGAAGAACTCTGTTGGAGTCAGGCCGGCCAGGTAGGAGTTCTCCACAAAGCCTCTACTCTCAGGACCGTAGTCATCCTTAATGAAGTGAGGCAGCGTGCGGTGTTTGAAGCCGAAGGGGATTCGTTTACCCTCCACGTTCTGCTGCCCCACCACAGCAATAACCTGAATAAGGCGGTAAAGAGATGTCAGATCATGTGAATCAAAGCCATCATTCATCTAATGTGAGGTCATGACAATTAAAGGGATTATTTTACCTGTGAGATGTTAATCTTTGAGCCCTTAGAACCTGCCACCACCATGGACTTGAAGTTGTTGTACTCAGACAGAGACTTCTGGGCTGAGGATCCTGTTTTGTCACGAGCATCGTTGAGGATACGATTCACCTGGTTCTCAAAGGTCTGCCTCAGTGTGTTACCAGGGGTCGGCTCCAGCTCGTTGTTGTGGGCTTTCTCGATGACCTGGCAGACGTAAAGGACATTTTTATTTGTAATTTCTGCTAAAAAACTACAAAAACAGGTGGGACTATGTTGAAATAACAAAATATGGGATGCTACTTTGTGCTTACTTCTATCACATCCTGTTTGGCTTTCTTGATGGTGTTCTGGATGTCAAGGTAGGTCTTGGCATCAGCAATGGAGTCACCAATACCAATGGAATGACCTAAAGAAAATATCAAAAAGCAAACTTATAAATATTAGACAAAACATCACTCAATACCACTGACATAAAGGAAAAAAAGGTATGTTCATTTACCCTCGATGAGCAGCCAGTTGTTGACCACAGTCTGAATGTTGGAGTAGAAGAGTCTGGTGACGTCGTGGCCCATCTCCAGGTAGGAGATGTGGACGAGGGAGCCGGCTGAGGTTCCCAGAGATTTCTTACACAGGATGCCCATGATCAACTCACCGTTCTCCACTATGACCTGTGTGAATGAGTTGAATGTCAGGTCACTTGCATTGTCGTTCATTTTCAGTCTTTAATCTATAAATGATCAATGAGGGACTTGTACCTTGGTGTCCCCAGGTGAGATGTGTTTGTAAGGGCCACTGTCTTCTTCGTCAGGATGGGTGCTGTGTGTGCGGACCACATTAATGTGTCCGGGAATGATTAGGCTGAAGATCTGCTTGCCTGTCCACAGAGGACGGGGCTTCAGGATGGCTGGCTGAGGCACTTTCCCGTCCCAAGTGGAGAGGAACATGAGGAGGTTCATTACTTCCCCCTGTGGTGCGGAAATGCAGTGTTGAGACCCTTTCAGACCAGAACAAGGAGCAGCTGGTGACCCCGTAACAATCTCCTTACCCTCTCTAAAAAGACATCGCGTTTGGTGAATTTGCGGACAGCTGTGAGGGTGTCCTGCACAATACCCATGACGGGCCTGTTGGACTGGGGTGTGACGATCATACGCGGCACCATGGCCAGCTCCTGAATCTCTGCCCTCGTCTCGAGGGACTGGGGCAGGTGGAGGTTCATCTCATCCCCGTCAAAGTCAGCATTGTATGGGGTGGTGACACTGGGGGGAGATGAGGATAGGATGTTAGAACTCACAAAAATCACTATGATGTAACAAGTTAGATTTAAGACATCAAAATGCATTCACAACGACCTAAAATCGTGACTTTAAATGTCATAGCCTGGATACTATGCCAAAATCTGAAATATTAAACTAATGATTTATCTATAAATTGCCTATTTCAAAAGAAACATTCATATAAGTCACCTAAGGTTGAGTCGAAACGTGGACCACGGCAGAATTCGCACCCTGTGCCCCATCATGGACATTTTATGTAGTGTAGGCTGTCTGTTGAAGATGATGATGTCACCGTCACACATATGTCTTTCCACCTAAACAGAAAAAAATGTTAGTTTTAAAACGATCTTCTAACAAAAGATAGTTGTAGCAGTAGATGTAGCTCTAGAGCTGCTATGTGCATTTTAATCTTGCCTTGTAGCCAATCTGCAGGTGAAGGTCACTTGGTTTAGGGTGGAATCGCAGGTCAATTCTGTCTCCATTGTCACGGATGATGTATTTGGCTCCTGGGTACTGGCTGTTGCCTCTTCGCACCAGCTCTTGTAATCTAGAATGAATTAGCCGACATCACATTTCACTCAAAATGATTTTGGAATACAGTTTTTTTGTGAATTACATTAAGTTTAATCAGCCAACTTATTTGCAGTACCTGTCAATATTAAAGGGTGTGACAATTTCTGGGAAGGTCATATTGGCTGCAATGGATCGTGGTACGCCCACTTGGTCGATTTGCAGGTTGGGGTCTGGGGTGATGACAGTTCGGGCGGAGAAGTCCACACGCTTGCCCATAAGGTTACCTCGGACTCGCCCCTCCTTCCCCTTTAGACGCTGTTTTAAGGATTTGAGAGGGCGGCCAGACTTTTGCATTGCCTGTGAAAGAGAAATTGCAAAAATGTAAGTTAAGCACCCTAGAAATACTGTGTACTGCTACTGTACACTGTGTATTTCAGAGTATTTTCCTTTGAATCTTGTACTATATTTAAGGCATCTGGGAAATGCACACATACCCTTGGTAGGCCTGGCAATTCGTTGTCCACCATGGTGGCTACATGAAACTGGAGGAGTTTGACATCCTCAGCTATGACGTGAGCTGCAGCACCACTCTGCTCGTTTCTTCTCAGTTGGTTGTTGATTTTGACTATGTCAGCCAGCTTGTGGGTCAAGTCATCCTTTAAAACAGAAGTCAATGGATTTGTTATCATCGTCGTCAGGTGTAGATCTCATTTTTACACAGCTTGAAAACATGCATGAACAAAACATGCAGTGTAACAACAACAAAACAATCGGTCTGAAGGATAGATTACTTTACCTGGTTACGAGCAGAGCCTTGCATTACAACAGCAGGTCTGACAGCCAGTGGAGGCACAGGCAACACAGTTACAATCATCCATTCTGGTCGGGCAAACTTGGGGTCCATGCCCAAGATGACGTCCTCTTCATCTGAGATGCGCTTGAAGATCTCATGCACACGCTCAGGGCTCAGCAGGATTTTCTTCTCCTGTGAATCCTCATTAACGTGCTTCCACTCGGCATACAGCTCCAAGCCAGAGCGTCTGATACGTGGCTGGTAGCGTCCACAGCCACCATGGCCCTACGTAAGTCACAAGTGAAGGAAGTGGAAGCAAAAGTGTAAGAAAGAAAACATGTAAGGCAGTGGCGTGAATGTTACCAAAATGTAAACTATGACAAAAAGAATGCACCCAAATACCTTCTCCTTGGTAAGGTCCTCCTCAGTCTCCTGCTGTTCCATTCCAAATTTGTTGTCCATCTCCTCCCCCCCTTCACAGATATTTTTTCCTTTGCACAGCTCGTACACATGTGTCAAACGTTTCCTGGGCTGCCCTTTAGATTTTATCAGGATGTCTTTGATCTTTGGATTGTTCTGGAGTTAACAATGATGGGAGCAAGTTAAACGTCAAAAAGTCATGAACAAGACGGAAACAATTCTTTTTTTATATTACATGTAATTTAGCTGATAAAAAGCGACTTACAATTGCTACATATGTCAGAGGTTGCGCGCCTCTGGAGCAACTAGGGGTTAAGTGTCTTGCTCAAGGACACATTGGTTGATGCATCGCAGTGGGAACTGAACCCAGATCTCCCACATATTATTATCGTGAAGTATAGAAATATGCTGAATATACTTACTGAATCCACTAATAGCTTAGAGCAAAAGAAGCAGACGCATCGAAGAACCTTCATTATCTTTGTTACGAAGCCAACATGGAAAACTGGCTTTGCCAGTTCTATGTGCCCAAAGTGGCCAGGGCATTCTGTCATGTTGCCTGAGGAAACAAAAAACATGTTTATCATTAAGTAAGGACATCAGATAGGGACAGCAGCCAACGGATCAATAATATATTTCTGTATGAAATGCTAACATGACATTATACCTGCACATGTCTGACATCTTCCAGTTCGTTCTATGACCCCTTGTCTTGGGTCCATAAGGCCACCAAGTTTAGGACGTCCTCCTTCTGTGGTTTCGGGGTATTTGATTCCCCCTTCTGTAACGGACATCCGTTTCTGGGGAGAAATACATATTTATAAGTTTATGCTTAATCAATCATCAGTTGATCAGCTACCCACAGTGTTAGAATATAAATACCTCTACACATTTGTGAGTTATAAATATTTAACATTCATCAACATTAGTGATAGAATCTTAATGTCTATAAACCATGACATTACTTCAAATAACGGATATTAAAATGTAAACAAAAAAAATAATCAATGGTTACGTCAGCTGAATGTGGCTAAAAAAAGAAAAAATGTTTACTATATAAAACGTTATGATCAATAACATAATCTAGCGTTCATAAATCCATTAAACTACTAAACGCCCAATCCTGAGTTAAAGAAAACATGCATTTCGGACTCTGTTGAAGTACCCTTTTATTCATTGAATGTGTAAGAAAACAAACGAAAGCGTACAATGCAACCAGTGCTAAAAACCAAGCGAGCTGTGTACGTAACAATTTGTTATAAAGTAAGCTAAATTCATATTTACTGATGGGCCTACAAGATACATTGCATAAATACAAAGGGGGTTTAATTCATGTGATAGCATGGATAATTTTTGAGAATGTTGTGCTTAAAGTTTTTTAAACTTCCTGCAACACGCTAGTTAGCACAAGCTCCAGCCTGGCACAGCTAGTTAGCTAGGCTAGCTAGGCTAACAGCGAGCATGTTCCGTTGTAAACAGAACCATGTCTTTGCCACATATGTTAAAGTACAAGATTAGTCAAGAAATTGCCAGAGTGACGTGTGATCTGTCTGAGTATTAATAAAATAACCCACTCCCCCAAATAGAAAACCTACAAGCTCATCTGGGCTGATGATGCCGAATTGAACTCTCTTGATCGTGCGCAATGGGCATGCGCTGTCGCCGGAGGGCGGTCCGTGCATCCTGTCTATTCAAAGAGACGCGTCCTTCCTCGGCACGCCGCTTTGTGAGCAGGAGCAGCCTTTAAATTGTCACCACGACTCTGGTCCGGCCGCCAACGGTGACCGGAAAGTCTCCGAAGGTGATATCCCAGGAACCTCTGCTGTCGGTTACCTCTATAGTCGAGTTATTTGTGTTTTGGTCCTAAGTAAAACGGCTACCGACAGTTCCCTTCCCCTTTTCTGATCTACACTCCGGAGCGCTCTAAGCGCTTCTGAGCATGAAGCGGTTCAACGCTTGGTTATATAGACTGAGTGCATACTACGGGGTTGCACACTCAGAAAGACAGGGGCAGAGGTGGGACATGGATCTCTGTAGTAAAACGCTCATTGGCCATTTAAGACAGTGAAATGAATAATTAATTGGATCACACGTACAGCCAATTAGAGAACACGTTATTTTATTTAACGAATCGGAACTAAAGGCGGGCGTCAATTGAACCTAGACTTTTCCCGATTGGTTTTATTAAAACAGAGTAGGCGGTGCTGCGTATATTTTGCATGCAATATATGAATATTCAACTAAAATCCTGTCAATTCGTCCGTTTTCTTATTAATATTGAGCAGTACAAAATAGATGACCAATGACTGCGAAGAAAAGATCTTTCTTAGAATCATTTCAACAAAACCCGCCCTGCTTCCGATATTTGCCGAGTGTGGCCGATGTGAATTTCTTCCCTCAGAGCAAAAATAAAAAAAATCTCTGTCCTCCCGTTCGTCTCGCTCTAGATCAGCCTGGGCTCTAAGAAAAGAGGCTCAGGGCTGAGGCCTGTTAAGACCTTTGATTAAACAGGAGGAAATGGTCGAATTACATAATATTTTTACTTCAAAACACTGTATCATGGATTATTTTTGAGCTACTTTGGAAACACGTATACTTTTTGGTTTTTCTTCCTCTGCATTTTTGGATCTCTGGGACTTTGTTGCAAGCCTCGGACTCGCCTGAGAGCGATGTCCGGAGAGTAGACTGGATTTTCCGTGCGCCCTGTAGGAAAGTCTGGGGAAGCCTTAAGTGTTCATTTAACATTTGTTTTTTAACAGCTGCCGAAGATTTTTACATGAACATGTTACGTGTGTAATATATATCTAGTTATTGTGTTCAATTGTTCTTGTGTTTTTAATATTTTGGTTAAAATGTAAAACATCGTCGTAGGCCACGATTATATAGCAGTCTGGTCGTTTTGGCGGTTTTAGGTCGGTATTTATTTAAATGGCCATTAACTTTAATTACAAATAATTTAACGTTAACGTTACCAACCAGCTTAATACGGGTTTAAACGCTCAAATGTTGCTTTCTTAGCCCTAACGTTACAGCTTGTGATCTGACTATGTTGCCGACAACGACGGTAACATTATGTTCCCTGATAATTGCTGTAGCTACACATTTTCAACATGAATTGTGTAACGTTAGCGTATGTACTTAGCTAATTAACGTAGATACGCTTTAAAATATTTTCGGCGTTTAGCTAGCTAAGTATGCTCAGAAGATGTCTTTGTGTTGCTAAGCTAAAGCACCCTGATATTTAGCTAAGCCTTGTACATAACGTTACTCTCTGCGACTTTTTTCCCCCTAGGATGGCGAAGGTATATCCCGCCCTACTCTGCCTTACTCTGTCTCTGATTGGCTTACCCTGAAATTGTCCAGCCCTGCTCTGCTTTACTCTGTCTATGATTGGCTTACCCTGAAATTCTTACCATAACCCGTCAGCGAGGTCTTACCAATTAGAGGTAGAGTAGGTGGGGTAATTCCTTTCGTCTTGCCTTCGCCATCCTATGAAAAGAAAAGTGGCTTACGGTGGGACATAGCTAAGCAAATCTCTGATTTTGCCAGTCAACATTTGTCTTAGTGTTAAGGTTATAGTAGATAAGTTATGTATACAGTGGTAATATGTTATAACGTTACCTTGAGGACAACAGTGTAGGTTATAATGGCTTGCATAGTTGGACATTAGCTAGCGCCCAACATGGCGGTGTTTGACAATATGCTTCTTGTTGTGAACGAGAAAGATGGAGTCTGGGATATTCTTGCTGGCTAATTTGACCGGCTACATAGCTGCACATTTTTAGAAAATGTCGAGCACCTTGACAAAATAAGGAGCGACTATATGAATGTTTAATCTAACCAATTTTAACGTAAAGTGTCGAAACTGCTTGGAAGTTTGCTAGCCAGTATTCAAGTGTCTGGACTCTTCGTCGAAGTTGAAGCCAT
This sequence comes from Etheostoma perlongum, assembly GCA_026937815.1. Classification (NCBI taxonomy): domain Eukaryota; kingdom Metazoa; phylum Chordata; class Actinopteri; order Perciformes; family Percidae; genus Etheostoma; species Etheostoma perlongum. The sequence goes on from CM049389.1 coordinate 6,731,850, forward strand.
TTTGCTAGCTAACTACGTGCATATTAGACTGTAGCTAGTAGTCTGAAGTATATGGTTGCTGTTAAGTCAATAGGCTGTTTGTACATTGATCGTTACCATGGAGGTATTCCACCCTCTAAGTCAATCTTTTGACTAACGTTGCTTAAATTTTAGGTGTTAACGTTATAGGTAAGTATTGTTACCGGGGACTAGGAGAGGCCATTAGCTTGTTACACAATAGATTTATCCGGTTAGCTCTCGTTAGTTGTGCCAAAGGGAAGGGAGCACGTTTGCCCGGTGTAAATAGCTATATCAATGTCCAAAAGCAGAACGGATCACTATATGGCCATTTGAGAGCCATACTTCTCCAATGTCCCATTCAAGCAGTGCTGTTGTATTTGCGTAAGGTGCTGAAATGTTTCTATTCACTGTGCATTTTGTTGTAATACATTTAACGTTAAAGTGGAAGAAAAAGCTACACTGGTTAAACCACATGTCAATCTCTGTAGCTTGTGTTTAAAATGTGAAATGTAATGTGCTAAAAAAAGTTATTTTTTTTACTGCCTTTTGTTTAAATAAAGACACTGAACCAACATGCTGGACTGTGAGATTGTTTTATTCTTGCATATTTTAACTAAATTCATTTTAACAGTCATACAAATATTACGTCCATGTTAAGTGGGGAAGCTTAATGTTTATGTGCTGCTACCAGCATCAACATGCCTCTTTGCCATCATCTCTTTTTGGCAGGTCTAGCAGAGGAAGGCAGCATTCAAGCCCAGACGATAGGAAAGATGCCACATCTGCAGTATCCTTATGGAGTCAAACCATATTCTATATTGAGTTATTTTAATAAACTGCATGCCAGCTTAACATCCGTAGAAGAATGTGATAGACTCACTTTGTTCACCATGTGCCATGCAATACCATGACAATACAAAGGATGCGTTATTGACCAGTTGGCTCCCTCCTCTGGCGTATATTGAGAATGATCAACGTTGCAAAGACATTGCACAACCACGTTTTCAATGCGGAAGCGAGTCCCTCCAGGCTGTCAGACGTGCTCCCTCTACTGCTGCAAGGAGGTTAGTGCATAAAGGCTGCACTGTCCGGTGAAAGCGTATAGTTAGGTGGGAATTCGTCCGCATTTTGAATAGTCTAAAGAATGTTTGTAACGTTAAAGGATTTCTGCAAAAGGTATGCATCATAACGGAAGCAATTGCCTCCGATTATCTGAACATTTGCAAATAAAAATTGAAATGTATACAGACCAATCTGATAGTGATTGTATGCATAGGACCTACTGTACGGTCCCTGTTGAGATTGCTGTCAGGTAAAGTGACCACCTGTAAGAACCTTAAGAAACACCATTATATTTAATTGACATACCGTGTATGTATTGCAAGGTAGTCTATTTACATTTTTTCAATTGTTGTACATAGGTAATGTCAGGAAGGATTTGTAATTTGCTTGAGTATTTCCATTTTAAGCATTTGTATAGGCCACTGTGACTCCATTACAGTTTAAAGGAGTAAATATAATAATTTATACTCGAACTACTTATTACGTCATTGCCTACATGCAAAACATTTTCTCAAAACATTTTTTTTAAATGGATGCCATGATCTAACTTTGTTAAAATGTGTTCAACCTTGACCCACTATAGCTTTAAAAATCTACTTTTATGGTCCACTAATAATGTAATGGGAGCCATTTGACATAATACGTAGGCTACTTTTGATAGTAAATTAGCCTATATTTTGTTCAGATAAGCAAAAGTTGACTTACCTTCTGATGTGTTTAGATTTGCCTATATTTTCTGTTATTTCAGTGATGGAACTGTCCATATTTATTATTCTAATTGGTTTAAAGTGGTATTTTAAAGTGCTAAAAAAGTCAAAATACAAGCCGATGAAACTTGCAAGTGCCCCATTAACATTAGGCCTTGCAGTTGATGGTTTTGGCAGTTGGTATAATTATCATTTTTTGTTCCTGCCTCAGCAGTTCATCTAAATGTACATAGCATGTGCTCTCCTTCCAGAGGCATTGATTCCTGAAATGGGTGAGGATTCACGTATCTAGAGGGAGCTCTTGTCTGTTGATTTCAGAGCCAGACTGTGTTTCAGGGGTTGGTGGGGAGTTTAGGGGGAGCCTTGTAGCACAATAAAGTAGGCGATCACGGAGGCGGGGTGAGACAGACAGGCAGATGCAAAGCATGGTGGGAGGAGAAGACTATTTATTTTTTCAATCTGATATACAATCGCAAAGCTTAAATTTACTGCAGAGTTGGTGAGCCACTTTACCTGAATCCACTAAAAAATGGTAAATGGTGTGCATGGACATCTTTCTCCAAAAACTAACGAAGACAACATGACCCGTAGGCTGTGATGCTGCTGTTGTTTGAAAACATTCCTGCTGACCATGAGTAAAGTTTGTGAATCAGATTCTGGGAATTTATTGTTGTAAAAATAACCAATCCTAGTCTACAGTATCAGCCCACATACAGTATGTATGCACCATCAACAATAGACAAAAAAACTGGTAGGAAATGTTAATCATTGCGTTATTTGTGTTTTTTTTCTCCGTTCAAAATAAAAGTGAATCGCCTGTTTTGTTGTAAAAAATAGTCTGTTTTAGTTTTCATTTCTGCTCAAATTATGCACCAGGATGTTGTTTTGTAATAAAAATGTATGATGCAGAGTCGGGGGCATGCGCTCTCTGAGCATGTTGGAGCAGGCCGGCCAATTTCTGTCCACCAGAGAATGTCCTGTTCTTTGGGTGTTTGTTTTGGCTGATGTCAGCCTCTGCCAAGCGTCTTCATCTTTCTTTTATCCTTCCTTTTATCATCCACACACCCTTTCAGACCTTCCAAATTCTCCTCTACTCTACACAGGATTCCTTTTAGGCAGTTAATTTGTAGAGAACAGACTGATGCAGGAATGTTAAGTCAGCTAGTATTTGAGTTTTGAGGGAGATCTATGTTTTGTTAAGGTTCTTTCAGCCTCTTCCTGGAACTATCTGGGTGCTAAATTAATTGCGCTTGATCCTACCTTGCGTTGCAATCGGCTTAGTGCTAATCTGGGGTTCTCACAGTGCAGCCAAGTCTCGTCCAGGCACTGAGCTGTCCACTGCTCTCTTCTCCTGAGGTTTTGACCTCTGGCGCTCATTGTGAATCAGCTTGGCCTACCAAGTCCACCCTTGTAGTCACATGATTGCTTTTCCTCTCTCCTTTATTGTCTGAACCTACCACTTGCGCTCAAGCCTTCATATTTTCCCTGACTCTCTCTTCAACTCTCATCTTGCCTCCCTTGCTGCATTTCTTTCACCCCTCTCCCTTGCACACTAAGCCTCAGAGATGGCCACATACTGCCTGCAGTGGCTCTGTCCTGGTCGTACCACTCGCCCTGCCTCTTTTCTCACTTTTTTTGTGTTTAGCTTCTCTGCTGTACTGCTGTTTGTTTTCCCTGGCATGCTGCCATTGCCTCTGACCATCTGCCTCACTTTCTATTCCCCCTTTTACGACTTTCCATTTTCTTCTGATGTCAGTGAAATTATTAGTAATTTATTATTTTATTTGGGATCACAGGCTTAGTATACCTCATGTTGCGCCATGGCTCAAAACCCCTAGTATCTTTCTTTTTCTTTCTCATTGCAAGACATTCTCAGCTGCCCGTTGTTCTGGGTGGTTCTGATTGAAGTGTCTGCGTGCTATTTAAAGAGGCATGCAGAAAAGCAGGGTTGTTTACATTGTCCTCAAAATACAGGCTGTCTAGAAACAGGAAGTACCATCGCCCCGAAGCGCAGCAGCACACAGCGTCAGCCAACATGCACCACTTCCTTCTCATGGCTGAGCAGAGGCTCCAGCAAAACAACCCTCACGCTTATCAGAGAATTATGCACCCCTCCCCTCTGCTGCCCGTCCTCCTGAATGGCGCACATACACAGCAGGCTTTTCACCCCTTCACCATGTCCTATCTCGCTTTCTCTCATTCTCTTATGCCAACGGCCCCCTCCCCTCTCCCTCCGACTTTCTCTCTTTGCCAGTACAGCATGCCTGAGTAGCTGCCTGGAGATGAAGGAGCTAATTAATTTGATTTAGCCGTCCTCTCTCTCTGGCAGTGGAAAAACCAGCCCCCTCCATCCCTCCACACCATATCAGGCACCCCTCCCAGATGATTTTCCACCTATCCTTTCCAGTCTCCTTTCGTAATGTCCACACTCTGATCCCTCTCTTCCTCGTTCTCCTTAGCTTTTTTCATTCATGTTATACAACCATATTTTGCCAGCGGTTTATTGCGTATCAAACTGATTTTAAATGGCTTGCCAACTGTAACTCTTGTGTGGGCTACACACTACCTAATTCATTTTTGTTTTAGCATTGTATCTCTTGTGTGGAACCAGGGACAGTTTGTGTGACTCAGCAGTGTTTCTCCGCTCACACAATCACGCTTGCTATAGCTCAGTGCGTCTGAAGCCGGCCTGTCAGGCTACGCACGATACTCTACCCTACATCTGTCATCTGATACACTGACGGAGCCGCCCATTGAGTTATATTAGAAAAGTCCAGCACAAGTATATAACTGTCTGACGTCACTTGTCAGCATAACTCTGAATCCTTCCGGTGCTTTAATCCTGTACAGTATATAAACATGCTCTTATCTTTGCAGCACGCAGGTTGTGGACATCTCCTTATGATAGTCTGTGTGGGATTTGTGTGTTTTAGTCCTGCAGTGTTGCCTTGCTAACTCCTCTACTGAAACTTAAAAAGCTGAAAACATTTTCAACATTTTCTAGCTGTAACACTCAGCTGCTGAAGAAATGCTTTGTTAAGCTGCAGCACTTTGTGCAAAAAGTCACAGAGGAAATATTTTTCTCTTCTATTTTCATGTGATCACAGGAAGATAAGTTCTTGAACTTGAAATAATGGACCTATTTTCTTGAGGTCACAAAATATTTTAGTGATACCAGCAATTTTTGTTATTCTGTGACAGTGGTTCACAACCTTTTTGGCTAGTGACCCCTTAAATTGAAGCAGTGTCTACTTGCCACTCTTGTCACCGGTTGCATGTCTAGTGGTTGTTGTAACCAGTTCAACAAAAGAGTCAATTCTTTCCTTGTTGTATTTGAATACCTTTTTTCAGAGTACTGCAGTAGAATTATCCAGCAATTCACAAAAGCAAAGATTGTGGTAATTCTATGACTATAACTTTAAAAAAAAACACTTTACTGGCCTGTATGGTTGAAATCCTCTTCATCACTCGGGCCAAGTTGAAGCCCGGTTGCCTCAAAATTTTAATAGATGGGTTTTCTAAACCCCTTTGTGTGTCAGGAAAATATTTTGACACATTACTTGGAAGTAAAAGCTGGGATTCTCTCAGAAAAATATGTATTTAGCAAGTTTGACATATATCTGGCACATTACAATACACAAGAGAGTAACACAGCAATGCACCTCGGCACTCATGATTAAAAAAAATAGAAAAGCATGTCATCTGCCAGTTAAAAGCTGCATACTAAATTAATAGATTATCTTCACGACTCACCTGGAATAGATGAAATAATATTATTAGGTTTTGTTTAAAGCTATAGTGTGTAGTTTCTGTCTCCCCCACTGAGGAATTCTAGTAATGACAACACCACTATCTGCATGTCCACATGATACAAGCCTTCCGTGATCGCCCCCACCCTCCTCCATGCAGTTGCAAGGAGGACACGGAGGATTAAAAAAACATGATGGACTCTTCAGAAGAGATCATTATCTTCACTCAAGCTTTTGTAAGGGAAAGTCACCGGACGCCACTATTCTCTTGAACATCGCCATACTGATTAATACAGAGAGTGCTGTGTTGAGCTGATTAGTCTTAATCAGCTTTGCAACAATTAATTTGGCAACGGCTTGAATGTAACGGACACTCATTAATATCAAAAAGTTACGCACTAAAGCTTTATCATACATTTTGGTAGACAAGTGGTTACACAATATGAATTTTACATTGCTCAACAGATATAGATTAGGGGGTATCACTTTTATTTTTGCTGGTCTTGTGAAAACAACGTGTCCGCACTAAGACATGTGAAAAATCCCTGCAGAGGAGGTGCATTATTTGGAACTCTGTGCTCTAAAATGTGAACTGCAGGATACTTCAGCCTCTAAAGAATTTCCTTATAACTTTGACATTTAACCTTTTTTCTTTGAATTTTGAGGAAGAGCGATTTGCTTGAAATCATGTCTTCACGTGGTAGCTGTTTGTGTATTTTCTGTGCCATACTGTTGAAACTGCTGCCCTGACATTTGTTTTTGTAAACACCATAGACGTTAGCTCACAACATGTTCCAGCACGCTCATCTATCCCTGTTTCAAGGGAGGTTTCATCAAGTTACCCACTGTACCGCCACTGCATCTGTGAGACAATGCTGAGGGCTTCAACACCCTTTCATGTGTGCGCATGTGACTACAAATGTAAACATTTGTCATGCTTATCTGAACTTGTACTTGCAGAAAATTTGTGTGCTGTGGTTTCACTCTACCTCACATTTCTGTGTTCAGGCTACACACGGAAAGAATCGCTGCGTCGGCCTTGTGCAGCCACGGCTTCCTCTTTAAGAAACCACTGACATTTGAACTCCTCGAGCATCGTCTGACTTCCCACTTTGATCTACGTCCAAGTCAGCTGGAGAGCAGGTTAGTCATTCCTTCTTTGAGATCATTGAGGATGTTTACTAACCCTTGAGCATTCCTTAGGATGTATTCACACACACGTATCAGTAGGAAGCCTGGATTTAAGAAGAAACAAGTATTCCACACAATTGACTCATGCACTATTACTGGTCATGTAAATGTTGTCTTTATACTGTATCTTTTCTAAACTAACAATGTACAAAATGAAAACCAAGCTAAAGATTTGATACTTGACAAAGGTCCAGTTGCACTAAACCCAAAGCAGCCGGGGGACAGACCGGGATGGAGGACTTTAACGACTGACAACTGACTCACTGAGTAAACGACTGACTCACTCAGCTTTTTCAGTGGGGTTTTCATCGTAAGCAAACTAATATATATATATATATATATATATATATACATGTATATATATATATATATATATATATATATATATATATATATATACATGTGTATATATATATATATATATTATATTGCCGAGTACATTTTCACATGGAGGAATTTGCCTTTGTGTTCATCATAAATCATAAATATAGAACAAAATATAATTTTAAAATACGTAAAAGACACTCTGACAAATTTGTACAATAAGCTGTTTTAGAATAAGAAAATAAGGATGTATGGTATTGTGTAGGGTGTGACAAAAATGTTGAAAAGGGAATGTGCAAAAGTTCAGAATATAATATATGTGGATTGGTCAGGTATATAGTCCAAAATGCATTTTGTTTCCCATTAAAGCAGCTATAATTAATCTTTTTTATGATAACAATAGTTAAAATATACTGTATCTATAAAACTCTTCACTTTTGACGCTTGAGACTTAAAGGAGAGTGAATACTGGACAGTTGGACATGTAACAACAGGAAATTTATTGCCACCGTCTGTACAAAGCCTCACAAAAATAAATTGATACATAATTGCATTATACATTACGACATGACCACATGAGAGACATCAGATACATCCCCACACATACCTACACATATAGCACCTACACACACAACTGTTATCGATGTGTTTTGTTTGGTGATGCTATGGCAGTGAGACTCCTGCCATAGCGTGCCCGTTCCCAAGCGAGGGATCTGTATCTACGGCCAGACGGAAGCAGTGTGAAGAATGGGTGGAGGGTGCCTGGGGTCATGTGCTATGATGTCAGCTCAGCGTGTGATGGCTTCGCTGCTGAGATCTGAGAAGTTGGGGGTGGGGAGGCCAATAGTTTTGGAGGCATTGTGTGTGATGTGTATAAGTTTGTTCCTGTTGGGAGGCAACTCAAAAGGTGGTGATATGTCAGTGTCGTGGTCACGGCTTGTTTCTGCTGCACCACTGGGGCAAACAAAAATTCATTGTTGCAGGCTTAAGGCCTAATAAGCACGTTGAATGAATCTGATACCCCATAAAACATTTGCAAAAGATGAAATATTAATGCTCTTTCATATTAACGCTGTCAACTGTTACTGCCCTTCACAGTCGGCAGAGATGTGTTTTACTTTACCCCCATGGTGTGTACATATGTGTCCTCATGCGCATGCTGGGAGACCAGGACAAAAAAACAATACAAGGACACACTTCAAGACCTTGCTCTCACAGCGCTGCTCCACAAGTTGTCTTTAACTGCACCATTTACATGTGTGATTTATATGATAATTGGACTAGTTGTCTTTCTGTTGAATTAAAAAAAAAAATTGAAATAGTCAACTTTGCTGTTGAAAATAATATTAATAATTGGATCACATCTTATATGTACGCCAGATTGTTGATAAACCTGCATAAAGGCTAATTATGGGACTAATAATAATATATTGAATTTCTTGGTGAGCTAATGGTTTAAATTTTCCACCAAGATCGCTTCCTTAGATCTTCTATCTTTGTGTATTTGATTCAGATTTATGTGTCGCTTGGTAGCACAGCATGAAAAGCTATCATCACGTTTGGTCAAACATCCATGAATAGGGACGTCTGGACAACCGGGGCACCTCTGAATACAGACAACGGGACAATACCAGCACACATGTGTGGACCGAGTGGTTGCACTCCTAGAACACACACACACACACACACACACACACACACACACACACTCACACACTCACACACACACAGACTATTGTCTTTGCCAACAGGCAGTTTGTTTCATAAACACAGCATTCCTTTTTTTGTTTCACACACAGACAAATTGTTACTTCTAGTTTTAATTTGACTGTCCTGAAGCTACTCACAGCTGCTGTCATGTGTCCCGTCCACACACATCCTGCATGCATGCTTTGAAAGCGTGCAGGAGTGCATAAGAGAGGGGGGGGGGAGAAAAAGTTTGTCCAACAGCCAGAGAGGTCACAGGAACAACACCCAATCCCAGAGCGGTTCCCATGGAGACAAGTGTGGCAGCGTACAATGAGGGTAGGAGAGAGTGATGAAAGAGAGGGAGAGAGGGAAAGGGCAGTGAAGAGTAGGAGGAGGGCGGGTTGTTGGCGTTAAGGTTCAGTTGGTGGGTATTCGGGGGGGAGTCGGGGGGGTAGCAGCTCCACTCAAAAGGACAGTGGGAAGTATAATAGTGTTGAAGCATAACACTGCTAGAACATTCTTCCACCCCTCCTCTCATTTTTCTAGCCTCTTGTTCCAGCTGGTAGACTACCTCCTGATCTTCATGGCCGACGGAGGGAGAGCAGAGATATGTGGAATTTCCACTGACCATGACGTGCGAGGGCAAGAGCAACCAGTGGGAAGAGAGTTGTTGTTGTGAGGGCATTTTGCATGGATATGGATTAATTAAAAGGGGTGTCCAGTTTCAGGACTTGATTTGTGTAGTGGCGCCTTTGTTTTGGTGAGGGTAGGGCGTTAGTTGTGCTCGAAAACAATACAGAAGCTTGTCACCAGGAGTCTTAGTTTAGCCACATGTGTGAGACTAAGCACACGCTGACCTAAAAGCAGTTAATCGACATGGCTGGCAGCGTCACAGATATCACTTGAACCCTTTTATCTGAGGGCATGGACAATTGAAGGGTGTCTCTTCCCCATTTTCTGCCCTTGTCTGTCCACCTTTAACCCCCTTTTCTCTTTCAAAGAGGCACTACACTGATTTTACATGTTAAGATTAGTTTACTTGTCAGGGGGAGTACTATTCAGCCTGTGAAACATGTCTGGAGGGAGTTTTCTAAAGTCTGAGAAAAATAAGACTGTTCCGGCTGCCATTTTGGAACACCGCAATGGTATAGTGTCAAAAGGTTTACGCAAAACACTTGATCTTCAGGTCCATTTTACCAAATTTTAAACATGCAAGCTGCGGTTTGCAACGTCATTTTGCCACATTTCAAACAGCATACACTATGTCCATGCATTACTCTGCAAGAGCCCTGTAGGACTTTCAAATGTATCTGCAATTTGCAGCGACAATCATTTGTGTAATGCAATGTTTCCACTCTTTCCAATATGTGTGTAAGCAGTGACAACAGCAACTTTTCCTGCAACCAAAAGCAACATCATATAGCATCATTCTGTGTTGGACAATTAAATATGGTAGACAACGGTTTACTTTGCAATTGTCAAGATGGAGGATAGAATTATTGTTGTTATAACAACTTTCCAAAGTTGTCCCATCAGCACAGCCTGTGCTTCGTTTTCACACAGTGCTATTTTGAATCTGAATGCCCTACAAGATTGCATACTGGGAAGGTGTAGTTTGAAAGACGCAGGCATTTGCCAGTCAGGAAGAGTCTAGTAAAAGATGCTATCAAGATGCATCTTGGGAAATGTAGGATCCAGAGTTTTTGGAGCTTGACCCATACAAGAGACTTTAAATCAGGATATTGCTGCCTGTGTTGCATTGATTTTGACCATTCTTTTTTTAATCACTCTCTTGTAAGTCCCTTAACTTTATCAATGTGTAGTTCTAAATCGCTGAAGTACCACTTTAATGCCCCCATTTTCTCTCAATTTCACTTGTTTCACAGAGTGCTCTCATCTTCCATTTCACTACTGCCAGTTTGTACTCTCTCTGTTTTACTTTCTCTCTGTCTGTCTCGCCCACTCTCCTCTCACTCCCTGTCTGTGTCTGTCCGTCCGTCCTTGTGCCCAGGTTTTTTTGAGTTGGCATGGTTCCTGTTTGTTTTCAGCCATTTTGGGGACTTGCAGTGCTCGTAACAAACTGCTTAAATGGCGTCCTCTTGCTTGCTCTTCCACTCTGTTTCCCTCTGCCTCTCCCTCCCTCTCCCTATCGCTGGGCTTTGTGTATATAAAGTAGTGTGTGTGTGTGTGTGTGTGTGTGTGTGTGTGTGTTTGTGTGTAGAGAGAGACAGGGAACAACACTTCCAAATAAAAAGAAGATTGGATTCAGTGGGAGGCCGGGGGGGGGGAGATTCACTTGCTGGAAAAAAGAGCAAAAACACTAGGAATCGTGTGTCAGAGACAAAATGTGGAGTGAGAGAAAGCTAAAGGGGGAGTGAGTGAGAGAGCAAGCAAGTTTGAGTGTGAGAATCGCTCCTACCCTCTGTCTTCACACACTGCTGCCTGTATGTGTGTGTGGGTGTGTGTGTGTGTGTGTGTGCACCGCCTCTCCCTGCGCTCTCTCTCTCTCTCTCTCACACACACTCAGACGTGCGCATACACAGACCAAGGGGGAGAGAGAGAGAGAGGGAGAGAGGGAGTGTGAGGGGAGAGAACACATCGCAGCAGAGATGCAGCAGGAGGTTTTCCGAGGTACGTTCTCTTGTATGCTTGCCTTCCTGAGAGACAGCCAGAGAGAATAAGAGGAGCAAAGGCTGAATTCTGTTGTTTTCCTGCTTGTTTTTCTGCGTCACTCTGCTGCCGTGGCCGCGGTTGCTCCGCGCTTGAAGAGGAGGAAAAGGTTTTTATTTGACAGTGCGTGTGTTGGGCTGTGCATATTTATGCAGTGTGTGTTGGTGGACACGTATTGTGTGTGTGTGTTTGTGCGTGTGCGTGTGTGTGTGCGTGTGTGTGCGTGTGCCAGTAACAGGCCTTGTCTCCCTCATCCTCCCCTCTGTTGCTGGCGCACCACGCAGTTCTTTTTCAAGAGCGATGACTCGTTTTGAGATTGTGATGGAACTTTTAATTTCTCGAAGCCTCTTGCGTCTCTGTGATTGAGGGCAAACGGGGGGGGTCAGCACACGTCAGTACAGATATGAGTTTTGTTGTTGGGGTCTTAACATGGTGGTCCAGTCTCCTTATCCTGCTCATCAAGTTACTATCAACATCAGGGGAAGTGTTTTGTGGGGAAAACTTGCATTTAGGCGATGGTAAACATCTCTAATTCCACCGACTTGTTCTGTCTCTTATTTCTGTCATTGGCAGCCCAGTTTGTCCTCCATTTTACCAGCCTGTTTAGCTGGAGGTAGTCTCTCGTAGAGCAGCAGAGGGCATATTGATGTCACCAAGCCGTTGTTTTTGCCTGAAGCCTTACTTTTTTCCCAAAACAACATAGCAAATGCTGCCAACTACTCCACATTCCTGGTTTCCATGGATGCCATGCCAAGCCCCTGTGCTCAGTGTATGGAAAATATGATCCACACTGCCACAGGGGTAGGGGTCATAGGTCAGGTATTAGGAAGTGTAGTTTCTCGCTGCTCTGTGGTGTCACACAGGTGATGTTGTCATAAAGGTGGCATACTTTTGATGTTGTTTGGGCCAGACATCAGATAAATCATGTCTGCTATATTTGCCTTTGGGCCTTTTGCTGCCTTGGCTATTAAAGTGCTAACGTGCATATTGGAAGACCGAGTTGGTTGGCTTTGTGTGATTATGCCGTTTTTTTAAATGCCACAAACATAAAGGATGTGGACGCATTCAGGAAACTGATGCAGCGCTTCATCTTCTCTAGCCTGCCATAGTTTTACTTGCAGTTTATGGTGACTATTGTAACATGCCGCTCTGGCTCAGTCTTGCTAATACTTACATGTTACTTGGTTGTTTGAGACTGAGAACTCTAAAGGGGCTTTCACACCCCCTTCTACAGGGACTGTGTGTGAAATGGAAAATGATTTTGGGAAAATTACTTCAAAAAGGTCACTGGTGATGGATACTGCTCTACAGGGTACTTTTTTTGGCCTTACTGTTTCCGAATGCCCATCATGATTCTGTTGCAGCGAGCAGAATTATGGGAATTACGTGCTGGCCTGGGAGCTAACAGAGCGTGGAAAGTATGGCGTTTTAGACATGGGCAGGTTCGCTGGTGCATGGAGCGGCATGCGAAAACACCACCATACAACGGTTTACATGTGGGGAGGGGGAGAAGAGGGGGCATGTAGTCAGTCATGCTGAGGGGGAACTGAAAGACAAGGAAACCATGAAATGTGAACATAGGCGAGACGTGTTTGAAGTTACCCCTACCTCCCCTGCTCCCACCACCACAAGCACCACTAGCACCTCTGCTCAACCACTCCCCAACCCATACCAACTTCCATTTGCCATACCTCCTCCCTCCCTCTATCCCATCTGGCTGGCTCCACCACGCTCTCTTGGCCGGGGGGTTGTGGAGAGTTCAGTAGCTGTTCTTGCTAATGATGCCCCACTACCCACCCACACACAGCCTCATGTGCACACATACACCCTCCTCTTCACAGCCCAACTGCTGCTCTGATAGTTGGGCCCCTCTGGCTGCCCCTCATTGGGGAGAAAGCCCAACCAACACCTTCCTCTTCCCACATGCTCCTCGCCGCTGGCTTACAGGCAAGAACATCGGCTGGAACATTGAGGCCCCCCACATTCTGCCTTGCAGACACGACTCTTATCTCCTCTCTCTCTCACTCACACACACACACACACACACACACACACACTCTGATGGCACATCATTGCTAAAGATATCTATCTATCTATCTATCTATCTATCTATCTATCTATCTATCTATCTAAAAATAACATAGCACTCAGAAAACAATTGCTTAGATCTGTGAATGCAGTGACATTGCTAAGAAAGGGGAAATATACAAATTACAGGCCAACTTCCTGGTTCAGCTTTGACCGGCAGTGTACTGCGTCAGGTTACCAACATTTCTGGTGTGCTCTCTGTCAGTTTCATGTCAAAAGACCATGGTTTAGATCATCTCTAAACCTTAAGCTCATTTACAACCTGTCACCTGATCACCCGTTTTCCTTGTCCCATCCAATTATGCCTTTGCAACGTTGTTATGTTCCCCGATCTCAGCAACTACTTTGATGAGTACAATGATGGCCAAAACTATATAAAACTAAAATGGCACTTAGAGATCACAGACCTCCGGCAAGGCAAATAATACATTCACACGCTCCTCAGATATTTCCTGAGATGATAATTTGTTCTTCCAAATTTGGTGTGTTCATGAGCTTTAATTTGTGGAAAAAACGTGGACATGTGTTGTATTTTAATGCTCTGAGCATTTAAACAACATGTTGATAGCTGTTTTATAGTATTTGTGTGACAAGGAAGAGCAAAGGAAACGGATCCCGAACCATTAAATATCATCCAGAACAAATTTTTCTTATCATTCCAACCCCATATGAATGCAGCACAAAGGCCCTATCTCACAGAGTTAACAAAAGTGAAAAATAATTTATATATTGGCCTTGTGATTCAGATCTGCCCAAAAATTGAGTGGGTTCTTCTTTGGCTCATGCTACACGCTTCCATTGAGTTTCATGAAATTTAGGCTAGTAGTATTTTCACAATTCTGCTGACAGACAGGCAAACCAACAAACAAACAAACAGACCGAACCAGACCAAAGTTGTAATCAACCAGAATTGTCCTTTAATGGTGGGAGTACAGGGAAAGCAGCGATAACTTGATTGTTACAGCTGTACTCATATGTGCTCATATTATTTTCAGGTTCATAATTGTATTTAGAGGTTGTACCAGAATAGGTTTACATAGTTTAATTTTCAGAAAACACCATATTTTAGTTGTACATTGCTGGAGCTCCTCTTTTTACCCTGTGTGTTGAGCTCTCTGTTTTAGCTACAGAGTGAGGCATCACACTTCTGTTACACCTTTGTTGGGAGTCACACATGCACAGTACCTAGGTCAGCACCACAAGCCAATCAGAAGCACAGGGCATGTCACGCTAGCAGCTGGCGAGCATTATAACATGTTACAAAGTGACACACGTTCATCACGGAAGTAAAGGCTGGACTACAATAGAGCTGTTTGGAGCAGTTTGTGAACAGTGTTTTCTGTTGGAGATTGTAAGTCCCTTGGGGGGGGGTACTTTGTTGCTTTTTCACTTTGTAAACCTATTACATGCACAAAAATATATATAGTACAATAAAGGAAAGGGAAAAAGCCAAAAAGCATAATATGACTTATGAGCACTTTAAAGGAAATGTTAATGAGACTTGGGTACAAATGTTAGCTGTTAACATCTGCATTGAAATGTGAAAGTAAATTTTGTGGCACTAAAACAGTATTAAAAATGTAATTTGCTATGATCAGATTTTTTATCCTCAATTATAAGTATTAAGCTTAAAACAGTTTATTTGAGAGTCAAATTAACTTGTAGTTTGAACCCCATAAAACAGTGCTATTGGTTGAATTTATGAGGAATTTCCTTTGAGATGGAAGATGGCAAAAAAAAGAAAAGAAAAAAAGGCACGGTTATTGAATCCTAATAGTTATTTGTCTGTCAGCACAAGTACCAGTTTCATTGGGGAATAAACAGATTGCTCAACGGCTGGTTCAAGGCCTTGAGCTGGCAGGCCAGCCAAACTCCTATGCCGTCCTGCCTTTTGTTATGCAAGGCCACTGTAGCAGCGATGGTCCTTGTGACTGATTGAACATTTAAACTCAGTGGATTCAAAACGAATGGTTTCCTAGGTCATGAAGTCGTTCATATTTTTCAGATGCTAACGTCAAAGTATCTCAGAGTCAAACATTAAAACATATGCTGTTTTAAACTGGTCCCAAAATCAAAGCAGACAATATGTTAGGATTATTGAGCCAAACAGCACTTTTCATTTCCCCAAATTAATTGGTTTCAAAAGTTAAGCTAAGAGAGGGAGACCAACCTGCAAATATTTGTTTTTTTCTGATGATTTAAAATGAAAAGAACAAAGTTTGAATCCAATCCAAAAATCCAACAGTGTTTACTTCACATTTCTCATTTGATATAGAATACAAATTGAATCAATGCATAGCTAAAAGTAGGCCTCAGTTCCCTCTGCCTGTCAGTAGGAGCCTTTGTCGCTATAGGAAAGCCATTGCGTTTGGTATAATGTGTTTTATTTTTATGTGAGTCTAGTTAGTAATTTGTCCTTTACCAGCTGACAATATGCTCGTGCTATGAGGTTTTGTAGTGCCACAAGTGTAAATAGACGAACACTTCATAGGCTGACCAACATGTTTGTGCAGAACATCCTGTTACAGAAAGGTGTGGGAAGAGTTGCTGTTTATTTTGAATTTGCCTTAGGGTCCTTGCCAAATTCATGGTCATGGTCATTTGTCTGTGTGCTTGTTTGTGAGATGAACATAAGGATGTATGTGTGTTTATATGTGTATCCACTCATCTGCACAAGTATTAAAGATGTACAAGTGTTTTTCTGCATGCCCCATGCGCTTGTGTTCACATTTCTGTGTGTACGAGTGGATCCAGTACATTTAAAGGGCGTTAAAAGCTGCATGTCACAGTCAGATGCCGTGTCGTGCAGACTCTGCTTGTGCAGCGGCTGTGTGCGTGCGTCACTGGGAGATAAAGAAAAGGAGCGAGGGGGCGTCATACGCATTTTCCTGTCCGCGGCGCAAGCATCAGATGAGATGGTGAAATTTTTAACTTTAGCAGTGTCTCTCAGTGTGTCCGCCCACTTGTAGCAGACTGGCGCATGCCATAAGGGATTTCCTGCACAACATCAAAGCTCAGCAAATGTGAGTGACAATAAAGGCCTGTTTCAATACAATATGTGACAGGCCTGGTGAGACAAGATGTGTGCATCCATGTTTTTAGACATCTTGAATAGGCACGAACTGGTTTGTTGTGACAAGAAAAGGCCACTGCTTGCTTACGTCATTATTAGACACTTATTTTTTCCTTTTGTTGACTATATTTCATTCCACCTGTCCCCCTAGTCTCTGATTCATGTTGCATGTTGATTAATCTTTTGGTTTTTAATATTATTTACAAGTGTGCCCATCCATGTCCAACTACTTTGTTTGTGCCTGTCTGTCTAGCCTGTGGCCATTAATGAGTGCATGTAAAGTGCTGTGTACACATGCATGTTTGTTTGTGTGAGTGCATTTGTGGTTACCATACATGTTTGTATGTGCTGCTTGCTTTTGTGCGTGTGAGTGTTTGCCTGGGCTCCTGTCTGTCTGACAGTGCAGTGTGTCTGACTGTTCCTGTTTCAAAACCCCCCTCCCTCATCTTCCTCTCTCCGTCTCTGTCTCTTGCTCTCTCACTAACCCTCAGTCTCTTTCTCTCGCTCCCTTTTTCTATCACCCTTTCACTCTCCTTCATCCTCACCCTCTCTCTCTCGCTCTCCCTCCTCTTCCCTCTTCCCTCTGCAATAACAGTGCTGACCTAGTTTCTGCCTGTTCAGGGCTGCCTGTGGAATTTTACAGCGGCCTGCCTTCCTAGCTGCTTTGCTGCTTGAAAACGCATGCAGAAAAGCATGACTGGGGAATTTTCTTATTGTTGCATCATTATGGCTTTATACAGTCTCCGTTATTCTTTCTAATCTGCAGACCTAAATAAATGGACCCATTTTAAATAAGTAATAACAGCAAATTGCCTATCACATGAGAATCTGCAGCTATCTTATGTATGGCGCATTTGGAGCCGGACGGCATCCACCACCATGGCCATCGAATTAGAATGGAATTGAGAATAGCCCGTCACTCATCTTCAACAGCTTAGCTGACATTGTACCGGATGCAGAGGGCGAAAAACACCCCTTCTCTGTCCACATGCATGCAATCTCCCTCCCTTCTCCTCTTGCCCTTTTTCCTTCCCTCCCGTCTTTGCCTTCACAAATAAATGGTTAGAGTCATGCCCGGTAAACACTAGCCACTGCCAGGAATGGCTAACAAGGCTCATGCTCAAATATCAAGAGAGTGGGACTATTTTTTTTAAATGCGTTCAGGCCATGGATCTAAGTCAACACTCTATTCTGAGGGAATCTTGATTAAATCTGAACGCCTTCCAATTAGGCATAGGGAATGTTGTGTCACAGCCGAGAGAGATGGATATCTGGAATGGGTTTCTGAAGCCTTGGTTGTGGCACGCTGAAATCTAAACCAGCACTGCCGCAGATTCATTCCTTCCCTCTACCCTCTTTCTACTTTTACTCACCATTCCTGGCTAAGTTGTTGGAGTTCAGCATTGCTGGAGCATTTAGTTTTCTTTTCCGTTTCTAAATAGAGTTTCACAGGCATCATGACTGCTACTGCAAAAGCTTTGAGTGTAATGGTTATTCTTTGCTTTATGACGTTGTAAATTTACGCCTGGTACATTTATCCAAGGATGTTTATGATGCTAATATATATTTTCTAATTTCTCTTTCAGATTTCGGGGGCTGGTCATGGTGTCCGGTGAGAAGGTGTGGGACCCCCTCCACGCAGGCCTTATTCAGTCACGTCTGAGTGAACAACACCTGGCTCCCCTCTGCAACATCACACACAGTGCAATTAAGGACGCCACGTGCCACCGGAGTCAACGGTTGTCACCTTTGTCTTCCCCGCCGCTGTCATTAGTGGCTGTGAAAACCCTTCACCCAGATCAGGCCTCCTCACCGCTACACCTGCCTGTTCATTTCTGCGGCTTGTGCAAGATCGAAGGGCAACACAAACCAGTCCGCTGTCTTGGAGTGGAGGAGGAAGGGGAAGCTGAGCAGTTAGAAATGAAGGCAAAAAGGCATGGAGGCCGGGGGAGAGGCCATGATGGAGGACAGGCTGGAAGACATGGCTGATGGACCTAAAAATGCAAAAATCACCCTAAGCTTCCCACTTAGCGCTGCCCCCCTCCCAGCCTCCCTGACATCTCCAAACCACTGTCGTAGCGCTTCCTCATCCTCCCCTTCCCCTCACCGACGGTGGCCATCCTCCAAGAGCTCAGACGAGGGGTCGC
This sequence comes from Etheostoma perlongum, assembly GCA_026937815.1. Lineage (NCBI taxonomy): Eukaryota > Metazoa > Chordata > Actinopteri > Perciformes > Percidae > Etheostoma > Etheostoma perlongum. The sequence continues at coordinate 6,750,550 of CM049389.1, forward strand.
TGTGGAAACTGGATGCTACCATGGATGTAAAGCACAGATCTTTTAAGCCCCCAAAGCACGACAGCTCTCCGTCCACTTCACCTTCCTCCTCCTCATCTCCAATGACTGTTCATGCGCTTAGTAGGAAGGAAATAAAATCTCCCCCTCCTCTGAAGTGCTCCAAACTCAATCCAGAGACTCAGTTTCACAGGTCGCCCCCAAGATCCTCGAGCGGGTCTTCAGGTGGCTGTTATAGTGGCGATGGATGGGAGGAGAGGCACAGGGTGACCAACGGTACAGCCTCACCCTCTCAAACCGCCCAGATCCTCTTCAGTCTGGGCACCTCAGCCTATCAGAGAGGTGGGGATGCAGAGAGGAGAGAGAAAATAACAGGAAGACCGGCTGGGAAAGTGGGAAACCCTCATGGACCAAGTCTTCACCCACCCACCCTACACCTCCCTCCCCCCCCCTACCCCCACCTCCTCCTCCCCCATCTGAGGGTCTTACCGCACCCCCTCACTCATCCTCATATTCCCCTACTGACAGCCTGAAGCCTGAGCTGATTTGTGGGGTGTGCCATCGGCTTTTCAGCTCGGCCTCCTCCCTGACCGTCCACATGCGGCTGCATCGTGGCAGCCGCGCCCTCAGTTGCCGCTATTGTGGCAAAGTCTTCATCCACAGCAAGAGATTGCAATCCCATGAGGCCTCCTGCAAGGTGCCAGGCCTACCATCCAACAGTCTGGGCCCTTCTTCTCTCACTGTGCAGCCAAAGGAGGAGCCACTGGAGGAGGGTGAGGTGAGAGTGGAGAGGGGGGAGTGATTGTGGGACAATCAGACATGAGTAAGGTGCGGCCAGGGAAGAAAGCACGAAGCCTCCTGGCACGTATCCAAGGTGATGATGCAGAAGCCGCAGAGCTACTGGCGGGTGATGAGCACCATTTTGTGAAGGTGGTAGATGGCAATGTCATTTACTTCTGCTCTGTGTGTGAACGTTCCTACATGACCCTATCCAGCTTGAAGCGTCACTCTAATGTACACTCATGGCGCCGCAAATACCCGTGCCATTTCTGCGACAAGGTCTTTGCGCTGGCTGAGTACCGCACAAAGCATGAGGTATGGCACACAGGAGAGCGGCGTTACCAGTGCATCTTCTGCTGGGATGCCTTCGCCACCTACTACAATCTCAAAACCCACCAGAAGACCATTCATGGGATTAATCCCAGCCTCATCTCCAGTGAAAAGACAGCTAATGGGGGTTATAAGCAGAAAGCTAACGCCCTCAAGCTATATCGCCTTCTCCCCATGCGCTCCCAGAAGAGACCCTACAAGACTTACAGTGACAGTTTGCAGAATGGCCTGCTACTGCCACCAACTGATTCACCTTCCCTCTCCCTACCTGGCCTGGGCTGTGCTCTGGGCCCTGAGGACCTACAAAGCATCATCATTGGGGCCCACCCTCAGGGTGTAAAGCCTGACCCAGATGACTTCCCTGATGGCTTTCCTGTTTCTGCGTCTGTTGAGCATGGGGACCTCTCCGCACTAACACCCCTCCCCCAAGCAGACATGCCCAAAGTCAGAAAACAAGAGAGTGAGGCCCTAGAGTCAGAGCAGGGGAGAGCCAGTGGCAGCTTCAAAATGTCTAGTAGTAGCAAAACCAAAACTCCCAAGACTGGTAGAAGCACAGAAACAAGCATGCCTTCTGTGATAACATATGGCCATACAAAACCCTCTGTCATAGTTCATGGAACAGCAATGTCATCCTCCGTAATTGTGCATAGCAACCAGGTCACCTCTGGAAGTGAAAAAAGCCCAATGAGCAGCCCATCCCCTGAAACCAGCAACAGTCACACTTCACACAAGGACAGTCCCAGGCCAATCAAAAAGCAAAGGGATAGTGCAGATAACCATAGAAAAAGGTCAAGAGACAGTTCAGATACCACAGAGCAGGGTTCAAGAGGTAGACAGGGTGCAGAGGCAGGCAGATTATTTCACAAATCACGCAAATCCTACAGCAAGACTGACATCCCCAACTCAAAGCAGATGTCAGCATCTGTGGGGTCACAGGTCAAAGAGGCAGGGCCCCTGTGCCAGATTACTGTACGTATTGGCGAGGAAGCCATAGTAAAGCGCAGCATCTCTGAGACAGACCTTAGGAGAGACAAGAGCCTTACTCCACCTAAAACCAAACGGAGTGAAACATCATCTGTGCGGGAAGCCAAGGAAACACGGCATTCCCACTCTCACCACCATCACCATAAACACCGCCTCCACCGCAGAGTCAGCCTGGAAGAAGAGTGTGAAAAGGAAGAGGGTGAAAAGGAAGGTGGAGATCGTGAGGATGAGTTCAAGAAAAAGAGCTCCAAACCCCTAGATGAAGTGAGGGAGTACTACTTCCGTCGGGAGGTGCGTGACCAGGATAGTGACCATGACACAGAGGATAATTTATGGCGGCCTTACTACTCCTACAAGCCTAAGAGAAAGGCCCAAGCACATCTGCAGCGGGTCAAGAGCTGGCAGAGGAAACTGAAGTTCAAGCGCTCCATTCGGTTGAAGAGGAGGACAGAGAGGCTCAAGAACCATGTGAATAAAGAAACAGAGAAATCACAAGATGAGGAAGAGGATGAGAAGATTGAGGAAGCCAAAAAACTGTCAAAAACAGACAGAGACAAGGGAGAGGGGGAAAATAAAGATTATGTCTCTGTTCCTGTAGAGGAGAAAAACAAAGACACAGAAGAACAAGTTAAGGAGGCCCATCATGAGGTTTTCACTCCTCCTCTGCACTCTCCAAAGCCTCCTCTGTCTACCTCAGTGCCTCCTATGGGAATAAAGAGGAGGCCTTGGACTAATGGGAATGCAGCAGAGTGTGGTACATGTGGCCGCTGGTTCTCAAGCCCCAGGAAGCGAGACAAACACGAGCTGAGTCATCTGCTGGAGTTTGTATGCCTCTTCTGCAGAGCTACTTTCCCCTCAAGGGATAAGTTGGAAGACCACCAGAGAGCCCAGCATCCCAAGCCTACTGAGGCATCCTGTGTACCCCCAAAAGTGGCACTTGGCGAACAAGTTGAAGGAGTCGGGATTAAATCTGTGCCAGAGATTGCAAAATATGATGAAGAAAGGGGGACAATTAGGCTTAGTAGGGAGAAATTCTAGTCCAAGTCGCCTAAGCAGAAGAGCATTATCACGACACACCTGTCCACAGTGTCATAAGGTGTGCAAGACATCTTCAGCACTAACTCGCCATATCCGACGCCATGAGTTAAGCAGTTCCCCGGAGAGAGAAAAGGACGATAAAGACTCAGAGCCAAAAACAACAGAGACAGTTGTTAACACTGTTAGTAGAGATCTAGAGACTGAAAAAAGACCAGGCTCCTAGTGCCCTCTCTGTTTCAGTTATCAGCTATTCAACACCCGACCCACCTAGCAGTGGTGACTGTTTGGCATCACAGCAGCATGAGGACCATCTCAGCGAGCTGACCGATGAACATCAGATGTCAGAATCCAGTTACAAACCTGAACTGACAGAGCTCACACATCCAGCTCTAGAGAGAGAGCCCTGCCCCGAAATTGTGGACCCTCCATTAGAAAGCCTAGTTAACCTTACACCCACTAAATTCACGCCTGCTACACCCTCTACTCTCCAGAGTGTGCTAGTCATGAATGGACCTGAATGTCTGGACTACCGCACCCCCAGTAAAAAGAACCTAGACAGCCAGATCCACAGAATACCCAGCCCTGTGCACATCTTGGCATCCACCAACACCTCTCCAAATGTGCCCATGATGTCACAGACCAGAATAACCACTGCTGCTCCTCTTGTTTCCATGACAACAGTTCTCCGCTCTGAGGGGGGATTCATGAAACGGGATGGGGTGATTATGGACAGACAGAGGCAGGGTGGGAGTGGTATATTTCTACATGCAGGTTATGAGGAACCACCTCGGGTCCAAGATATCAGAGTTCAATCTATGTCCAGGAGTCCCTCTCCCAACGAAGCACAAGACCTGACCATGTCCTCCATTCTAGCTAGGGAGAGGGAGATAGAGAGGCAAAGAGAGAAAGAGAGGGAGTTTGAGAGACAGAGAGAAAGGGACAGGGACAAAGACATTGTGAAAGAGAGAGAAAAAGAGGTAGAGAGGGCCCATCAAATGAGTAGACTAGCACATGCCCCACATGACCAGATTTCTCTGTTGGTCCCTAAAGAGGAGCCCTTGAGCCCTGTGCCGTCTCCCCCGCATATCCCTTCTCAAACCAATATGAATGGATCCTGCTCACATAGGCACACTCCCAAGTCCCCCTGCCGGCCCCCCTCAACTATTGGTCTCCTAGCTCAATCCAACCGCCAGGTTCACTCCAGTTCACAGGGACTTGACAGGCTCACACTGCCCACTGGAGCAGCTGGTGGTGACCGCCCCTCTGCCCACGCTCTGCTTCTCCCACGAGCCCCCCAACCACCTGAGCCGGAGCACCACGATACAGTTTCTTCCAGAGATCCCCAGCAGGGGGACGCCACTCCACTGGGCTACCATGCCCAGAATTATCCCCTACCCCTTATTGTGCCGGACAGCTACCGCCCTGGTAAGAAGCAGGAAGAAAACCTGCTCATGTCGACCTATCCTGCTGGAGCGCTTCCCTTTGGCCCACTGGGAAAAATGATGGTCCCTCATGGTGGTGACCTGGCTAAGCTGCCATTTTATCCAGATCCTTACCATCTTCTCTATGGGCCCCAGCTGCTGGCCTACCCCTATAACCTGGCGGCTCTTCCTGTGGCTCTAAATATGATGGCACCTGGGGGGGACAAAGTGGAGCCTCTGCCTTTCCTCCCTGCCATCTTCAACTACGCAGCCACTGCTGGGCCCTACATGGGCACAGCCCCTCACCCCCTTGTGGCTAACCCTAGCCTCTACAGCAGCAACAGCAGCAGCAGCAGCAAGAAGCAACGAGACAGCAGCAGCAGCAAACCGTAGGACACAGAAGCACTATAAGGAATATATTTCAATGGGGATGGCCTGGCCTGTCTGGCCTGGAGCGGGAGGGGTGCATGCTCACTGGGTCACTGAGTACACTTGCACAGTACCCCTGTCTCTCTTTTATTCAGTAGAGATCAGAGCTAGGCATTAAATCAGGAGTAGGTTGAAGGAAGGAAAAGGAGCAAAGACACGGGGAGAGGGGCTGATATTATAGTGACGTATTATTACTCCCCTCTCTCTTTACTCCTGCGCACCTTTCTCTGTCTCTGCTGTCTTGCTGTAGTGTGTCATAGTTCTAGAGCTTGATTAATCTTCCTCTCTGACTCATTATATTATCTATAAGAATAAGAACTGCTAACAGGGTGTGTGTTGTGTCAAAAATTAGTTCAGTCCGCTTCCCTTTATAGTCACCTTATAACGAGGATAAACGCTCTTCAGGGAAGGCTTGTGTGGGCTAGGATAACGGATGAGACAGAAGAGTCCTTACTCAACACAGTTAAAGGTGGAGCGTTCAAATCAAACCTCACATATGTTTGTATGAGAGAATGCAGGCATATCCTGTCGTTAAATAGTCCATGAAAGTCATATATGAACATGTACATGCACATGTATGTAGTGATTTGGTGGGCTTAAGCAGGTATTACTGTGTGTGCGTGTGCGTGTGTGATGAAGTGTGTGTGTGAATGGCTAGATCATTCCATGTCAGACTCGCACGGCATTCCTACTCTAGTTGGAATAGCTGCTGTAGGTCAAGTAAAAGTGCATTTAGAAATGATTCCTCATATCCAAATCGTTAAGTAGTCAATGCTATGGCTGGATGCGAGTCTATGACAATGACAGATCATCTGAGCTTCTAATGTCTCAAACTAACCTGGCGACTTTGTGGCCAGATGGCACTGTAGAATCCGTATAGCATTCACCATAGTTTATACCTTATGTGCACAAAATAGAAAAGTAGTGGTCACTTAAAGGGGACACTTGTAGCTGCTTTGGATATGTAGCTGGCCACTGGGTAAGAATTAAAGGCTGGTAGACCATTGCACTTCCGTTTTTCATCTCATTTCCTTCACATAAAAAATGAAAAGAATAAAACCAGTCAGCCTTCATCTTGCGTAGCTTTTTTCTCTTTGATTGGAAGAGGAAAAGGCTCCATTTCCTAAGACAGGAAGAAGAAAGTGACAGCAAGGAAGGAAAAAGAAAAATGGATTCAGGGTTTTGAGTTATTTCTGGATAGGAAAAGAAATACATGGGCACAAAACTGTTGGACTCTGAGTCAGAAAGCCCCACAGAAATGACTTTGGCGACAAAGAAAATGTACTGCTCCCCAACTGAGGGGGGATTGGAAATAGCCTGAACTATATACCCTCCTGCCCTGTGTCATTAACTAAGAGGTAGGAAAAGGCTGAGCTTAGCAGCCAAAGTGGTGGCCGAAACTCCCCAGGTGCCCTCCTGGGGCCTTTTTGTTATGTGTAATGTTATCTCTATATGTTTGTTTTGTTAAACTATGTTGTTGTTTCTGTTGTTTAGCCCCCTTACCAGATGGAAATGGCTTCAGTGAAAAAGGGGGAGTAAACTTAAAAAGTTGAATGTAAATTTAGTCATGAGGTTAATGAAGTACAGCTGCATTAATGGTAGAGTTGGTTTCAGTTCCTTTTTGTTTCTGTTTTGACACAAATAACCTGTTTAAGAACCGTATAACGTCTGGTATGCATATATACAGTAGTCCTAGGATCATGTCAGTAAACTTGGGTTCTGTATCCACAAAGCATGAGCAACACTTGCTTCCTAACCGTTTATATCCTCAGCAAACCAGCATTGTGCGCACAGCTTTTGTTTCTGTTTCCTTTGATATTTTCATCTTCCATATCTCTGTTAATATTTTTTGTCATTATGAACAATTAAACAAACCTAGCTGCCACATTTACATCTCACAGTCACTATGTAGGAGCTGATTAAATTCTCCCTTTTTAAAGCTTACACTCGCACTCTGCACCTCCTCTGAATTAAGTACATATGTTTCTCTGTGTGTGTGTGTGTGTGTGTGTGTGTGAGAGAGAGTGTGTGTGAGATGGTACTAGGACACCCTAACCCTTAAGGCAGGAGTGTTGAAACACATCGTGACCAACTGCAGGGGCGCACAAGCATCCCCTCGGGTGTGGTTACAAGCCTTTTGCGTGTAGGCATATGTGTTTTGCGTACAAGAGTAACTGCGCGAATATGAATACCAAAATAAATCTGCCCAAGCAGCATATCCCTTGGCAGTATATGGGCCACCTGTTATTTTTTTTTTTTGTTCTTTGACACTTTTCTGTGGGTTAGTTTCAGTGTAAAAAAGCCTTGCTGTCTCCAATACACTATCTCAAGCCATTCCTGTAGATGGACATGTTTGTGTTTTTGGACCATTTCTTATGCCATAGTTTGCCATCATGGTTATCATACAGACCAAAAGCATGCAAATCAACGTATTGTAGTGACTGGACTGGAATCTGGTGGTAATATACAACTATTTACTGTATGTTTTAGTTTAAATGAATGTGCCTCTGCATTGATATTTAAATAATTATCTTTAGTAAGACGTGGAGCTGCCAGATTTCAACTGTTAAGGTGCCTTGTTATGGCATAAGAAATTTAAATAGTAAATGAACGTTTTCTTGAGAGATGACAGTATGATTTGGAGATAGATGTCATGGCTTTGTTTGCTATGAAGCTGTTCATAGATGTAGGGGTGTGGCTAAACTGTTTTGGTATTGTGTACATGTCTAGGATAATACTGTGCCATATAGAGCCCACAAAATATGTTAATGTTATTTTTAAAAGATGTTTTAATGTTGCCTGATGACTTTGTCTTTAGATTTGATACAAAGGCTTGTAGCCACAGCTCTCCCAAAGCCTGTAGTCTCCTTTTCCAACATTCTTCCTGTTCTCTCTCTTTCTCTCTCTCTCTTTCTCTCTCTCTCTCTCGCTTTGTTTCCATCTCCCTTTCTTTCTCTTTGCTGCAATCAAACAAAATAAAGTATTAACCTGATGACCCAATGAAATCAACTCTAGTCTGGATGCTTTTTTTGTTATACATTATGTCTCTATTGAGCTTTACAAGATGATCTAGAGTCCGTAATATGAACCACATGCTTAAAGTTGGCGGATGCCTTTTTTCACATTGTTTGATCCTCCCTGCAAATTCTCCAGTGAAATGTACATTTAACATTTAGTGCATTGGTGAAAACGGAAAAAGTTGTAGTCATTCTTTGCACTTCTTTTAAGCACATGGTCCCTTGGTTGATACTTTAATCACTGTGAATTCAGTGTGAATTTAACACCTCAGCTTGGTGACTTGCTCATTTTTCCACTCTTAAAATATGATGTGAGAGATGAATTGAAAACTAAATAGGAATGAAATAATTTCAGAAATCGAATAGATAAAAACAGTCATCCTTATTAAGAGTGTGTGTGTGTGTGTTGGGGGGGAGTACATTGATGGCCTCAGGGATGGTTGAGATTTAACGTTGCATTGCTGTCTTGCTAATAATAAATTCAGTTTTCAGCACAGCAAGGCATTAGTTTACCTCAGTGGGTCTTTTTCACAGCTGACATATTGACTTGTCATAGCCGAAAAGCACAGGTGTTACTAACAATATGAACGGTGTCTCTGTTCTGTTCAAATGCTGTTCAATAAGCTCTAACAATGGAAACACATGCGCAATACAAGGGCACTGAAACTTACCCAGCTCAAAGGAATGCAACCTTCATTAATGTTATTGTTTACACCTGTGCTTTTCCTTCTGAGACATCAAGGTATCCGTTATGAAAGAAGGCCTATCTGCACGCTCCACGACAGTTAATGGACGTGTCCGACTGAGTGCACACATGACAAATATTATGTAATTTGACATTTCAGATTAACTTCAAACAAACTGAATAACAGATTGTCTGCTGTTTACTACTTTGTGTGTGTGTGTGTGTGTGTGTGTGTGTGTGTGTGTGTGTGTGTGTGTGTGTGTGTGTGTGTGTGTGTGTGTGTGTTGCACCTTTCCCAGTATTCCCCAGTTATCACAGTGTTCCTGGAAAGTGACTGAATCAGGCGAGCATAAGAGAAAAACGTTGTGTGACTTGGAAGCACAATTCCCTTCTCATCTGTCTCTCCTCTTCACTCTACAACACACTCTGAGTCATGAGTCAGCTGTGGGGAATCAAGGTTCCTGTGTAATGGGTAAACACAAATCAGTGGTCTGGCTCACCCAGTCACTCAAACGGTCATCCACTCTCCACGAATCACTGCAAAGGCAGGAGATGTACAGATGGATGGAAATGCACACTTTATTAAAAGAAACGTTAGCCAAATTTGCAATTATTTCTAATATTACAACACTTTCTTTCTTTTATTGACTGTTTGGCTGCTGCCCACTCTGCCATTCGTCCACCTACATGTTTGCAAAGATCTAGTCACAACCACACATCCACGAAGCACTCCCTCCTGGGGATCGATAACCCGCACTGACCATGGCATATTTGGCCTTTGGACCCCAGGACAGTGTGGCAGTACACACCTTCTCTTCACACACCGTTGAAGAGTCTCTCTGCTCCTCGTTGCAACCTCTGACGGGTAACTTGGAGTCAGCAGACCATCCAAAGGCTTAAGAGACTGCAGACTGGGAGGCCTGGAAGGATGGCTGTGTTTTGGAAAACAATGGCAGGTGGACTGCTGGTCAGTTTGAGCCTCGCTCTCCTGGGGTGGGGAGTTGATGGGCAGGGGAATGGACGGGGTAAGGTATGTTCACATGCAACGCTACAATTATAATGCACTGGTATGTGTGTTTGTTGTGTTAAAATACAATATCTATCTGATAGTCTAAAGAGCATGTGTTCCCTTTGGCAATATCAAAAATGAAGGAACAAAGAGTGGAAATCTTACTATAAATATGGTGTATAAATTATCTATGTCCATTTTGTAGCTATTTTGTCCACACAATACATGGTTCCTGTGGTATGTTTAAAGTTTTTGCTTGCTGTAAAATTAGGAAAAGTCACATCTGTCTCAGAGCCTCTTAGGCAAATAACAAAATTTGATTAATTCTGTTTTATTGGTCTTTTGAAGATAGAAGATAGTATAAAAGCCTAATATGAGCTAGTGAAAGATAAAACACGTATCAACTCATACTGTGTCTAATTTAGATGCCACTTGAAAAGGGGTATCCGGGCATGCTCTAATAATTTATTTAGACTTAGGACTTTGCTCAGTCAGTGGGAGGGCAAATCAGTGCAAAAACCACACCACCAGCTGTTTTTACCCCTTTAAAGGAGCTATTGTATTATTGATATACTGTATGCCATATGGCTTTCTGGTCAATGCATCAACATTGATTTTGCACTTTATTACCGCTTGCACTTACCTTGATAAAAATATGAAAGTTTTAAGTTGAATCCAAAATTGAATTAAAATCCTCACTCCTCACTATCACCTTTAACCACTAATCAATCAAGATATCTGACAAGAAAATACAAAAGGAGGATTTGTAGATTATGAAGAATTGTGCAAGACAAAAAGAGCTGAAGTAATCATGTTGAGTACCTTATGTACATTGTGTCTTCCAGAAAGAAGTATCAGGCGGGGCTACAGTCTACCTTGGCCAGGACAGAGAAATCTGGAGGCCAATGATCTACACAGCAGTGAACCTGAGTGAGATCCGCAGGTACAGCTGGAGCAAACCACTGCACCATGAAGGCTTCACATCAACTGCTCACTGAAAATCTGTGGTCAACGAGGCAAAAAGTCTCTTGCATATTTGGAAATTAAATCCGGGCCTGTAAGCTAGTTCAAATTTTGTGGAAAATCTTCAGTTCAAGCACTTTGGGGAAAATAAGTGGAAGCAAGTACCGGGTATAGTTAGGAATTGTGGGCCCGCTGTAGATATTTGATGCTTGTCCCCTTATTTTTGATAACATAATTTATAATTCTTAATTATGTTGCCTTTCTCCAACTGTAGGCCCCTAGATCTATCACTGCTTTTTACCCTTCTGTCAGTGGCACTGGTCTGGGTAAAAGTAAGGCAAAATAGTGTTGGTCAGCAGCATTACGATTTTAAAAGTAAAGCCCTAGAAAAAAAAATCAAAAATGGGTAGAATCATTTTCTTGATCCTCTATGGACCAGCATTCTCATGAATTCAATTATGTTCTGCTCTGTTTATGCAGTATCAAGTCATCCTTTCAATTACGGACCTTTGACCCAGAAGGTGTCATTTTCTACGGAGACACTAAAAACGGACAGGACTGGTTTGTTTTGTCCCTGATGGACGGTATCCCCTTGATGCAGATCAGCAGAGAAGACATCCTCGTCAGCGTGGCAGGTGGCCCTAAGCTCAATGATGGAAAATGGCACACAGTGAGTTTTTACTTTAGTTTGATTTTTTTTAGTGAAAATGTCCAAATGTGAAATCACCAATACATGAAATAATATAACTGACATCCTGTTGGGTTTAGGGTATGGCTCTAGGGGCTTTTTCATAAGTCTGGTCATGCTACATATGCCTACCAAATTATGCACAATAAACGCACTGCAGTGGCTGCTACTTCTAAATTTTGTAAGGGGGCGCAAATTTACCATAAACAAGCCCGAGACCCATGTGGCTCTCTTCAGGTCTGGTATGTGGTCATATATGAAAGACTTTGTAATTTAGCTTTGCATAGGTCTTTAGATTGTAAAGTACAAGCGAAGTCAATCTGGTTAAATCTGTAAGAGGAGTACATTCCCTTAAACTGGCCAAAATAGTCCAACTCTTCTTTGAAATATTCAATTCAAAACGGCTGACTTCCTGTGAGGTTTAGGGTATGACTCCAAGAGGCTTTTTTGTATTTCTTGACATGATAAATATGTCTACCAATTCCATAACTCTACGTAAAATTTATTTGCCAAGCCTAAGTCTGAGGCCCATGTCAGATCACAATTTTCACCTGATATGCGTACCAATTTTGTGCGTTTTTGAGTAGCCCAAGCACTTCAAAACAGTGCTTGAACACACTAATAATAATAATAAGAAACATTAGAATTTAAATTTGGCCTTCACCACCGACAATGTAGTTACTTGGGCCCTAATTATTCTGCACTGGAAGTGAAATTTCATAAAAGTTGTGTGGACCTCAGAAAAATAATCTTACAGTAGGCCTATACTGGACATGGTGTATATAGTGTCACCATGTGCAAAGCAGTAACTTTCAATCTGATTTTTTCTTGTGCTCCTTGTGCCTCCCAGCTGGAGGTGAGCCATCAACAGAAGTTTGTGGTTCTAGAGGTGGACGGCTCCAATAGGCTGGTGGTGGGCATGCAATCTAAACAGACACAGGAGGTCCTCGTAGGTGAACTCCGACTGGCCGTTGGCGGAATCCTGATCGACAAGGAACATATGATTGTTCAGGTACAATGTTAATCCACCCTGGGATATTATTTGATAAATTTGTCTTTTTTTCTCTTTTTCAATAGATTCCATAAGTGATTTTGTAATTAATTTGGTCCACTTTTCATCCACCTGCTTCACCTACAGTACAAACGTCTGCTTCTGCATCTTTTTTTACCATAATTACTTTCAACAACAAGCGGAAAATGAACTTGTGAAGTTTTCCAAGGTAGTGTATTGCTAAGGTATTATGGATACATGCATAGCAACAGATCAATCGCCATGACAATAGAGCAAACTGCTAATGAAGACTGATTGTTAGTGGACCTTGAATTGGGAATATTTTGTGAAACAAATGCCTGGCAGAGCAAGGAACTCTTTGGTGGCTGCATTGTCTGTAACAGGCCTGTGACAATGTCAACTGAAAAATGCCTATTAGCAATCTTGACTCTTGAACACTTCTGCCCAATCACACATTCTTGCTCTTCTGCTCACTGTTTGTCTTGCAGTTTATTCCACTAAATGCATTGTTGCGTTCCTTGCTGTAGTTTAAGCCGCAAATGGACGGCTGTGTGCGGGAAGGCAGCTGGCTAAACCTCATCATCCCCTGGGAGGCGGAGGTGGAGGAGCTGTGGCCCTGCTATCAAAACATCCGACCTGGCAGCTACTTCGCTGGCAGTGGATTTGCCATTTTCAACACCTCAGGTCAAAACATTGTGCTTGATGATTATAGAAGATATGGAGAGCTTACACTCCTTCATATGATACCAAGCTTTCTAACAGGCCTGGATAATGCATTCTTGCATGACACGCCATCTTGGTATACTTTTATTTATAATATGCTATATTCAGATTCTGTTAATTTTGTGAGTTATTCTTTTGTCCTCTGCAGTTTTCCCCATTAAGGCAGATCATATGGTCAAGACTGAATTGTGGGGAGATTTCAGTAAGATGGATGGGACCATTTTGAGCATTAAGGCTCCTGGGCAAGAGATGATCTTTGCTTTAGTGGCCAATAATAACACAAAGGTATGCACATGCACAGTTTGATTCATATCTGATTAGATATGAATCAAACTGAATTTACTAATAATTCAGCATCTGTTTCCAACTGCAGGGGGCTTCATAGTTTAAATGAACATTTACATTATGTAATCTCCACATATTGGTCACACATGCAGACACACACAGATTGGAGACCATTATTAATTCATCCACAGTTATGAGTTATGTTTAAGTTACTTCTTTTGTCTTTCTTGAATTTGCAGGAGGTCACACTCACATTTGGCGAAGAAAAACTCAGTATGAAAAACATTTTCAAGAGACTGGTGATAACCTTTGAGACAGATAAACTGCAAGTGTTTCAAGATGAAGATGAATCAAAGACTACAACGTTTTCTATCACAGGGAGCCACCCTGATTATTTGAACCCATGGAGAGAGGGCAGGCTCGCCTTTGGAGGTCTCCTAGGTGAGATTTAACAGCAGTAATATGCAGTGTGTCTCAAAGCTGTCTGTACTACATTCTTTATATCTTCAAATGTAATGTCCTAGAGATAATATAGATTTACAGATAGGGTTAACAACCAGATTATAATAAAATAAATATACCAATACAGTAAATCCTTTGATGAGGCCAGACAAGGAACTTGGTGGAGTACAATACAAGATCACTTGTGTTTTCTTCTTCCCCCTTTTTCAGGTAAAGGGGAGGAGGACGTTGGTTCCCAGTTCTTGACAGGCTGTCTGGAGAAGATCCAGGTTCAAGAGAGGGACGTGGACCTGGATTTATCTGTCAAACATATATCAATCGCCTCTCACAGCTGCCCTGCATAGACCATGAAAGTATGCATGTCCAATATGTGGATTCAATGTTTTCAATGGATGCTATTGGATCCAAATGATGTAAAAAAAAAATACAATGTGTTTAAAAGTGAAAAAAATGTCTACTAATAGTCATTCTGTAGTTGGATGGTACTTGTATAAATTAATGATTAATGGTTAATCTGCAAAATGTGAAGGATTTTGTGACCTTGGTACATACAACAGTCTGTTTCTAAATAAAATATGATTATCCATAGTATAGCTAACCATGAATATCAATGTTACTGCTGAATTAGAAGCAAAACAAGCAATACGATGAAACACTGAAGCTAGATACTGAGTGCATGGGGTAATAAGTGAGACAGAGATTTAAAACATGGATTTTGCTCCCTCTAGTGGATTGGTGAAGGTAATGTGAGAGTCAAACCATCCACTCTGTATGATGCTACCCAAACAATAAAACCGTAGGCCTAGACTGACGTAAAATTAAAAAAGATTGTTTATCATCCAAGAAAAATAGTGTTAGGGAATAAGCAATAGAGTTAATCTCAATTTTCTGTATTTGTGAGTTAAAATATATTACATGAGCCTGTCCAAGTCACCTTTTGAGTTGATGAAGCATGGAAGGAAGAAAAGTTTCAGCCCTTTTACTCAATACAATGCAACGGCAATGTGTTGCAGACCTTGGGGCTTACACCCAAGGGGGTAAGCGGGCGTCCACTAAGTGTAGCTCCTATGGCGCCACTTCAATGCCACAAAGCACTCACCCTCCATTAGCATCCCATTGACTGCCATTCATTTTGGCGCCCCTTTGACAGGGAATAACTTTACATCTAAGGCGTTTAAAAACTTAAGTTGTCCATTGTTCATTTCTAAAGAAACACAACAATTAGGATGGCAACAAGATCTTGGTTGCACACCCTGCTACATCCACCTATGCCCTGCAGTGTCCTGCTGAACCCTGCTGTGCTACACCACACCCTGTAACGCCCTGCAGTGCCTTGCTATGACATGAACATCAACTACCATTTGTAGTCACTGTTCCATTGTCTTTATTGTGACTATTATTGCCACTGTGCATCACACCCCCAACCGTCACCGTCAGACACTACCTACCAAGACCCTGGGTCTGTCCCAGGTTTCTTCCTAAAAGGGAGTTTTTCCTCACTACTGTTGCACTAAATGCTTGCTCTTGCTCTTTGTAAATTACAGAGCGTGGTCTAGACCTACTATATTTGTAAAGTGTCTCGAGATAACTTTTGTTATGATTTCATACAATAACACAGTTATACTATGGCACAGTTACCAACACTTACAACTGACAGGTCCTTTGAACAGGTTGCTCACGTCACTTCTACGTCGTCAAGCTCAGTTGGAGACTGCGCAGTAAAGCTCAGCCATCACCTGAAAAGTGCTTCTAATGCCCTTCACTGGTCTCCATCCAGAGCAACGGGATCTGTCCATTTCTTTTATTGCCTATGATCACACCACGTTTGCCTCCCCACCGTTATGCTTTGGGTCCTGCTTTCGCTGGACTGGCGCAAGGAGGCTTAAGGAGTTATAACTGCTTGCAGTTCTAGTTATTATTATTATTATTATTATTATTATTATTATTATTATTTCTTGAACAACACATTCATGTTACACAACAAAACATGAAAAGATAATGGGAAATTATGCAAGCAGAGAAGTTCTCATTCGGGGCATAAATGTACGTCTATGAATAAAATGTTCCACCCAATAAAATCCAAAGAATTTATGTTTAACATACCTCACATTCAGGCTAGCCTAAACAAAAGTTAAAACAAAAAACACAGATTTAAGCCAGATATATTGCCTAAAATAAAATATAAAGGCTTCAATTTATATAGCTTGAATATTAAAGTTGAATTTAGTTTTTAGAATGATAGTGTCAATCTTAAAATAATGCTGTATTGAGTAATTTTCTGTGTTACAGAAATGGGTGCGGTGCAGTCGGGGCAGTTCAATCGTATCGATTGCAGTAGTCTACCGGCTGCCATAACGTTAGCTACTGTCGCAAATCCTGACTGTCGTGAATACTGGCCGCCCACTGAAGATGGCGGCGGAGCTGCATCCGCGGAGCGGAAAGCTGGTCGGCCTGTCCAACTCGAACCGAACCGCCCGGCGCAACCAGCCAGTCCAGGAGTTCAACCATGGCCTGGTGCTTAGTAAGGAGCCGCTGAGGGACCGGGACGTCTTCACCGTCCGTATTGACAAGAAGGTAAACAACAACAGGCCCGGCGCTGCTGCATCTCCTGAGCGGGGATGGGAGCAGCGCTCGAGGGACGGCCCGGGGGTCTGTCTCTGTCCGCAGTGAGGGGCTTTTCCTACCCATGGCGGTTCACACTACTTGACAGCGACCACGGTTGTTGTGATTGTTCAGTGGCGCATTACAGACACTGTCATAGATTTAGCAGGGCCGGATGGACTTAATAAATGAGTTGTTATGTATGGATTTGTTAAACAGACACTTAGCTAGCGAGGAACCGCTTGTGTTGCTTTGGTGAGTTAGCCATGCTAACGAGCCTCTAGCAGGAGCAAGCAGCGTGAGCTCAGGCTAGCTTTTCTGGAAGGTGCTATTGGGGCTCTGTCGTGTGTTGGCAAGGACTTGCTGTTGGTTATTGCACTACGGAAGCTCAACTAAGCTTATTAACGCAGCTCTGTTAAGTTTTGTTTTGAAGGAGTCGGTGACAGTCGTAGGTGCCTGTCAGCCTGTCTGACAGTCTGTCTCTAATAATACTGCACTGCTCATACCAGGTTGGGCTATTATAGTTACTCAAAGGCTATGCGTGAACCTTAATAGGCATACATGCATACATCGCAGCTATCAGTTACCAGTGTCATTAATAATATTCACAGTGGCACGTTACTATTCACACACATCTTGATCCAAACAAAGTATATTCAGACCTTAACCAGCACTGATCAAGCAGGCCTGCTGGTGTAATACAGGAGGAATTTGATCACTAAAAGGTATAACTCATTAGTCACTGGTCTGTAAACATACATTATTCCTCTCTTATTGCTGGGACATTTTCTCTCATTTCAGCTGTCACATATTATTCCTTACAATTTAAAGATATTTTACGAAAAAACATCAGCAAAGTATGGGGACTAAGTGGGTTTTTTGCTCTACTCTCTTTATGTCCACGTTGTCCTTCAATTTATCCAGATATAAATATTATTGTGTCCTTGTTGGTTCCAGAGAAAGCGATCCATATCTTCCAATTTCTGGGAAATGTCTCCCTTTTATTCCTCAGTGAAAATGTCAGATTTTCCATTACAGATACTACTTTACTACACACATCCATTGTTTTAGAGGTTATATACCAGTTTTTATTGAAACGCATTTTTGCAGACAGCCAGTAAAATGTTACCAAGATACAACCATGTCATTCTTAATTCTTCTTATTTTGTTATCAGACTTGCTGTTCCTAAAGATCACATAACCTAAAAATGACCTTAAACACAGTCCTTTAAAATATGTTCACATGAGCAGAAGCTATGGGAATGTTTTGGACTCATTTTTCCATACAATCTCCAACTCTGCTGTGTAGTATGAAGAGCAAATTCAGTTCTTTCACCCATCTACAGTATTTCCTTGAATTTTGTAGCTTTCGTATCACTTAAACATAAGTGCTTATCTATGGCTTGTGCTGTGTTGTCTTTTGACTTAGGCATCTCTATCATATCGATGCTTGCGCACAGTGTTTATCGGCGTAGGAGTGCTTTTCTGTTGAAATGGCCTCTGCAGCTTGCAACCATAGTGGGTTTGTCAACAACATGGCAGCTATGGAGCTTTTGCCAGTTCCAAGTGGGCCACACACCCCTTTGAATGACAGTGTATGGCCCATGCATAGTTGGGTTTCTCAGGAAATCTACCATGATGAGATGGAGCTGCGTGTGAGCACCTACTGTATGTAAATGATTATTCATCCCTTATGGTGCTCTCAGCCTGATAAGGGCTCTCATAAACAGCCTCATGCTCTGTCATGAAATGCATGCCTGAAAATCAATACTTTTCCATCACAGAGCACCCAGATTGGCATGACTGCCCATCCTGTCTACTGAGCTTCAGTGGATGTTGGAAAATAAGTCCAAGAGAAAAAGCAAATGAAGTGAATTATTGGACCAGTTTGCCCAGCGATACTGTCAATGGTTTAGGGTTTGTATTTAAAGCTATGTGATTCACAAAGTGATCTAGAGGAATATCACATAGTAGTAGCGTTGTTGTAGCGAGGAGTTGATTTTAAATTGGAGATACTGTGGCCTGCTGCATATTAGTCCCATTAATTAAAGCTGAAACAATTAGTAAATTTAATTGATTAGTTGAAAGCTACTCTAATAGAAGATTCATCATTTTCAGTTCAGTTGTGAGCATTTGCTGGTTAAAATAAAAAATAGTAAAATTAATATTTTTTAGTTTATCGGCGGCCCGATATTATCGGCCAATATTAGGCATTTCCTGAACTGTTGACATTTATAATGGCCAATGAAAAAAAAACGTATATATAATGACAAATAAATGATTCTGATAATTGAGTGTTTAAAAAATTAATAATAATGGACGGTCAACCATGTTATGAGTGTTGGTGTTGCATACTTTGTCCACCAGGGGGCTCTCTTTAACGTCCCTGTTGGCAACACTGATTTTATTTTTTTGTCATTGTGTTTTTGTTCAAAGGAATTTAAGTTTCATATTTTAAGTTTGTATTTTTAATTATCAATTAAAATATTAAAATTTAATTTGTTTTCTGGATTTTATATATAAACTGTTTGGAACCACCTTCTCATTCATTGCGCTTTCTTTATTACATTACGTACAGGTTTCCAGACCGATTTGCAGGGCAAAATCAAATTGCCCGCAGAGTGGGTGGGGTTTACCGAGGCTAATTAATTGATGAAATGAGAAAAATTGGCAGATAGATCAATAATGAAAATAAGATTTTCTTTTGCACATGGTAAAGCCTATTTTGGTATGCTCATTGCTGTAGCGCAGTTTGGCCGCTGTTTTCCCCCCCAGACATTGCAATAGAAACAAAAAAAAATGTACTTTAGACTTAGAGAGAGAGAGAGAGGCAGACTCTCACTGGCTGCTGTTACATAAGTGAATGAGTAAAGGAAGGAGATGTCTGTCTCCTCCACACAGCGACCCGGTCAGGCTGAGTTACTACTAAATCTGTTAACCCAGATAGCTGGGCTTCGCGTAGCACACTGCCTTACATAGCACCTGCCACAAAGCTGAGGAGGACACCATGGGAGCAGACGTAGGAGAGGAGGAAAACACAACAGTATTTTAAAAATGATTTTGTTCTCAGAGGAATGAATTTTTATTTTTGTTTTTTGCTCAGCACAGAGGTGAGCTGCAGAAACAAACATCCCCGGAGCTAGTAGGGCTTCGATGTTATGTTCAAGGTCACTTCATCAGGGTGGATTTCTGCCAACTCTAACTGGAGTCCTGCAGGGTACCAGGGGAAACAGGAAAACAGGAAAGAGAAGAGAGGCTGAAGATTGAGCTTACGTTTTAGACTTCGTTCTCTTTTTCTGTGGAACAACCCTGCTGCGGGGGGCGCAGCAGGGGGAGTGCCAGGAGATCTCTCCTCAGTGGGATTACGTGGGTTCATGCCCCTTTTTACCTTTTGTCGGCAAGCATCTGATGGGCTAAAATGTCTCTAAGGGAATCTCTACCAGCTGCACTGACTCTGCTGCTCTATAGCTGACACTGCACTCTACATCTCATACACATCACGGAGGCAAACGCATGAAAAATAGAATTCAGCCCCGGAGATCAATAAAGTATCACATTAATGTGAGCTGAAGAAATGGATATCTCCGGCTGCGTGTTACGCAACATGATTCCAATGCAGATCAAAGGAGTTTAGCAGTGAATCAATTGTTTTGTGTTTTCATGTCTTTAATTATTTGAAAGTCAAGTTAATGGAGGTGAAGCTTGCTTGCTTATATATTGTATGCTTTGTGTGCACAGGTTTAATGACACACTTTACACACTGATTACATTTTCCATGGTCAACTGAATAAACAAAACATGTACAGCACTTGCAAATGACCTCAAGTGTTGCATACTCTCCATTTTGTTCTTTAATATGCTTTCCTGCACCTGGTCTAAATATAGTACTGAGAGATGAATTAGTTTGACCCTGGGTGAATTTATTTGCCACTTGACTGACATTGCAAGTTAATAATGGTGATTCTTGCATACTGCTAGAGATGCAGTCATTGGCACACTACACAAAGCTTTGTTTTTTGTGTCACTTTGTGTTCAAACTGTCCTGCTTTGTTTTCAAAGAAGCGCTTCCTGAGCTACGTTCTTAAGTGACAGAATGACTAAAAATAACAAGATGGATCATTGGAACAAGGCACACGTAGATATTTACCTGCAGTTTTTAGCACAGTGCTTTTAACATTGCACCTTGGATATGTTTTAGTGATCAGAGCGACAGCTGCTGCCAACTGTTTTGTTACAACTTATTGTATTCACCACTGTTTCTAAATTTCATATCTTTATGAAATTAATTTTATAGTGTTTTGGCAAATGCAGGGCTAAACATTAGGTTTGGTAACTTATGAAGGAAATGATGTGTCATTATTTCTGAATTGTATTCATTAACTCTTTCTCCTCAGGTGAACTCCTGGAGCGGTTCCATTGAGATTGGTGTGACGGCACTGGACCCCGCCGCGTTGGACTTCCCCAGCAGCGCCACAGGCCTTAAGGGCGGTTCCTGGATTGTGTCAGGCTGCTCGGTGCTACGTGACGGGCGTTCGGTCCTGGAGGAGTACCGCCGCGACCTCGACCAGCTAGCCGAGGGTGACCGAGTGGGCATTCAGCGTAGCTCCCGAGGGGAGCTCCACCTCTGGGTAAACGGCCAGGACTGCGGTTCGGCCGCAAGCGGCTTGCCGCCCAAGCTCTGGGCAGTGGTGGACCTGTACGGCAAGTGCACACAAGTAACGGTGGTGAGCTGTGAGCCACCACCGCCCTCTACAGAGAAAGAGACGATAGGGCGGGAAGAGGAGGTGGATGATGATGATGAGGAGGAGGAAGAGGAAGAGGTGGTGGTGTCTGGGGGTCGGGAGGATGCGGGGATCACGGCACTGATGAATGTGGCAGCAATAAATGGAATGATGAATGGAAATGAAGGTAGGGGTGGCCTTTTTATCAATATGTTTTTTTTTTTATTGTTTTTTTTACAACCTCTATTCTGGGATTTGTTGTATTCACCTGTATCCCTTTCACTCTTTGCCTGGTCAGTGCCTGAGCTTAGCTGCAGCAGACCAGACAAGTTCCCCAACAACCTGCAGCCGGACACAGGTAAGAAAATCCTCCTCAGAGTAGTTGATGGACGTTGTGCAACATGACCAGTATTGACAACCTCCTCTTCCTCTCTTTCTACAGTTCTAACAGAGCACCAGCTCTTTGATGTGTTCAACAAAGCAATAGTATCTTTTTATCGCTCTGAGGATGAGGGGGGAGGGGAAGATGGTGGTGGTGGTGGCGGAGGAGGAGCAGGAGGAGGAGGTGGCGGTGGAGGAGGAAATTCAGGATCTGACTCCTCTTCGAGAAATGACAGGGGGAGCAGCAGTGGAGGAGGTGCAGTCAACTGCGACAGTGGGACAGGGACAGAAGGAACAGGCGGAAGTGCAGGAGAAGGTGGAAACATGAACAACAGTCCCGCTGGTAACGGAGGGGTGGGGCTGGCGGTTGTGACAGGTGCGATGACCACCAACGACGCGCTGCTCTTCCACGAGAAATGTGGCACACTGATTAAACTGAGCAACAACAACAAGACGGCAGAGCGGAGGAGACCGCTGGACGAGTTCAACAACGGCGTGGTGATGACCAACCGGCCGCTCCGACACAACGAGATGTTTGAGGTGTTT
This sequence comes from Etheostoma perlongum, assembly GCA_026937815.1. Lineage (NCBI taxonomy): Eukaryota > Metazoa > Chordata > Actinopteri > Perciformes > Percidae > Etheostoma > Etheostoma perlongum. The sequence continues at coordinate 6,772,622 of CM049389.1, forward strand.
ACAGCCACACTACTCATAGCAGCAATGTTTGTTAATATGTGATCACTGTAGTGACAGCTAAAGAGTGACTGATGTGTCATTGTAATCATTTCAATTTAATTTAATTTATAATTTTTATTGATCCCCAGTGGGGAAATTACAATTTACACACTGTTTGTTAAAACACAGTACACACAGGCCTGAAATACACACACATGCTCAGGACCTATTCAAGAACAAATAGAGAGATGTCATAATGGGGGGGCTGCGACTGCTGAACAGGCACCCTGGTCCAGGTCACTCTGAAACAAATATCACAGTACTGTATATCTCACCAATAACAAATTTGAGATAACTCAGAAGTAGGGCTGCAAATAATAATTCTATATCAGTTCTTTGTCAGCTTTTGATTAATTGGTGATGAAAGTGACCTCTTTAAATGTATTGTTTTCTGGGACCAATGGTTCAAACCTCAAAGATATTCAATTTCCTAAAGACATGAAAACAAAGTAAAGTCGCATTCTCACATTGGTTAAGGTGGAACCAGCAAATATATAGCATTTTAGTCGCATCAACTCCAGATGTTGACTTCATAACTGGAGGTCTGGTGCTATTCATCACTGAGCTTAAGGCAGAATAAGAGATAGAAGATCTCTTCATTTTAGCTGATGAATAATGAGAAATTTAAATGTATTTCTGTTCTATTTTCAGATCCGCATTGATAAGCTGGTTGACAAGTGGTCAGGCTCAATAGAGATTGGTGTGACCACACACAATCCCAACAACCTGGACTATCCTGCAACTATGACCAATCTGCGCTCCGGTACACACACACACACACACACACACACACACACACACACACACACACAAATGGACACATAACATAACAAACTCTATGCAAACTATGTAAAAAATAGTTGTTTATTGGGAAATCACTGACATTCTCCTGGCTGCTTGGATAAGGTACAATCATGATGAGTGGCTGTGGGATACTGACCAACGGGAAAGGAACCCGCAGGGAATACTGTGAATTCAGCCTCGATGAACTTCAGGTTTGTGGTGATGCAGACACACACTTTGTTGCCACCTACCGTGCTAGTTTGTCTGTATTTTCATCAGTGGTGAAAGAGGTATTCTGATCCTTTACTTACTGTATGGTATACAACACTGTACAAAATACTCAATTAAAGTAAAAGTTCTTCATTGAAAATGTTACTTAAGTAAAAGTATGTAAGTAGGGCTGCACAATTAATTGTATTTTAATCACGGTCATGATTTTGGCTTCCCATGATCAAATTTGCGTGATCGAGCGATATTTTAAATGCGTCATTCTGTTCATAGAATGCTCCAGGTTTTTTTGCAAAGCCAATCTACCGCTCCGTAAACCACTGTCTGATCATGTGCTAGTCAGAGTTGCACCGCAATGTAGACAGTCACAGAGGACAGAGTAAGCCCCGCCCCCATCCACTCACACACGGCTCCCAGCAACATGGAGAGACACAGTAACAAATGTACAAATACAAATGTATTTTAGATAATTTTCATGTAAACATGTATTGCAGCTTCAATCTGGGATGGAAACCCTGTTTTTGCATTTAATTTTAATCCCAATCTGTTTTAATAAAAGAGTTTGTCAAAAGTGGCTTTGACCTTAAATTGAACATTTAGCCCACTTTGTAAAAAAAAAAAAGATATAGAGATACAGTATATACAGTGAGGAAAATAAGTATTTGAACACCCTGCTATTTTGCAAGTTCTCCCACTTTGAAATCATGGAGGGGTCTGAAATTGTCGTTGTAGGTGCATGTCCACTGTGAGAGACAAATCCAGAAATCACAATGTATGATTTTTTAACTATTTATTTGTATGATACAGCTGCAAAGAAGGATGTAAACACCTGAGAAAATCAATGTTAATATTTGGTTCAGTAGCCTTTGTTTGCAATTACAGAGGTTAAACGTTTCCTGTAGTTTTTCACCAGGTTTTCACACACTGCAGAAGGGATTTTGTGCAGTCACCCTGTCCCATGTGCAGAAAAACACCCCCAAAGCATGATGCTACCACCTCCATTCTTCACAGTAGGGTTGTTCTTGGGATGGTACTCATTCTTCTTCCTCCAAACACGGTTAGTGGAATTATGACCAAAAAGTTCTATTTTGGTCTCATCTGACCACATGACTTTCTCCCATGACTCCTCTGGATCATCCAAATGGTCATTGGCAAACTTAAGACGGGCCTTGACATGTGCTGGTTTAAGCAGGGGAACCTTCCGTGCCATGCATGATTTCAAACCATGACGTCTTAGTGTATTACCAACAGTAACCTTGGAAACGGTGGTCCCAGCTCATTTCAGGTCATTGACCAGCTCCTCCCGTGTAGTTCTGGGCTGATTTCTCACCTTTCTTAGGATCATTGAGACCCCACGAGGTGAGATCTTGCATGGAGCCCCAGTCCGAGGGAGATTGACAGTCATGTTTAGCTTCTTCCATTTTCTAATGTGTGTAACAGTGGAACTTTTT